>JAIXMP010000026.1:0-663561 GCA_025677815.1 Phascolomyces articulosus | reverse complement strand
TGACATGATATAGGTAATGTTGTAGTTATAACAAAAAAAAATGTAGTGATAATATTTTTTGATGTTTCAACCAACTTTATTTATATATTCATCAAATCAAGACTTAAATACGTAAAAAAGTTGTTCCTGTAAGACCAAGTATTACTTGGCTAAAAGCATTAATCATATTTAAGTGTTAATCTGCTTTAAATGAGATGCATCGTGTATATCATATCATGCTGTGCATAATTGCAATAATAGGTAGCCCATAAAGTCAATGATCAACAACATATGTGACCAAGTAATATTTAGAATATTATATCATGCACATGCTAGCCGAACATGTGGTTGTATATAATGTTAGAAAAAAAATGTTTAAAATCGAAATGCAGATTATGAACACGGCATAAAATTATACATATATTTTGTTGATTGACATGTGTATCTATGGAGTACTAAAGATGACAAATCATATTCACGATCAAGCATGATATTGTATATAGAGACCAAAAAAAAAAAACATATTAATAATGGGAATGTTGACCATTAACTTCTTTCATTATATGTTAGCAAATTTGTGTGCTGAGCAATGTTTTACAGGTATCATATATTTATTATTTTGCTTATATACTGTAACTAAAATTCCACTTCACCAAATATCTTATTATTTCCTCTATTATTATTTCCCCACATATTCACCATTCTCTCTTATCCCTCATATTACCATTTTGTAGATCCATATCATGTGGATCATCCAATTATTTGTTATTCCCCTATTTAGTATTATCACACCTTCTTATTATTATACATATTCATATTATCTTATACTGCGCAACATCTTTTAGTAACTGCGGTTACAAGATCAATTGATCTGTCAAATCAATAACAGTTACTGCGCAACTATTTCAAAAACATATAAATACCCTTCAACTTTTGATTCAATAAATCTTTACCATATATTTACCTTATATTTACCTTACAATTATCTTTAAAGTGAATTATATTTTGGTCACTCAACGCCCACACAATTGGCTTGTTTTAATTTCATATTATTCATTTCAGACTTATAAACTAAGAGTCTTATCTTAACATATATAACAAAATTGTTATTATTATTCTATTGAATTGATCCAAGACATCGATTCTACTTTATATTCTTGATTATATTAAGACATAACGTTTTCATAATATCCCTGAGCCTGATCTGCTTACATATAAAAGCATTATAACATCAAATATTATCTAAAACCTTTCTCCTTATAAATAATCATCTCAAACTACCGTTCACAATAAACGATATTATTGTTGGTGCTCACTAAATCATAACCGAGACCTATCATAACCTATCTCTATACACACTTTTAATAAGTACAGACCTAAAGGTTACAATACCTTACAAACATATTTTGTAAGAATTCATTAAATAGCACAAATCTATACATCATCAATATATATATGTATAATACCTTATAAGACGCATTTGCTTACAACTGTTTTGTTTCATTATATATGTGAGTTAACATATTAATAACTATAATAAGCATTACTATTAGTAAGTAACCATTATAGCTTGTACTCATTTTATTTAAAAAACTGTATAATTTTTAAGATCTTGATAGAGTTGTATATACCATCCCAATTATGCAAGGTTATGCATATTTTAATGATCTGTATATATGTGCTTCCTTGACAATAACATGATTATATCGCAATATAAATGATCTATATGTGCATTCATGGAATTTCGATAATAATAATAATCGACATCAGTGTTTGATTGATTATCACTAGCAACTGTTCATATGTAGATGTATAAGATGTGTAATTTAAATGAAAATGTTGATCATTCCTTTAATAATATTGTGTTATGCAAATGTTCCTACTAGATAAAACACTATGTCATTATGATATTTTAAAATAGAAGTGCCCGCTGTGCAATTTATTGATTTTCACAAATTTATGTGACAATGTATGGGGTAAATCAGATTTGCACTATAAGGGTTTTTTTTTCTTTAACATTTATTAAACTGGAGTCTGACCACGCATGTAGTATGACAGGTGGGCACAAGTTGTATAATATTTGAAGCCACACTACACGCGTAGGTTGCACGTAGGTTGGTCCTAAGATGACTGGTGTGTAACCTACGCGTGCAGTCTGGCTTCGAATAATAACCTATCTGACTTCGAATGAAACCTACGCGTGTAGTAATTCTCTTCTCATATATTATGCTGGGTTGGATGCATGGGCACCTTTACAAGTTTATAAACGTTTAACAGAACAAGATAATGTAATCCTCAATGATTACCACTCTCCTCTTTCTTTTTATATATTTTTATTTCAGTTTATTTTATTTTTTATATACTTTATCCTATATTATTATTGTTATTTATATCAGCTATATTATAATTATCATCAGTACCTTATCATTTTTATCATTATTTTGTATTAGAAATAGCAGTGAAATCTGTAAAGCCAAAGGCCTTTTTTTCAACTCGCGCAACCAACTTATTGATCATGCATCCGTCCATAATTGTGTAACCTGCATATTGTTCCTGAATCTGACCTTGATATCCAATATTGAGACTTTTAATTGTGAAATGATGTTACTTCTTGGTCCTACTCGACCTTGTTTATTCCATCACTTTTGACATTATTCTCTATTACCAAGGATCTTAGCATCTTGGTAATGCAGCCAAGAATCTTGGCCAACCAATAACTTTCTGTCCCATTTATATATGCAATACGATTGAATATTATTCCTCGCCAAGTTGTCTTCTGCCAAGAATAATTGGTTGCTGCGCTGCTTTGGAAAAAGTATAAAAGGCCAGGATTTTGAACTGAAATAAATAATCATCGAACATTTTACTAAAAGAATAAATTAACATTCTTATCCCTCGATCACTCAAATATTGAATAATCATATTTGTTTTATATTCTTGATACAATTCATATCCATTCAATTGCTTATTAAAAAGCCTTATTTTATTTAACCACTTGGTCCAACCAATCCACGTACAAGTCTTCTCAATTCTACAATAATTGAAGACCATTTTATTAAATATATCGTTGTAGTATACGTTAATTACTACTGGTGCTTACTATATTAAACTACTTATTATTTGTAATCCACCTAAGTCCTATCTTAAAATTAAGGGTTACACCGATATGATGTATATACAAGAAGTTCTAACGTGAAGTATATACAAATGTTACACCGAATGGGACAAATGAAATTATAACCAAGAAATACTCATAAGGTTATAGCGGAAGATGATTCTACGTTGGAACTCCTTATATAATCCTTATTCCTTTCCACCTTCGCTTGCAAAGAGTGGAATGAAATCACCTTCTGCTGTAAATAAACAAGATTTTCTAAATCCATGGGTATTTCCAACAAGATTGTTGTGGTACCTGTAAATAATAATAGAAGAATTTTGTACCTTGTATGGAACAATGTATAGATGCTGTCAGTAATGAAGTGATGTATTGTAGACTTTTCAATGCTTGATACTATTCTCCATGCTGTCATATCTATCACAACGACTTCAAATGTCACGCCTGCATACAACTTTTTTGCCAACTTCAACCGCACATTCAACTGTCGTTCATTATTTCAATCACCCCAATTTTGGCTGTCTCCTTGGTATCAGAATCAACGTCCGCCTTCTTATCTTCCCCGCATCTGATCTCCATGACTCAATCCTTTCCTTGAATATTGAATATAATATCAGGTCGTAGCTTGTGCAGGTCCACGTTGTCATGTTGTTACCTCCAAACTATTTCTCTCTCTTTTTTCTTTTATTGTTATTATTATTATTAAATAAATTCTCAAGTATCGTTGTTATTGTATAAAGAAATCTTTACATGTGATTCATGCATTCAAAGAAGCAATTGTCGCTCCTACTGTCTCAGCTATTGCTAATATCGTACCAACTGTTACCCATATTGTAGCTATTATTCCTGATATTTAGGTGATTGTTGCTATTGAAGTAGCAGAGCATGCCCAAATGATATCAACTATTGAATTAATTCAAGCAACCATTACACTACGAATAGCAATCTTTACCAAATCATACGCAGAAATTATCTGGAAATTAGCAATCGATCACATTAGATTAGAAAATGAAATAGTATAAATTGGACGAAGAAAATTCTTTTGAATAAAAATCATCTCTTAGCCTTCTTTAGCCATCTATTAATTTTCTTTTAGTTTTATCTAAAGAAAACGACTATTAGATCACTCTTCACCTTTCTCCTAATTCTTTTAAGTTATTTATCTTTAATTCCCACATTTAGAGATTGTTGACATTGTGTTGCATAAAAGATGACCTTTGATTTTATTATTTTTCTCTTGCTCACTTTATTTTCCTAGCTAAAA
The DNA here is from genome assembly GCA_025677815.1 of Phascolomyces articulosus. Taxonomy (NCBI): domain Eukaryota; kingdom Fungi; phylum Mucoromycota; class Mucoromycetes; order Mucorales; family Lichtheimiaceae; genus Phascolomyces; species Phascolomyces articulosus. The sequence continues at coordinate 659,203 of JAIXMP010000026.1, read as the reverse complement.
CTATAGCTTATTTATCTTCCTTGAGTTATTACTCATAACTTTTATTATATTTTCGTTATGCCATAAAATTAGAACGTAACATTGTTTATAGATCCACGATGTGACCTCCCAATCCAATTGTATAGGATCATGAGCGGAAAAAATTGGTCCTAGGAATAATGATATTCACATCGCGATTAAATGAATTTCGGAATGATAAGACTTGATCGGTTGATTTCCATGGAAAGTGTATATGCTGATAAGGATGCTGCTCAATGCGATTTCTTCGAAGTCGGTGCTGGAGTTGGGAGGCAAGTAAAGCATCTTTCGCTGTATAGATCGTTCCAAACATCGAATATTGGCATATATGGAATTTGGCAGATCATATTGAGCAAGAACAGGATTATTGATATTGGCGATTGCTGATGTTTCTAAGCGGTTGTTCAGGTTGTATGGGAAGAGATCCATATCAGATGCCAATTTATGAGCTTCGAACAACGCTGTGCAGCGTTGGGGATTGATGATGGGGATTGTGTTATGTCCTTTTTCTTCAGTTCGCAAGTGTTGAATTCCCAAATATAGCCAACAGGAGTATTTCTCAAGCCAGAGGGTGTAAATGATGATGCATTGGACAACTGGCTACCTGGGTTTTTCTATATACATAAAGAAAACTGATTTTAGATGATTTCCTAGTGTTGATTCCTATCAACATTGAACAATCCGTCATCACTACTTACAAATCCATCACTATCTGTAATAATACCAAAATCAGTGAAGTCTGGATAGATCATTTTTGCTCGTTTTCGTTTTGGTAATGGTTGGGGTACATCGATATCAATGTCACATTTGCAAGGTGGTAACTGTTCTTGAGTCTAATTCCAAAGCAATGGTGAGTTAGGGTAGCCTTTCCCAGTACATATCAAAGAACGAATGACTTTCATATTACTACTTACATGTTCTTGATGACTGCTTCCAATGTTCAAGATCTATTTTTTATTAATGATGTTAAATAAACATCTTACATACAAACTGTAATTTTTACCACCTGCCAATCACGAAAAACTTACTGCCAATGAAAAGATTCCCCCAACGCCAAAATGAAAAAAAGGCCCCGCCAAACATTAGGAAAAATTTTGTATACTGTTCTCATAAGGCGCAATCCAAATGATACAACCTATATTTAAATATTATACCATAATGCGCAAGTTGTGATAGTCCATCCATGATGAGCATTTTCTTATAAATAGAGAGATTGTTCTTTTATCATAATAAAACTTAATGGAATTATTTTCGGGTCTGGTTGACTTATCTCGTCTCTTGTTATTTCTTTTTATTGATTGATATTCTCTGATACAACACTTACAATACTTGCTTCACAACGATCGAAATCTTCTTCTTCATTATCATCAGTAGTTTCTTGATTGTTACTTGTTCCATTATTACAACCTATTTTATTTCAGTGTTGTCATTCAAGCAAAGTATTGCCGTTCCAACAACTATCAATGATAAAGAAAATATATGCTTACCATTATTAATCGCATCAACCGTTGCTTCAGTAAGACAAGTGATCCCTGTGCTTGTAATAGTAGAAGCAGCAGCAGTGCCTTGATGAGTAAGTTTTCGAACTTCGTCTTGATCAGCTAAACGAACATGTCTAGCAACATAAAATTTGATAAACGAATCCTTGAAAGTTTGCGTAAATCGGAATATAACTTCCAGTTCATTGAATATTGTTTCAATTGTTGTGCTGTGCTAGGTGATTCATTAATCTTTTCGAATGCTGTTTGAATGAATTGAAGTGCTTGAGATGGTGTTGTTGTTGTTTTTATATTCTCTTCCTTAATATTATTCACTAATGAGGCAGGATTTGTCCAATCGGGAGGTAATACACGTAAATAACTCTTGTGTACACCTGATAAATTCAAGGTTGATATATTGATATCTTCAATCAGTTTACCAGGTCGTGGTTTGACAACTCTACCAGACGAAACACGACGATGACTATTTGAATGTGCGGTTGTTGAATCTGAAGAAGTTGCGTTTGATTGTTCAAAGGAAGGTGTGCTTGAGTGATACAAAATGGAAGCCGATGCTGGTTGTTGTGAAGTTGTTTTTGCCATGTTGGCAACGAGTGATATAGGATAGTAGGATACGTTTAAAATTTGGTTTTTATTTAAAGTCTCTGTTAAACACATCATCCTTGTTGGACTTTTTTGTTCGAGACAGATATTAAGAGAAAAAAGTGAATGAAAACCCTGGGCTCGTAAGCAGGGAAAAAATTAAGAGAGAAAAGTTAAAGGATATGTCATACAAAGATGAAGGGGCTTTATAGAGTCTGTTTATAGAAAACAAGTTACATAATATAGTAGCTGAATCTAACTAAGTAATGACAGTAAACTAGGGGGAAAAGGAAATAGAAAAGAAAGAAGAAAAATAAAATAAAAGGAAGAAAAGTAGTTATAGAAGAAGTATAAGTAGTAAACTTACTCTGCTTCAGAGGGAGGAGGAGTGATCTATTTTATCAGAGCCTGACCAGTGTGACCTTTAGGTTTGTACTTATTAAAAGTATGTATAGAGATAGGTTACGGTAGGTTTCGGTTTATGATTTAGTATGTCATGGACTTCAGTCATTGGTTTGTATATTCAAGCTACATGGCTACCACATCCGATATAATGTAAAGCAGACAAGAGTAATGTATAGCTTATATTCTAAAAGAAAATCGTTGTTTATTCTATGATCATAGCAGCAGCCATTGAATAACACTATTAACCACCTCTGAAAGGAAATGATGTGTATCAATATTGGGAAAAATAAGTGATGCGTACTTCTAGATTCGACAAACTTTATATAATCATTCATGCATACTCATGTACCACTCTGTCGGACAACTAGCCAAGGCGCATCTGGACTTTGATATACTATATACGGTTGCTTGGAAGAAGGAAATGCGTTCTTATAAATCATCTCTATAATATATACCATGAAAGTATAAAATGTAATAATAGCATCATGTGTGTCCCATTTTATACCGAGTTTTACTGATATCCTCCTTCTTTCTGTTTGTTGTTGTTTTCTCTATTTAGTTAGTTCATCTCCACCTTTTGAAAAGCTTAATGCATTTATATATTTAAGATCAAAAACAATAAACAAGTTTTTCTATACATGATGCATGAAGGATCATGTCCGATGGCTGAAGTTGTTGATTGTTGAGAGGGGAGGGGGCTGGGTCTTCTTTCTGATTGTTTATCACTTCTGCGCCACGCCAATGATACTATGCAGCAAGAGATGTTAAATTATTATTTTTAGAACATGCTTGATATACAAATTATTCTGAGACGCGATGATGATGATGGTAAAAAAGTGTTCGCAGTCAATCATTTTCTTTATTATGTAACAAACTGTCCAGGGTAATAATAATAATAAACTTTTTTAAGAAAGAAACGTTCATTTGATGAGTAGGAAGAATCTGGGGAAAACGTTTTGGATGCTTGGGGGTGGAGAAGGTATGACAATCATCAAACAAAATGCAATATTTTTTTTTCTTAATTGAATAAAAGAACTCTAAATTACTTAGAAAAAAAAACAATCTCCACCTTTTTTTTTGTATCACGTATAACCAAATTATTATTAAGATGGAAGATGTTGTTGTAATGTGCGATAGAAAATCTAATTAAGAAGCTTCATTTACAAAATAATAATAATAATAAAAAGATGGGGTTATATATAACGTATCTCTTTTTTTGATACAAAAGAACGTGTATTATTTTGTTGAGAAGAACGAGGTGGATTCATTTTAGAAGAAGGCGCCTTATTATTTATAGATGCAATAACAATGGATGAATGATGATGATGATGACGATGATACATATAATCGTAACGAATAAGTGTTTTATTCCGTATAACATGGAAGGCGCATTGTTTATAGATAAAGTAGATTAGACAGCATTGGTGATAATAAGCAAATTTGTATAGATTATTTACTTTGCCACCCTACCTGATAAACGAATGATTCGTTACAAAGAATGACTGTTTATGGAAATGAGAGAGTCCTAACAACAGTAATAGCAATACAACAGCGAAGACCCTTATCATGATAGTTTGATTTACCCTTAATAATAAACCCGAGGGAAAAGGGAAAAAAGACAGGACCCTGATAAAAGGATTATTAATATCGTAATATTACGGGAAAGAGCAAGGGAAAAGGAAAAGAGGGTCCTTTTTTTCAATAATTAGATTATCCATTCTTCGATCTTACTATTCATAATAAGATGATACTATTGATGATGATGATGTGTGTGAGAGTAGAGTCCATTTGGGAATAAAAATCTCTATCAAAACCCTTTTTTTCCCATAAGGCTTTGTGTTTTTTTCAAAATTGGCTATTTTAGAAATGACAAACATGGATAAACTGGACTTTTTTTCTTTTTCCCACATCACACGATTATCTCTTTTCAAAGTATTATGATATATTGATTATTCTTTCAACTTTTATTATTTCATAGTAGTAATAGTAGAAGTAATGAGTAGTAGTAGTAATAAATCAGATCTATGGATCATGATCCAACAAACAATAACAAAGAAGTATATTTAAAATCCAGGTTATATCATTCCTAAGATGTGTGGTTAAAGTAGTAAGAAAAAAAAAAGTTTCATTCTCACGTGCCGTGAATGTTACACATATATATTACAACCTTCAGATGAGAATTTACAGTTGTACCCAGCTTTTTAAGGTTGTAATTTTTGTTATTTTACTAATAGGAATTATAATAGTTCAATTCATCTATTTAATTTTGATGGATGGTAAGAAATTCTTATTGAAATGAATTAAAATTAAACAGATATCTTACAGAAGAAAAAGAAAGTAAAAAATAAGGTGTTTTTTTTAGCTTCTTGGGAAAACATGGTCTTGTTAACAAATCATGATGAGGATGGTGATGATTTATAAAAGAGGGTTGTACCAGATATTTGAACCAATAACCCGACCATGTGTCACCCCACTTGACGCGAATTTTCCCATACACCCTATCTTTATAACAACCATGGCATGACCCTGACCTGGTCTCATTCCTCTTTTAAAGGTAAAAAAAAAATCATCAAAGCCAGGGACCTATCGAAACATGATATCCCTTAAATTTCATTATGTAATTCCGACCTTAATCACTGTGTTCAACTTTTTTGTCTCCCACACTCTCTTTTTTAATGATTATGTGCTATTGAATATATATATCCAAAATAACAATTATCATGGTATATGTTAGAGCGGGGAAAAATTGTGGAGTATAACAACAATGAGTAGCGGATCAAAAAAAATTGATTTGCTACTGTTACTACACATCATTTCATCGACATGCAAACTCATCCAAAAAGTGAGAATCGCGGACTCAAAAGTTCAAAGAAACTTGTTTTGGTCAAGAAACACGGCTGTTGGTGCAATGTTTTACAATCCAAAGAATCCAATTATCTTTTTTAAACAACCCTTTTTGTATTACCTTTATTGCACGAGAACTCCCACCCTGCTTAGATAACAATAATAAAGGGTTTTTTTTCTTTGGAGTCTTTAGAACGGCGCCCGTTTTTTTTTTTCCAAACACATGACGGTTATAGTAAAATATGGAACTTCTTATTCATTTAAAAAAAAAAGTATATAGAAAAAAGATTCACAGAGGTAATGATGAAAACGAGTCATCTTCTAAGTGTAAAACAGGGTCCAAAAAAGGGTCTTCCTTGAGGGTCGTACGATTGAAAAAAAAAAGTCATTTTTGATTTTATATAAAAAGGATGCGTGAAGAAAAAAAAAATAAAAAAAATAAAAGAAATCACACACAAAAAAAAGGCTGATTTCCTCTCCACCAACAACAACTTTTTTTTTTACCCGCCTAGCCAATACACCTCTTTCTTTTCTTTTTCCCCTTTTTTTTTAACTTTGCATTTTTTTTTGACTTGTAAAAAAAATGGGTAAATTGTACGATATTTATTCTTTACCTTTAACTCAAGTGAGCTTGCTCGGTTTCGTTTGTTTATGTTGTCCTGGCATGTTTGTAAGTTTTATCTATCTATCAACCACTTATATATATATATATATATGTGTGTGTATATGTATATCCGCCTCTTCGGCATCGTTTTCTGATCTATATGAATACGATCTAACATTCTTTTTTTTTAATAGAACGCTTTGAGTGGTCTCGGTGCTGGTGGTTTGATGGCAGAAGATATCACTCTTACAAATACTGCCAACAGTGTCTTGTATGCTCTTTTTGCCGTTGTTGGTTTTGTCGCTGGTTCTGTCACTAACAAACTCGGTGTTCGATTTACTCTTACGGTAACGTTAAATTTTTTCTGTGTGTTTGTGTGTGTGTGTTGGCGCGTGCGAGAAAGGGGCGGAGGGGAAGAACTTAGCGGAAAGGAAAAAAAAGGTGGAGAATGAAAAATACTAAAGGAAATATAATAGATTGGTAGTTTTGGTTATGCTCTTTATGCTTCCTCCTTATGGGTCTATGATACCAAACAAGTATCTGGTTATGTGATTGCATCTGGTGCTATTTTGGGGTGTTGTGCTGGTTTATTATGGTCTGCTCAAGGTTGTGTCATGATGTCTTATCCCGAAGAAAAGAACAAGGGCAAATATGTTGCTGTCTTTTGGGCTCTTTTCAATATTGGTGGTATTCTTGGATCCCTTATTACTTTGGGTATGAATTTGAATAATCGTGGTGGTTCCGTGAATACTGGTACTTATACTGCCTTTGTTGTCATTATGATCGTTGGTATCTTTTTGACATTTACCTTGTTGCCACCTTCCAAGGTTGTTCGTGGCGATGGTACTCGTGTGGTCATTGCCAAGGCCACACATTGGTCTGATGAACTTAAGGGCGTTCTCAACGTTTGGAAGGAATGGCGTATGCTTGCTTTGGTAAATATATATAAAAATTCAATTTCTTTTTGTTTGTAGTTGTGATATTGTAAAGGAAGATAACAAAAAAACTAGGAATCATTGGGCTTTTTGCATTAAAACACTTTTCATTCTCTATAATTAGATTCCCGCTTTCTTGGCCTCCAATTGGTTCTACGCTTACCAATTCCATGTCAATGCAGTTTACTTTGATGCTGTTACACGCGCCTTGAACAGTACCATGTACTGGTCCTTCCAAATCGTCGGTTCTCTTTTAGTCGGTTTATTCCTTGATTATCAAGGTATCTCTCGTCGTGCCCGTGGTCTTATCTGTGGTGGTGTTCTCTTCGTGGTCATGATGGGTGTTTGGGGTGGCGGTTTTGCTTTCCAACTTACTTTTGAAAATGATTACAAGGATGTGCATCATTGGACTTCTCCTGGCTTTGGTGGACCATTTGTCTTGTATATTATCTATGGTATGACCGATGCCATGTATCAATCTTACATGTATTGGTTGATGGGTGCCATGTCCAATGATCCTTCTCTTTTGGCTCGTTATGCTGGTTTCTACAAGGCTGTTCAATCCGCTGGTTCTGCTTGTTCCTTTGGTATTGATACCGGTCATGTCCGTCTTCGATGGGCTTGTCTTATTAGTTGGTTGTTGTTGGCCGCCTCTTTCCCTCTTATTGGCCTTGTTGCTAATCAAATCACGCAAACCAGTGTTACCGAAGAAGAATATGCTGTCGAAGATACTAAGCAACCCTATGATGAATCTGAAAAGAGACAAGAAGGAGAAACTGCTTAAATTTGTCTTTGACAAATCTTAACCAATTATTATTATTTTTTCTTTCTAATATTACTTTTTATTATTACTATTACTATTATTATTATTATTATTATTACTTTTCTTGCTTCTTTTTTTTTCCTCCTCCACATCTCTTCTCTTTTTTCTCATTATGTATGGCATTAAATAACTTATTTTACAACAAATTTTTATTATTATTTCTTGCTCACACGCTTTTTTTTAGTACTACTCTTATTATTATTATTATTATTTACTAGTGATATTATTTCCCTATTAAACTAACAACAGCTCATATCTCTTTCTCCTTTCTCTTTATTTAATTCGGATGTGTAACTCTTACCCTATGTATTCATGTGCTCTCTCTCCCTCTCTAACATCTAAATACCTATTACTATTTGTTAAGCCCCATTCTTTCTTTCTACACCAAATAAAGGATTGTCATGAGATATCTTTTTTTTATAAAATTTGTACGACACTTGAAATCATTTGTGAAAAGTTTACATCACTCTTTTTTCTCATGTAACAATATTTGTTGTTAGCAGCTAAATTGAATTTATATACATAGTGAATCAATGGAATGAGGCTGATGGGGAGTTTTTTTTTAGCAGATGCATAAAGATTGAGTGATAATGACCTCCTAAATAACTATCATCAATAATAATAGTATGATCTGAAAGGAGAGACAGAATAATATAATTTAATTAATCAAAAACGTTGTTTGTCAAAGAGGAAAGAAAGAAAGAGATGAGATGAATTTTAAGGTTAATTTATCGGAACTCACATATACAGCTTATTTTACTATTTATAGAGGTTGTGTGTTATATTATTATCCAACTTATTGTTTTCTAATAATCAGCCTTCTACCATTCTTACACTTTATGCTAATGTACTCTATTTATTAATATGAATTGGCAATGACAGCTCTATCGGTAATAATAATACAGTTTATAAATAGTAACAAATAGTGTTGTATCTAGTAATAATAAGGTAAAGTGCCTTTTGTTATCATATTTATTAAAGCGAAAGCCTATTTTTTTTTATTCAAGAATGAATTCTATTTTTGGAAATTATGTGTACTGTAGCAAATTAAACAACTGTGTTTCTTTATTATGTCATTAAATGACATAGATTAAGTATGGCATGTATAAGGTAAAAAAAAAAATTGGTAAAAATTACAAAACTTTTTGAGGATGGGAGGTGGGGATAGGAGATGGGGAGAGCTGTGTCGCCAGTGGTGCTCATTGAGGTTGTTCTTCTCGTTGAATCGATAGTAGGCAGATCATAACGTCAGATGGCTCTTGTACTTTGCGAAAAATCCAATATTCTTCCCAATCTTATAGCATTTTTGCTAACCAATGGATTTGCCATAGTGTTGCCCAAAGGAATCAAGAAAGAGTTAATCTGCGTTGCTAGCCTGCGAATTTGGTTGCATGTCCTCGGTAAGAGTAGAATTTTCAGTGACATTGGCATTACGAGATGGCTTAGTAGCATGATATGATGATGATGATGATGATCGACGTGACGGTTTAGGTGTTGGCAGATCGACGTATGCTAGATTTCTATGAGAAAAGGCGGTCATTGACCTCGATCACGATAGTTGGACGCATAAACGATGTCAGACTTAATATTTGTCCTTTTGGCCGTACGTGGGGAGTACACATCCTTGGCTTGATCTCCTTCAAGAAACAACAAAAAAAATGTTGGAGAGGCCAGGTAGGAAGAAGAATAGAAAATATATGGAGTCCTACCTAGTATATTTGTAGTCACTATATTAACTATTTCGGGTCTATGGAGCATTGACATGCTTGCAAGAGCAGTACCCGGCTTGTGACGGTATGGAAGTGTAAAAAGAAGCGTTATCTGTTTTGCTTTTACCACCCGACCTAATGTCACAGAAACAGAGTTGTTATACGTTTCAGTGCTTTGTGCGTATCAAGCAGAAAATAGAAGAATGTTGATATAGGAACACTTGCTTGTCGTATAAAAATCGGATGGGATTCTTTTTTCCGTACTGTGATTAATTTTCTTTGCTTATTTTTTTTTTTGCGTATCTATAATCATTTCGAAGCTTGATGACGTTCTAAAACATAGTTGATTACAACATTGAAGATTGAGCTTATTCAGAAATAACTAGTAACTATGCAGTTTGTTGTTTGTGTACGTGCGTTGCTTTGAATAAAAATAATAAGTAATCCTCTTGGCAAACTTTGTATACATAACTAAAATTGTAGTCTTGGGAAATAATACTACCAAATAAAAATAGATTCCCGGCGTAATATACACCGGACTGCAAGAGAGAATAATATGGTTGCGTTTGTTTATTTTTGATCATTCATGGCACTGTGTGATAAAAAAAAAAGGTTCATCCCATAACAGAGAACAAGCATTTCGTTCCATTTGTATATTATATGTGCGTGAAACCCGTGACAATAGTCCTCTTATGATCATAGAAATAGCATTAAATCAATGAGGGAACTGTCACTGCAACTTTTTTTTTTTTCGGAAGAAGCCAAAGTTAGCGAAGATGAACTTGAAGTAAAGGAAAAACGTTTACATTTGAGCCGTTTGAAAATAAAAAAGCAGGAGTTCTATACAAGCTGAGAGAAATTACATAAAAAAAAATAACTCGTTGTTACACTTTTCTTGTCGTTCTTTTTTTTTCACCCATACTTGTTTTATATAAATATACTTTCTAAACAACAATCTACCATTATTTCATACGTATTGCATTGATACAAAAAAATGAGATTTCGTAAACGATTATTATTACTTGTAGTACTTGCCATTGCCGCCATTGCTGTATATAAAGTCTATCGTGATCCCCTCATGGAATGTAAGTTTTGTAGTTTATTCAGGAACGAACCATTTCTTTTTATACCATGCAAAAGATCGCCAAGACCTAACTCTTTTTTATACAATTTTTATTCCGCTTCATTTAAAAAAATATATATGGAAACAGTTATTCAAAAAGTGGCCATTGAATTACGTGCAAAACCAGTGATTGGTTCTTTCATTTTAAGTATTCTTGTCATGGCAACGTCTGTTCCACCATTACTTGGATTTACTTTTGCTTCTTCATTATGTGGTTTTGTTTATGGGTTCCCGGGTGGTATTATTCCTGCAGTGATCGGTAAGATAGATAGATAGAGAGACTTTTTTGAATGAATTGAATGTGAAAAAGGGAAAACGCAGTAATTAATATGTTTCAAATTCATTCATTTATTTTGATCTTTTTATAATAGGTGCTTTCCTTGGATCCATGGTGTGCTTTGGGTAATTATATAAAATAACGATTCTAAAAATCTCATCAGAAAACGCTAATGCACTCCCCCTAACCTCCTATTTTCCCCCTTTCTTTTTTCAGTTTGATCCGTCACTTTAATTTTGCGCGATTCATTCGTCTTTCACCCGATAAACAATTGAAATATCAAGCAATTCAGGAATCGATCCAAGAAAGTGGATTTGGTGTAAGTGTTGTTGGGATAAACCATTGTTTATTTAAACTTTGACAATTAACTTAGAAGAGTGTGAGAGGATGGTGGGGGGTTGTGATAAATGAAACAGAAAGTGGGGAGAAAACGGTTTCAATTTGACATTTTTGCTTTTTTTTTTTTTCATATTCACACTCATCATCATAATGGTAAATTAGATGATTGTATTGATTCGTATTACACCTATTCCATGGGAAGTCACCAACACCGTATTATCCATGTTACCTAGCTTGAGTGCCAAACAATATACATTATCGGCTTTCCTTGCATCATGGAAAGTTGCATTGGAAGTATGGTTTGGATCTCAACTTGCCAGTCTATCTGATCCCGATTTGCCACCTTCAGCTCATCGGGTGACATTAATTACTTTGGGTGTGGGTGTTTTGATCATTTTAGCCTTGGTAGTCTATCTTCATCGTGTGACCACACGTAAAATTCAACAAATGCAAGAAAATTCAAAAGATGATGCTCCTCCACAAGTCATGATTATTCATAGTTCGGATGAAGAAGAAACTCGATGGTTATTACAATAATAATAATAATGAATCCCCCTTTCTTCTTTATTTAAAAATAGTGTTGTTGTAATTGTCTTTTATATATTTATATACGCACCTCTCTTGTTTTTTTTTGCTTTCTTTTTTTTTTTTTGATACCAAAAAGATTATTATTTATCCAAACCATTTTGTTTGTTATCTCTTCTTGTCCATGTTTTTTTTTATTTTGTATATAGTGTTTTTTTTATATAAAAAAAACCAATTTTACTTCAAAAACAAACCCAAAAAGAATGAAGAGATGGTTTATTGTTGTTATTGGGGTTCGGGAAGAATAATATTTGGAAACTTTTCTCCACATCGTTTACATACACACTATGATGAAAAATACAAGAAAAAAAAAGATGAAATTGCATGAAAATGGTCCATACTCTTAAGATCGATCGATCAGATCATGATGAAACGCCTATTTTTTTTTAAAAAAAAAAAAAAACTTACCTCACGTTTACCTCGCCAACCACATAAATAAGGTAAAATAAGAATGGCAAATAAAAGAGTACTATTGGTATAATGCATTCGTAATTCATGGTATCCACCTTGTGGACAGGCTGGACCTAATGATTGTTCTATTTGATACCGTTGTTCCATACAAGGTGGTCTTATAGGTTGACCATAATTATCATAACCTTGAATACCTCGTTGAACACCTGGTGTTGCTCCTACGACACCAGGATAATCACTCGATGACATGGGAGGGGGAGGCTGTTGTTGATTTGCTGCTGGTGGATTTGCATATCCATAATTCTGGTTTTGATTATATTGATAGGCTGGTGGCGCAATGTTTTTTTCCATGTAAAAATAATATCCGGTTTTTTAATTGTTTGTGTTTGTTATTCTGTATATAATAATATCACTTTATGTATAAAAAAAATATAGAAGAAAGAAAAAGAAGGGAAATAGAAAAAAAATAAAAAATTACGCCTTATCATCTTAACCAATACCGCGGGTCTATTTGTTTTGCATTTTTATTATGCAATCGGAAAAGATAAATAGATTTCTTGGTTCCCCCTTGTCAAAAAAAAAAAACTGAAACCACTTTCTTCATTTCTATCTTTTGCCTTCATCATTGCTGCTAATATAAAAAAAATACTTAGTAATAGATAAAAAGAATATTATTATTATTATTATTATTATTATTATTATTACTATTAAGTTATATATGTATAATTTTATATAGAATAATAAACGATAGTAAATAAAAAAAAAGCTATATAATAAAAATGAAACATAGGGTTTTTGGGGTTGGGGGGTTGTTGAAACGAACAAAAAAAAAATAGATGTTAATATGAACGAAAGGGGGGTGTAAAATAATAATAATAACCATATTTAAATGCTAAGAACGAATCCATTCTTTTTTTTCTTTGTGTAAATAATATATATGTATATAAGGTTTGAAAAAAATAAAAGTTTAACGAAGAACGAAGAACGAACAAAAAGGAAAAAAAAATTGACAACAACAAAAAAAAAAATCAAAAACATTAATAATAGAATAGGATAGTAATAATGGGAGGGGGCGTGTAAAGAGTTATGCACAATATAAAAGCTTGAAAGAAGAAGGAATAGTGTTTTTTTTTCGTGTGTATACTTATAAAAGTGTAGTGTAGTAATAGGTGTAGTGTGTGTGTGTGTGTGTGTGTATAGTAGTTGTAGTTGTGATGGGCATTTAAAACATGAACAAGAAAGTATTATTATAATTATTAATAAGAAATTGAGAGAGAGAGAGAGAGAGAGATGAATTAAGCGGATGGAGCACGTTTGTTACCAGCAGTAGAAGAAGGATATGTTCCACTACCACTGGCTTGTTGTTGTTGTTGTTGTTGTTGATCTGTACCAACAACAGCAGAAGATGATGAAGAAGAGGAGACATCTTCAGGACGATAAATTTTACCACGCGAAGTTCTACCAGTACTACCAATCTTGAAAGTTTGCCAAATATAATTCTTACATTGATCAGCATTAGGTAAATCTTGAATCATTTTAGCAATTGTATTTTTACGTAAACCAAAAAAGTCTGGCCCCACAGGATTATGACCATAATCCATATTCCGAATAGCAAATGCACGTCGAACAGCAATGGTCCATACAGTGGTAGGTGTAGGTCCCATGTACACCTCACCTGGATTATCATCCGCTTCTAATCGGAACTAAATATAAGAAGAATAAGGTTAGATTTATTTGTACACACATCAATGGGAGAAAAAAAAAATGGTGTTCTTGTGACCTCTTTCATTGGTAAGGAAAATATAAATAAATAAAAAATATGACTTACAATAGGTTCTTGACCACCATCAAGAATTTCACAAGTATATTGTGTGTCACTACGTGGGTCTACCATGCTTCTGTACCACCTATGTAAAGAGTTTTTTTTCTGGATTGTTTAATTTTCTTTCTTTTTCTTTCTCTTTCTATTTTTCTTTTTCTTTTTTTCTTTTTATATATATACTCATATACACTTACTTTTTCACTTTATATCCAACAGGATAAATATATCGTTGATTATGAAAAGCAGGTCGATCAAATACCACTTGACCTAAACTTAATACTGTCCATGAATCAATTTCTACCGGAAGTCGATAATTACCATGTTCATCTCTTTCTACTTGAACAAATGTACGAACATCATTCACATTAGGGGGTTTAGTATCCCTTTTCTTTCTTCGACCCACAGCTGTATGTTGAGTAGGCATACGAAGTGGTTGTTGAACATGATGGACCGTTGAAGTCGTTGTACTGGATGAAGTAGGTGGAGGTACAGTATGATGAGGATGAGGATGAGGATGGGGATGATGACTAGTAGTAGTAGGTAGTGGATGTCTAGAAGAAGATGCAGGAGGTTGATCATAATAATAACGAGATGTCGAAGAGGAAGGTGGATGAGGAGCATGTGAAGGATGTTGATGATGTTCTTCTTTACCACGTAAATCTAATAGAGCAGCAGGAGGTGGCAAGGATAAACTAGGTGATGAAGTATTTAAAGGTGGAGATAATTTTCGTTTCTTGAATCCACTGGCTGCATGATGATGATGATGATGAAGTTCGGAAGTAGAAAGTTCTTCAGGACTACTACGTCTGTCGATCTCCGACAAGGGAGGGAAAAAGGACCCTTTTGAATCTGTTGCTGCGGGGTCTTCAGGAGGGGATAACCGACTGATCGGAGGTAACATACGTATATCTTCTTCACCACTTCCACCACTACTACGATGAGGATGGTATCGACTATAATGGGATCCTGGCACTGGTACTGATGTTGTCAATGTGTGACTGCTACTACTACCACTACTTGCTGTTGAAATGGCAGGTGTTGTGGTAGAAGAAGAAGGTTCTGGTGGTTGCATCGATGGTAAACTAAGAACTCGTCGAACAGGTGCTTGTGGATCAGGAACAGGTGAAGATGGAGTAGTGATCTGCGGTCCACGCCGATGCACGAATGTATGATAATAATCTGTCTTGGATATACGATGGGTCTATATATATGTATAAAAAGGGGGGAGGAAACGACATACACGAGTTTGCCAAGGAACGTTAGGTTAGTGCATTTACAATGGAAAGAACGTGTCTTAGCATTCATCATCATTGAAAGAACCATTGGGATATAGGTTAACATGGTAAATCTACACACATACAATCACCCCTCCTCCTCCTCCTCCTCCTCCTCTCTCTTTTCTCTCCATAGTATATAGATACGAATATCACATCATACTTGGATTAGATTTCTGGTAAACATATCAATCCCTTTTTTTTTTCTTTCATCAAGATCAAATAGAGAGATGAATTGGAGAGAGAAGGGGAAGGAAGAAGAGAGGGAAGGACGATCCACTTTTGTGGGTGTGTGTGGATGGGTTATGTAAAAAAAAATGGAAAGTTAAAATGAAAAAGGAGGGATCCTGAAACTGGATATAGATAAATGGATTGGGGATTGAGTTGGATGAGTAGATAAGTGGATAGATAATGAAGGGAAAAGGAAGGGGGAGGAAAGGGTGTGTTGTGTGTGTATGTAGGTTAAATTGGTTCAATAAGAAATAAGACGAAATAATATAAAATAGAATAAATAGAGATAAATCACGTACAGGATGTAATTGAAGCACCACTTCAACTTGATGATTGTCAATATATTTCCCATTCACATGAACAGCCGTTTCTCCATCCAGGAGCCACGACAGTAATCCATGACCTTCCCAAACCGTTCCCGATGATGAAGAAGAAGTGGAATGCGTCTCCTCGAAACTGGCACTGTATACAGCGCAATCTGCGTTTGGATAAAGGAGCATATCTGGGCTAATCCATTCAAGTAAGCAAAAAAAAAAGTATGACAATGGTTAGAGATGGATGATTACGTTTAATCCAAAAAAAAAATAATTCACGCGTCTTTTTTTTTTGTGTTATGTAGTATGATGTCGGATCTCTTTTTTTTTTACACACACACGCTTCATCATCACGCACACAGAAATCACACGCATCATCATTCAACCATATTCTTCTTCTACAACAACATCTACAACAAAACCACATTGCAACTCACGCACTCTCATTCACACGCACACGTTCACGTAATACCCTCCTTTTTTTTATGTGATTCTTCTCCTCATCTCCTTCCCCCTCCCTAGTCTCTCTCTCTTTTTTTTATATATTCCAATGGCACCATTCATCCAATGAAAAAAGAAACTTACCATGAAGCGCATAATGTTATTAAACATTCTTTTAATGAAACCGGTACGTATTCGGCCATCTCATTACTTTGATCTACACGTAATGGAAATGTACATAGACACGTCGAATCGATTCCTTGAAATGTGTAGAATACTTTGACTGGTGATGATATACGAGGATTATTCATGGGAATTGGATCAAAGTTACGATAACGATGAGATTGTCATGAAAAAAAGATGGAATTCGGTTCAAACCATGGGTAATATATGTAAGATAAGAAAAAGAGGTAAGTAAAAAAGCAAGGTAAAATAAATATAAAAAAAAAGGAGATCCCAATCCCCGGAATTATTATTATCAGATATATATATTTTTAATATTAACCCATTTTAATAATAATAATAATAATACTAATAATCACACCTACCTTTAATTTCTTTTTTATTATTGACAGTGTCGACACATGTATTTATAGGACTCGTACTACTTGTACCTGGGTGGTCAGAGGTTGGGTTGTCAGTGGAATAAGTCATTGTCATGGAGATGGTGGGAATGGGGGGGAAAAAGAGATTTTGTTGGTTTTATAAAAACGATCGTAATGTATATAAAAAGAAAATGAGAGAGAAGCTGATCCACAGCGAAACAAAGAGATAATAAGTGAATGCTTTTTTTTTTTTAAAAAAAAAAGAGGAGGTGCAGGTGGGTTATTGCTGTTGGTTGTTGGTTGTTGGTTGTTGGTTATTGTTGTTTTTTTTATAATAAATATACAAGATAGGACATGTCACGCACGTCAGTATGTTTTAATATTAAAAAAAATAATAGAAATAAAAATAAAAATAAAAAAAGAAATAGAAAAGAAAAATTTGGGGCCCTGAATAATTGGGGAAGTAGAAAAAAAAAAAAGAGTTCAAAAAAAAGGAAGAAGTAAAGAAAAGAAGAAGAGAAGAAAAAAGAAGTGTGTTTTGTTTGTTATGTGTCGTAATAAGCTTATGTCTACGTGTGTGAGTGTATATATGTGTGTTATGTGTGTGGTGCCAAAAAAGAGAAACACACACACATTCACCCACCCATTTTTTTTTCTGTGTCCCGTCCCTATTGAACCTATTACACACAACACATACTTACACACGGTACAACATATATAAAACATTATACATAGCAAGCAACAGAAAAATCTAATAAATAGATATAATAAAATAAACGTTTCCAAGCGATCCGATCTGTCCCTTTTTAGGATAATGGATTCAAATAAATGGGTCTCTTTTACCTTATAAATGAACTCCGCTATAAGAATCGTCATTTGCGGGTAGAAAAAATGATTCGGCGACATAAAAATTAATATAACAAAAAAAAAGGTGCTACTTACGCGTTTTTTAAAGAGCAGAGCAGAGATTTATTTATTAATAACTCAACATTCATTGGTATGTTTCATAATAATGAATATGTATGTTTTAATGTTGGCCAGAACCTTTTCATTAGACTAGTAGTAGTAGTAGTTAATACTAAGTAGAACTATGAAATAAGTTTATCATTTCCTTCTCCCCATCCCCAACACGTCTTTAATTGACTTAAGGGGATGAATTTGCTGATTTCATTCACTATACTTACCATGTAAGTTGTATATAAAAGTAATATTAAAAAATGTTATCAAAAAAGAATGTGTGAGAAAAGTTAATATGAAAAAAGAGTGTGACAATGTTTGTTGTTGTTGATGTTGTGCACTAAATTAAAACTTGGGGATCATCCTTTCTCTTCCTCATTCTTTATCCTTTTTTTTTGTATTATAAAAAAAGACATTCTAAATGATGATGATGATGATAATCTTCCCACACATTAAATTGATACACAAAAAAAGTGTGGCTAATTCGTCATTGTCTTGTTTCAATTTAAATGAAAAGAGTACAAACGTAGTTTAGTTGTGGCACATTTTAATAATGAAATGAAAAAATAAGACTATTTTTTCCTTGTGTCATCGTATGACTCTCTCTTAGTATTAGTGTAATAAAAAAAAAGTGGGAAATTGATGGTTATACAACAGGAACAAAAAAAAGGTGTTACCATTCTTAATATAAAAAATATTTTAGATTGGGGTACTCACTTTTTTTTTTTTACCATTTTCCAATCCAAATGCAAGAAGAATATTAAGTATTTCACATGGGAAGATTGTAATGATGGGTGGATTGGATGGAATACACATGTTGAATTGACTATTATCTACAAAACGAACAGGGGATCTTCAGGGCATACGTAATTTTTTTTTTCTAATGCCCGTGTTATTTTTTTTTTTGGTGTTACCAACCCATCATTTCTAAAAGTCAATTCAAAAAGAACCTCGTGTTGAATAAGCTATTTTATTAATAAAGTTATATTAATTCATTTTTATTGTTCTAAAAAAAAATACAATCATCATTGGCCACCTTTTTTTTATATCATCAATTTACTTTCATTGGTATCTAAAATGAGCAGACTGAATTATGATTTTCGTTTTCTTTTTTCCTTCCCCCTTTTTTCCCTCTCTTCTCTTCCCCCCCCTTTGATTGACCCGATATACCTGCATATAGAGTCCGTCGGGAAGGGAGGGGGAGAGGAGGAGAGAAGTCTTGAAATGTTAAATAATAAAGGAAATAAATGGAAAGGGAGAGAAACAAAGAGAGAGAGAGGGGAAAGGAAACTTTTTTATTGTTATTGTAACTTTTACAGTCAGGAAGTTATTATGATTTCTTTTTCTTCTACATCCTTCCTCTACGTATATTATATTAAAATGTCCGATTTAATAATAATAATAATAAATAAAAAACGCGGGTCTTTTTTTTTCAGCATTGATGGTTGTGGAAATGAACAAAAAAGTATGTGTCACCAAAGAAAGAATAAGCATTTACACACATGTCCAATGTCTAAAAATTCCAACTCTTTTTGATCGCCGATGGATGACCTTTCTTTTCGGAGTCTATCTTTAAAATAAAGGATGATTACCATGGTTGTTGTGTGTAACACTATCCCAATAGCTTGGAGAATAAAAAAAAAAAAAAAGAATGTCGATCTCATTTATTGTTATCTTTGAATATGAAGGGTTTGCCTATAATAAATAATCCTTGATTGCATGATGCATATATGTTTGTTTGTTTGTTTATTATAATAAAAAGTATTACACTATATATAAAGATTAAAATAGACAATAAATCATGTCATCAAGCATGTACATCCCAAAAAAAATACATAATTTTTTGGGATAAATGTAAATAATGGAGCAAGTTAATTTAAAAAAAACTTCATTCCAGGAATTTGGTTAAGGGATCGGCACTAAAATAAAATTTTACCATTTGGGAGTTCTAAAAATAAAATTACGTGGACTTCTTAGTTGAAATAATCCAATCATGATTTACTATTTATATTGACTTACAATCTATTTCAGCTGTCAACTCTAAATATATTATGGATGAAAATGAGTAACTCCAGAACGTCCTTCTGTTTATTATTAAAGGAAAATAGGAAAATAAAATAAAATCATCGGTTAAAAATTAAGATAATGATGAGTCATTTTATGATGATATACGTCAATGGTGATGGTGTCGATCTGATTCCTCTGGTTTTTTTTTCAATCACCGTGATAATCATCATCATCATCATCATTAATATTATTAGAATTATTAGAATTAAATTAAAAAAACGTGTCA
Source organism: Phascolomyces articulosus (assembly GCA_025677815.1). Taxonomy (NCBI): domain Eukaryota; kingdom Fungi; phylum Mucoromycota; class Mucoromycetes; order Mucorales; family Lichtheimiaceae; genus Phascolomyces; species Phascolomyces articulosus. The sequence continues at coordinate 639,172 of JAIXMP010000026.1, read as the reverse complement.
AAAAAAAAAGATGGGATGATATATATATAATGAAACAAGTTTTATATATCTGACGTGATTAAAAAAAAATATAAATAACTGATTTCTGTTTTACAAAAAAAAAATAATAGGATATAAAAATAACTAATAATAAATTAAAAAAGATGATAAAAAAACTGAGGTTTACAACGTGTGGATCCCTCTATCTTCACTCTGGTTCTTCTTTTTTAGACCCCATGGCCATATCACTATGGGTATCATAAGCACACGCTTCCTTATCCGCACTTAATTGTAATAACAAAGAACGTAAAAACGCTTGTTCATATTTTGAATTTTCCAATACTGTCGTCAATTTTTCAGAAGGACAACGTAATAAATTGGGAGCATATACCATGGCCAAATTATGTACGTTCATTAGGGTATGTTTGATCACATCAGGGTCAATGAATTCTTGTAAAAAGGAAAGAATGTATAATACAATACGTCGATTGACGTCAGGTAAAGCATTGATGATGTCAATGGCCTTGTCAATGTCTTCTGAACAAGCAACACATGCATCATAGAATTCAGCGCTGATTAATGGTTCAGGCAAGTCACGAATCCAGTATTTTAATAAGGAGGCAGGGACGTTGGGGTCAGTGATACCTGTTGCATCGTAATTACCATTTTCTATCCGTACTCGCTAAAATAGATAATGTGAATAAGAAAAGTATATTTGAATCATGGATCTCCCCACTTCCCAACCACCAGTAATAAAACTTACCAATTCAGTCACATCATCTGCATCACCTGGTACTCTGAAAATACCTTCTGTTTGTTGTCCATGCAATCGAATCACTGCATCTGCCAAAAATGGTACAATTTTTGGAATCTGTAACACATTTTCCTCTTCCCCATCCTCCTTCTTTTCTTGTTCTTCTTGTTGTTTCTTTCGTTCCATTTCCATAATATATCCCAAGGATTCACCAAATACCGATGGTTTAAAAGGAGCCACTTTAGCTCGTTCAATTTCTGCTGCTGTCAACACTTTTCCCTTGGCACCACGAATACAAATACGTTTCAATTTAATGGATACATGCTGACTCATGACATGAACATCATGCTCAGTCACCGAATGATGTTGTTGTACAAACTGAGTCAAGTAAGATTCGAGATTTTTCGAAGGAGGGAAAGTAATACAAACAATACACAAGATTTCCCATCCTTTACGTATACTTGTTCCCCTGGGATTTTGATTCAATTGTTTGCATACTTGAACATAAATTTCGTCTCGCATTTGTCCTTTTGTAATACCGCAGCTGAGTATGGATTGTAAATCTTCGATATCGTTGGAATTTCGAGGTCGATGACGATCCCCCATGACCATTTGAATCATGCGAAAACACCGTAATGCATCTTTGTGTAGATCCTTGTTGAGCATCATGAGCGGTTTGTTTAAAGAGTCCTAATTTTATTTTAATGGGTAGCCAGGTTATGTAAAGTGAGTGAATAGAAATGAAACCTCTTCCACCTGTTTTTTTATATATCCTTTTCATCTACCCTCCATATTCACACACGCAAAATATTTTTTTTACCTTGGTCCATTCAAGCATTTCTTTCATTGGTACTCGTCGTCGAAATAATCCTTTTTTATGCGTCGCAAAATATTTTTGTGCAAATCCATCAATAGCAAATTGACTAATATCATGCTGTAAACTCGAAGGAAGCATCATCCGTTGACTGTTTTTCATATATATATATATCAATGAGTCATCCTTTTTTTTATTCACTTTTATTCCCTTCCATAATTTTTCATACCTATCTCCATTAGCAACCGGTTGATTATTGATCTGAGCCAGCAGATTGGGAGGTGCAGGGGGAGCAATCGGTGGTGCTGTTAAAACAGATACTGTATCAATCATGGATCCGTTATCGTTCAATGGATGCATAGAAGCCCTTGCCTCTATGGATAAAATTTTGAATGAGAGAAAAAAAAGTAAAGAAAGTGAGAAAAAAGAGAAAATTTGGGGAAAAAAAAGAAAGGAGAAAGAAGTAGTAAAATGATAAAAATAAAACAAGTATATAAGAAGATGATGTATGTGTAATGAGAAAAAAATAATGCATGTAGATAATATATATATATATATATATGTATGTATCATGCCAAGACGATCCGGGTGCTATTGTACATATATATATATATATATATATATAATCTATTCTTAGGGAGTCGAATGAGGGAGTGAGAGAAATAATATTTGATTTACCTGGATTGTTGATTGGTGCACTGACTTGCTGCGTCGTCGTTGTCATCATTGATGTAGTCTTTTTACTTCTACCAAAATTTGCAAATGCAGATTCAATCGATGCGCGCGACCGGAAAAAATTCGAATGTCGCTATATAATAATAATAGTTATAATAAATGATCTGCGCATGTACATAAGATTGATCTAGATCCTAATCCATTGAAAAATATATATATTACCTTGACACTGGATTTACGCGTAGGATTCACTCTTTTACTAAATAATCCCCCTCCACTCGTAGTAGTAGAACTATTATTATTGGTTGTAGGTGTAGGTGCAGTAGGTGTTCTTACAACAGGTGAAGTTGTATTATGATTTTCTTCTGACATGGATCTTTGTGGAAGCCATACTTTAATCCCATGTTTTTGTAATTCAAGATCAAAAGAACGACTATTTCGTTTTGGATTCTTGGGTGGTAATTGTTGTTGTTGTTGCTGCTGTTGTTGAGAAGATGATAAAGTTACTGTAGAAGATAACCATGGTGGTGGTGGAGGATCTTTAAGAGAAAGTCGTTTTTGTGCTCCTGGTGATGACTATATATTTGTAAAGTATAGGGTATTTTTTTTCAAATTATAAATAGATGGATCCTTGTCTTGTCTTATATAATCCTCATCACTACATCTTCTCCTCCTTTATAGATATCATTTTTGTTCTCCACACATAGATAATCCTCCCTGTTTTTCTTTTGCTCCCCATTCATTCTATATATTTATATTACACAAACCTGCTGAATTTTGACAAGTGAAATAATTTCTTCTTGGTCAGGTTTATTCCATTGTGTTAAATTACGTTCCGTATGATAATAATAAGGCAATTCATGTTTATCATCCCATAATTCCCACCAATCGCCATTAGGATTCGGTGGTTTTCTATAGAATTAAGAAGAGGGGTATGAGTTTGGCGCGTGTCCTCTTTTTTTTTTAAAAAAAAAATGTTGGTCGTGGATTGTTCGATCGTTTGTTTGCTGTAGTTGTTGTTATATTACTTTGTCGTCTGTTCGTTTTTAACTATTTAGGGGAGGAGGAATACAAAACAAGGAGTCCTCATCAATTAAACTTACATTGACCCTACAGTCGGTTTTTCTTCATATACATATTCACCTGTCGTCTATGATAAGAAAAAAAAGAGTAGGGGGAGGGAGGGAGAGGGGGGAGAGAAAGAAAAAAAAAAAACCATTAATGTCAGAAAAAAAAAGATGAAAAAAAAGTCCATTATAAAAAAAACTTGAACACGTTACTGGATTAGCATAATAGACTAGTTTTGTATTTGGATCGTTTACTTGGAACCAATCATATGTTATTGTTGTCATGATGACAATGAGTGTACGTTCAGAAAATACACTTTTTCTCTCTTCCTCTTTCTTCAGATAAAAACAAGTTTTTTTTTACTAGTCAATAAAAAGGAGGGGGAACAACAGTATAGGAGGAAACGATCCGGGATGAATTACTTTTTACACAAATAAAACTAGCGATTCTAAAAAAGAAAAAAAGAAAAGCTAAATCTTGAATAGATCTTGTTCAAGATTGAAAGTGTACCAAGTAAAGAAGTGTTGTGTCTTTCTCTTTTTTTATGGTAATATAAGTTTAGGGACACATATAATAAGATTATTATATTTATTGGAGTAGTACATGGCACAATTTGTTTCAGAAAGAGCATTACTGCCAAAGAGAGGGCGGATCGTGAAATATGTGGAGTATGTGGAGTTTTTTTTTATATATTGTTCCTGAGTGAGTTCATGCACTCATTCTTCTTTTGTGGATAAAATACACACACAAATATCCTTCACACACATTTAAATATGTTTAATCATCATGGTAATGTTTTGACTTGTTCCGTCATGATCCATTCTACATGTTGTCCAATGAAGTATCACTTTAACACAAAGATATAAAAAAAATTAGAATATCTATTATTATTGCTGCTAGTGCTACCATTAAGATATATAATATCAATTTTCAGTTGAGTTGTACTCAACTTTTACGATTATTCAGACTAATCGAGATCATTGCTACTTTTATCAATATGTAATGTTGGACAATAATGATGGATGTATATATTTATTGCCTAATGAGAAAAAAAAAACCATCATGTTTATCTTTATAAATTTTATTATTACACAAAATTACTTTGTACCTATAATGTGAGCGTTGAGACAATACCTTTATTCAAACTTTTTAACACTGATTTCAATTCCAAGTATTATATAAAGAACTTGGACACCCATCGTAAGGGGCCAGCTTAAAAGCAATTGTCTGTGCACGTGCACAAACCAACAATTAAAAAAAAACATTCAAATACCGCAGCATGTGTGTGCATTTATATAATTGAATATTCACCGTTTTTTGATGTCCCTGACAACAACGATTCTTTTTCAGTCTCCATGGAAGCAATCTAGGTCTTTTTATTTTTATTATTATTTTGTGTTTTCATTTATATTATAGGGTTGAATTATACTGGATCGATTGTTATCAAACTTCAAATCGATTTATGCCCTGACCTATTATATTACTAGTAAACAAAAATTCGGCGATATATTTCTTTTTTTGGTAGTCTACCACTATTTAGTCGATTTTTTATGCTTGATTCATTGCCAGCAAAAAAAATTATTTATTTGCAACACAGTTTTCAGCCAAACTGTTTTTCACTTTTTATATATATTATATAAATAACAGGCTTTTTTTTTTCAAAAACCAATATTGGAAACAACAATGTTGAAAAACGAATAATAGACGATGGAAGTATTTAAGATAATACTAGAATCATGTACTTTTACAAGCTTAGCCGTAATTATTAGTATAACGTAAAAGTTCTTACTGTCCTGACCTGGTGTTCATGGTAAGTATTAATATGTACAGTTTTGTCAGTAGGTTCCTTTCAAAATTAAAGTATATTTATATGAAGAAAACCATTCATGTTACAGATACTTTTATTTCCAATAACAAACCCATCGATGATAATAATAATGGCGATAAAGAAGATAAATGTTAATTGAGAGTATTTGTTCATCTACTACTGGACAAGCAAAACCAAAAAAAAAAGAAACAGAGTTCTTCTAGTATGAAATGGAGATCACATCATGCTATTCTTCAAGAGAAAAAGAGGTTTTTTTATTGCATCTCTAAAGAATAAAAATAATTCTCTAGATTTATGTAGAGATAAAGAAAGAACGATTATACTGATATCATGAAAAAATAGAGGAGTAAGGTATCGGTTTTCTGCAGGCATCGGTTCAATAGTTACCTAAATTTCTTTTAAACACAAAGTTCCAATCATTACCGCTAGTATCTAGTAGTAATAAAAAAAAAGAATCTTGGAGCGAAAGATGATTATAAAGAAATAGGTACTTGTTGCAAATAGCAAAATGTAAATGTTGCTAGTTTTTCTCTCATTATACGTAATTTACCTAAAAAAACCCAGTTTAATATTATAATTCAAGAAAAAGCGATACTATTTTTTAGCATGTATATTCTAAACTGTACTATTGTTCATTCTGGACATACATATTGAATATTTATAATGGGTATAATATATTTGCATGAATATTACACTATAACATTCATCTGCTACGTCATTTTTCGATTTCTTTTTTTATAACTAATTATCACGTATAACTAAGAAACAATTATTTCAGTAATTCCAAAGGTTTTTTTTTCTCTTCTAAAAAAATCTTAAATTATACAGTGGTATCAAATGAACTATTTTGTGACGATAAAAGAATTAATAAACGGCATGAGAGAAAAAATTAACTTGTATAGTAATATGAAAAATTATAATAGCGATGAATGAGAATGAGTAATGGGATTGGTATATAAGTTGGTATCATACATCCATTAAATTACTACATTTCGGTTTGACTTTTTTCTTCTTTTGGATAATGATACAAAGCAGATTGTTGCTTACTACTACTTAATATAAATAATGGGGAAAGAAATTTTGAACATATTATTACCTTTAGCCAATAGGTCGAAATCGTTAAAAGAGAGGTGATTGTAATCAATGGCGATGCTCTTGTCCGCCTTTTTTCTATAAAGTTGAATGATTGAATTTGTATGATGATGCTAGTACATAGTATTGAGTGATGCAATTCGGATATAGGTTGGGGAAAAAATACCACTACAATAACAATTTTTGGTATCATTTTATTAATGTACTTGACGGCGATAAATACCACCAGTGAATTATCGAAAGTCTACCAAGTGACATTAAGCAAAGAGGTGATAATATAAAAACTATTAATAAGTTGGTTTGTTGTAAACTTAGATACTTATCTATGGTCACTGTTTACGACACATTTTCTTTAAGAATCAATGTATTGTTTTTGTATTCGTATTACGTCTTAATATAAAGGCCCCTTCCTAATAACTAACTGAATAAACATAATAATATCCAATGTTTGCACCTAAGTCTAACAAAAAACAAAGGTTCTTAGAAACAAAGGATATCTCATTATGCTCTCCGTTGATATAGTTTCATCATCGGATTCAAACAATGAGCAGGATTATTATAATGGCCCACTTTTAGTGTTCTGACAACATTGAATTTAAAAAGTATAAAAAGCCTCGAGTAGGATACCACAAAGATTATTTCCTTTTGTTTATTAAATAACTGTCGCACCGTATGTATTCGATATTGATTATTATTTTCTTTTTCAGTTATTCAAATTGAAAAGATAATACAAATACTCAGCACAAACTGCTGTCATTGTTAACCTTCACAAATGTTTATTGATGCATTACGATTTAAATTTTAAAGAAGTATCGAGTATAGAGTGGTTATATGTTTTCTTTTGTGCTGTTTTAGAGTTTAGGCTTAAAATGTTGTTTTGTGTAATCGTGTTACTGTATTACCACATAAAAAATCAAGTTGGGCTTTTTTTTTCTCTAATCAATTATATGTTTCTGATTTTACTTTATAGTTGTTTAACAGCAGTGAATCAAGTAATATATAACGACATGATAGGAATATTCTTGTTCTCTCCAAGTTGATTTCATGGAAAAATGTAATGAAAAGTAAACGTTCCTTCTTTTTCTTATCTTCTGTGTATAAACAAGTATATTCACATTATTTATTATGAGATGCATGGGTGATGATCTTTCAAGTGGTTTTAAAATTTTGGCTTAGTGGTTTGTAACGTGTCACACAAGTCTTAGTGAGAAAAAGATATATATATATATAAAGTGTTAATTTTGTTTTTTTGCTCTTCTTGGCTAAAAACACAACTACTTTTTATTTTTCATTTCGATTTACCACTTCCATCACTACGAGTCTGTCTCTGCAAAAAGAACTCTACTTATTTGACAGGAAATCCATAGGCAAAACCGGCACAAAAAAAACGTAATAACACCGCTACCCGTTACCGTATTCTCCCTTGTCTTTTATCATTAATACTATTCGTTGCTTCTTTCTCTGTAAGTTAATACCACTATTTTAATTTCTCTAACTATTGATAATAATTTTGTCAAAATCATTTAATATAATTATAGAAATAATGTACATTACCTATAAAACAGCACAGTATAAGCCCGATTGCGTTCTTGAATATGATAAATATTATAACACCAGAGATTCCCAGCTACTCAAAAAAATTCCTAATGATTTGCCCAAGCCAAACTTTATGCCTTCCAAACTTGTTCGTATTTCTGACATGACTGTAGTCTATGGATCTCAAGTCAACGAAGGTTACTGTGCATTATCGTATTCATGGAATCAATCTGGGGACATACAAAGAGATGACCATGGAAAATACACACGAATCGATGAAGGAAAACACAAGATAATTTCTTACGACAATTTTTTTCCTTGTATGATTTTTTCAAGATCTAAGGTTGCTATAAATTATGATGACTTGCCTTTTTATGAATGGAGGAGATTGGAAAAAATATATCATGTTTTAAAGATCGTGGACGATAAAAATTATTACTTTACAAAAACGATTCAATACGTCAAATTTGAAGGCATCATTCAGCAAATATGCCAACAATTCAATATCAAATATATATGGTACGACCAATTATGCATCAATCAAGACGATAAAGAAGAAAAACAATGTGAAATTCGCAACATGCATCAAATATACGAAAATGCCTATTGCACCGCTGCACTTGTACCAGATTGGAATCGTTTAAAATTTTTTAGTGGGGAACCGCAACAGTATTTCAAACGTTTATGGACCTTAGAAGAAGCAATAAAATCAAAAAGATTGTTATTCGTCGGCAGAGATGTTCATTTATGGGGAGAAGATATAGATTCTGGTTACTATACGCATTCACTTATCAAATCATTATCGCAACTAAGTGTCAATGAAATTCTTCACCATGCACATCAACGAACAAGCACCAAAGATCACGACCGTATCTTTGCTCTCATTCAACTTTTTCCAGAATTCATTGACGAAATCAACATTGATTATGATCAACCGTTCGAGGAATTGATGATTCGATTTTATGTCTTTTTAGCAGAAAAAGATATTAGAATTTTGCTTTTTGAGGACGATATGCATTATGAGTCGACGATTCAACAGTACAAATTTTTGCCATCATGGACTGGCGTTTATGGACTGCATATTGTTAGTGATTTTTCAACATCATTTCAAAATTACCATATGATTGGAAAAACCATGCATGTTACGACTACTTATGTTACAAACAACCAATCCATCGATGATTATAATTTAACTATACGAAGAGAAGATATACCACCAATTACTGATTATATCAATGATGATGGTGATAAACGAAAACATTTGTTTATACTTGTTCACCTATCTGAAGCAAATGAAATGAAAAGAATTTTATTGGATGATGAAGGTTTCGATAATTATCTTGTTGAAAAATCATTTTTCGATAAAATATCTAAGAAGCTTCAGCAATTGTCAAGATTCATGGAGATAAAAAAGGAAAACTTGTGCTGGTGTAACATAGAAACTGATGATTATCGAATGGCTGCAAGAATCTATTTTGGTGATCTAACAGACAGTTTGGATGACCCTTCTGTACAATATGTCATCCTCTCTGAAATTTTGTTTAAATGTAGTGATCGTTCTTATCGCTACTACCCCGTCATAAAAAAGGAACAAGGAGAAGAATTCTATAAAGCTATTGGATGTTGTGAAATAATAAGTAAAGAAGAGTTTTTCTCTGATTGTAATTTACTCAAACAAACATTTTTGATTCAATAAATATTAACGATTTATATAAATAATTTACGTAATTAATTAAATTCACGTTCACTTTAAAATATCAAAATTAGTGTAGAGCAAAATAAATACTTTGATTGTTCAATAAATTGATAATGAGTCTAATAGGTTTTATAAATAATATTGTTTGCCAATATCTGGAGGGTCCTTTATGTGCATCATGGTGATGTCAACAACTACACGTTAGGAATAGTCGACTTTTGAGCGAGCGTGCAAATATGCGGTATTATTTTTTCTTTGAATCATAGATGGACCGATTCAACAAGTAACGTCAAAGAGCCAACTTTGCAACACATCTAGCTAACACAATGTCGCAGCCAATATCAAAAATTGCTTAAGTCTTGTTCATCATTGTCACCATTTTAGACGTATTATAATTAACAGGAAGAAAGATCATTAAAAATACAATGGCTACTCAAAACAAAGTGGCGTTTCTCAATCATGTAACCTAAACTATCTCAGCTGTAGTATGCTTAAGTCTTAAGCTTTTGAAAGTGCTACTACGCACTACTGAAAACAGTATCAAAAAGGAAGCATTAAGAGAACGATAAAGATATTTCCACCTTTCTTTCTCACATATTTCTAATTCTGAGCTTTCCAATAATAACCACTAGTATCCAAGCAACATGGTATCACCACTTTGACGACGATCCTCACTTGCAAGTAGACGTGAAATAAGAAACCAAGCTTTGAACAATAAAAAGTTATTTAAGGTGTGTCGTTGGAATTGGATTGAATAAAGGATCTCGAATCTAGTGGTAGCAAAGTAATTCCTCATGCTACCGAGACAACAAGCTAATATTACTATTTCTGAATTGGGGGAAATGGTTGTTATTGTTGTAGAATACCAAATTGTAATTTGGTAGGACAGGACGAATATGTGTGATGATGCTCGTTATTTGATGGTTGTTCTTCAGTTTTTTTGATTTAATGTGGTAATTTAGTGTAGATATTGCGCAATTTCAGTTAAGATGTTGATTCTTTACTATCTGGCTATACTCCCAAATGTTGCAAAGCCTTACCCAATGCAATAAATTTCGTGGAATTGTCAAAATGCAAAAAACGAGGGTTGACAGTACCGTCCAAGGCTCAATATGTATATTATAAAATATCACTTTTATTTTTTTTTCATATTTATTAGTTATTATTATTATTAATTAATTATAAAACAAAATGCTTCATACTTTGCAGAAATTTGATATTTGCCATTAAGAACTATTAGAACACCGAAGTTGATTTTATATAATGATGGGATAACAATTGTAAGTAATAATTATGTAGTGCTACTATACATTACAAGAAATACTTAGACAGATAAATATGTTTCCACCTTCTTCAGCAGTTCCTTGTTGAAAAGAATGGATAAATATGCATATTACCCTTTTTCTTATCATGGCACTGTACATTATATGCCAGTCTATATATCGCTAATTGCTTTCCTTTTTTTTTTTTACTGAACCTGTTACTGATTATATCAAAATGACTGGCACAAATTTGTTTCCTGGGCAATACAAAAAAATTAGAGATATTCGTTTGTATCCTAGTAGTCATTGTTTGCTTTGCACAAAATAGAGTGTACTTTTTTTCCTATGTTTTATCGGAACTATACCGATAAATGATGCAAATGGTTGGCCAGTCTTTTGTTTTTCGTACAACACAATTACATCACAAAAGGCCACACTGTGGAAAGAACTACGCTGGTCTATAATAATACTAAAACGATCCTCTCTATAATCCATCATTGACGTACCAATAATATAACTTCCAATGGTAAGAACAAGATTATATAATAGCAATGATGAAATCACAACATTTGGATATGCTGAATGCTCTGAAAAAATAAAACAGAAAATAAAAAAAAACAATACGGTACTCACCTAATAGTTTCCTACGACGTAGGCCGACCTCCTCGTATCTTTGGATATAATTATTATAGTGAACGCTCCTCTTGGAAATATTTGTTCAAAATAACTTTGTACATCATTTTTCTTGATCACAAGCATCATAAACTAGCCAATCCTATGGTTTTACATTTCTTAGCTGAAAATAAAATGATTTGTCAGAAAAAGATCACCTTTGTAATTTGCAATCTTTCCCTCGACTGCGTGTATTTTTCATTAAAAAGTACATAGAATGAATGGACAGACCACTGGATCAGAAGAATGGCGTGGAAAGCATAAAGAATGTAAACCCATCGGGCATTTTGCAGATAGGACAGTAATTTTTGAATACAAGGACTACCCGAACATTCGTTCGTTGTTGCTATTGATGAGATCAAGCCTCTTCCCCCATCCAAGTTGTTCTTGAAGGAAAGTAGTGGGATTATGACAAGCTAGCAAACGAGATAAATGATGGTATAGAAAAGTAGGTCAATAATGGATTTGACAATTTAAGAAGAATTGCAATGATTGGCGTATAAATTGAAGAAATTAATACATCATCTACTTTATAAGAATATAGAAGGTGTTATCAGAAATCTTCTAACCATAATATACAAAGGATTCATATGCACTCTATTCATCGTGGACTCCTGAACCAAACTAATAGTTATATATTAATTAATTCCAATTGCTGTTTTTTTCTTTCTTGTTCATCCAGCAACATGCAAAACTTTAATAGCAATGCAGAAAAGGGCCAAATATAAATATAAAAGGTTGGTCATTATTATATTTTTACAGTCGTCATCTGATAATCGCATATTATTCGATACTATATAGTAAAATTTGATATTTCAAACGCAAAAAAAAAATGTTATACAGTACATTGATAACGAGAATTTCATTAAAGCAGATCCATATACTTTTGAGACATAGGAAATCCGTAGTAAGAATGAAGTCCATGAATGCATTTATCTTCCTCTTCTATATCAACTCGTTTTTTCTTACTCAAAAATAGCTACGGCAATATTGGGAACCGTAATGGTTCCTCAATTTTCCAAATTAGGAATCATATTGCATTTGAGTTCAAGTTCATCATGCCTGTGCACACAATTAATTATTTTTTAGAGTTACATTAACTAGTTTTTTTTTCTCTTTATATAAAGAAAAGGAGGGAAAGGAAGAGAGAGAAATAATATAGAAAAACAATTTACACATGAACAATTCCAAGTGAAAAAAAAGAGAGAAAGAGAGAAAAATGAAGGGAAGGGGAAGAAGTAAAAGAAAAGGTTTTTGATGATTTATATAGATCAACAAGAATATAATTTATCTGCGTGGGTATGAATTATTGGTACGTTGTTGTGGTTGATGTTGGTTTGTTAACCAAAGGTGGAAAAGATATTGTGTATCTGGTTTGTGTGAATGACTCATACATCCATGAATAATTGGTACATCGCCCGCTCCATTGAAATGGGTAAGACGCATATTTTCACCTTTGATGATTTGCACCAATTCACCCTATTTTATATTGATGTTAGTCATTGAGCACTCCTTTAACTTTCCTTCTTACTCTTATAGAAAAAAGAAACTTACTGTATCCACATGTCGAATTTCAATAAATTGCTGATCAACAGCAATAATATATGGATGTTGATAAACAATGTGCTCTGGTGTACCATTCCATTCGCACAAGAGTGATCTATTAATGAATTTTATTTTAGTAAATAAAAAATTCATTTTTACCACGCCCAAATCCATCATCCATCATGATCTCTCCAAAAAAATTTAAAAAAAAAAAACTTACTTCCCAGCACCACGTTGAACCAAAGAACCATTACGATTATTGACATAAAATGCAAACCGATTATAACAAAGTAAAAACTTGTCTTGAATACGATACATGGCCAATGGTTTTAATGGTTCCGTATGACGTTGAATAAAGTTAAATTCAGGATGGACACTATCAGGAATGTTACGTCCACCTACAGCCAAATTTTCAGGATCAATGATTTCAAAACCACGAGATTCCACCACGACACTGACTTTGGATTTCAAAAAGTGAATATTGCTGGCTTCGGCACCGACATAGAATTCCGTGTAGGTCTTGAACCATGAATGATTGGATCCACGACTGGAGAATAATCCCGTACGTTGTGTCAATAATCTTTCACTCCTGGGATCACGTAAATCACAAATGGGTTCCATTGCGACAAAGACACTACTGGTGCTCTTTTTCTTTTTGTAGACCACTAAATCCTTTCCATTACAATAACCAACTTGGAAAAAATTCACATTTTGCGCGACTTCATGACCAGAACGATCAGGAGCACGGCCTGCCTTGGGTGTATCCAAGGCATCGATAGAATAGGCTTTTAATACCTTGTCTATATAAAAATAGAACATACTCACTTTTAGTAAATTCATCGACATAATAATATAGACCTTCTCCTCTCCCTTTCTCTTTTTTGTTATACAAAATCTCCCCAACAATTTACCAGCTAATACAAGCAAGATATGCTGTCGTTCCATCATAAGAACTTGAGTTACGTTATCGGATGGTAATACACGTCGTAAATCATTGGATTGACTTAATGATTTAATATATACACCAACATCTGTACCAATAACGATCTTTTGTTCACCATTGGCCGACACTGTATAAATAATTCATGTTAGAGAACAAATCGTGGATCTGTTGTATTTCCTTCTTTCCCATTCATTTTTCATCTATTTCCCCTTAATCTTTCATGTACCATATTCACAAATACCAGATCCAAAAAAATAATAATATAATAAGCTTACCAAATGGAACTGAACAACTGATACGACCAGATCCACCAGTTGAACCCACTGAGCCAAAGTAACGGAATGACATATCATCCAAGGTACGCATTTCAAAGACAGCATCACCTTGACGTTTCTTCAATGCAGCTTTGGCATCATCAATCGCCTTAATCCAGCGATACCGCTCTTCTGTAGAGTTACAGAAAAAGTGATATAAACCATCCCGTTGACCCAAATGTTGTAATGTCAATTGCACCACACCTGTTCCTCCAGCTGTAGCCCCCGAAGCACCTTGTAACATGTAAGAACTAGCAGAGTTTGGTAATTGTGGGCGAGTGCCACTGTTGGCACTGCCACTAGTACCACCCGAAACAGGTGAATCCGTATTGCCCAAGACAAACAACATTTGCAATTGAATCGGTCGTTTCCAAACACGATACTCTTCTCCTGTATTAGTCTTGCGATACTTTGTCATCAGGAACAAATGATCAAAGACAAAGGCATGAATATCCGTCTTTTCAGTGACTTCAATGGTTTGTGCTCTTCGTTTCAGATCACCATGATGATACAGTCGACGATGAGGTGCCTTAAGTTCCAATTCATGATTTTCACCGTGTTTGGTTGTTAATTGATCACTAATTTCCAAAATTTCCACATGCTGTTTCACCCCTTCAGTTTGTAAATCGGAGCGGGAGGCAATGCCTTGAATCAACTTTTTACACGTCGTCAAGTATTTGCGATCATCATGCTCTTCAGATGTCTTTTTAATAATGGCTTCAAGTAAAAGTGGATAACGTTGCATACGCGTCATGGGATTCAACAAAAAGTGACGGAAAGCTAAACGACGCATACGACTGTTGCTTTCGACATCGGTCATGAAACGATTGAATTCCGAATTGCGTTGACGTTCGATTTTGATCTTATATTCGGCCAAGGGAACATTGGGTGTGTAGGTTGTATATGGTTCAGAGAAATAGGTGAAATGATCCACAAGAATATCACCAATATGAGGAACACATTTGTTTTCATAACGTCGTTGAAGATCCAAAAGATCTTTGTACAACGCATCACTGAGTTCACGTAACATGTAATAATTGGAAAATACTTCTTTGACAAACTGATTACGACGTGCTTGTTCAATTGCATTGGATTTGAGTAATGGCATCACAATCACCTGAAAAAGAGAATAATGAATGAATATCAGTCCAACCAATAGGTTTCCCTCCACCCCCCCAAAAAAAACACTTTTACCATTTTTTTTTTACTTTACCTCATGCAAAATATCCAAATCACCACGATAAACTTCTTCTGAATAAATCATTTCATTAATCGCTTCCTGTCTTTCTCGTTCCTTCTTGGGTGTATTTTCCAAAAGCTCGCGAGGGACACGTTCAGCCCATGCCGTATGAGGGAAAGACTAATATGACAATAATACCAATATTTTTTTTAAAAATTTCACATGCAAAAATAAATCCATTATGCATTTCCTTCCCTTTCATGCTCCTCTTTTCATCCCTGACTCGACCCAAAAAAATAAAATTAATATTACCTTTGTGTCATCAATTGATGCATTTGATTTTGTGGAAGAACGACGTGTAAGACCGGCATGTACCTATTATATATATAAAAATCGTGTCAGTGATACGATACATCTTCCTCTTGGATAAATCTCCTCCATTATCCTCATTCATCCTATCCATCCAAGACAATAATAAAATAATAATAATAGTAATAATACATTACCATTATTTCACTCTCAAAGATAGCTGGCTTATTAGGACATCTTGGAGCATAACAACCCCCTTGACCAGGTTCACATCCATGAGAATAACATTTAGTCAAAGAAGTCAATACACCCACAGGAATATCACTATCAGAATCATCTTCATCAAATGTATAAAACTTGTCTGAAGAATCATAGACTTCATTTGTAATTCGAGATTTATGATTTTGACGAATGGGTTGGAATAAAGGAGGAGTACAATTCATTAAAGCATTAGCAATAAGAATACAATAACCATCTGGAATTCCCTTGTTGGATAAAATCTCTTGTAACAAATCCTGTGAAACAGTAATGTAAAGTTTAATATTAATATTCTTTTTCTGTAATCCAGCTTTCTTTTTTTTTTCACACATAAAAAAAATAAAGAAGTAAAGACTTACAATGGCTTCATGTCCACTAAATGATTCTGGATATTCTGCAGAACTATTAACTTCACGCACATTGGTAATACGTTTCATACGTCTTCTAAATGCTTCTGAAAGTTCAGAAATAATAGAATAATCTACATCCACTTCCACGGAAATACGTGACATGGAGGAATCGCGTTGTGTCGGTTGAGGTCGATCTTCTCCTCGAATATCCGAATCATCATGAGGGAAACCTCCTTCTTGTTTTCTTGGTGATACAACAGCAAATCGTGTAGGTGGTGGTGAAGAGGGTTCATTATTGGTATTCACAATAGATGCACTCACAATAGTAGCTGCACCAATAATAGGGCTACTATTTCTATTATTCTTATTATATGAAGTAGTGTCGTTATTGCTATTAGTGGGAGGAACAGGGGCAGGTGCTGGAACAGCAGCAGGCGCAGGGCTTGGGCCACTACCACCATAAAAGTCATCATCTTCATCATCACTGGAAATCGGAGAAACGGCAACAAAAGGAACATCATCATCATTTCCAGTTTGTGAGGTATCAATAGCCGAGGGTCTGGCATATTTCGGTCTTTCAATGGTCATGATGGTGTTTTTTAAAGAAGAATGTGTACGTCGATGAGATGTCGTGGTTGTAGTAGCAGCCGTGGTGCCTGTGGTCATGGAATCTGAACGATAGGTTCCACCATTATTTCCACCAAAATCTTGAGAAGAAGGTCGTGAATAACTAGCGGTAGGTTGTGAATAACCTGCAGAAGTATAACCTACAGGAGGAGGAGGAGGTTGTAGTGGAGGCTGAGGAGAAGCTGCTTGATAAGATTGTCGTGCTGCGGGTGATCCTGGTGGTGTACCACGTACTGGAGCATAATCTTGGGTGGAATAAGGTTGAGCTGATGCTACGGGGGGTGAATAAGCATTTCCGGCCGCATTTCCATAATGTGATGGTGGAGGGGGTGGACCAGATGGATCAACAAGACGTTGAGGTGGATAACCCATACCATAATTAGCACTTGAAGTACGGTTTGGCATAGGTGTCGTAGGTGCTTGGTGATGATAGCTTTGTTGTTGCTGTTGCTGCGAATATGCATTTTCGTAAGCATACCCACCATACTGTTGTTCATTCGACCCATACATTCCATTTTGATATTGTTGTTGTGGTTGCATACCAGTAGTTGAATATCGATTATTATCCATAGCAACTTGTTGCTGATGTTGTTGACCATAGTAATCATAATATCCTCCATATTGCGTATTCTACATATATCCCCCCATCATGACATAAGAAAGTGACAACAAGTTAATATTATTATTTCTATTCACAACTATTATTATCCTTCTTACCCATACACATTAAAATTTCTTTTTTTTTCTCCTGATTTTTTTTTCTCTTTCGTTTTGTTAAAAAAGTTTAAAAAAGCTTACATTGGGTTGATGAGAATAGTCATTACCGCCTGCTCGATGCTGAAGTGATTGTCCGCGTGGTTGAGGAACAATATTATGACCGGACTGTGCCGAAGACATTTCGTTTAAATAAGAATCTACTGAATGAACAAGACCACCCATGGACCCTGGAGGAACTCCCGTATCATATGTTCCTTGCTGTTGACCAGACATTGTCGGTTTTTACCAAAGAAAAAAATGAGCCCTTTATATATATAAATATACTACGAATCCTATTCTATAAAAAGGTGAAAGAAAGAAGAGAGAAGAGGATAACTTTTTTTTAAAAAAAAATATACAAGTTAATACCAATAGGTGTGCGTTATTGTCAACAGTTTTTTTTTTTTTTTTTTTTTGATTGTGTAGTTAAGGAATGGGTTTCTCTTTCTTTTATATATATTCTCTTTTTTTTTTTTTTTTTACTCGGTCCAATCTTCACCAGCCCACCCCACGAGGTTATTATATATTTCTTTTCAAATGAGCTATTTCGTACATTGATATCGTACTTTTTTCTTTTTTGTTGAAATAGAATAAAAGAACAAGAGGTGAAACGCTTCGTTCGTTACAGGACTAACACTCTGCTCTATTGGCACACTCATTTATTTTTTTATCCTTTTAACAAAATTAAAACACCGAAATGAGTTGTTGCGTTTGTATGCGGAATAACCATTTGGCGAATTATTATAATAAATTTTTACATGTCTGCTATATTACATTAGAGTAACATAGAAAAAAACCTTTATTAATAATGAGATTCTCTTTAGTTATTTTATTATAACTATAGCATTATAATTTTAATAAGATTGATCTCAATTATTGTTGTAGTATATGAAGGCACTGGGTGAAGAGCGCACGAATAACAGATGGCATTAATCCCTCATAATACCAATTACAGTCAGATTATAATGTCCGTTGCTTAAGAAGTAAATAAATATTCGAGATTTTGCTTTACTTGCAGCTCTATTGATATAAAATTATGTTGTATCTACATTGATACCAATGAAATATGCGCATATAATATTTTTTTTATTGAATTCAAAATGGATACAACTTTTACTATTTATTATTCAATAGAATATCAATGAGTAAGTGAAAGTTATATTGCAGAGGAACAGATGACAGATTTAATTTTTCGAAAATTTCAAAGGGAGGATGCCATCGATAGACGGTAATGTCGACTTGTAATATAATCAATAGATTTAAGATCATACATGATGTTCTATCCAGTGAAATATTGTTGATCTAAATATAACCACGTCAACAAGCAATACTCTGTAGAATACACATACAGGAAATATCCTCCAGTTGAGTTATTAGCCAAGTGTAGTATTTCAGCGTAGATATTCGAGACTCGCTTTTGATAAAATACACAATAAAAATAATTGTAAAATGAAATAGCACACTCCACCCCAACTTAATCATGGATAACAGATACTATGATTTTGGTAACAGTACAACTTACTTTTGTGTGTTAATCATTTAAATAAAAATCTACATATTGTGAAAATCCGTATTAAAAGACTATGTTCTCGCAAGGATCGGGAGCTATTCGATACTCATGTCAGAAAATAACACACATACAATGGTCATAATATGAAGGCAAAGGGACTTTGATGACTGAAAGAACTACCCTTCGTTGTTTATAATATTCAATATGATGAAGACTCAACGCTAAACCCAGAGCAGTCCACCTGACACTCTTTTTATATCAGTTAGACCAACTCTCTTTAAAAACAACAAATTAGTTCATGATACTTGTATAATAGCATTCTTCTCGAACAGCACAGTATTACATTGCAGCTTAAAACAAAGACATCTTGATTTTCTTGCTTGGAAGACAACTTGTCGTTGTCGCAACAATTCCATCGTCGATTTACTTATAA
This sequence comes from Phascolomyces articulosus, assembly GCA_025677815.1. Classification (NCBI taxonomy): domain Eukaryota; kingdom Fungi; phylum Mucoromycota; class Mucoromycetes; order Mucorales; family Lichtheimiaceae; genus Phascolomyces; species Phascolomyces articulosus. The sequence goes on along the minus strand of JAIXMP010000026.1, from coordinate 619,571 downwards.
ATATATCAAATCTCGTAATGATAATCATAATAATTTAATTAACAGAGGTATACCAATTTTTTTATGTACTTTTATGTATACATATCAACGGACAACAAAGGATATGGGAGTGTTTAAAAGGAAAATTTTGCGAAGCGTCAACGATCATAGATAAAAAAAAAAAAAAAGAAGACGCTTCTTCCTCTTCTTCTTGTCAACTTGACAACAGTAAGAATCTTGATAGAGAGAAAGATACAGAAAAAATGTGTGTACATACATGGATTTAAAGATAATAGTTTCTGTGATCTATAAAGGAAAAAAGAATATGAGTTGCTGTATATATGTAGATCACACACACTTTTATAAGTTATAGTAAAGATGAAAATAAAAACACTGTTTATAAATGAGGAATGCGAATGTGAAGATGAATATAAAAGAGCTACAGAGAAAAAGAATAAATAGAGAACGTATATGTGTGCAAGTAATGGGGGAAAAGAGAATGAGTTCTATAGATATTATATAAAAAAAAATGCATCATGAAAACTAAATATTTGTATATAGATCAAAGCATACAATGAAATATGCCAGTGTAATATACACGAATAAACAAGTTTATTAAGATCATTACATGCAATGAACAAAAAGATGTTTATTTTTCTGATTAGCGAAACAATAAATAAAAAACAGCACTAAATATTATAGCTACTCCTTTTTTTTGTCACCTAAACACCACTATAACTATGCATTTGCATACATTTTTATATACGTATTATTGTTATACAATTATTATTTTTTTTATATTTTAATCTATATAACGGCAGAATATTTTTTCATATTGGAGGAGTCATGATCATGTTGGTAACGACTGATCTTGATTCAAGTAAACTATGGCAAGCTAGGCTATTTAAAATAAGTAAAAGTTGTAACAGGGTTTCCGTAATTGAATCTGTGGAAGTAGGATTAATACTAACTTTTAATTATAATTATTATTGCCAAAGTTAATGGTATTGATTATCATTCAATTACCTATATATTAATATATGCGGTGATGCTGATAATAATTTGAATGTTAAGGAATGAAATATAGATATATATATAGAAAAAAAACGCATTCATTAGAAATTTTTTATAAGCAATTGTATAGTTATTTATACTTTTGTCACTGGGACGACAGCACATACTATAATAAATAGCTTTCTTGTTATAGTTATAGGCATTCAATATAACCTTGTTGCTATTCTTCAATGCTCAAAAAATCCTTGAATGGTGGTGACGGAAGTCATTGGCCGATAAAGTTGCTTTTTACCTGATCAATAATACTTTATTTCTTCTTCTTGATAACTTAACAAAGCATGAGAAAACTTGGTGGCGGATGGGAAGAAAACAAATTCACTTTCACCATCCGCCATCATCGACATTTTTATTACTAGTGGTTCTTTTAAGGGGATCATGGAAAAACCATTCATACTAGCAGCATTGACAATGGTGTGGTTTTTTTTTTTTTTTTTTTTTTTTTTTGCGAAAACAACGAATAATTTCATCGGAGAAACGGCCTTGAGCATTGGCGGCGTTTTTGTTAATGGTGGGTTCTATTTCGTGCCCCTTTTTATGCATCTGTGGTGGTAAAATCAACAAAAGAGAGTTTTTCTTTATGGATGGTTGTACAGTAGTTTGATAAAATAGTAGCGTAATTGTATAGTAGAGTAGCGATGATGATGATTTTCTATGGGGGGTAACGATAGGACTTTTGCAAGTTTGAGTAAAAAAGAAATGCATGTTTGAGAACAACATGGTATTAATAGCAATGCGCGTGTGAGTGCTTGTAAAAATGTAAGCTTTGTGCTTTGAGAATAAAGTAAACTGAACGAGTAAAAGTAAGAGTAAAACCTGAAATAAAAGGTGTGTTTGGTGGTGCATCAATATATATGAAAAAAAACCTCAATATAATATAGGCTCACCCAAGTAAAAAAAAAAAAAAAAAAATAGGACAATGATACTACGGAGTATACCAAAACTTTGTCAAAATCAGTAAGAGATTACATTCTTCTTTATAATTTATGAAGACTTTATCATCATTAACAGGATATGACACTCAATTATAGTATCAACTATTTTTAGAATTGGTTGCTTATTTATTATTCAACCTGTTTGTAGATAGAAATCTCCTCTTTCTTTTATTACCATAACAATCCATCTATCAACATATGCAGAGGAGATGCCACTATTTATTAATGAGTTGGATGCTAAAAATAATGCTCCATCATTTATTGAAAGGTAATCAATGAGCTAATATTTATATATTTTTGTTCTTCTAGTTCTAGTACCTATTTGCTAACAAGAACCTTTTTTTCCCCTTTTGTTGTTTTGCTCTTTTTTTCAGTTAATCCAACGGTGATGTCAGTAGTGTTATGGAGGATGTTTCTTTTTTTAAGATAACAGACTCATCATGATCTATTGAAACAAAAATAAAGAATATTCAGTTGTCATAGGTTTTACTTTTTCTACGTTTAATTTCTTTTATTGAATACCCATTATTTAAAATATCGGGGCTATTTATCAACGTACCTCCCGATACCATATTATCTTTTTAACTGTTGTTTTATCATTTCTGAATATGATGATTTATATTTTTAAATATCAAGAAAACACGTATATTATGAACTTTGCCGATCAAAGAAAAGGGAGAATATGACAACATACAGCACCCATAATCCTTGTTTTTGACATTTTATCACGTCAAAATTCTTTCGTTATCATTACATTATTAGCAATAAATATTGAGAGCTGATCAAACGATTATGATATACATTTTTGATTGCTATGCAAGATTAATTTTAGTGATTTTTTATTATTGAAAGACTAGTAATCAATTACCGTTTTTCCAGTAGTCATCAAGGTATATGGTGCATCTCATTATAAATATATATAATTGTTTTTTCACTTTTACCAAAATCCATCTAGTCGATGATAAAAAACTTTTTCGCCAATCGAATCCACAAGTTCTGTAGAATAGCATTTTGAGTATTAGAATTGTGGATTTACCTTTTAAAAAATAGGTTTATCAAAATGAGTAGAAGCCAAAAATAAATAAAAAAACAACAACAACAACAACTTAAGCAGAGAGGATGGGAAATTGAAACACATTTCTTCTTGCACACGGAAGCCAGTTTTAAAAAAGGAAAAAATAAACAAATATGGAGGACGGACATTCGTCGTGCATCATAAAAAATGTTGGCTGTCTTGAAGATTAAGTAATCATAGAGGGATAAATTCAATTGATTTTACTCTAAACCTCTTATATATTTTCTTTTAGAATGACATGCCAACCATATGATGATGATGGTTGACAAATTATGCGGATATCTATTTATTTTATAATAGGGCCCATCAAAAAGAAAATCTGATGCACTCACTATATATCTTTTATGTGGGATTTCATACACACAACGTGAAAAGGTTTTCAATTTTTTTTGTCATTGTCCTCACTGTTGTTGCTACTGTATTTATGTTTAATTTTTAGTCAATATTGATATGGTTTTTTTTTCGAAAATGGTTATATAATATATGTAGCTTTGATGATGCCACAAAATAAGCAGCATACTTATTTGGAATTTATTACAAAGATTTGCTTCATACGTTTATATTCATGTCAATAATAAAAAAGAGTATAGCAGTATTTGAGAACTTAGTAGTTTTTTATAGATTACCAAGTGCAACTGCAGTACACCATTTTTTAATCCAATAGACAATACCTACTACGCCATTATCTAAAATTTCATTATATCAAAATAATGGTATGTTTAAACTTTTTTTTTTTTGTAACTTTAAATGTCAGGTCTGATATTTTTATTAATCAACAAGCAACATAAAATATAATGATAATTACAAGGTGGAATCGCATTAATCGTTATTACTACTATCATCACTGGTACTGCTATCACTTGCAGAACACTCATCACAATCACGTTCTTTGATAACACCTTTGGCATGAGTACAATTAAAGTTACCTCCTTGTTTTTTAGCGTTACCGCATAGCATAATTTCCCATTCAATCATCTCTTCATGACGATGACAATATTCTACTTCGAAAAAACACATCTTGAGAGTATAATTTAATAGTTTCTGTTTTTATCATTATTAGAGTTTGTAGAATAAGTTCAATTGCACTTTAGTGAAATTTTAACAAGTAATGAAAAAAAGTAATTTCTCTACATACAGATATACTTACAACAGTTACAGTGGTATAGGTATTAGGTGAAACAGCTAGGAAACTCAACGTAAATACGGTAGAAATGGAAGTGATAACGTATAGTTTGCTTATTTACTTCAAATAATAACGATAGCTCGACAAATGGACGGAGAATATTTTTTCTTGTGAGGGATCCAGCAAATTGAAGTGATAGTGACGGAAGAATATACACCGGATACTTGTAGGAGGAATAAGAAAGAAGATGTTTTATTAAAAAATAAAAAATAGACATGTCAGGATGAAACAAGGCTTTATAAAGTTTTTTTTTTCATCACTACGGATACATTAAGGATAAGCTATAGAGGAAGCTAAGCCAAAACACTAAGTATTCCGAAAAACGCTATTGCTACTGTCATCAGGATCGTATCATATAAATAATAGTGAGCAATCAATCAGGTTACGATACAAAACGGTACTTTATCCTACGGTATTAATTTATGTTATAACATGAATTAAACGTAAATCATTTCTTTCTACTAAACCAATCAAGGCAACATGTACTTTTGTTTTTTTTTCTTTCAGTTTTTATTACCTGTTGTGAGGGAAAACAAAGAAGCAATATTGATGCTAGGCTTAGTGAAAAAACAGGAATGTTCTGCCTATATCACATCATAATACCATTGGTAACACAGTAAATTAAAATTCTGGTCAAAAACATATACTTGTATACCACTTCCATTTACCAGTCCCCAATCATCTATTCCTTTGAACAACATTTTTCCTGGGCTTAGTTCGGTTAAAGACGATATGAAAAGGAGGGTGTGAATTTGGTAATTCCATATTCTTTTTCTCACAGAACGGGGTATACTACTATACTTTGCTTAAACTGTTTCAAACACCTGTATATACTTGAAAAAGTAGAGAAACTAAAAATAGCCGATAGTATTCTCATTGCAGGCTTTTGCAGATTTTTCATCACTGGAACAAAGGTACGTTAGTGCTATTATATTATAATAGCCCATGGCAATCATGGAAGTTATCGTGATCAAACAGAAATTATAATAATATTCGGCTATTCATGCTTGAGTAACTCATTTAATTGAGAGTTGCTTCTTTTGAACGTTCATAATCTTACATGTTAGAGTATTCATTCATTTGTTCCATGCAAATATATAATACACACTACGTGGGATCAATATAAGTGTAATATCACCAAAGATTTCATTTAGCGTTTTGTTATTTTATTCTCGTTATGCGTTTAAGTTATGTAATCTTTATTTATGTGGTACACGTGTCAAATGTCAAAAATAGAACAAATGTGCGCCGTTTTTGCTTTACCATGTCCCAAAATTTTATCATGCTTAAAGCCCAACAAATTCTATGGGAGTAATTTCCATATATAAAGATGTACAGATTTTAGTTCTTAAAAGGAAAGCAGTAAAAGAATAATCCTGTTATAAAACTAAAAGAATCACAAATGAAGTAGAACTCCAAGAAAGCTTATCACAAATTACCTCATCAGACCAACCATTATAAACAATGACTTATATGAAAAATAGTTCTGATTCAACCATCATGTCCACAACATTTATAGATTAAAAATATTAACTTGTGGTTATAGGTACTGAATAGAACTGCAGCAATTAGTAAACATCTATTTATCATTCTTGACAATCTTCACTGGCCTTTTGGCTAAGATCAAATCTATCATTCTTGATAGAGGATCAGTCAACAAATTTCTCCCTCTACGACGTATAAGTATTCTGCCTATAGATTTTTTTTTATTATAGCTTATTAATTTGCTTCTGTATTGCGAGGAAAAAGATACATGCTGTTTATTTCGTGTTTTTTTATTATTCAAAACACCATAACTTACCCTCACCAAAAAAAGATTCAAGGATGCTGACCATTCTAATTAGGAAAAAAGAAAATTTAGTTGTGAAAATGGAACTCCATGTTTTTATAATAAAAAAACGTACAAGGAAAACAAGAGTTTAGGGTTATTATACTTATATAATCATTATTATAAAAAATAAAAGTATTAAAGACTTATATTATAGAATTCACAAAAAAGCAAAAAAAAAAAAAAAATAGTGTAAAGCTAGCAAAATAAACCGTCTACGAGTGACTTATCATATATTATGATTCATAACAGATCCTCCCATGATTTTGTGCGTTAAATAATAATAGGTAAATATGTTAATTTCGGAGTTGTTGTTGCCGCATGTTGGTAGTAGTATATACCAAATTGTTACGAACCGTAATTATTTATAGCATCAAAATCACAATGGAAGACATGTTTTTCTCCGGTCTTAAATTCTGCTTCCATTAGAATTTCTGTTCTACCAAAATACATTCTATATTCCACCCCATCATTACATATTGTTTAAGACATCATTAGTATAGTATTCTATTACGTATATACCAACAGTAATGAAATGAAGATCACAAATACAAACAAATAGTACCTAATAGTAATATTAACAGTCTCATTTTTCTTCATATTTGGGATCTTAGGAATTGGTACTTCTACGACTCCAATGCGATGTACACCTGGATCATCACAATAGCGTGGGATAGTGTCATTTTCCGTAGCATAAAGACTAATATCATGGACTTTCCGGGTTCCATAAAAGGCTCGGAATTGTTTGCTAACACAATGATCAACTGGTAATTCCTCATTTTTCTGTATGTAAGTTTGAAACCGGTCCGTGCATCGTACTTCACCAACTGCATTCACTACACGTTTGGAAACAGGATCAATGTTTTCTTCATAAGCCATTTTCGTAACGACACCATAAGCTCTTCTTGATACTCGTGAAACAACAATTCGAGGATTGAGGCCGTAATAGGTGGCTCCACGTACAACAGCCAAAGCAGCACGTTCTGATGGACATGCAATTTGTTTTGCTTTAGTCCCATGAAACTCTTTTCGAACTCTCTGGTATAAATATTTGGATGAACCAAATCCTCCCACAAGGAAGAGGAAGTTTAGTTTGCCACCAGCGATTTGTTTAAATTGACGATCAATAAGCGATAACTGTATCAGTAAACGCCAACATATTAAAAAGCAACTTCAGTTTAAGGTAATAATGATGGAGTTTATTTTAGTGCATGTAATTCCACTTACCACTTTATCAATCACAGGATCAAACACTTTATCTTTGAGCTCCTGGCCCGATAATTTCAACATTCCTTCATCCAAACATCCATCATCATCATTATTGCGTACACTTGCTGGTAAATCCTTCGTTCTTACTGAACGTGGTAATTCCACAAAATGATCATCCACTCCATTAAAATCTGGCTTAATAGCACCGATAAAATATTCCATCATACCATACATTTCCCGTGGAGTGACTTTTCTCATAACTTTCTTTCCCAATTTCTTCTTCAGTAATTCTTGAAAATTATGATCCAAATACACACTACCACAACTTTCACCTATTCCTTGGGCGACTTCTTTCAGCTCTCGATTGTTTTTTCTTCCAGCCGATAAATCGTCACTCCTTGAATCTTTTGTAAAATGCACTTGAAATACAATAAGATCCACAGTACCACCTCCAGCATCACAAATCATAATACGATCTTTATCTTTAAGCTGCACTTGATCTGCCATTGTTTTCTCACAGTAGATGGCAGCTGCCTCAGGTTCTGAAACAAGAAGAAGTCGATCCGGTGGATCGGAAGGTGTGATGATACCTGCTTGAATAGCTGCTTGTCGCATTGTGCTTTTGGCCTTGTCTGACCACACAGCTGGGACTGTAAGACAATAACGAAAAGTGCCAGAATGATAATTATTGGCAAATCCACGTTTTAATTCTTCTAAAGTATATTGGTGTAACTTGGACAGGTAATCTGCTACTGCTTGAACAGGCATTCTATTAATTTTACATGATAGTGAGTTAAGTTACTTTGTGAATGTAAATAATAGAAAAGCATGTACATGTATGAGGAATATTAGTATACAATATCACTTACAATCCATTTTCAAGTGGCGGGCGGTTTAAAGAATCGTCCAGTTGGAGCTTGAACTGAGAAAGAAGTACATTTTGTTTTGTGGCACCTGGTTTTAACATTGCCTTCTTGGCTCTATGACCCCATTCTGACAGTGTCAATCGGTTGAATGGATTGCTTTGTTGTTGATCTGTACGTGGATAAACTGATACTGTTGGTACTTTTGGGTAAAAATTACCATCTTTCTGAGGCCTAGGAACAGTATCATGTATGTATATTAAAAAATATGGACTTCAAGAAAGATGGATTTAGTGTTTCGTGTTCCTTTTTGTATTTTTTTTTTTACCAATTTTGAATATCAAATACTTCGGCAGGTGATAAATTATTAAAAGCATAAGCAGCTCCTGAATAGGTTGTACCGAAATCATAAGCTATAACGACTTTATAAGCCGATAATGATTTCTGTTTTTGTTGTGGGTTTGAACGGTCCATAATTTTATATGATAAAAAGTAAAAATGAGAAGTGGAAGAAAAAAAGTACAACGATTCACATCTTCAATATTTTGTTTGTCTTGTGGAACAGAGTGGGACTAGTCATATGTTACTAAGCTGAGCCAATATTCTTTCTGGGAGAACACCAAATCTTGTAACGCACGCGCCACCAACAAGATACTTTATTTTCCCAGGTAACCACAAAAAAAATATACTTATAAATATAACTTCATCTCATAAAGTAAAAAAAAAAAAAAGTATACATACGTTTGTGAAAGTATTGTAAAGGTGCTTAGTTATAAACAGGAATTATTCAAATTTCCAACCGTCCTGCTATTTATTAGCAAAATTCGTGTACAGATGTTTCTTTATAGACCTGAATGAGGAAATATAATGTTTGTTGCTATATGGTTTTAAGTCAAAAATGATGTTCATGGTGCTATAATCACATTAACACATACGGTATTATTATAAAAAAAAGTTATTGCGTTCCAAGAAACAAGGAACAACACATAAAGAAAAAGAATCTGTTTCTCAGGATGCTGTATGCTTTGTATATGTATATGTATAAAGAAAGGATGGAAAACATTATTACATATTGCTATTACTATAATAATATTTTACTATTAACTAAAAATATAAATGGTGAGCCACCATATAAAATTTACAGAGATTAAAACGCATAGAAACAAATAGTTACTTAATATGGTGTTTCAGGATGTATGCACAAACCATCTGTACGCTACGTTATAAATTATAGTCCTCATTATAGCACTATGAACCATACTTGACGGCAACATCAAAATCACACTTGACATCATATTTTTGTCCTGTACCAAAACTGGCCTCCATACGTATTTCTGTCTTACCAAAATACATGCTATCAAAAGGTTCGTTGTAAATTATTTTTTTAGTATCCTGATTGAGTTGTAATAGGATACTGTTACGTAACAAAATTAAAAGCAGTAATCTTTACCTAATGGTATAATCAATTTGTTGATTCTTCTTCATGTTGGGCATCTTAGGAGCGCTAATTGATATGTTTGCAATACGATGTACACCTTTTTGATCACTATACCGTGGGATAGTATCGTTTTCTGTTGCAAAAAGTTCAATGATAACGGATGTGTCTGTTCCATTATAAAGAAAAAAATCCCGCTGAATACAGTGGTTGACTGGCACTTCATCATACTTCTTTACAAAGGTGTTGAATCTATCGTCACATCGTACACCACCATCAGGTCGTTCCACCCGCTTAGAAGGTGGATCAACCTTCTCATCAAATGCCTGATAACTACGGATACCATATGTTCGTCTTGATATCCGTGAAACAACAATTTCGGGATGAACACCATAATAAGCAGCTCCACGAACAACAGCTAGAGCAGCACGTTCGGCAGGACATACAATTTGGTTTACTTTAGTATCTTTATACACTTCATGAACTCTCTGATATAAATATTTGGACGAACCAAATCCACCCACTAGGAAGAGGAAGTTTAATCGTCCATAAGGGATTTGTTTATATTGAGCATCAATAAGTGATAACTACATATTTATAATAATAATACATTGATGTATATCAGTACTCATTCTTTAACTTTTTTTTTTATTAATTATGATAAGTATATACGTGAATAAATGACCCCTTTTCTTAAAAAAATTACGATCTTACTTACCACTTTATTTACCACAGGATCAAATACTTCTCTTTCAAGTTCCTTGCCTGATAAATATAATACACCGTCGTCCAAATATCCATCTTCATCATGATCACGTAAACTTGATGGCAATTCCTCCAGTTTTACTGAGCGTGGTAATTCCAAATAAAAGTCATCTGTCCCAGTAAATTGTGGTTTAATTGTATCGATAAAATATTCCATCATAGTATACATTTCTCGCGCATTAATTTTGCTCATAACGTTTGTTCCCAACTTTGTTTTGAGTAACTCATGAAACAGATCGTCCAAAAATACACTGCCACAGCTTTCACCTATTCCCTTGGTTACTTCTTTCAATTGACGTTCTCTTCGTCGTTTCACAGGTGACTTGCCATTGGTATTGTTGTTGTCTACAGTTTTGTCATCCAAAAAATTGACTTGAAATACAATTAAATCAACAGTACCACCTCCTGCATCACAGATCATGATACGATCCTGATCTTGAAGTTGTACTTGGTTCGCCATGGTTTCTTCACAGTATAATGCAGCTGCCTCGGGTTCTGAAATAAGGATGAGTCGGTCGGGTGGATCAGAAGGTGCAATAAGGCCCGCTTGAATAGCTGCTTGTCGCATCAATTGCTTAGCCTTATCTGACCATACTGCCGGAACAGTGAGACAGTATCGGAAAGTATCAGGTTCATAATTTTTTGCAAATCCACGCTTTAATTCTTCCAATGTATGCTGGTGTAAAACTGTCAAGTAATCTGCTACTGCCTGGACTGGTGTTCTATATTTTAAATAATAATCCAGTTAATTGTTGCGTAAAGAATTGATATTTCCAAGTGTGTGATGTATCGTATATTAGTTACTTACAATCCATTTTCAAGAGGTGGGCGCTCTAAAGATTCATCCAAATGGAGTTTGAACTTGGAAAGAAGTACATTTTGTTTTGTGGCACCTGGTTTCAACATAGCCTTCTTGGCTCCATGACCCCATTCTGATATTGTCGGTCGCTTAAATGGATTGTTCTGTTGTTGATCTTTACGTGGATAAACCGATACTGTTGGTACTTTTGGATAAAAATTACCACTTTTGTGAGGCCTATAAAGAAAAAAAATGGTACCATTTAATGAATAATATAGTCGTTTTTATGGAGTTCCTAAAGCTTGGTATCTTTTTTGATGGTCGATTGAAAGCTGGAAGAAAGATTTTTTTTATATACCAATTTAACACATCAAATACTTCTGTAGGGGTTGTATGAGTAAAAGCATAAGCGGCACCTGAGTAAGTTGTACCGAAATCATATGCAACAACGACTCTATAATCAGAGGTTTGTTGTAGTTGTGGATTTGATCCCGTCATGGTTTTTATATGGTTTTGAAAGTGTAATAAATGAACGAGAAAAAAGGAAGAAAAGGAAGAAAGAGAAGTAACGCGGATTATCCAAGTGCGTGGACAAGAAATTCTAAGCAGGAAAGTGCTGTGTAACAACCTTTCACAAAATGGTACCTTTTTTTTTTTTAGCTGAGCCGAGCCTCCATTAAGGATTCATCACCATGAGTTTTTTACACTAACAAATGACGGATAATAAATGTCCCGCAATGGAAGCTGGTTGCATGATTATTGCTTTATACAAGAAAACCAAACAAATACTTTTTCATGAAGTAGTATTTTATAATTCTATTTAATAATTGATTGCACCATAATGCTAATCGAATAACCAAGACAATAAGTCCATTTAGATTTGTTGAAAATGAAGGAATATTAGTAAAAATTATTGCTAACTGTAAACAATGATAAACAACATGTATGAAGCATGAAAAAAATAATGTTTACGTAACATTCGAGAAATGATCAAGATCCATTATATTTGCAAGCAAAAGGATACAAACTCTTTTGAGAATCAAATGCTTTCATGGATTCCGTTCAGTTATTTTTTATACAACAAATTACACGCTTCCCGGAAATTTCTGGTACTAAAGGTGTGATCAGAATTGTAAATAACTATGGATAGAAGAAGCCTTATCTACCTACATCAAAAATAGTGATGGTTGGAATGTTCTATTTGAAAAATATTTCCAACCTATGATCTTACAAAACCATCAGGAAGAAAATCTCAATTGCTAAGATAATCACAAAATATCAAATTGTGAGAACATTTTACGCGTTAATTTCTACGTGTAGGGTCAGTATTTTTGATACTTAGGAAAAGTCCATATATCCAAGGCATGTATAGAAAAAAAATTGCCTATGCGGTTAATAATATACCGTAATACTTAGAGTTTTTTTTAATCTTTGAATGCTTCAAAATGAAATACGTTATTTGTATGTGGTATGTGGCATGCTTTTTTTCTTGTGGGCTCATGGAGAATCATGCCATAGTATGGAGGAGAATGGTAATAAAATAATGATACGTAATACTGATACAAAAAAAAAATCTTTATGACAACAGTAAATTTTATTTTAAGAGCTTGATAGGGTTCATGAAATAACAAGATAAATTGTTTAAAATTTCCAAATTAGCTTCTAATTGTTCGAGAGATTGAATGTTAATAGTAATAACTTTGTATGGCCAAAAAGTTTCTTGATCAAATATAAATCTCCAATGATCATGTCATATATAGGCCATACTATTATATCCAATGAAAGTGTGGAAAGGTACGTGTAGTATGTTTTTAATTCCAGCCTCGAAAAGGGGCGTTGATAGATAGTCATGGGTTAGAAAGAAATAGATCAACTAAGAATACTTCGGTTAATCCCGACCAAACTTGATTCTTGACATTACACTTACAGAGAAAATGTTGGTCAGTAACCTTGTACGAATAGAAAAGAATATTTGGGTCTGGGAAACTACATGGGATCATATAGTGGAAGTGAGATCGACAAAGAAGTTTCTTGTAAAACATCATAGAACTATATTAACATGGTGAGGTAATAATGTATTTCAAAAGCTTTCCCATGCTGTAGATGAAATGTGAGCATGTGGTGATGTGTAGAAGGGTGCCGCTATTAATTCTATATATTGGAGTTAGCGAAAAAATATTGGTATCAAGATCAGTAATAGGAGTATCATTTGGATCCAATTGTTGGATGAAAAAGGCATTGAGAATCAGATGATAAAATGATGATATTTTTGTCAATGGTAGGTACTTACAAAGACGAAAAAACCATCATTGTGATTCAGGAGCAAACAGTTGAGAATCTTGACCAAAAAGAGTGAAAAAGCTGTTTACTAGGTTTTGGAGACGAAAGATAAGGCCAGGTATTGTCATGAAGTTGGTGATAATAACGCCATTATTACAAGGATTGGCCAAACGACCAGGTTCCTTGCGGATATGCTTCTTTTCCGCCAATTTGAAAATGGGTTGAGGTTGGTCATTTCGAAATTTTGACAAGAATTAAAATGTCCTTTCACGACCTTCCAGTAAATTTATAATCCTGTGTATTGACTCATCCAACGCTTCCTATATATAAGAAAAAAATCATGTGTAAATAACAAGTACACACACACACACATATATATATATATATACTTTATATGCATAATAATATATAAAACTAGCACTTTAAGTCGCCAAAATGAAAGAATATAATCCACAGGCAACTTTGGGCGTTTCATCATTTTTATGATAACTAGGAATGGTAATCTTGTCCTCTCTAACGACCGCATTAAACCTTTTTTTATATATTGCGTGCTCCAACCCAATCTTTCAATTCATTTTCTATAAACAACCTAAGCAAAATACACTTGTAAGAATTATCAAATAAGGATACAAAACCGGCACACTCGTTGTTGAAAATGATCTATATATTATGTGAGTCAAACACGTACGTAAGAAATATATGTTTGCCTCGATATAAAGATCAATGCTAATATGTATACCAATAATCGAATCCGATTCGTACAAACATGATGAATACTGATGTATATAAGCTTTTATGGAAATCGAACGACTTTTTATGCTTATTGCTGAAGTTCATAGCATTGGATGTTTTCAGGACAAAGAGTTCAAAGTTGTTCAAGTTATGACAACGAACAACGCTATCTCCAAGATACGATGTAATTCCAGCTGGTGACACTTTACTCAAAGACTGCAGTTTTACTTCATCGAGTAAAAAAAAAAACTTTTGATTCATTGGCTTACTGAATCGATATGTTAGAATGGATGGATGTAAACAAGTGAAATTTAATAATGATTCAGAATATTCTAAATTGACTGGATCCTCACATGATAAAAATCTTCCATAGTAGGGTAGCAGCAGAGGTCGATCATAAAAAGTAGTTCACATATTTTTGGCCATATCCGACACTAATATTGTTTAACGTGCTCTGTTTGAACTGGTTTAGTCGGTAGATTGTTGAAGATTAATGAAATTGGGTTGTGGTGGGCTTGTTGATCTCGAGGCTTTCATGCAAATGGAAACAATCAATGATGTGGGTAATGGTAGCTAAAGCGCCTTCTTGATCACATCAACAATTGAGTTGGTTTTCTTGGAAGAAAACCTATTCGCCATCGTATGACACAGCTACGTATAAAAAAAAGTAGGCCGTTGAAAAAATACGCCTAATGATTGTTACTGCCAAACTAGCGACAGCATGGGCTCTCGTCGAAGTTAACCTCATCCTATTCTTTTCTGTATCCATAGACTTTGCTTTCTCTCAATGATTGGCTGATGATGAGTAGTTGCTAGAAAGAGAGGAAAGAGTCCTTTAAGTACAAACTATTTTGATATCTGCGGTTGCATAAGTCAACGCATTAGCCCCTGAATAAGGTGTATATACAACAACAAATTTACATTTCAAGTATATTTATTGATTTGATCGTAGATGCTCTGCAGGATGGGGATGATTTTATCCCGTGATGATTTTGAAAGCTACCAAAGAAGAATCACTCGGATATACCATAGTTTGGCACAAATATTTGTGCTGCGTCACAAAAACTTACTTTGATCTGGATATGGTAATCATACCCACTCTCATATGCGAATACTACTTTCTTATTGCCTTCCTTCTCATAGTGAAATAAGCAAACTCAAAAAAAATATCTTACAAGATACAAAAATTGTTAATATGCTACGCATTTCTTTGCCATTCACTTACTTTTCCTCTTGTCGCTTAAATCCTGAACTCATTAAAAAATACAATTCTGCTCGGTGTCGTGTATCTTTACTTCAACTTGATCATCCAAGAATTTGGACAAATTCCACATAATAAGTTAAAGAAGCGTAATAAACACTTCCTTAAAACGTAACGCGCCGCATAACCTTATATGGGAAGTACACTACCAGCATAAACTCAAATGCACATCAAATCGATACAGACTCTTAAGACTCAAACATTGCAGACATGATGCATCATTTACTTCTTCTAAAAAAGGAAGAGAAATTATATATATCTGCACTATCATTATATTTTCTTCATTCTACAATTCCTATCGTAGAGTAAGATAAATAATAATGATAAAAAACTATGAAGCGGATTTTTTAAATATGGATGAACGCAACTTTTTTTAACGTGATTGAGATAATTGAAGGGTGACACTTTTTTATGCAACACTATTAAAAAAACTGCACGATTTTTAAAGATGACAACTACTACTAGCACCCTTATGTATGACAATAATCAGATTCACCATGTAAATATTTATGTTGCTTACGTCCATGATCTCTGCTATCAAACTTTTTTACGCGTCATGACAGGTCAAAATACATTTTTTTCATAATAAATTTAAAGAATTACATATTTTAAAAATTAGATGGCTATGAAAAATACTGCAAAAAAAAAGGATTCGTTGGATGTACAATATTAAAAGAAAAATACGAACTATATACCAGTAATTAAATGATTATAAAGACGAAATACTACACTTTTGGTTCTTGCCGTTGATTGAAACAAAACTTTACAATAAGTGCGTACATATGGGTACGCATGATGCTTGCATTGTTATTTTTATCATTATAAGCGAAGGCTTGCATGTATTTATAATGTACACCTGGTTGTTGTTATGAAAAAATAAACTATTATCCATATTTTATAACAGTATCCTGTATATAAGAATATAATCATAATTGCTAATTATTGTGCTATTGCTCACATACTATTATTACTGTTTATCGATTATGATATAGTTTTTAGTGATGCATATATAAACAGTAGTGTAAATTTGTATATACTAGTAGCTAACTACACTTTTCTAATTCGTTGGCAATAGATGGCATATAAATATTTTGGAAACAAAACAAAAAACTGCTCTATATAATATTATGTTAGACCTCTTTATGCACCGTAGGATCGCGATATAGTGGTAATGGTTGTATAAATATCAATACTTTTACTCTCAAGAGATATATTGGGTTTTGTTTAGAAAGTTTTTTTAATACATATATTTTACTAAAAACACGAAATATTGTGTTGGAGGTGCTTCTTATGCAAAAATATTATTATTATCTGAAAAGATTTGCCCCTTTGTTTGTAACAACATATGAATAAAGATTAGTTGTTAGAAAGATTAATGGAAAGTGTCTGGTAATGATGACCGCTTAGTTTCCTGATAATCAAAGCAGAGAGGAAAAGCTATAAAAAGGCTGTTTTTCAAGGCTTGTTGAAAATTAACCACAATAACAACGACAGCTACAAGTCCTTATTAATACAAGAAATCCATATATATCATCATGCATACTTTTACTTTTACCACTTTACTTGCTGTTGTCTTAGCCCTTTTGGCAATCTCTTCTGGTGTTACTCATCCTGTTCAAGACGAAACCGTAGTAGCTGAGGAGAAAACATGTGGATTGCACTGGGGTGATTGCTTGTAACAAGACAGCTTTATAATTTTATATATTGTATCGCTCTTTTCTGTGCACGTACTAATCATTTTGGTTTGACCGTACTAAATTGTTATTTGTACAAACCGCTATTCTTGTTATTATTAGCTAGTACACAGTAATAATAAACACTTTTCTCTTGTCGTCTTGTGGATGATACAAATATACTCTTTAAAAAAAGATAACAATCTTTTCCTAACATAAAATTATAAAATGTACAAGCGCCATCATATATAATAATAATGAACAACATGTAGTAAATAATACAAACCTTTTAAATCGTCGTGAACAGTGATGATGATCCTAAAAAAAATACTTAAGCTTGATTGAATAACAGAAATGGCTATAACACTTTTATTATCATTGGAGAACTATCTGTCGTGTTCTAACATTTATATACTCCATAATAAATATACCTACATTTCACCAAAGACAAAGTTTAAGCACCTATACAAATAAATAAGGAAATTCACTAGCTTCATTTTTTAAAAGGAAACCGGTATAATCTTGTACTAGCTTATTACTATCATCTAAAAGAAAACACCAAAGAAGAGATTAAGGATAAACATACATAGTCCCAAATCTATCATTATAACCATCCTCACAAAAAGATATCGATGACGTTACCCAAGGTTCCGATTCATCCATTTATCATATAGAATAATAGAGAATAATCAACTAAGCTTACATCCATCATAATAGAATAGAAAAAGTATAAATAAGCTGTTCAAATGTTATTGTAAAAAGAAACTTCATCCAACTTTTATTCAAATCTTTCCCCTCATTAAAAACCTATAACAAACTCTTAAAGGATCTATTTTGTCCGTTTTTATTGTTTATTTTATCCATCCAACTAACTAAATTACACACTATTGTAAATGATTGCCTCTCGTAATAGAAAAAAAAGGCTTTATTTTTTCTCATTCTTAAAAGATGTCATTACAAGCTAACTACTAACTAATATTCAAAAAAAAAAATTATTGAATTGAAAATGTTTGTTTAGGTAAATTACAATCAGAGAAAACATACTCTCCAACTTTTCCTATACTACAACACCCTGTAGCTTTATAATATAAATTTCCTTGCTTCTTTTTGATGACTGGATAAATATTAAGGAACGAAATTTCAGAAAGAATCACATAATCTACAGATGGATCGTCCAGATCTTCTGTTAAATTATCGAAATCAACTTCTAGCGCCTTATGCCAAGTTTCGCTTTTATCGTGACACCAGAACATGTTTTTCTTCTTTACTCCCATAAAAAATCTTGATAACTGTTCAAGTTCTTTAGATATTTCATTGAAATCATATCTTTGGAATATGACAATGTCCTGGTAATTTATTCTATAGTCGCCAAAATAATCGCGTGCCAATTTCATTATCTTTTGCGCTCCGTTTTTTGTTCCAGGTTGTAATTGAACAACTATGCACAAATAATAATGTATTTCATTATAATCATCATCAATATCGTGAGGATGGGGTGGCAGATCTTCTCTTTGTATGCTTAAAGATTCAGGTTTATTATTGATGGATTGCTGTTTGTTTGTAACATACGCACTGGTAACATACATGGTTTTTCCAATGACATTATAATTTTGAAAGGTGGATGTTGGTTTTCTATCTCATTAGGATAGTACTGATGTTGTCCATGAACACCCGTCCAAGATGGTAAAAAGGTAAACTGTTGGATCGTAGAGTCGTAATAACTGGGTTTTGAAAACAACAATATTTTGATATCCTTTTTTGCCAAAAGTCCATAGAAATGGATAATCAAGTCTTCCAAAGGTTGATCGTAATTGATAGAGATCTTGTCGCGACAACATTTTTTGGTTGAGAAAAGTCCATTACACAATCGATTCATTAGCTTTTTGAGTGGGTGATGATCATCGTTGTTACGTTGCTGGTCGATCAAATCTGGGAAAATATGAATGAGAGCAAAAACACGGTCATGATCCTTGGTGCTTGTTCGTTGGTGTGCATGATAGAGAACTTCATTGACACTAAGTTCCGATACCTGTTTTGTTAAATGATGCATTGGGTTGTCGTCTTGATCGATATCCTCTCCCCATATATGATAATTTTTGCCAACAAATAACAATCTTCTTGACATTACTGCTTCTTCTAAAGTCCATAAACGTTTAAAATACTCTCTGTCCCGGGATAAGCATTTATCAGCATCTGGTACCAATGCGACGGTGCAGTTAGCATTGCTGTAAATATGATGCATGTTGCGTATTTCATGTTGCTTTTCTTCTTTATCATTTTGATTGATGCACATTTGGTCGTACCATATATAGTGGATATTAAATATCTGGCCAATTTTCTGGATAATATCTTCAAATTGGACGTACCGGAATGTTTGAAATAGATAGTAATTACTGTCCATGATCTCCAAAACTCTATATAGTTTATTTAACCTGATACCAGCAGTATGACCTTCGGAAAACGAAAGAATCTTATCAGGGAAAATGGCTTTTTCAAAAGTAATAATTTTATGTTTGCCTTGATCGACCCGCTTAGATTTTCCAGTAATATTATCTTTGATAACTTCTCCAGATTGATTCCAGGAATAGGATAATGCGCAGTATCCTTCGTGTACTTGCGATCCATTTACCACTTTCATATCAGTGATACGAACAAGTTTGGTAGGCATAAATTCTGGTTTGGGTAATCCACCAGGAAGTTTTTTGGGCGGCTCGTATTGTTTGTAAAATCTTCCCTTATTATCTTTTGTGAATTGGGCAGTCTCGTAGGAAATATACATTGAGAGTGTCTATGTGTTTATTATACATACGTATGTTAAGTTACTTGATTTATAAAATAAACATTTAATGATAGAAAGTAATGTATTTTTTATATAGAAAAATAGGAACTCACTGATAATAATAATATAGGAAAAACAACAAATGGCGTTATTGATAAAACGGATATGGTGATAAAAGATAGCTTATGGTGAGGGGCGATGTTCTTTTTTATATTTTAGGTCAAAACAGATCCTGTTCCATGAAACTATTGTGGATGGGAAAATTATAGAAATTGAAAGAAGAATGGTTTTGTAGAGTAGAAACGAAAAGCAAAAATAAATAACAGAAAATTTTCACGTTTAAATGCATATCTATATATTATTTTAGAAACAAGTCAAATCTTATAAACATTTGTCTGAAAAGTACCATATACATAAATATTTATTTATTTACGCCCAAACTTTGCAGCTCAATGCAAAAAGAAGATACAAAATATTAAATTATGCATACCGTGTCCTTTAAAACTCGAAGGGTAAATTCTTCATTTTCTACAAGTAAAGGAGCGGTTCACACACTGTAATATATAACTTGGGTAAACGTTCTGGCTATGACCTATCAACTTTTATACATGTTCATTCAAGTTGTAAAAAAAAAAGGTTGTTGAACAAGTAGAAAAATAAACATATTATAACGAGCTTTGTTGTCCAGATACATCCAGAAGAAATAAACAAATATGCCTGTGATTTGAAAATAGAAATAGAAAAGTAGTTGCTGAACCATCCCATTTGGTATTTAAATCGTTTTGGAAACAAAGTAAAGAATTATATATTATATTGATGTATTACCAAGATATCATAATTTACTAACATGAGAAACTAGTAGTATGACGTTATATAAATGTTTAAACACTATTATTATCAAGGGATTGGCTTTTTTGTTTTGTTTGAGCCGCTTTTTCCTAATATAAAAATACAATAATAAACTATACTCGTATGTATACTTTTCATAGTACATATACAAAAAGTATTTATATATTCTAGACTGCCACTACTTTAAGTATAATATTCATGTTTGTTCGTACGTTATTATATAATTAATACAGTTCAAAGAAAAAGAACTGGCTATTTTCTTCATAAAAAACAAGGAAACCTATTTTTGAGTGCTGATTGAAAATCATTACAATTTCACCAACAGGAGCAAGTCTACATTATCTTAATACTACCATTATTATAATACTATGATTATTATATTTGCTCAGAACCAGAAATTCTTTTTTAAAAATATTCAAGATATTATCATCTAGCATTAAATAAGCATTGAAAAATTTCCTCGAAGGGCTTTTCCTTTAAACTAAAAATAAAAAATCAACGTTATGGAGAACAAAGCAAGCAATTTATTTTCTTATGCGGGTTTTTCTACTTATCATTTTAGCTCCTTGCCATTCAATGATAGATTGCTCTTGTCAACATACGCTACCATCAGAGGAACTTTTACGTTTGAAAGAATTACAAAGGAACTCATTTGCATATTGATTTTTTAATGGCGTTATCATATCTCCAGCAGTGGATACATATACGATAAGGGAAAAAGACCTTTTTTTTGCGCCAGAAAATGAGATTGGTAATTTCCTCCTCCGGTAACAATAGTTGTATGTTGTCTTCATAGGAATATGAGTACTTGTGAAGAACCAAAAAACTTAAGTTTCGTTTCGAGCTTCTTCATGGGAATAACAAGTTCTATAGATGTAGCCCACAGTAAGGTATTACACTAAATGAGAAACTCCTATCCAGATTTTGTAAGCGTTTCAAAAAAAAAATCCCAACGAACAGAATTGGTTGTGTTGTTTTTTCCTTTTGGTTGAATTGATTGGGACTCTGGTTTGTTATTCTTTTTGCGTCACAGGGACACAAGACATTAGAACCGATATACTCCCAATAATAAATCACATCAGCTCATAATCCATAAAAACAATCAAAACTATTTTTTGAACATATCATAAATTTCTTCTTTGACAGGTTTGAATAAAAAAAGCTAATTTTTCAAATCATTTTATTAGCATAATTATATGATTGTTCTGTCATAAAATAGAAGTCTTATCCTTTTATAAGCCTGGTTGTGTAGAGTAGCACATTTCGTTGAGCGAGAAGTTTTTCTTTTTTTTTATGGGGATTACATACTAGTATATTATTATAATAAAGTATTATGATAACCCCACAAAATGTAAAGAAGCATAATATTAAATTACAAGTTTGTACGACTTGTCCTTATAATCAGGCGATATTATTAGCTTTTTATGCAAACAATGAATTTAGCTCACATCATCCGTCAAACAAATAAGGAATAGTGCAAGGGGAATAAGCAATCGCATAATAGATAGTAATAAAAAGTGACACGATTTGGGTGTTGGGGTGTTTTATATTGATGATGAGTAGTTAAAAAACACATATTATATATATATCATCCCCATTTGTAGAACAGCATTTTGATGTTGTATTATTTTGATTTTAAGAACAAAGATAAACTATGCTTGATGGCGGGCTATTCAAGTCAATATAATTGCCAACTACTACATCCATCCAATAATTATTATATTGAAACCACCCTCAAGTAGCCACCCAAAAAAAAAAAAGATGGTATGTGCGTACAAGTTTGATTTGACAAATAGAATCACCAAACTCGGTTCTATACTATTTTCAGCATATAATAATTTTAAGTGGCTATTACAATTTCAAATGCCGATGCATAAATTCAATCATTTCATTTGTTACTCAATACCAGGTTTTGGGGCACTTTATAGAAATCTCGTGTTAATTATTGTTCTTTAGCCTCCTTGTCAAAAAGGGAGGAAAAGAAAGAAAGGGGAGAGGAGAAAAGAACATTATTGTTTTGAAGGTGGGATTTGACCTGCAGTAGTGAGAAAAGGAACACAGACCCTTCTTTTATCTATATAATAAAAAAAATGTACATCTAGATGAATAAATGGATGAATAACAACAAAATAATAATAAAGAAGTAGAGTTGGAGTTGAGTTTATTTCATTTAATCACCAAAAGAGATCGCATTAATAAAATTTTCAACAGCATGAAAAACACCATTTGATTTGGGGTAAGGTTTAGTTAAATTCGATTGGGATATAAACAGAAAATAAATCATTATACAACTAACATATAAGCAACCCACGCCTTTTATATATATATATATAATAACTCATAGACTTAAAACTTTATTTATTTCTTCTCTTTCTTTTCTCTCTTTGTTTCTTTCTTTTCTTATTTATTTATATACCCAACAACTACAAATTTTTTTTCCTCCACCTTCAATCACCAATCGCTCCAATAGAATACAAATATAAATAGCAAAGCCATGGACGATTTTGATCGTAAACATACAGCAATGGCACGATTGTCTCGAGACTCTAATGATTCTACATCTTCCATCGATAGTCCTACCATCACAACAAAAGAAAACCGTCGTCATGTCACTAGAGGAGAATTCGATCAAGATTTTATCAATCTAGACCATATTAAAGATCTTGCTCGTGCATTAGCTCAAGATCCTTATAGTGGATCGGAAGCTGGCTCGGAATATATTTCGGCTACTAAACCATTAGCAACGCCTCGTCGAATAGGTCGTAAAAAGAGACCAACACCTCCTCCTCGCGATAGAGATACAATTGGAACACCCAAGGGTATTTCTTATACTTTATTACGATACCCATTGATGGTAAAGCGTGTGGTTTATCTACTTTTTTGTTTTTGGATTTGTTCTTATTTAAACTTTTATATTTTTATTAATTCATGCAAAAAAAAAAACAGATCGGTATAGGTACCATCATTGTCATTGAATTGATTTTATATATTGGTTTACGCCAAGTTGTACGCGCCTGGGAAAGTTTATTTAGTTGGTAAATAAACAAGGTTTTCGATAAAAAGAAAAACCATCATTCTTCTCAATCACCGTCCTTCTGAAAACATAAACAAAAACTTTATATTCAAACACCCACTTTTTTTTATTTATGTAGGCGAGGAAAACGTCGCCGATTACGGAGTAAATTACGAGCAGCTGAATCTTACGAAGAATGGTGTCAAGCTGCAGAAGCTTTAGATAAATATATGGGCAAAGATGCATGGAAAGAATCAGCACCTTTTGGATATTATGATTATCGTCTTATTCAAAAGGTAGTTCGGCATCTTAGACTTTACCGAGCTAATGCAGAACATGACGTGGAGGCTGCTACCAATCTAAAAGATGTATTATATGCTTGTTTAAAACAAAATTTTGCTGGTATTGAGAATGCTAAATTATATTCCAATACGTATCTCGGTACCAAAAAATTAGTCGAAGAATATGTAGATGAAGGTATGTTTTCTTCATCTTTGTTCAAAATAAAAAATAGGAGCGACTAGGAATAGGAATAGATAAAAATAGGGATGATGTCAAGATTACAATAAAACGATTATAACAACCAAACTAACCTAACTTCTTTTTTTTTCTCTCCTTGCTTATTTCTAGTCACCCGATCCATTGAAGCATTAGCCAAAAACAAACATATTTCTCTCGAAGATAAACGTTTAGGATTTAAATTATATTCAAAAAACTATGGTCGTACGGCATTTTGTCTTTCGGGAGGGGCTGGATTTGGCTATTATCATTTGGGTGTCATTCGAGAACTTTTGGACCGACGGTTATTACCACCGATTATTACGGGTACTTCAGCAGGTGCATTGATGGGTGCCATTGTTTGTACCCGAACCGACGAAGAATTACGACAAGTCTTGGTTCCTGAATTGGCTCACAAGATTAAATTTGTTCATGATTCTTTGATTGCTCATGTTGCTCGTTATGCTACCACCGGTGCCTTTTTTGACAGTGATCAATGGTGTCGTCTCGCTTTGTGGTTTTGTCGTGGATCCTTGACTTTCAAGGAAGCATATGAACGCACCGGAAGGGTTTTCAATGTGTCAGTGGTACCACATGATCCTCATTCACCACCTAAATTATTAAATTACATTACTGCACCCAACTGCGTCATTTGGAGTGCGATTATGGCATCAGCTGCCATCCCAGGAGTAAGTTTGATTGATATACATATTTTATTTGGGTGTGTGGATGTGTGAGTGTGGGAAATTTGAGATAATACTGTATTTTCAAAGATGAACAAACGATTTAAGCACTGTAATTATATTAATCAGCCAACATTACCATTACTTTATATGTTATATGGGTGGATTTTTTTTAATAGATTTTAAATCCGATGGTATTACTGCAAAAGACCCCCAAATCAAATCATTTGATACCCTATGATTATGGACATAAATTCAAAGATGGCAGTTTACGAACAGATATTCCAACTCAACCCTTATACAATAGTTTTGGTGTCAACTATACCATTGTTAGTCAAGTCAATCCCCATATTCATTTATTCTTTTATGCAAATCAAGGCAGTCCAGGTAGACCTGTGACTCATCGATGGGGTAAAGGATGGTAAGTAATATTTTTTTTAAATATTATTGTATTTTTGAATAAAAGCAGACTATTCATTCATCATGCTTTCCTCCTTTGGTATAAAAAAAATAACGTCTATATAGGCGTGGAGGTTTCCTTGCATCTGCTGCAGAACAATTTTTAAAACTGGACTTGACAAAGTGGCTCAAGGTACTTCGAGATTTGGATTTATTACCAAAAATCATGGATCAAGATTGGAGTTATATTTGGCTTCAAAAATTCGATGGCAGTGTTACTATTCTGGTAAGTGTTGTGAATATTATTACTGCATGGATTTTGAATAAAAAGGAAAAAAGAAATACAAGGAAGAAACAGGAACCATTGATCCAGACCTATCTTTATATATTATATATAATATAGCCAAAAACCAATCTACTTGATTGGATTCATATTGTATCGAATCCTACTGAAGAACGTATGAAACATGCCATGGATGTAGGTCGTTCAAGAACATGGCCCAATGTATCCATGATTTCCAATCGTTTAAGGATAGAAAATGCGATTAATCGGGGTAGAAAACTTGTACGAAGACAAGGCAAACAAGATCAACGACCATTACAACAACAGCAACAAAAACGTGGATCATCTTCATTGACTATGAGTGATGATGCTTCTGGTAGTAATGATGAAGTGGTATTCTTGGCAGGGCGCCGGGCAAGTATGCCAGATGGATCGGGATTATTACAAGAAAAAGAATGGCGTAAAGAGGAAAATCGTCGACGAAAATTCCTTGCTCAATTTACAGATCGTCGTGAAGTCATTGGTGATCGAGAAATTGTTGCGCAGGAAGCAGAATCTCGTGCCTATGATTATAATAATAGTGATGAAGATGATGAATCAATTGTTTAAGAAAAATCCTACTTTTCCGGTTCATCTTTTGACCTATCCTCTTCCCGTATATACTAGCCACTATATGAACAAAGCATTATAGTAACAATCATTTCATAACTTGTCCCAACTCTACTTTTCGTATAACCTTTTTTTTTACCCACCATTTATTATTTTTTTAGTATAATTAGTATTATTTAATAGACTACTTGAAGATCTAAGTTGTTGTTGTAAACACTCATTTATTATATTCTCAAAATATTCTTTGTTTGCTTTATTCTTTTACTTTTTTTTTTTTATTTGTATGATATTATGCCTAAAAACATATTGTTATTAGTTAGTTGCCCCACAACTAACTGCTGTAGTCATGATTTCCAAACATTATTTTTTTACAGAAACAAATATTTGCTCATGATGTTGACTGCATACTAAAATCAGACATGGCCCAGATCAGAGGCTATGGCAGCAAAATTTTATACAAGTTGCAGCCTGTACAGCCAACAGTCTGGCTTTTAATGAAATTGAAATATTATGTAACCTTAATGTCAAATCCTGAATTTCAAAAAAAAAAAAGACATATAGTAGAGTATCTTTAATAATTTCAACAAAAATAGTTTCTTATTTATTTTAAATACTATCTACTATACAAAAGTGGAATAGTAAATAATATAAAGAATAATCATAAGTAGAGTAAACAGAGCATAATATATTCCTTATTCTTAGTAAGGAAAAATAGAAGCATGTTACTAAATGATGAAATATATATTTAGGTAACCTGGTTATAGTACTTCAAACATCAACAACATTATTGGATATCAAGCTTGAAACCCTTTTGATTCCGCCTAGATTTTGCAGCGATAATTATTGTCATAAGAAATAATCTTGCGTTTGCCTTCATCAACTCGTTTGTATTTTCCAGTGGCTTTATCGATTAAAATATCTCCGGATTGATCCCATGAATACGATAATGCGCAATAACCTTCGTTGACTTGAGATCCATCGACCACTTCCATGTCAGAAATGCGAACAAGTTTTGAAGGCTTAAAGTCTGGTCTGGGCAAATCATTAGGAACTTTGCCATTCAAAGAATATTGTACCGTCTCGTAGGTTATATACATTATTTCTATGATTATATTAAATGGTTTCAACAATTTAGTTCCAATGTTCATAGATAGAAATTAAAAAGGGAGGTGTAAACTCACAGATAAAAAAGCAACGAGTGAAATTAATGATAAAAGCACAAGTTAATATTCAGTGACGGATAGTGGTGGTAGTTAATACGTGTTCTCTTAGCTGCTGGCTTTTCCAACGTATTTTCTGGTAAATGAATAGAGTTCTTGTGGATATAGACGGATACGTTGTTATGGAGGTGGTAAATAGAAACTGAAAAATGAAAAAGTTGCGTTTTTAGTACGTAAAGAGAAATATATATATATATATTTCTCACAAAAACTTGTGTGACATATTTCAAGTAACTAAGCCAAAACTTTAAAGATAATCGTCAATGCATCTTATAAATAAACATTGAATTATACTTGTTTATTATATGCAGACGATTCAGAAAAGAATCAACTGAAATAATATGAAATATTCCACTCATGCTGTTGAATGTTTGATTCACTGTTGCCGAACGACTAGGAAGCAATATAGTAAAAATGTGCAGTAAGATAGTTAGAATAAACGAAAGGAAAAGCCCATCTCCACGTCTTTGTGCAATACAGAAACACGATTACGCAAAACAATAATATTCTAAGCCTAAACTCTGAAACAGCCCAAAAGAAAACATTACTGTACTGTATGTTCACTTCTTTAAAATTCATATAGTAATTCATCTGATAAACCATCGCGAGCGTTCATTACGATAACATCTTGTGCTGAGTATCTGTACAATCCATCCAACTTGAATAAATGAGATAGCTACAATATGGAAAACATATGGTACAGCAGTTATGTAATATGCAAAAAGACATTATTTTTATAGTGTTCTCCTTGACGCTTTTTAGTAGACTTTTTAAGGCTAATGCTGTCAGTGAACTGGAAAATAGCCAAAGTATGATCTTGTGCATTGTTTAAACCGAATGGTGGCGCAAAACAATTTCAGCCGAGTGCGCCATAAACCGTTCTTTGTGTATTTTCAGTATCATTGTTATTTCGAATGCCAGCGCTTATTTTAAATGTAAATACAATGTGTTGCTTTACAATAAAATCTGTGAGTATAAGCAAAAGGTGCTAATATTAAAGTAGTACTTTTGTTTAAGGATACTCTAGATAGTTTTAAAAAATTTTGGTGTATTAAACCACGGTCCTTGGTTTATAAGTATGATGTTATATATACATAATAAATATCTGTATCTGTTAAGTCTTGCTGCCTTTGTTTATTATATATATTTCTTTTAATTCAAAAGAAATGCTAAATAAATAAATAATACGCCCAGAGTCAGATGTTTGTTATTCATTATTTAGAGACCTGCTAGATCTAGACATTTGATTTATTTTCTCACTTTCATATGGAAATGGTGCCCAACAAAAAAGAAATACAGGAACAAGCTTTGTTTAGCCTCTTAGCTAATACCTTCCCACTTTTAAACAATAACTAAGCTTACTACTAAGACCTTTCCCACTTTTGTCCACCTTAATATATTTTACGAATCTTCCAAACCAAGCATGCTCTATACAATGGACAATACCTAAGCATAAAGAATATTAACAACAAGCTGTAAACTCTGTTTCATTTTGTATGTACTCCAGATCATGTAGAAAATACGCGTAGTTTGATGAATTCTATGATTTTTGATCCATCACATACATTCCCAAATAAGAAATAGACACAGTCTTTGAACCGAACAAAAGACACCTATTTTTATGAAAACGGTAGTTTGTATTTCTTTTTGATATTGAATGAGATCAAAAATCAATACTTTACTTAAAAATAAGAACTTCTTGATCTTTATTACATTCATGTGTTGTTTCTATACTATTTTACTGTGAGAACAATCACGCTTTCATTTTCATTTCGATCCACCAGTTGTTGAGTAGACCATTTCTCTTCTTGGAAATAATCAATTAAAGAACAACTTATTTAATGTACCATCCATTTATTATTATTATTTTGTAGAGTAACTATATAGAGTAGTAGTAGTAAAAAATAACAACTACTTCTTGAATCATTCAAAGGTATAATGATGATGACAGCATATAGCTGTCATTCACATATGATATTCATATAATTAGAAAAATGTCGAAACCCATTCTACTATTCCATCATCATGCCACTTTTTTTTCTGTACCACGATCACGATCATGAGACGGCAACTTTAAAAAACTAACTGACAATAAGACAAGAAGCATCGGGATGAACGGGTCGGTTTATAGAAAGAACCCGATCCGTGAAATTGATCACAAAAGAATTATTTTTTTTCCTACAAGGATATACGATCAGGAGAAAGTGAATACTAGCATAATTAACAAAAATAACTGATTATGGTAAAAGACAAGACAAAAATAAAGAGACATAATGTTTATGCGTTATATATAAATATGAAACCAACAAAGTAAAAAAGATTGGTTACAAGCTATTTTTAGTTTTTTTTTTATCTTTTTGCGATCCCTAATTTTTTGACATTGACACACAGATTCTTTTGTTTATTCTTTTTACTTGATATATAGCGTCATCCAAACGAGGACTTAATTCGTCATATTTTTCTTAATCATAAAGAACATTGGGAATTACCTTGCTTCAAATGTCTAATTACCATTTTTCTTTTCAAGAGTAATAATATACAAGTATATAGAAAAGCACACTTTATTACCATCTGAAACCAAAAATTGGATTCGTTTTACAAAGATCGAAAACAAGAGTCTTTTTTTTCACTCTGTATCATTAGTGAGTATAACAAACATAATAGTCTCAATTTACCAATTTGTATCAAGTTCCCAATTTAAAAATCAATCAATGTTGATCATTGATCAAAAGTTACAAAGATGAAAGGAGTGAGTGATAATCCCTTTTTTACTTTTTAGCATTTTTATCACTGCCCCGCCACACAGACAATGTAAATTATTTTACATTGAAAGCATGGCAAGTTTTTATCCCATGACCTTTTTTTTTATTATTATAACAACAAATTGAATACATTATTATTAGCATCCAATTATATAGTAAGCAGTATACTAAGCCCAAAAACAACTTGAACAATGATGTTTTTATTTGTTTGAGGTTAGTAAACTAATTTCCACTAGTGCCAGTTTGTTACACTTTGTTTCACGTTGAGTCGAAAAAAATAATCCATGAATATCATCTTTTATATATTGAATTCATGAAAATGATCAACAACATCTCTATGTTTCTAATGGAACCACCATCTATAGACTATATCTATAGAGTATCATGCTGAATTGTGAGTTATAGCAAAATTAGTAGTACTAGTAGCAGTACTAATAGACGACAAATGGTAGATCGTCCATCTTTCATGGATGGATTGAATAAATAAATAGTAATCAAAAACGCATTTTTAACCATTTTGTCCTACCTTCCTTTCTCTCCTCCTCTTCTTCTTTCTTCCCCTCCCCCCAAATAGATAAAGAAACCTCTCTCCATTCTATTTGACTTTTATAATAGTAGAATTATATAATTATTTTTTTTACCCCAACTTGCCAAATGGGATATATATCTATTATTCATGATTTGTTGTCGTTATAACTATCAAATGAATTCTCCTTCTTCTACCAATGGTTTTGAATGATTTGTAAGAATACAGTCATCATTTTTTTTGGTTATAAAAAAAAAGGTACAATGAACAATCTGTAAGTAGTACGACTGTTTCTTTTTCGAAACTTCTTTAAAAATACCACATAAACACGTAAATACACGTAGTTTACCTTTGAATTGATTCTATAGAAATAAATAAATGACTGACTTATTCATAGATTATCATCATGACCATCTATGAATATATATATACCTTTCAATCCGTCCGTAAAAGACCTTTTTTTCGACGAGTCTTAATTCTATAAAACTTTAAATAAAATTTGGGGAATTAGATATATTGTAGTACGGTTAAATTTGCTGAAAGTAATTACTGAGAGATAAGTTTTCTCTCTTTCTCCTCCCCCCAATCCGATGGATTTTTTTTCCCCGCTGTTGGTTTTATGTTGTTCCTGGAAAAAGTAAAAAAGAACATAGATTAGCCTTCATTGGTTCACCTTTCCAATTGTTTGGAAGTTATTATTATTATTATTTATATATGTTAAATTCCAATTCAGTCCAAAAGTTTAGTACAACGTTTATATATTCTACGAACAAGTGAAAAAAAACGTAGATGATACTCGGGAATTGTATATGTTTTTTTAATACAAAAACCAACAGAAGGGTTTTTCTTATATTTTTATTATTTTTATAAATGAGTTTTTTTTTCTGTTTGGAAATGGTGATGATGGTGATTGGTATATACTACAATAGAGAGAGAGAGATAGAAAGAGCTAATACAAATACTACTATGTAAAAATAATAATAAAAAGTGTACAAGCAAAATGGGATAAAGTATATGTACAAAAGTGTGTGTTTTAAAAGAATAGCAAGTAAGGGAAGTACAGGAGAACGGTTTGAATAAGAGTATACAATGTATAGAACAAAAAAAAAAAAGATGGGGGAAAAAAGAGAAAGGCAATTTTCAATCATAGTAAAGAAAAAAAAAAGTGAAACTAACATCGTAAAGATACTTTACTACCATTATTATTGCCTTGACTTGTAGAAGAAATAGAAGCTTGTTGTAATTGTTGTTGTTTCATTTTTGATTTCCACCAACTTTCAAAATCACTTGTTGTTGTAGTAGTACTTGTTCTTCGACTCGTTGGTGTGGTGGGTGTGGTTGGTTGTGGTTGACCATCTTCTGGTTTTAATTTACCCATACGACGTTTCCAAGATAATGAGAGTGATGATTTTCGAAACAAGAACAATGGTTTTTTGGGTGAACAAGGAGTTTTAGGTGAAGTAGGTTGTTGAGTTGCTGCTACAACCGGTGATTGAGGATGGTGGTACGATCTGTCGTACAAGTTGGATGGGCGGAGCGAAGCAGAGGACAAAGATAGCTTTTTACTATTATTATTATTGGTTTTATTGGTGGTTTTGATATTGGTATGAGTTGTGGTCATCTTTGGAGAATGCTGATTCGAGGATCGGAGCATCGTGGTTGTTGTAGTTGATTTATCACTATTGAGGTGTGATAATTTCTGTTCGTATTCACGTAATTGATAAAGAAGAGCAAGATTGGGACTGATACCAGGCGCCTGCGCCTTGACATAATCGTAAGCTTCTTGCATGGGAAGTTTCATGGTTTTCATGATATAAGCAATAATGACTGTGGCTGAACGTGCAACGCCACATTGACAATGAACCAAGATAGTATGGCCTGCATCGCGTGCTTGATCAATCGCTGCAATAGCACCATCTAATTCATTCACCAAATTTTCTTGATTATGGATCCATGGGATTTTTTTGTAAGCCATGTTTTGTTTTTCACATAATGTATTTAGTGTTGCTAATCGATTTGAGTTGTTCATCATCATGGTATTGTTATTGGTGGTATGAGGGGTAGTAACATTGATGTTGTTGTTATAATAAGTATCACACATGGAACCAATAGAGGAAACAGAAGCTTGTCGTTTTTTCTTTTTAGAACCAGGAAATAACAAAGCAGGTGCATTTTCATTAAACCATCTAGCAGTAGGTGAAGAAGGACGATAGTGTTGTTGTTGCTGTTGTTCAATGGTATGTAAACTGGAAGCAATACTACTAGCGGTAGAAGCGCGTGAAAGAGAGGGAGAAGGTAAAACACTATTACTAGCAGAAGAAGCAGCCGAAGGAGGAGGAGCCAATCGATCATCAAACATATCATCAAAACTAATAAATTGACGTTCTTGTGGATGAACAACTTCTTCAGCTACATTCAACATACAATCAATGGAAAGACGTCGTAAATGTTGCATATCTAAAGCATTATGTTCGGCACCCAAATACAAATGAGGCATGATACGTAATGGACCATGTTGATAAGGTCCTTGAGGTTGAGGTGGAGTAGGTTTATTAGGTGTCAAATCAAATTGCATACGATTGGGAGTTGCAGGTGCAGATACAAGACGTGTTGAGTCGGATAAACATAATGAAAGATTTTTGTTGTTTCGGCGACGGCTCGCTAATCCGGAAGAAGAAGCACTAGGAGAAAATGAAAAAGGTCGTTGTTGTGGAGAAAGACTTGTCAAGACTGGCGTGCTGGATGTAGCAAGCGGGGCCGTCATTTTTTATTTATTTTATATTGGTTGTTGTTTTTGTTTTTGTTTTTTTTTATGTTGAAATAGAGAGAAAGAAAGAGAAGTGAGGTGAATATATATATATATATAAGAAATGAAAAAAAAAAAGCTTAAAAAACAAAAAGTGAAAGAAAGAAAGAAAAAAGAAGGAAGTTTTTATATATATTTATATATTAAGTATAGTAAAGTTTTTTTAACGCGTATAATTACAATAATAGTAATAAATAATAATAATAAATAATTTACGAAGAATATTATTTGATATAAATAAAACAAAAAAAAAAAGGTTTTGCGGAATCCATAAAAATCAAACAACATTAATTAATCGCCCAATCACAAGATTTAAATGAGATAACTTGTTGTCCAGTCGTACTACTGTGTTCTGGACTCTAATTTAACTTTTCTTCTTCTTCTATCTCCTCCTTTCCTCTCTCTCCTCCCCCCAATATACAATAACGTAATTGCCACCTTAAATAACTTATAAAGAAACCCGCGCGAATAATATGTTTACCAATGAACCTTTCCTTTCTTGCACTAAATTCTATTCTGTTTCGTCATAGTACAACCCTTTCGTCATTTATTACTTTATTATTATTATTATTACTCTTTTCTTTTCTTTGTTATTATTATTATTAATTTATAAATTATTATTATAATTATTATAATTAAACAATTAGGATGAACAATAGAGATCAAATGATAAAGAAATAAATAAATAAAAAAGGATTTTTTTAAAGTAAAAAGCTATTTGAGTTTTGCATCATTCCGCTCTTCATTCCCGCGCATTTCATCGGATTATTATGTGTGTGGAGGGAAAAATAAAATAAAATAAAAAGGATCTGCTTGTTAACATCACTACACATTTTATATTTATATTGGATACATCATTCATGGTAAATAAATTGACCTTTTCTCCTCCTAGTTTTGTAATTTGCTGCAGGATATAATAAATTGTTGTTGTTATCCACAAGATCTTTATAGTTTACTACTAAAAAGGGTAAAAAGTAATAAATTTACACTTTTTACTTGAATGGCTAAACGCCCACTATCTTATTTAGTTGCATTATTACTACTACTAAAATAATAATCCGTTCTTTCTCCCTTTCTATAATTTATGTACTCCTTTTTTTTTATAACCACATTGATTAACATACTAAGAATAGCTTGTCTCTTTCTTTATATATCCATGGGCTTATTTCTTTCTTCTAAGATAATACACTTTAGAGGGAAGAGGAGGGGGCTGAGATATATATTATAAAAAGAAGTTGTTTTGGGTCACTGTTCTTTTTTTGGTTTACTGATGGATTGATTTGATCGAAAACAAAACAAACAATTGATTATTGAGTGCATTTCCAATAATAATAAAACAACAACTTGTAAAGTAATGATAAAAAGGAGGAAGAGGGAAAAAGGTTCATTGACAACTTTGTTATTTCCTTGACAAAATTAGAAATTAAAATGCGCCACACATTTATTACGAATGCATAAAAAACAACAATAACAACAAATGGAATGATCCTATTATATACTTTGTCTATCTATCTATATCCACGCGGCTCTTTCTATTTTGTTTATATGATCAACATCAACAACAATATATTCAATCATTCAATGTGTCATTGATAAAAAAAAAAAAAAAAAGAATTGTATTATTAATAAGCACACACGTCTATCAAATCAATTATTAATGGAATGCAAAGCTAAAAATATGAATCATACTTTGCTTAAACGGTATTGGTGTATTTTACCATTCACTTTTTTTTTTAGTGTAGTACATTCCCTTGAACAAAGTATTAATAATAAAATAAAAATCATTCATCTACCGAACAAACGGAACTATTGGTAAGAAAGAAGGATCTTCTTTGGTTCGGTTAGTAATAAATTTATTATCATGTATTTAATTTCGTTTTATCTTTTTAGTGTTTGACAAGACTTTCGCTGTGTATGTATGTGTGTGTGAAGAAGAAGAAAGATGAAAAGAGTCATCATTTTGTTCCTATAATTAATATCCCCAACACAAAATAGTAATTCAACTGTACAACCTTGCGTAACACCGAAGTTCTTTTCTTTCCGGTGGACCGTTTGGCTGGTTTGTCAAAGGAACTATTTGATAAATGGGTTATTATTAAAAAAAAATGTTAAGCAACTTTCTTATAATAAGAATCTAAACGCGCCAAGCCGATGATTTATTATCATGAAATTAATTAATATTAATAATAATAATAATAATGCGAGACAAAGAAGAATCCTATTATCCAGGATATTATTTAATATCAAAAAAAAAGGTTTGTTTTTATTATTATATACAATTTATATTTCCCACAATGAGGAAGATCTTTTTAATAAAGTATTGACTATATACTATGAGATACTCTCCTCACTCTTTTGTTTATCGAGCATCCATACTTTCATGAATACGGGTAGCATTCTTGGGTTCTTGAGAAGCATCAATAGGCACTGTATTTGGAGCACGCGCTTGCATTGGACCTAATGATTTAGGTAAAGAATTCTTGGGATGATATTCATCAAGGGTTTTGTAATGACTGCTATCATCATCATCCATAGAAGTCGCAGTCGCATTTTGTTTTTCTGCAGCACCAGGATCATTGGGATCAAATTCTACTTCAGCCCTATATATATAATGGAGGTTTTTAGTTTATGAAAAAAAAAAGATCATAAAGAGTGCATAAAAATGTTTTGTATCATTTTAATATAATTACGTTTGAGCTTCAATCATATCACCCCAACCTTGTCGAGTTTTTTTCTTGCTATTACTATAATGATAATAATCATCATAATAAAATAGGTGAGTACTTTTTTTTAAGAAAGGCTAAATGGATATTAAAAACTTACTTGTAGGTGAAATCACCTTGACGATTATTTTGAGGTGGCAAATCTTGCATTTCAGGTGTGACAAGAGTACTGTTTTCATTTCCCTGAGACTTCCAACTTTCGTCTAAACCTCGATCAGGACCTCTCTTTCGATCAGGTGGGGAGGCTACACAAAATTGTGTGTGCATTATTTATTTTAAATTAATTTCTATTTCTTCTTCATCATGATAAGGACGAGGATACGTCTTTTTTTTTATATCAAAAAGTGAGAAATATTTTTACCTGCAAGACCAAGTTGAGCTTTTCGTTGCTCATTACGAATTTGATGTCGAGTCATGGGTCCAGCATCATCTGCATTACTGTTTTCATCGATTCTACTATTACCAAGTTTATCGATCTTCATATTTTCTTCACCAATAATGGGATTGGGGTAAGACATAATGAAAAAGAAAAAAAAAAGAAAGTGTTTATTTGTTTTGTTAAAAGAATAAAAAAAGTGTTTGTGTTTGTGTTTTTTTAAAAAAAGAAAAATAAATATTTTTTTTTCTTCAAGGGTTTATATAGAGTCTTCTTTTTAGTTTTGGGTAACTTTGGCATCATGATTTTCTATCATCTTCTATATATAAAACATATATAGACCATACACCCATACACCATTCAAAATCATCCAATTCGTTCTTTTGCATAAATGGCATGTTTCATCATTGTGACGACACAAATTTTTTTGCTTAAAAAATTCATCGGCCCATTAATCACCATTTTTTTAGAATTCCGCCAATCGTAATGGCCGGGAAATCTTGTTTCCCTTTTTCCGCATTATTTTCATTCAGGAACTGTAGGTGTGAGAAAATTATCACATCCTTTATCAATATAAACAAATGTAAACAACTACAACAACAAACTCACAATCTTCTTTTCTTTTTTTTTCTCTTTTTCTTTTTCTCATAAAAAAATAAAATGTTACCTTCTCGTACTGTATTCCGCAGTGTATTCTCACAATACCAACGTACACATACCCATCGATTATTCTTTTCCACCAATCTTCAACGATGTCAACACACTCAAGCATCGTCTCAAGATAACAAGTCCCCATTAGAACAATGGCGTGATCAAATCAGTAGAAAGAAAATCATTGAAAAAGATGTCATTACAGCGTCACAGTTCAATTTAATGGGGAATACCATGAATGATCCTATCTATCGAAACCAACGATTACCATCGACTGGAACTGAGTTACCTCCTGCTTGGCATTTAGCTTATTTCCCACCGCGCGTCACTGAACAAGAGTTATCGCCTGATGGATTTGAACAAGATTGGAAACCTCCAGCTCCTTTTCATCATCGTATGTGGGCAGGTGGAGAATTGGAATGGAATCCTGAAAATCCCTTACGTGTAGGAGATGAAGCTCGAATGGAATCTACAATCCGTGATATTCAATTTCGACCTGCTGGTCGTCGAGGTGATTCCGTATTTATTTGGGTAGATAAGAAAATTAGTAATGATAAAGGATGGGTCATGACGGAATCGCGTTGTTGGGTATATGTTCAAGGAACGGATGGTCATAAAAAGGAAGATTCATCGTCATCCAACAAGAAGGAAGAGGAAGTGATCAAACCAAAACAGCCCACTGTTTTAAAAGGTAACGTGATTTTCATGCGGAAAAAATACCATAGAAAAGACGGAAGTAACATTTATTGGAAAAAGAAAAATTTTCTTTACTCATTTTTTGCATATATGCAATTTTTATTTTTATGTAATTTAGAATTACCCAAAGCTGACTTTTCGT
Source organism: Phascolomyces articulosus (assembly GCA_025677815.1). Lineage (NCBI taxonomy): Eukaryota > Fungi > Mucoromycota > Mucoromycetes > Mucorales > Lichtheimiaceae > Phascolomyces > Phascolomyces articulosus. The sequence continues at coordinate 581,468 of JAIXMP010000026.1, read as the reverse complement.
TGGATTTGACGCCTTCACCCATTTTATTGTTCCGATTTTCTGCACTTACCTTTAATTCTCATTTGATTCATTATGATAATATTTATTCAACAACTGTGGAAGGACATCGTGGATGTTTGGTTCATGGTCCTATGTCATTCATGTTAATGATCAATGAATTGAATAAACATTTAAAAACCAAGGATGATACTCACTATATCAAGTCGTTATCTTACCGGTGTCGATCCCCGCTTGTTGTTAATGAACCGATCCAAGTTCAAGGAAAAGCCAAATCGGATGTACCAGGCCATTATGACGTTTGGGTAGCGGACCAAAATGGAAATATGGCGGTCAAGGGTTCAGCCATTGTTGGAAGAATTGGCGGATAAAAAAAAAACTGAGGTTAAATAATTCGCATGTTCCTTTATTACTTTCTTTTATGATGACCACTTAGTAAAAAACTAAATGGATCTTATTTTTACCTTTTACTTTCTTTCTTACCTAATAGTAAAACCATTCTCTTTTTTTTTGGATAATTTTTTTTTCGTCAATAAAATAATTATTATCATCGTTATTGAAAAAAAGTTAGATGAGTAGACTTGGTTATTGTTGTTGAAAATTATTAATATTATATAAATGATGTGTGTATGTGTGTGTTGTAAATAAAGGAATGGAGAAAAAAAAAGAGTCATTGTGTTTCTTGGGAGGAGAGAGTTTTATTACTGATTGACTCTTAGTATATAGTATACAAAAAAAATTTGTATGCTATATTGTATTAGTCGAAAATATATATAAAAAAAAGTGCAAGAAAAAAAGAAGGTATTTAGATTGAGAGAGATATTGTGAAGGGCTGTTTGTTTAAAAGCGGTAGTTAATGGAAGTTGTAAAGTTCGATAAAAAAATGAAAATAAGGGGGGAAGATAATAGGAAGGAAATAATAAAAAGAGAAAGAAAAAAAAAAAGAGGAAATATAAGCTATGATACAACACTATCAATATACAATAAGAATATAATAAGATAAAGAGGAAAAAAAGAAAGGAATAAAGAAGTCAATAAAAAAAAATAAAAAAAAGGAAAAAAGCAATAAGAGAGAGATAAAATAATAATAATAAAATTGGAGGATTGGGACGAAAGTATATAATAGTAATATTCATAATTTTTTAATACAGAACATTCAAAATAGGCGAGGAAGGGATAAAAAGAAAAAAAGGGGACCATGACACAATTAAGAAATTATATTTTTATAAATAGTAGAAAACTTAATGAGCATCCTCGATATGATGAACGTTTTCGACCTTGCGTTCGGTATCGTCAGTAAACGAATGACTAGCCTCGGACGAGCCAGCCGCGCCGTGGGCTCCTTCAGTGTCATTGGGATTCTGATGTTTTTTCTGGTCAAGGTCTTTACCAGTAGTTTCGGGCATGCTATTTTATATATATAAAAAGAAAAGAAAAGGAATAAGTAAACATGGATATAAGATTAAAAGTCATTCTAGTAGTAGTGAATACTAGAATCAATAAATAATAAGAAACTTACCAAAATAAGACAAACAAGAAGATGAGGAAATTAATAGCAGCAAAGACAGTGAAACTGTAATTGCCCAAGTTGGCATCTTGATAAGGCCAGACGGTATTAATAATAAAGTTGAAAAGCCAGTTAGAAGCATTACCCAAGGCAGAACCTGGGGGAAGAGCAGCAAGAGGCAAAAGTTCGGGAGCAATGAGCCATGGAATGACACCACAACCCATCGAATAAGTGAAGGTGAAAAGAATAGCAGCAGTAATGGAAAGAGGAGCCAAACGTTGAGTACCAGGATAAGCAGCGGAACCAATGACCAAGAAGACACATGCTACAGTCATACCAAAGGTAGAGATGACCATGAAACCCTTACGACCGACCTTGTGCATGAAAATAACAGCAATAAAGGTGGCAACAATATTGGCAGTAGCGTTGGCAATAGAAATGTTGGTACCAAGTTCCAAATCACCACCAAAGACACCGGCAAGGAAGTTAACAGAGTAGACTATATTATGAAAATCATATGCATTGGTTAGATAAACAATGGGAAAAAATATACCTTGTCAATTCATGCAAAAGAAGAAAAGTATATTTACCAGACATGGGACCAATACCACCAATTTGGTTGGAAGCTTGAATGACCATGACAATGACTGTGTTCCATGTGACACTGCGATCCTTGCAAAGAATAATATCGAAAATAGTCATCTTCTTAGTATTAGATTCAACTTCACGTTGACGAGCATCCAAAAGAGCTTGATATTCAGAATCGATATCAGCACCCTTACGGAGACGTTGAAGAGCAGCACGAGCTTCATCAGCCTTGCCATCAGCACACAAACGACGGGGACATTCAACGGTAAAGATAAGCAAGACAACTAATTGAATAGCAGCAATGATACTGGGAATAGCCCAAAGGACACGCCAAACAGGTGGGTAAGACATGTAACGACCAATAACTTGGGTCAATAAAATACCCAAATTAAGGAACAATTCAAACAAACTACCAAGGGCACCACGACTCTTCTTGGTAGAAATTTCGGAAACGTAGATAGCAACGGAGGAACCACACATACCAGCACCAATACCGACGAAAGCACGACCCACGGAGTACTATTTCAATGTCGAAAATAATAATAATAAGATGGAGAGGCTGTGTAAGTTTTTTTTTTCCTTGGGAAATATATAATACTTCGTTGTATCGTATATAAATAAGAATAAATGTCATTACCATGCCGATATTAATGGATGTAGCAGAAAGAATACCGCCAAGAATAAACCAACAGCAAGAAATCATAATATTGTGACGACGAGTAAACTTGACATTCGAGTAAGTAGTAATGAAGGAGCCAAAAAGACCACCAAGAGCAAAAGCACCCACAGTGAAACCCTAATGATAATAATTGATTACTATAGTGAGTATTCATGGGAAAAAATGAAAATAAATAGAAAGACGAGAATTTGGGAATCATTTAGATCGGCTGTAATATTTACCCTATAAAGAAAAAATATACATGTATTTAGTTAGTAACACAAAGAAAAGGGTATATTATATATACATTTGTAGAATTTGTATATATATGGGAATGTAATATATATGTCAAAAATTATCATATTTACCAAGTGAAATCAGACATAGGTAAACAAGATGGAAGACCATTATAATACTCAGTACCAGCAGAGCATTTAGTAATCACGGTCTGAGGCATGTTAGGAACACCTATTCATTATTCATAATTATTTGATTAATAAATAAAATCGATCCAACGATGAAGGGCGGAGCCAATATATTAAAAAAAAAAGATGACTTACTAATATGCCAACCAACATTGAAACCTGATGAATAGAAATTGAATATATAATAATAAAAATAAAAAATAAAAAAATTAATTGTCATGGAAAATATTGTATGAATGATTTCGTTTGTTGCAAAGGTATGTACCGGAAAGAGCAGCTATCACAGCACAAAATGTCATGTAAAGAGGAAATCCAAGATCCTCAGATCGATTATGGGGGTTTTGATTGACCATTGTTGTTTGGTATAATAAATAAATAAAATATTCCGGATATCAACCGAGAGATAAGATATTAAAATAAGAAGAAAGAAAGAAAAAAAGGTGTGTTTTTGTGTGTTAATAATAAACAAACAAAAAAAAAAGTAAATTTAAGACAAAAAGATGCCTCACTTTATATACTTGATCGGTCTTTAGTACCTGCTACTTTGAGTATACCAGTACAACTCCGAATACGGCCATGTGATTCGTCCGTTTTGAATCTATATTCGTACCCCCGTTCACTTTTAGGTGGCGGCCCCCCCAACTCAATTAAACACACACATTTTTACATCTCATTTTTTAACGACGACGAACGAGATGACACATTTCGTTTTCATTTGAGTGACCTGAATAGAAAGAAAGAGGGGAGAGCATGAGGATTGGGGGGAGAGAGAGGGAGAATGATTTTATTACTTCAGCTTTATCTTATCGCATAGTTCTGTATATTTATAACTTGATAAGCGAATGACATTTATATATACATATACATATATAATTCATATTAAATATATCAGTTTATTTCATATTATACATGTATATCGAAAATATATAGATGTATAATAATGAACTTAAAAAAAAAAAAAGTAGATGGCCCTTTGGCAAAAAAGAGTCGATCTCATCAACTAAATTTCATAAGCAGTTTACATTATTTCCCAATTTAAGCTATTTTACTTTGAAACCTTATAGTTCAAAAAAAGAATTGTCGTCGTGTGAAATATACCGGTACAATTTTTCCTTTAAAGCACTTGTAACACGTCAAGCATTTTCCTCATGTCGTCATATGAACCACGCGTAAAAGAAAATATTATCCAAATAAAAATAAAAAATTACGGGGTGGGAAAAAAAAGGGGGGACTTTACGTTGCCCAGGCTTTTTTTTTTTCTCATTAACGCAACTTATAGACTTGTTCAACATTGCCCATTTAAAAAAAACCCAACCGTTCGTTTTCAATAACGATTAATCTTCCATAATAGTAGATATATCTTTCGTTTTGGGTATTTTATATTATATCCTCAAGAAGGTCTATTTTTCCGTACATGAATAAATTTACTCGTCTTGGGTTGGATTCTTATTCTAATAAAAAATGTCACTTATTTCAATAAGGACTTGGTGGGAAAGTAGGACGGTGCCTAGTCCATCTAGCAGAACAATAACTCATTTCAATAAGAATGAAAGAGTATACATATGACAGATAATAGCCACACTTGAAAGTAACAAAATAGACACAAATCTTCGGTTCTATTTTTCCTTTCATATACCAAATTTAATCATTTTGTAAGAAAAATGGAATGTAAAGAAATCGACTATTGACTACAGAGAAAAAAAATCATTTGACTCTGGGTAAAAAAAAAAAAAAAAGTTACAAGATTCAAATCAAGATTTCAAGTAAACAACCTCAGTAGTAAATAACTAATAACAACCTCTTGTCACAAATGGTTGGGTTTTTGTGTATGTGTGGAGAAGAAAAATGAGAAAAGTTCTTCTTGTTGAGCTATAGAATTGCTTTATTACTATAAACTGCTTATATTTCCCCCACAAAAAAAAAAAAAAAAAAAAAACGAAATGCCGCAAAAAAAGAAGAAGACAACATAGATCATATCCAAAAAAGGGCTGACTGGGAAAAATAATAGAGGTAAAAACTCTTTCAAAAAATTATATCCATGCATTTTTTTTTATGGAGGCGTGAGTACCTTTTTCGGGATTTGTCATTTTAAAGGAGAGTCTTTTACTTTTTACGAGAAATAAAACTATTTTGAATAGTGTAACCTCCCCAAACATAGAAACAAATTGATATTTTTATATTGTTAATAGTTTAGAATTAGAATTGGATTTAATAAATAATAAAGAATAAATAAAGAATAACAATAACAAGAAATTATAGTAATAATAATTTGGTTGATATTAATTAAATAAAGCATCATGGTTGTACTGCTTGTTATGCCACGGTGATGGGTGTAAGTAGTACTAACCTACTACACAAACAATGTTTCTTGATTTTCTACTTGAAAAGGGCATTATTTACTCCATGAGTAGTATTATATGTGTAATCCAGATATAGGATCTTTATGTGTTACTACTATTTTGCCATGGATAATGGGTTTTTATTTATTTTAAGGCTGAAAGGAATGATCTTCAAATAATCCATTTATGGTTTCTTCTCGAAACCCAATTACTTATGCAACAAGTTTTTAACATGTGTTATTCATGGACCTTCTTTGCAAACTGAATTACTATACGCCTCAATCGCTCAGATCAAATGTTTCGGAGAACAGACATTATTTCTACTAGATCAACTTATTTTTAAACTGGTAAAAAAAAAACGATAATATTATATATATATATATATATACATAACTTTAGCCTCCGTTTTTTTGGTTGTTATGTACAAAGTCTTACAGTACAAAGTAATGAGAGGACGAGCCTGTCAAACTTTGAGTGTGTTTAAAATGAAAAAAATAAATAAATATAAATGGACTCAGTCCCAAATTTCCGGTAACGAAAAAAAAATATATCTTTAATTATCCATCCGTTAGTCAAACTAAAACAAAATCATATTAGAAATGATAGATTCATATAAGGTTCATCAAAAATATATATAATACATCAATAGAATGAATTACATTCGTACATTTCAATAGGTCCCTTTAATAATAAACAAAAGAGAAAAAAGGGAAATAAGTAATAATTGACTTTAGAGGGTAATATATCCGTTTATCCACTGAGTCATTACAAATTTGATGGGATCTGCATTTTTTTTTCACCTGCTTTTTTGTTTACTGCAATGAGCATCTGCTATAACTGTTATTTAGTCTGTGTGTGTGTGGGTGGGTGGGTTGTGTTTGTGCGTCAAATCGTGGCACGGAGCGGAATGGGAAAACAATGTTATCCGCCCGCGCGCACTGTTACTTTAATGTCTAAATATACCTCTAAATTTCTATCTTAGCCAATCAAATGTCTTGCTTGTCCAAACTATACTGTTTCTCTATTTCTATAAAATTTTATTACACCCCTTTATAAACCGAATATATACAGGGCGTACCTGAAGCTAAAATAAAAAAAAAAGCATGTCAGCATCATTAGGATGGATCATTCATGGAAATACTTTTTTTTTCTTCTGATGGTCATCAAAAAAAAAAAAATCCGGATTATTCTTTTTACATAGTAAATAGTAGATAATAAATGGTAGAAAATGATATAAATAAGACTCAATGGACGATCACCATGTGTTTTGGATGCCTTAAATGTATTTAGTATACATCTCATTCTTTGCATCGGCTAAATTACAACGCTTTTTTTTAACTCTCTCAAACAATAACATTTTCTATTATGTTTTAACTCATCCCATCATACTACTTTGGAAGGACTAGAAAAAGTCAAATCAAGTATCTTATGACAACTTGAGTTGTGAGAAGAAAAAAAAGAGAGATCTTGATAAGAAAAGCCCCATTCCTAATATATTGTTTTAACATGTCCCATCTTCTTCCGTTGTCTTTTTTTTATGTAATGATAGAAGAAAGAGAATTCTCGATTGTGTAAAAAAAAAAAAAGAACAGAAGCAACAATGAAAAAGTTTTACATACACACACACTTATAATATTTCACACTGGATGTCCAACGCAATGGAAACAAGTTATCCTTAGAGATGAGATGTGAATTTTTTTTTGGGGAGAGGAAAAACTTTTATCGAAACGTATTGATGATGAGAATGACGTGGAATGATGGTTGAAACTTGTTTATAGTAGAAAGTAGGAATCTAGAAGACGAGAATAAAATATGCATCATTTAGCCAAGAGAGAGAAAAACCTGAGTTCTTTCGCGGTATAATAATGTATTACGAATTTGAGTTCGTAAAAATGTGAATCACACATAAACATGTCTCAAAAAGTTTGGTCGACAACAAAAAAAAAAAAAGACCACAACGACGGAGTCAAATACGCATATATAGTGAGCTAAATACATTCATTCCTTTCCTCTCACCATCGATGTAAAATGTATGCATGTTTCATACATTAATAAAAATGAACTCAAACAACGATAGAAAAAAGGAATGATGACCAAATTCATTATCAAACCTCCTCTTCACCTCCTATTCAATGTTATTGTTGTTATTCCCAAAAATGAATCTTTCTTTATTTCTATTATATCACATTTTGACTTATCAAATTCAATACCACACTTTTTTTTTCCCTCCTTAAATAAAGTACAAACATTTCTTATAGTATTCAACCACACATTCAATTTGCATTCTTTTTATTACTATTAATGAACTTGATGGATTTTGTATTCCCAATCATGGATTGGATGAGAAAACTACCAGGTAAATGATGGAAGAAAAAGACTCCGCCTATATTATATTTCAAAAGTAAAAGACGACGAATCGGTATCGATGGAATGGAATTTGATATATACATAAAAAGAAGTAATCGTTCAACAAAAATTAACTGGAGCACTACCATAAACATCCCACTTTCCATTACAAGACACACGCGCTCTCTCTCTTATATATAGAATGTCACATCCGCGGTTAAAAGTATTCATATAGTTATTTCTCTTTTGGGGATAAAATCTTCTTCGTCTCTCTTCTAAAATGATTGTTTTGATTATATGCGAAAGCCCGGAGGTTTCTGTTGTTGTTATAGAAAAAAAAAAGGTGTAGCAAAGCACTTTTTCCCATGACTATCACGGATTAAGTAGTAAAGTAGGCATCTTTGTGACCATAAACGACATATAATCCTTCTACTTCTTCATCAAGTCAAAGAGGATTGGAGGAACAATTTTTTTTTTCTTTTTGAAGCTAATAATTTTTTTTTGTCAAAATCTTATAGGTTCATGAATATGTTTATATTATTAAAAAAAAACACCTCCATGATGATGACGCTTGTTTAATCATTCGTCATCATCATCGATAATGCGTCCTATGGATGGAAGTGAGTGATTTTCGCTACTTCATACATGTGCATTGGCTTACCACATCCTATTTGTTAGGTACCGACAAGAAGAAAGAATAGCATCCACATTTTTTGTTTGGTTCCTCAAAAAAAAAAAAAGGCTGGATGCATTCCTCCCCGATCATCAGCCCATTCGCTTTTTATTATTATTTCTATCCTTAGAAACATTTAGGTGTTCGCGGTGCTTGTTAGTGTTGCTGGCTGTCAATCGAAGCAGTGACGTCCCGTCATGAATGGAATTCCTCCCTCTCTCACTCTGCCTCTCTCTCTCACTCTCTCATATATTCTTGAGAGTCGCATTTCGGTGTTAAATTGAACAAAACCGCGCCTATTAGGATGATAACATACACTAGTAGCAATAGTGATAGGAGTAAGTTATTTTAACGATCAGAACGTCATTATAATAACTTGATATTACATGCATCAATTGATTCAAAATTTTTTTATTAAAAAGAAATTAATTACCGTTGCAATAGTATTATTGTTTTTTTTTCTTTATAGTATAGTATAGATTGATTGCTTAATCGAGAAGCCCATGTTGTTTTGTATTATAAAAAATGATATGTACTAACTAAATACTTCTCGAATAACCACGACATCATGAGACTTGTGATGATAATGGATGAGGGGGTGGGGCACACACACAGCCACTCAATATATCCTAATAATTACTATTACCTACATAAAGTATTTATCAATAACAACGAAAAGTGTTTCATGACATAAAAATAATCTTGAAAAAATGATCATGGGCTCATTCATCAACAAGGAGAAAGCATGGGAATCCATCCCTTTAAAGATACTATATTTTTTATAAAGTTTAATAAGATCAAGTATACATTACCACAATAATATAAGAAAAAAAAGGTTGCTCAATTTTTCACATTAGAATGAGTTTTGCTTAGTAAAAAAAAAAGGCTTATGTTTCTATATAACTATCACCCCTACCCTTAGTATCATTCTTTTTTTGTTTTTAAAACTCATATTTTCATCCACCTCTCTTTCTCTCTCTGTCTTTTTTTTTTTTTTTGAAAAAACAAAGTTCATCTGTCAACCTCGGTCAATAGACAATAACAAGGACATGGTGGGAATAGGGAAGTAGTAGTGATGATGTTGTGACGATTGATTGTCTATATATTATATAACTATAAACGTATAAATGCACGTTTTCTATCCTTGGTTCACAGACACAATCATATCTACTTCATTTATTTATAGAAATCAAAAGGGGGAAAAGAAGAAGGAGGATGATGATGATGAAAGGGGGACTCTGACTACTGTATATGTTTCATCTAAACCACTTATCATGGACGACATCGTTTTTAGGACATTCCGAAATATACAATAATAATAATAATGAACTACTATATACAACTACTTGTTTATTAATTACCACTTAGTGTGAGTTACCCTGTCCGTGTAGTTTACAAGTTGTTATTTATTTTGGATAAAAAAAATAAAAGAGAGTCTGAAAGAAAAACCGACAATGATCATCACTTGCAGACACTCTTGGTTCTTTTTTTTTTTTTACAAGACCGGGCGAATGATTTTTTCTTGTCATTCGGGATTATGTTGAATATAAAATCACTTACTATATACTCTAGGTATGACATTTATTATTACTATTTTTATACAATGACGGGTCTAGGTTTTTATGGAATTGCTTAATCAACAGATAAAAAGACCCAGAGATCCTTTCCTTTATAATAATAAGTATACAGTACTATGGATATTAAGAAGTTCGTGTATGCTAAAGGTCTTCCTTTTTTTGGGGGGTTAATGGATGGATGGAAGCATCAATAAAAATACACCTAATTGGGTCGTTTATACCATTAATCACCAACATCATTTACCAGCTATTAAATCGTCATATTATTTTGAAATCTATTATTATAAGCTATTGATGATATTTACAGGCCAATACAGAACGATCTGAGAAGTAGTAGTAGCAAGTTATTCATGAAATGGGATTCTTCACTTGCTCAAGTGACTTTACTATATTTTTTTCCGATATTTTCTTTTCTATATATGGACGAAAGAAATTAGAAATGTATGGATAAACCATAGCGAGCAATAATTTCTACATGATAATGATGATTTTTATTATTTTGCATCGATCCATATTACTATGACTACATATATATCATATAGCAGGACGAGAATAACATGGCAATGTTGTATGATGAGTGGATGATGTTTTATGTGTGCGTCGGTAACTGCATTTGTAAGAATATTGATCAAAAGGAGGATAAATATATAAAAAAAAAGACGGATAGAGAAACAAAGATCTATTGCATCATACTTTATTAGACGATTATGTTCTCACATACCAAATTAAAATGGCTCTATTATATAATTCTACTAACTAGAGCATTATCTAGAGTAATATCACACAGTGCTTTTTTTGTTTTTGTTTTAAAAAACACAGTGCACTTAGCAGCTAATGTTGAATTACTAATAACTTTTTGTATTTTTCTTACCAATACCTTTGGAGCATTGATATTATCATATACTAAGAACGATGTTGCAACTATTTAATAAGGAAAAAATGGAGCTTTTAAATCATGCAATGGATCATCCATAGCATCCAAAAATTAAACAAAGTAACTAACTTGTTATATTCGTATCAATTACTCATTCTATACTATGCTTATGCTTTTATTCTATTTCAAAATTTATGTGATGAAATGTATACATAATTGTCAATATCGGCCAGCGTCTGCTAATATTTATCTATATTGCTTAACACTAGCCAATATTGTTCGATATCTACCAATATCTGTCAATATCCATAGATATTGATCAATATGCATTAATATACTAAATATTTCAAAGTTCACCTATATAACCAATATTGACGTTTTAGAATAATTTACATTTTCGCTTTGCGAGGAGCACTAGGTAAAAAAGTAGTACTAATAACCAGCTGTTGCAACAAATAATAGATATGGATTTATATGTGTCACTTACTTGTTGCAATGATACAAGGTTTTTTTTTTAGTTATTGTATGGAAATAGATAAAGAATATTTAATAGGAGAGTTACTAAGTTAAAGTAAGAATACGATATAAAAAATGTTGTACGTAGCTGTATAATTATTACTATGATCAGTACATATATAATTGAATAGTAATAACAAATCAGATATTAAATATAATTACTGTTGTTTTTTTTTCGTAAACTATGGTTTTGCTTGAAGAGAAATAGTTGATTGTATGATTGGTATTATAACATCAGTTTTTTGAATTCAAATACAAGAAAATCATAATAAATGAGAAATTATAAGAATATAGTGTGTTATATCATCAAGTTACTCACTTTGTCTTTTTTATTATTAATTATCAAAACTATACCTATGAATGATTCATTTTTATGATCTATTGCATACAATATAAAATCTTTGATTCTCCATTGAATCTTATTACTACGTTTTATTGGCAGCAGGATATTGGGAAAACGGTATATTATAGCGTCATCCACATTTTTCACTTTGCTATTTGTCAATCTTGTTGACGGGATGCAAGTAAAATTCAAAAAGAATTCACTCAAGATTCATCAATCGATGATGTAGTTAATATATTATACTCCATTACTAGATCGATCTACAGATTGTATATCACGTACTATTAAATAGGGTGGATTGTATTATCAATTGCTATGACATTTCATTAATCTTCATCCTAGAAATTTAGTATAATACATCATCCTTTTTTTTTTATTACAATTGAATTACGCAACCCTTCGTTGCATCACTATGGAATTATCCTCTATCAGTATTGATGTATGAATCACAATGATGGCAACAATGACAGTGTCAAGTTCTCCTCATTTATACCAACCAGATTAGTTATACAATACAATGTGTTGGTATTAATAAATGGCATTGAGTACTTTCAATAAATAAAGAGATGCAGTAATGATATCAATATATTAATATATTTAGCTACAATTTACTACTTGCATAAATCTTTACCTCTTATCGTCATTGAACAACATACAGATAATGTTGTCTGATAACAGACACTAACTTTGCATATATATTAAAAGTTGGATAAATCTATTTTTGTCCTTATCAGAAATCACTTTACAAAATTCATGCAAGATAATATTATTATTGCATATGTAGCAATGGATATCATTGTATTATTTAATTAATAATCGATTCTGATAAAAATAGAAAAATACCTTAAATTCATCCAAGTTTTTTTTCTACATTATGAAACCAAAATAGTAAATTTTTTTTTTGGAAATACTAATTGTTTGAAGATTTATTGATTGAAGAAGAATACAAGCATGTACTAGCCATGAAACTTTTTTTTCTTCTTGAGGAGAATATCGGTATAAATAGGAATAAGAAGGTAATGAATATAGAAAAAAAGAAAAAAATAAGGAAGGACAAAAGGATATCGGGAATCAAATAAAAAAAAATAGAAAATAAGAAAATAATAAACTATCATACAATAAGGATAATAACAAATATACAAAAATAAGAGTGTATACTACTAACATATCCAAAACGAATAGTGGTGTGTGTATGTGGAAAAAAAAATAATAAAAAAAAAGATGAGTTGTGAAAGTAATTATTTGGGTGTGAAATACGTAAAATGTGTGTGTGAAGAGTGAAAATCTTTTTTTTTCTTTTTTTTAATAACATGTATATAAATAATGGAAAAAAACACTAGTAGTATAATATAATAGTAAAAAATAATAATAGAATATGATATTTGAAAAAAATAATCATGATAGGCTAATGGAGAAGGAGGAGAGGGGGAGGGATATACCTTTTCCTATCATTTTTTTTAATATCTATTTGGCTTCTTCAATATGTTGAACCTTTTCAAACTTGCGTTCATCACTGAATGAACCGTGGCTACCATCGGACGAACCGGCGCCCTGGAGTTCATCATCATGTTGCTTGGTCTTGCTATCGGCCTTTTGGTCAAGATCCTTACCGGTGGTTTCAGGCATGCAGAACAAACAGAAGAGGAAACCGATAAAGTTAATGATAGCAAAGACAATGAAACTGTAATTACCAAGGTTAGCTGATTGTTGGGGCCAGAGAGTGTTAATAAGGAAGTTGAACAACCAGTTAGAAACACAACCCAAAGCAGAACCAGGAGCAAGAGCAGAAAGAGGAACCAATTCAGGAGCAATGATCCATGGAATGGTACCACAGCCCAAAGCATAAGTGAAAGTGAAAAGAATAGCACCAGTAATGACAAGAGGACCAAGACCTTCACCCTTGACGGCACCAATGACAATAAAGATACAAGAGATGGTCATACCCATACAAGAGATCATCATGAACATCTTACGACCGACCTTGTGCAACAAGAGGACACAAATAAAGGTAGAGACGAGTTTACCAGCACCGTTAGCAAGAGAGACGTTTTGAGCTAAAGTCATATCGTGCAAGACACTTTCAAGGAAACCGACAGCATAGACAGACAAGGGACCAATACCACCAACTTGGTTATAAGCTTGAATGACAATGACAATGAAGACCATCCAGGAGACATGACGATCCTTGAGGGTGATGACATCGATAATGCTCAACTTCTTAATGTTGGATTCAGTTTCACGTCTACGAGCAGCCAACAAGTTTTCGTATTCAATGGTAATATCAGCATCGGGACCACGGAGTCTTTGCAAAGCATGGCGGGCTTCTTCGGGCTTGCCATCAGCACACAAACGACGGGGAGTTTCAACACAGACAAAGAACATCAAGGCAAGGTTGATAGCGGCCAAGATAGTGGGTATGCCCCACAAGAAACGCCAGATAGGTACGGCCTTCATATAACGACCAGCAACTTGAGTCAACAAGATACCAAGGTTAAGGAAGAATTCAAATACACTACCAAGAGCACCACGACTCTTCTTGGTAGAAACTTCAGAAATATAAATAGCAATGGAGGAACCAGCCATACCAGCACCCACACCAACCAATGCACGACCAACAGCATACTATAGTAATAGTATTATATATATTAATAAATCAGTTGCTATATTCTCTATTTTGGGATATATATATATATATTAAGAACTATTTGTATAAAAACTTTGCTTACCATGCCAATGTTGACAGCACATGCAGACAAGACACCACCAAAGATAAACCAAGCACAAGAGATCATAATATTAATACGACGAGGGAACCAAACGTTCATGTACATAGTACTGAAACTACCAGCTAAACCACCAAGGGCGTAAGCACCAACAGTGTAACCCTATTATATTATTAACAAATTAGTAAAATATATATATATTTGAATTATTCATCATCAACTGTATCTATATTATATATCGTACCCTATAAACATGTAAAAAAGGAATCGGGGTTAGTATATGTATCTTATTTTATCATTGATTATCTTATCATACTTTTTTTTTGTGTAGAAAAAAAGAAAAAGTGGTAGAATTTCTATTTACCAAGTGAAAGGAGACATAGGTAAACAAGGAGGAAGAGCTCCATAATCTTGTTCCAAATCAATGTCTTCACATTTCATGATAGTAGTTTGAGGCATGTTTGGAACAGAAATGTGCCAACCAACGTTGAAGCCACTATAGAAGAGTAAAAATAATAAATCATCAATTAGACATGATTGAAATGTAATTCCACGTTGACATGTATATATATATATAATTCGCGACTTTTAAACAATGAAGGATGAGAATCCACCATTGAGTCTTGAAAGATAATAAAAGGGACCATACCCAATGGCAGCAATGAGGGCACAAGCCGTCATGTATGCGGGAAATCCAAGTTCGTCCGATCGTTTACTCATAATAGAGTGTGTATGAAAAAAATTAGGGGGACGAGGAAAATATTATATAAGAAAAAAAAAAGAAAGAGTTATCCGGTTTATAAGGCCGAGATAATGATTAGATAAATAAAATCCTGTACAAAAAAAAAAAAAGAAATTGTTCAAGATTGATACCTTTTTATACTCTGGCGGACTGAAAGTATCTGGTACTTTTGGGTATACCAAGAACACTCCGGTATACGAGGCATGTGATTCGTCCAATCGATCTCTATAACTCTTACTTTTTATGTTTCCAAGAAAGAACGTTTACCAGGTTTTTGTAAATAAATTAGAAAGGAATCGATCCCCGCGAAATATAATAATAAAAAAAAACACACGCTCACCAAATGTGTAATAATAAAGCGGGGTAACCCGTCTCTCTTGACTTTTTACTTACTTTTAGACCAACATTGCACTGACGTATTTGGTATCTAGAACCAACCTTTTGTTTCATATCAATTTTAATCGGTTTTTTTTCTGTAACTTTTTTTATTATTATATATTTTATTTTATGAGTTATCATGATAATAATTCATGGAGAGGGAGACTCAATGAATCATTTGTCATCTTAATGCGAATCTTAAATTTGATCTATATTTTGTATAAAATCAAGTTTGAATTAGCAAATAAGATGTCTTACGTGTGAAATATACCGGTACTTTTCTCAGAACTAAAAAAAGTGTGTAACGTCAATCCGCATGTCGTCATATGCAAGCAAAGGCAAAAGGTTGGAAATGAGGCTTGTATATAAAAAAATTGATGGATTGAGCTTGCACAACAAGCACTTAACGGGGTGGGAAAATATTTGACCCTATTTAGTTTATAAAAATTTTATTGATAGGATTTCAATTATTTTTTGGGGGCGGAGAGAGTTGGGGGGTAATAGGCTAATCTAATATATAATAATAAATTATAACACTTTAAAGAGCAATTACAATAATAAGAATATATAATGCATGATGATGATGGACTGGTAGACAATCAAGTAAAGGAAATAAATAATAATATTGTTATATAGTTGAATTAAAACGTATATAAAGAAAGTAAACTAGTAACTAACTTGATTGATAGGAAGGTGACTCAGAAGAGTATTATTATAATGTGTAAGTTTTCTTAATACGAATAAAGAATAATTACTGTATAACCCAAAGGGGTCAACAAAAGAGATATGCCACACAAAATAATACTATTAATACTACTATACCTAATACTAATACCTAAATACTAACTACACTATTATTTCTATATAATCACACTCACCCACTCACATATTACCATCACACAAAATTCACCTCTCCTCTCTCTCTCTCTTTATCTCTCCCCCCCTTCCTCACAATTGTTCATGGGTTTTTTTTTGTGGCCCAGCAACGTAAAAATAAAAAATACTAATTCAGTTACACTAAACTCAAACAAACAAGTTGATTTAAGCATAATTGGATGAATACAACATTCTTGACCTTCGAAACAATCCCTAACGTGGATTTTTTTACAAGAATAGAGTACTATATTGGAATCAAGGAAAATATAGTGCTACTGAATGGGGAAATGATCACCAGTCATTGACACGGCAAGGGTGAACGGATCTTCCTTTTGGGCCTATACCACTTCCTTCCAAACTAAATGACCAGTTATGCTTTGTACAAACTAATTTGTTACCCAACACTTGCCCCCAAGTAGAGAGGTCCACTCCCTTATGTGGACAGAACCGATCACATTCATAGGTATCTCCAGAAGCAGTTCGGACTTGGATACGGTTGCTACTCACAGGAGTGATTGGACGGCCTGTAAATGTCTTGGGCTTCTGTTGTTGACCATTCAAAGAAGTACCAGAAGTAGTGGCCGTCGTCATTTCATCTTCTTCAGAACTACAACTACTGCTACTGCTACTGCTGCTACTACTCGCCTCCATCTCCATCATTTTCTTCTTTTTCTTTTTATCCTTGACCTTGCCTTCGGTAGCAGCTACTCCTACCAACGCATTGTCCGTAAAGGACACCGTCTTTTGTTGTTGACTTGTACCATTGTTATTATTCAAATCCATATCCATGCTACGGTTGCCAACATCAGCAAGTCCGACATCAATGGATCCATTCAAGATGGTATTTCGGAGGGTCTCTGGATCTTGAGCTAGTGTATCACCTTCAGCTTCAATACGCATCGGCGAAACGGGATCACCGAGTGTCATTTTTTGGTATTTCTTTTTTTTCTTCATTTCTTTTTTCTTTTTTTTCTTATCCTTGTACTCCTTGTACGAGTCTACACCTAGATGAAGATTAAGATGATGAGACATATATAATAGAGATACCCCACACTAATTTTTTTAAGATACAGGATTAAAAAAGTATAAAATTTTCATTTCCCATTGGTTTATATTTAGGGTATATATCAATTATACTTACTTTCTTTTGTTTCCCATTCGGGATCAATGGCACGTCTCAATAGATCACGAACAAGCGGTAATAACCCAATTACCTGGTTAATCATTTTTTTTGGGGGAAAAAAAGAGTATTTTTGTGTTTCAATAATGAAATTATTTTTTTTTTGGTGTGGAGTAGAACAATATATGAGTATATTATTATTATTATTTTCCATTCGCATTGTCACACGGATGGCTGTCAAAAACTGGAACATATTACGGATAGATGATTCACCTCCCCCAACCTCAATTATTAATAAACTTACTGTCCAACTTTGATTCGACAATGATCTTAAATCACGTACCTATTAAGAAGAGTATAGTATAAAGTAAACAATAACTTGCATCAATAATAGCTACACATACTCACACACAGAATAATAACTTTCCCTTATTGCCACTGTGAGAAAAAAAGTAAACCATAAATGTTTCTATTTTCATCCTATGCTCTATACACATGTCTACTTACAAAGTACAAACGGTTATTATCCAATATATCAATATCATGATCGATTTGTTCATCTGTCCAAGATCGTTCTTTCCCAATTTGTTCCAACAATGTTGATGCTCGCTAAAAATAATAACGAAAAAAAACCCATGGGAATTTAAATAATAATAAATATATTAAATAGATATATTAAATATACTAGGTTTCTTTCTATATTATATTTACCATGCTTTCTGGTAATGGTACTGCATCCGATTGTCCATTGCCGTTTTCACCTTTTTTTTTTACACACACAGACATTAATGTTTCAAATCAAGTAACTTGAGTATATTTTTTTTATGTAACATTGAATTGTAGGTAATACAAACTCGTTTCTGTTGAATTAGCGTTTGCCATCATGTAACTCTCTAATAGAGAAAATCCACCTTTGTTCTTGCCCATTTTTTTATCAGCAAAAAGAAAAAATAACGTTGTTTTTTTTTATAAAGAGTGGGGAGGTTGTTGGTTTTGTATATGAAATCAATTAAAACAAAAAAAAAAAGATAAACAGATTTGATCTAATTTAGGAAGGCGCCAGTCTGGTTTTTTTTTTTTTTGCATGGTGATTAATAGCTTGGCGTTTGAACAAGTTTCAGCCTTTGATCAAATATCACTCATGCGTGTCAGGCGACTTTTACACCTTACATTCATATTATATATATATGTCATGGCCTCATGTTCAAAAGGAATGGATTTTAAATAAGTGTATTGTTAGAATCAATAAGATGAAGCAAAGTTCCCCTCGTGTTATTATTATGATGGTCCTGCATCATCACCATCACCATCATTCAGCAGAGGGGCAGTACCATCATTTATTTATCTAACCAAATTTTCATGATATTGGAACATGCGCGCATCTACGGCGATTACAACAACTTGTTTATATCAGACAGCAACACTAATAATAAATATTACCTTTTGGTCTTGTTCCTGATGATAAAATTGATGACCTTTCTTTGGGTCATTCATTTTAATCTTCCACAACATGAAATGAAACCGTCCCTTTCCTTCTTTATACCATAATAATAATTAATTAATTGATGAATACATCATTGGGTTCATACATAAATTTTGCCCAAGATGACTCTAAATGGATCCATCCATTATAGAAAATAGAAGACAAGAAAAAAAATTTTCACTCACACACGCACTCTCTCTCTTTTTTTTTTTTTTGTTTTTGGATTAGTTCTCACTTATTAATTAGAATATTATACCATAATGGCTATACCATGATGGTTCTAATAGCTTTACCATAATACATGCAAAATTTTGAATTACAGTTTACTAAATGAGCCAGGTGACCTGACCAACCTTAAAAAAAAGGAGCAGCACCAAAATAAGAAAAATTTCTTCCAAACGACATTTCTTTTTTTGCATTCAAATCAGATCCAACATCATTATTATTATTATTATTATTTGAAAAAGAAAGACTATGTGCTACGGTAACATCATCATCATTTATATTATAAAAAAATGAGAGAGAGGAGGACAAAAGAAACAAGATCAAGAAGAACCCCACATCTTCAGTCACCATCCGTCATGTATAACGTCGCAACAATAAAATATTATACTAAATAAACCTTAGTATCATCTTTTTTTCCAAGTGTGACAAGGACTTTTGGAGTTTAAGAATATTTAGATAAACAATGGTAGAATGTAAATCCCCTTATTTATTTCTATTTTGCTATGTTTGTACTATTCTTTTAAAATAAGCTTTTTGTAAGAAGACGTCGACTTGTTACCTTTTATCCATATTTGCTGAGTATCATACCATAACATTTTATACAATAATGGTAATAATAGGCTATTATGGATAATATATTTAGAATAAGAAGATTTGTTGCCATGTTACTGTCTGCTATTAGGAAGCTTGATATTTTTTATTGTTATTTAAAATAGATTTTTAAGTGATTATATATAGATATATATACTAGAATTGTATGATCAACGTATTACTATGTAAAGTACTCTTGCGAACAAGTCTTATTATAACTTATTTAATTTTATTATAATTATAATAAATAAAAATATAAAAATAAATCCAGATATCTTATCTTTGTCAGTAACATGATGTATGTTATTATTATTATGTTATTATTACTAATAATTGAGTAATAGGAATAATGACGGTAGATGACATTCTCGTTACTCAAAATCATCAAGAATAGTTTATTACTTCTCTACCACATTGAAGACTGCTAGCCACTCTCTTACCATGACTCAAAATAGGTAAGTGTGTGAGTACTTGAAATGCTATTGAGTATAATGACAATTATATTGGTTGAAATAATGGAAATATAGATGCTATATGTAAAAATAGAGATTACATTCAAATTCTTACTCACGCTCCCAAAAAGAAAAGAAAAAAGGTTTTTGTGTATTCCTTTTTTTTTTACTACGAAGACGATAAAAGCTTCCATCCATTTCTTCTATTCACTAGCACTTCACGGATATGTACCATCAATTTATTTGACTTTTAAACAATAATAACTCCCCGCCATTTTTTTCTTCCAAATGCTCGATTTGGACATAATATGAAAAAAGTACAAAGAGGCATCGTAAAATCTTGGTAGCAAGCACTTTTTTTTGTGTGACAAAGATTTCAGTTTCCTAATCTTTATATTTATTAATTTTTTTTCTCCATGATTTTAAAAAAAGGCTTCTTTAACTGTCAAAACTGAACTGTTTTAAGGAAACCAATGTTTATCATGACCTTTTATGTTCCTTTGAAAAGCGACATGCTGCCTTTTTTTTTTATCTTTTGGCTGTAAATTGTGTACGTATTGTTAGACATAAACGAGGATAATGGTTTATATAAATAACACAATGGTGCGAAGGCTTGGCGTGCCAAAAGAAAAAGTTCCCATGGGCTAAAGTGAATTAAATAAAGGTAACCTCCCCCCCTTCTTATCACAATAAGTACATAGTAAAAGTAACATATTATTATTTTTCCTAATAATAAATAAAAATAGTTGGCTTTTTACTTGGACTCCTAGTAGCTGGATCCAATAAAAATATAAATTGTTGTCTAAAAAAAACTATCCAGAAACGGTTAATAAAAACTTGTTAAGGTTTAAATGTATTACAACGGCATAAACGGCAATCTCATTCTAGTTGTTTATCAACTTGTCCCCAAAATATATTTATATTTAGCGCAATTGAGGCTTTTGAGCAAGAATAAAAAGGTTCAAATATGGATATTCTATATTATACTTGGAAGAGATGGTTCTCATTCTATATTTTCACCATTTATAATATAGAAAAATGATCATATTATTAACTTGTCATCTGCAGTAAGTTTTTTGAATTCCTTTTTAGTGAAGCTTGACATATCAAAAAGTATGTCCGAGGGATTCTTATTACAGCGGGAAAGCTGCCCGATCAAAAGAAAAAACTCGTTTCAATTTTGATCTACGACTCTCCACCTTCACCACCATGCCATAATAATGAATAAATTATTATTAGTCATATGCATGGTAAAAAATGGGATGGTGTGTCATCTTATATTAAAAAAAATGAATGAGTATATTTTATAATACATGCGATATTTTTACACTATTAAACAGGATATCATTCGAGATAACTTCTTTTTGACTGGATCTTCAAAAAGTGTAGATGATTAATACCATATATGGCTAATTTTGGATTATGGCCCTTCAGCCGAGAATTTCATTTGATTCGAAACGAACTCAGTTTATCTTCAGTGAGAGACAATATGCTTGTTATCTAGTGGTAGTATTTGACAAACCAAGTGTCTATTTATAAAACACGATTGCACATTAGTCCATGTTCATTGATACTTGGCTTTACTTTTAAGACGGACGTGGAGAGAGTTGGGCACATCTGTTTGATCCAAACTCTTCTTTATTTGGTAGAAAGCTGTCAGATAAAAGAAGGATTTTTCATACTTGTGAAAATCTTAATTCATAAAAAAAGCCCATCGAAAGAAATAAGAGCAAGGATCATACATAATCCCTTATGAATCAACTGTTATCTTTACTAAAGCACTGATGGGAAGGGTTTTCAAACCCCCCGCCCGGCCTTTTTTTTTGTGTGAAAAAAAAAAGTATCTACAACACTAGGTGGTACGATATAACCAATTATGTGCTCATTGTTTTGTACAATCCAGTCTTTCGAGGATACTATGTTTCTACTACAATGGGCATGTAGCTAGTTATATATCTTGACCATTTATTCCCCAATATTTTATGTATATACCATGCTGTAGTAATAAATAAATGGAAACTAAGCATGTTATCGTTTTTCTCCTGACAAGTTTTTTTTTTTTTTTTTTTTTTTTTTTTTTTTTTTTTTTTTGGTGAAAGGATATACACAAAGACCCCATCATGATGGACGTTATAAATATCAGCATTATCACTTTCATAGAACTTTATAAAGTAGATGGCACTGACAACAATCTTGTTATTCTTCTCTTCTACAAGTTATACTAAAAATAAAACTTTTATACAAAATATATTGCTTTTTTTATATATAAATCCATGTTACTTAAGTATAATAATCATAAACATTTGTTGGATCAGTAAACCTCCCCGGTAATCGAACTTTGCCTGAGGAATTAAAAAAAGCAAAAAGATTCATCTTGACGTTGATATTCATACAGCCATGCCCACATCTACCAATATAATCTATAAAAAGGAAAAACCAATCGTACACTTTAAAAGGTTTCTGCACAAGTTTCCTACTGCGATAGATTCGTCATTGAAAAATAAGATCGTATCATCATCATTTGGGATAATTGGATTTTTAACTAACTTCTTGTCTAATGAAAATAGAATATGCATGGCACTAGTAGTGATGAATGATGGACAAGCTTTTAGACAATTATTGGTTTGTTGGTTACGAGGAAAACTTATTTGACATTTTGCTTGATTGATATGTGAAGTCAATTCTTTTGCTTGTATCATTTAGTCCATCCATGTTTCCATGAAAAACTACTATCATCCATTTGTATTCTCTCTCAAACTCAAATGTTTCTAACGTGCAACTGCCGAATTTATTGGCAGGATGTACTTCAAGGGCTATATACCTCCAAAAATTGACGAACAATATTCTTTTAAACATATTACTCTCACTATATAAAGTTTTTTTTTTTTGAATCAAAAAATGCTTTTGGGGTAATTTAGTACACCCAGAACATTATCACTTTCTATTACGCAACATCTAATAGTTTTATAATATTCTTCTCCCTGCGCTTTTTTGATTACAGGATAGTAATGATAAATTTTATAACCATATAAAAAACCGATGCGTTTTAGCGAAATTTTAGAGAGAATGACATATTGTGTTGAAGAGTCATCCAAACTGTCCGTTATATCAAAATCAACACCTGTAGTAACATCTCTGTTTTTGTGACACCAGCACAAGTTTTCCTTTTTTAACTTTGTCGTGATAATTATGGCGGATCAATACCAAGCCAATAGAAATGGAGATAACAGAAGAGTAGTGATAAAATAAAGAGTAACGTGAAAGATGTCGTTTATTGTTTTAATGGTCAGGGGTATTTATAAGTTTTCTAACTACTTGTGATAATAATAAATTATATAATAAAACTAATGATAATAATATGTATACGTGGAATAATGGAGGATGCGATACGTGTTCATGACTGTCAATTGAATACGTGTTCGAATAATTAATAAGATGATGGATGATAAATACGTGGCATAATAAAATGCAAATACGATAGCAGCGATAAGGTGTTACAAAAATAAATTAAAAAAGGGAATGGTAGTAACCCTTATTTTTAGTTACGACAACTTCATGAATCTTGATAATTATTGAAGCTTTTTAGAGGTCTCATCGAAATATTTTTTTTTTTACAAAAATATGATTGTAACGATAAGATAATATGATTCTTTTGGTTCCGTTTAGTTGAACAGATATGCACAAAAGATAAAAGTATTTATTATCGCCACAATTGATATTATCTGGACTTAGTGGTAGATCTTCTTTTAGTAACGTTAAAGTGTCACCGTCGATGGATTGATCGTTTGTAACATAAGTAGAGGTTACATGCATGGTATTTCCAATTATCCCGTAATTTTGAAATGATGTTGCATTGTCATAAAAATGGCCTCCATGAACTCCAGCCCATGATGGCAAAAACTTGTATTTTTGAATCGTTGATTTATAATCATTACGGATTCTCCTAAAAAACAAAATCCCGATATCTTTTTTTGCTAGAAGACCGTAAAATTGAATCATCAAGTCTTCAAATGATTGATCATAATCAAAGCTGATTCTGTCAGTGAACTCTGGAAAAAGTTGGATGAGAGCAAAAACACGGTCGTGATTTTTCGAGCTTGTTCGTTGATGTGCGTAGTATAAAATTTGTGAGACATTAAATTCTGACTTTGGCTTGATTAACATGTTTACTCCATTAGGTTCACCGATATCCTCTCCCCATTGATGTTTATTCTTGCCGACAAACAACAATCTTTTTGACTTTATTGCTTCTCCCAAAGTCCATAAACAGTTGAAATATTCTTGAGTTGTTGTATATGAAAGGTATCCACACTTGTACTCAGATACAAGTGCAATAGTGCAATAAGCATTTTCATATATATGGTGCATGTTGCGTATCTCGCGCTTCTTTTCTTCATTATCGCCTTGATTGTTGCACATTTTATCGTACCGTATGTATCGAATGTTGAATTGCTAACATATTTGCTGAATGAAGTCTTCAAATTTGACGTACTTTGTTGCGTTGATATAAAGTAGTCTATGGATAATTTTGTGTTTGCCTTCATCAACACGTTTTGGATTCCCCGTGTCTTCATCCAGTAATATATCCCCAGGTTGGTTCCAACAATAGGATAATGCACAGTATCCCTCATTTACTTGAGGGCCATTTACCACTTGCATGTCAGAAATACAAACAAGCTTGACAGGCATAAATCCTGGTTTGAGGAGTTCATTGGGTACTTTTTTTGTTTGGATGGTAACTTTTGATGTTTTCGCCACTGTAAGTGTATCGTTCCACATATTGTAAAGACTCGTAGGTAATATACATTTTTTTCTACTTTTATATAATTTGTCATATTAGTTTCAAAAATTGGTACCGAAGGATATGTAAGTTTTTTATAAAGAAAAGAAAAAGTGATCATACAGATAAAGAAGCCAGGAATGGTATTATTGATAATACTGCAAGGAGGGCGAAGGGAATACTGTTGGTAATCCAATATGTGTTCTTTTTGCTGATATTGGTCAAGGACTTCTCTGTTAATGTTTCTTGCAAAAAAAAAATAGTTAAATCATCAGTAAGATGAGGAAGATAAAAGATCGTGCTTTTTGTTAACCTCCATTTTTTTCTCACTAAAACATGTAACACATGAGCCTAACTTTAAAACACTTTATCAAAAAGCACAAATATATACATAACTATGTAATTACCATTTATATTCAATAAAAGAAACTCAAACAAACACTTCTAATAATGTATTCTGCTGCTGAACTATTATGGGTAAACAAAACAATCAGTTGCTATCTGGAGAAAATCTGGCGCAACATGGAATTTTACATTACTTCTATTTGTAACACAATTGATGATGCTGATTAAGTTCATCATTGTACATCGCCTTTAAAAAAGACTAAGCACAAGTCACTGGAAGGAATATGCTGATATGCATATAATGTATAAAACAAACCTTGGGGACTCTTATAAATACTGTGATTAATCCATATACACAAGAGGAATAGGCGGATGCATTACAAATAGTTAGACCACCATAGCTAAGCAGCATAATGTCAAAAAAATACAATTTTACCAATTATTTTTGTTTGGTTGTCAAATCAACACAAACATACAAAAGAAATAAAAACCCGATTTTATAGTGTGTGCAGTATATAATTTATTTCATGGAATGATAAATAGTAAGAATAATAAGAATAATAATAAAAAAGAAAGAAACAATATTTACGAATGAAAAGAAAAATGTGCGATATACAAAAAAAAATAGGGCAAAATGCAAAAAGAAAAATATGTAATGATATATCCGTTCCAGCGGGGGAGTTTTTGCTGTGAAATTTTTTTATAGGATGGAATTATATGACGGATGTTGTGAGAGCGAGATATATTAGGGTATGAATTTGTTGTTGTTGGATTAGGTTGGTTGTGTTGTTGTATTTTTTTACAATTCAACATGCTTGGAAGGAACAGTTTGAATACTATTCAAAATATTCAAAATATCTTCATCATTGACATTCTTCTTTTTATCACACAAGTTCTTGAAATCCACAAAAGCCTTTTGGAACTCTTCGTCATTGATGGCAGCAAAACCCAATTCTTTGCATCGTTCACGGAAAGCATTGCGACCTGAATGTTTACCCAAGACCAAAGCAATATCCGTCACACCCACACTTTCAGCACTGATGATTTCATACGTCTGACGATTCTTCAACACACCATCTTGATGGATACCAGATTCGTGCAAGAAAGCATTGCGACCCACAATTGCCTTATTGGGTTGGACCATCATACCAGATAATTCAGAAACCATGACGGAGGTAGGGAAGATCAAACGTGTGTTGATGTTGTGATAAACAGGGAAAGCGGTAGGATGTGTGTGAATGGCCATGACAATTTCTTCCATGGCGGTATTACCTGCACGTTCACCAATACCG
Organism: Phascolomyces articulosus; assembly: GCA_025677815.1. Lineage (NCBI taxonomy): Eukaryota > Fungi > Mucoromycota > Mucoromycetes > Mucorales > Lichtheimiaceae > Phascolomyces > Phascolomyces articulosus. The sequence continues at coordinate 554,618 of JAIXMP010000026.1, read as the reverse complement.
TTGATGGTGACTTCGACTTGACGAGCACCATTACGAATACCACTCAAGGTATTAGCAGTAGCCAAACCCAAATCATTGTGACAATGAGTCGACCAAGTCACCTTATCACCACCAGGAGTATTTTCCACCAAATGCTTGATCAAAGCACCATATTCTTCTGGAAGATTATAACCGACAGTATCGGGAATGTTCAATGTGGTAGCACCGGCTTCAATGACCTTACCAAGGACTTCACACAAAAAGTCAGGGTCAGAACGACTGGCATCTTCAGGAGAGAATTCGACTTGAGGAACAAAAGAACGAGCCAAAGTCACAGCAGCCACGGCACGCTTGACACATTCTTCACGATCAATCTTGAGTTTATGCTTCAAATGAATATCTGAGGTGGCCAAAAAGACGTGAATACGACGGTTGGGTGCATCTTGGATGGCTTCAGCACAACGTTTGATATCACCAGGTGTAGAACGAGCTAAACCACAAATCGTCATGGGCTCACCAATATGTTCACGACCTTCCATAAGAGAGCCGACTTCGCGTGCAATACGTTGAACAGCTTCGAAATCACCAACAGAAGCAATGGGGAAACCAGCTTCAATGACATCGACACCAAGACGAGAAAGTTGTTTAGCAATTTCAATTTTTTCGTCCGTGTTTAAAGAAACACCAGGAGACTATAATAATAAATGATAATAAAGTTTGAGTATATTTTTTGATGGTGACAATTATATATAATTCATTGCTTGGTTTTATATATTTCCTTTTTTATTTCCAAAAAAATTGATTCATATTTACCTGTTCACCATCTCTCAAGCTGGTATCAAATACAATCAAGCGTTCTTTATCAGAGTTTCCGTTTGTAATAGCCATTGTTTCTTATTATTATTATTCTTTTCTGTTAGAGTAAAAGAAGAGGATGATAAAAAATGGGTATTTGATTCATCTTTTTCCTTTTTATATGGAAAAAAGAAAACGACGTTTGGGATTGTGACAAATAATGCTTAACCAATCAAATAGCTCGATCTGAAGTTAAGCAAAATGATTCACGACTAACCATTGGCCATCAATTACTTGGTCTGTCGGCTCTTTTTTTTTGACTCCTTTTTCCTCCACATTGACTAAGAATCACTTTGATCCAATGGAAATCGTTGCTTATAAGCAGGGTTTGTTATGTGTGTTATGTGGCACAGGACTTTGCATTTGATTATGGACATAAACCCTTGGATTTTTCGTATATGGTAAAAGTTGACATTCTTTAAACATTAAATGGGGAAGTTATTCTCTTATAAAAATAATTTAGTCTTTATACGTGAAAAATTCATCTTTCATTAACGAACAAAATTGCTTTTTATAAGTGAATAACTTCAACATATAAAATTTAAAAAATGACACTTATTGGTGAAGAAAGTCATCTCTCATATGCGAACAAATCTAACTTTTATTAATGAACGAAGTCATCCAAAGACTTGTGTTCCAAAGACTTGTGTTCGTAATCAAACGCAAAATCCTGTACCTTTTAGGACCCAACAATACCTCGATCCAGAACCTGGAAAGGCACCACTACGATTGAACCTCCTCTCCTGAACCAGACTAGGTAAGTGAACTATAATCCATTACCTATCCCAAGTAATATTTATAATCCTAAAAAAAAACATTAGTATATCAAATCCCTCCCTTATTTATGTCTTAAGCTTTATGTTTCTTATTAACAATTGTAGTAGCATATGAACCCTTACTTTAATTTTTGTACTTTTTTTTTCTAAACTTTATGCTTTTTTTATCTGTCTCGAACAAATATGTCCGACCGGAAGCTGTGTTCAACGGAGACGTTGAATAAAGCAAAACATTTTCATCGTACCTTTTAGGACCACGCCACCGCAAACAGCCTCGTTGGAGTAATCACCAATTATCTTCTCCGTCATCGATATAGCCATCATCGTAATTGCTATATCTAATTCTTGAACCGAATATAGTTTATGTAAACATTCCACCGTAATGCTATCACCATTGGCCGGGTAAATTGACACAGAGGAGGGTGCCATCCATTCACGGTAATTCATGATTTGATATACACAATAAGGGACGATCATCACTTGCATGCTCTTGGAATTATAATCGAAGTATCCTTCTTGGCTTATTAGGGATTCTCCCTCGATTTTTTTTTCACCATTGATTTCGAGATATTCAAGTTGTGGTAATGATGTAAGCACTTTCAATTCTTTATTATCCGTAGATCTAGAGGATCCATGTATTGTATCTTCAATGTACATACGTTTAAATCCTTCTTGTTTTCCAAAAATGAAATTAGCTGCTCGTTTTCTAATAGAATACTAAAGTCAAGCTTACGAAGAGCGCCATATGTTCCAATACTAATTATCATACATCATTCTTTGATCTGAATGATACCCAAAATCCGAATCAATATCGAGTGACCAAAGGATTTGAGCGTGTTCAAAGAATAAAGATGATGCTTCTTTCTTTGGTGTATAAATTAACATTGCTGATGATGAGGTCGGCTAGCTCGTCTGTCTTACCGCGGTATAATAGTTCATTACGTCGAACGAATAATTATGTGTTGCAAGATAAAGCTGTACAATAATTGGAAACTCGTTTTTTTTTATGAATTTATAATTCAATCCTTCCTTTCGCCTCTTATATAATACCCATTCAAACTAAAATATCTTTATAAATTGTAAAGACATCAATTATATACCGTGTCACAGGAGTTAATCGGTGCCTTATCTGAATTGACAAGGCAGGAAGAACAGTTAGAGAAGGAAAAAATAATGTTACAGTTGAGATTGAATCGAAGAAGCAGAGGAGGCGGTACAATATAATTTCTTATTATTCGTAACTATTCGATCATTTTTCACCTTCCCATCGGTGATTTTAGGAATCTGGTCAAGAAAATGAAAAATTGATTTTACGGAAACGATCTCTACGTCAATTTTTAATCAAGGATGTTGAAAGAAGAAAAGTTTTGTATATCTAAAGTTTTCTCTCTAATGCACACCCTTCTAACATGATTACATATTCTTTTTCTTTTTTATCAACAATATTAGGCAAATGCCAACAGTAGTATCCGAATTCCTGGCAAAAATAACACACTAGCGAGAAGCTGGTCGTCCTTAGCTGTGAACAATATAAAAGTAAGAACAAAAACTGTTTTGTAATGTGAGCACAAGAAAAAAGCTTTTTGATAGTGCTGATAACACTTGGAATGTAGATACTAGAAAACGTTAATATATTACTTTAGAATATGCCAGAATGGTATTATTGACTTGTCAGCGCCTTATCAAGGCGTCCAACTGCACTAGCTTGGAATTGAATAGGCAGCACACTTGATTAGTAATTACGCACAGCCATACATGGTGGAAATGGAAAGCTCACCCTTCAGAATTCCAAAAGAATTGACAAAAGTAAATAGTAATTGGTTAGATAATCTGTTCATTGGTATAATGGATAAGGGGATAGCGTAGGGAAAGGGAAAGAAAGTATGGAAAAAGAACGATGGATAGACATTGAACGTTGGATAAAGACTGATAGACTTGTTTGGATAGTTTAGATTGAAGACAAAAAGCACTGGTTTGCTACAACACTGTTGACATTATGCTTATCAGCAATAATGACGAAAGAAAATAAAAAATATATATCGGCGCATGTACGTCATAAAGTTTTAGTAAAAGTAATAGTAATTGTGATAGTGATAATAAAAAGTAATAATGAAAATAACGTGTATTCGCTTCATTAGTTTGGATATTCACACAGGCATTCGGTTCATACATGTTTTCTGATAAATATATTGACATGTGCTCAGAAACATCAGTTATTGCGAAATATTGGACTACTCTGTTTGGTGAAGTCATCAAAATTCATGTGTGTTACTCGTTATTCCACGTTTGCTGTCAATCATTTATAAAGAAGTAGAGTTGAATCTTCGAATTACAGTAAACGATGTGGGGTCTTCTATTTCAGAATTTGCAACGCAACGGACTACCACTGAGGACAAATATTTTAAAGACTAGTTAGAGTCAGCTCTTGTAACGAAATGTCATTTACATAAATACAATTACCCTCCAGCAGGAAAGTGACAAAAAAATCTTACAACAGTAAAAATATACTTTTTTACAGCTCTAGATTATAAAACATGAATATTGGAAAAAAACACATAGTATATGTTATTTTACATATTGTTTCGAATATGATGATAGGAACGTTACTGGCCAATAATTGTTGGCGTGTAACAATCCGGAAGAATGATCACACTCATACAAACCTGTGTCATTCAAGTAGGTTCTATTGTTTTCCTAAGATGCATCATTTACTTGTTTACAATTCATCATTAGTCATTTTCTGTACGATGAGAAAAATGATATCGATGGGGATAATTTGCTTTATCTTTTTTTAAACCCCCCTGCATATATACTTTGTTGAGATCATTAATGATTATCATTATCCACATAAAATTTTGTAAAAGAAACTTTAATATTTTTCTATATCAATTCATCCTAAGCATATATCCATCCATTTATCAATTACAGAATGCACGGTTAAGGAAAGAAGAAAGGATAAATTATATGTACAAAAGAGAATTTAGAAAAGCTTTATTAAAAAAGAAAGCTTTTAAACCATTTTCATCATCAGCCATGTTTTCTTAGGCTAAAGAAATTTATATATATGAATATAATACGTTACCAAATAGAAATAATACCATTTAACTAGTTATTAAGTTATGCTACGCTAACAAAAAAGGTAAAGTAATAGGATTATAAAAGTTAGAAATATAAACCAGTTTTGTTCTTATTTTTGTTGCCATCTTTTAGTTACGTATTATCATTTTGTCTAATATTATGATAATTCATGTATATAAATATATCAAAAAGAAGGTAAATACTAGGTTGATAATTATATCATAGGATATATGCATTAATCACAACAGTAGCAACAGCAGCAGGCATGATAATATATACTTGTTGTGATTAATATAAATCTCGTCGGTGTGCATAAAAAAACATTTTTTATGCATGTAATAAGTGACACAGACAGGACATCGTTTTACCTAATGATGTTTCTAATTATTATGACATCGTGTTTTGATATTTATATATAAAAAATTATCAATGCATTCATTCGTCGTTCATTCATACTATTATTAGGTTATATAAATAAGTGATGAAAAAAAAATAAGGGAAACTTGAAGAGAAGAGAGAAGAGAAGAAGGGGGGGTGGATGGGGATTAAAGGAAGGAGAGAAAAAGAAGTGTAATTATTATTTATATTTATATATAAGAAACAACATAGCGAATACCACATTTTACTAACTAAACTCGCCCGCACACACAACCAACCCCTTTTTTTTATATTATTATTGTTATTTTACTTAGTTACTTAGACACACAATAAAAATTAAGGAGTGGAAAAATAGGCCTTTTTTTAACGTGAACAAAATAAAATCAACTCCATTAGTTAAAAGTCATCATTATCCTATATTACTGATAAGTTATTTTATTAGTATTATGTACATTTGTGAATATGATTGAATGAATTTCAACTCCTTCTCTTCATTCATCCATCAACATCATTAGTATTATTATTAGCATTTGTATTAACACTAGTATTATGAACAAGAGAAGAAGAAGAGGAAGAAGGTATATAAGACACCCCTATTAAATGATTCTTTCCTTTGTGGTCTAGTACTCTTTTTTGAATGGTCTCTTTTTTTTATGTGTAATAGCTTGCTCTCTCCTCTTCAATTATTTTTATATATTTATTTTGCCTCCCTCTCATATATTTGTTAGATTTTTTTTCTCAATTCCCTTTTTTTTCTTTCTTTCTTTCCTCTTCTCTTCTTTGATTTATCCTATCCATTCTCTCTTTCCTTTCCTTTTTCATATCGATCTTTCTTTTCTTTTTTGTTTGGTAAGTTTGTGATAAAGCAATTGAATTTGAAAAATAAACCAAAAACTTAATGTTCTGAACAAACTTTTATAGTTGCTTTGCTAGACCTGTCCGATTAGATTTCTCTTTTTTTTTTATTCAACCATTTGGATCATAGACTATTTTTCCTCTTTATAACCCACCACTTTACAACTCCATCATACAATAATACAAATATATATATACTATAACAATGCTTGTTCAAAACGCATATCAACGTCGATCTTCATCTCCCAATGAATCGTCGTTTTCTACTTCATCATCGGAAGCTGCTGATCATCAACAGCAATGCATTCATCCTTTACGCCCAAGTACACCTGTGAGTAATCATAGCACAGGAATGCGTCCATCCACACATAGTACTCGTAGCAGCAACAATAATCGGTCTGTCAGTTTTCGACCTGCTCGATTCATTAAAGGAAGTCATACACCGACCAACTATGACCATGTGCCTCATGATATGAAAGGTTTTGTTCAATCTTTTGATCATTATAGCCAAAAAGTGTATATTGAAGGGTATCTATTCAAGCATAATCCAAGTGAAAGTTCTCGTACTCGATGTTTTGCCGAAATCTGTGGATCCACTTTATCCATGTGGGATGCTGAAGTCCAAGCACAACGCGTGATGCCTCAATATACGCTTATTTCACCTGAATCGCATGTGGAGCAACAAGATAAACGGATGTTTGTATTGAAACTCAATACCACGACGACAAATAATAGCAATTCATCGAAACAATCACAACAACAGCAACAAAAAATGATCCATTTGGAAGCCTCGGATGAATCCACCTTGTTACGTTGGATCGCTGCGATTCGATTGGCGTGTTTTGAAAAAAAGAAATTACAAATGATGTTTACACAAAAATTATTGTTACAACATTTCGATCCAAGTGTTACCATGCATGCTTCCAAATGGGATGCGCATTGGCAAGTATCTGTTTGTGGAGGGGACTGGCAAAAACAATACATCATGATGGATACATCCATGGTCAACACATCATCGGGGGGTCAGCAACAACAGCAACAATCTGGCAGCAAACCATCCTTATTTGGAGGAAACAAAACACCCACTACCTCTTCATCCAATGGCAGCGGTTCTCCACATCTTGTATTCATGGATACCAAAAAATCCAAAACACCCCTCATGACCATGACTTCTATTACGCATGCGTATGCCATTTATCCCGAATTACCTCAATTGATTGAAAAAAGTTGCATTATGCGTATGGATGGATGGATCTTACGTAAAGGTGCCAAAAACCCTGAAGAAGGCCACGTATTATTAATGGCCGATCACTGTCAAGCCATGTTGAATGGATTATTGGCCATGTTTGATGCTTATAAAATGCATGGACGCCCTGAACATTTGATCACCGATCCTACAGAAAAGGAGTCACTTCATTATGGTGATGCTGGATCACCTCGTCTATTTTTGGAAACCGATGATGTGGTTTCGTTTATGGATCAACAACACTCCTCTAATAAGGGCAGTAGCAATAGCAACATAACATTACATACCTTGTTTATGGAAGCACTGCATAAAAAACTATCTCAACCAATTCGTCCTCAAGGTGGCCCTGGAATGCGTGCTAATAGTCTTCCATTGATTACAGTGGCATGTGAAGATGGTTCCTCGTCTGTATCCAGTGCTACAACTTCTTTACCGCTACGTCAACGATCGGCTTCAGCGGATTTAATGGCTGCTTTTGATAGTGATGAAGAGGATGGCGATGATGATACAATGCAACGACAGCCGGGTGGAGCAAGAAATCGACGCCCTTCAAGAGATCCTCGATTCAAATTTTCACGTCAAGTAGCGGATTCCAGTGATGAAAGTGAAGAAGATGATGAGGATGATGAAGAGAATGATGAGGATGAAGAATCTGATAGTGACGATGAACCTATTGCTAAAACAAGAAGTCAATTGGCATCTCGTGCAGGTTCCATGGCAGGTCTTTCGTTTACATCCACAGGTGGGAGTAACAATAACACTAGTAATAAATCAGCGGCCGAATCATTGATACCAGATTTTGATTTTGGCAATGGATTTGATGTTCCTCGTTCGCCTGGTGGTGCCAGTAGTACACGAGGAGGAGGGGTTTCAAGTACTTCTTCACCATTATTGGATACCCTTCAAAGTGATTTCGATGGATTGGTGGTTAGTCATAGTAGTAGTAGTCGACAAGGTTCTTTTGCTTCTACTAGTTCCAGTAGTAACAAGGATATCATGTTACAACGTCAACAGCGTCAACAGCAACAACAATTACAAATGCAACAACAACAACAACAACAGCAGCAGCAGCAACTGCAACAGCAACAGCAAGCTTCTTCCTCTTCATCTTTATTTGGTGATTTTTCATTAAATATGGATTTTGATAAATACATTGATTCAAAAACATCTTTTTCATCCGAAGCCGCACGAAAGTATTCATTACCATCCAACGTCAAACTATCAGCCGAACGAGACTCTGTGGATCGACAGTCATCTTCAGGAGGAGGTAGTTACTTTGGCCATTTGTCTCCTTCAATGGAATATGCACGTCGACGTCGATCCTCCTGGGATCATCATCAACAACAACAAGGTGGTTCTTGGATGGATGATTATGGCGACAACATTCGTGGTGGAGATACTTATTATAAACGATCCATGGATCAACGCCATCGTCATCCTTATGATATGGGACAAGAAGGAGGTTATAATGAAGAAGGTGTTCTTGTCCATGGACAGGATGAAGACGATGATGATGATGATGCTCCCATGATTCCTGCCTTGACCGATCATTTTGCACCTCAAAATAGTTTATTAGATACTTATTTAGGTGAACAATTAACGGCCAAAGAACAAATCGAATATTGTCGTGCGACAGGTCAACCATTGATTCAAGTCGAACATACCAAACCTCATGTACCTGAAGGTGGATTTGTGGGCATGATTTCTCGTCGTGAAAGGGACCGTAAAGAAGGAAATAATCTTCGTGTCAGTGAACGTGTCCAACAACATCATGTGGATCGTAATTTATTGGAACGTGAAAAGGAAAGACGAATTTTTGAACAACGACAGCAACAATGGATGAAATATCATCAGGTAACATTATAATTACAGCAAATAATAGAGCATAATTTCGGAATAACTCATAAAAGATATATAATCCTATATACATGTATATAGCAACAACAAATTATGATGTATAATAATGGATATATGCCTGGTCCACCACCACCTCCGGGTATGCCCATCATGTTTACTGGTCCACCACCTCCACCAATGCATCCTTATATGGCAGGTCCACCACCTCCTCTTTCGATGGGCAGTCCAATTACACCTACCAGTCCCATGTCACCCGGTCCACATTATATGATGGCTTCTCCTGTAGGGATGGGATCACCTCAAGGATTACGTCCCAATACTAATAGTGGTCCACGAAGTCCAAGTATGTCTTCTCCTGCAAGCCCAAGTAGTCGAAGATCTTCAAGACCTCTCCTTGATGATATCGATGATGATTCTCCCGTCATGATGGCTCGTTATAATAATCGAACTACTCTTCTTCGTACTAGAGATTAAATGTTTTTTTTCATATCCATTTTATTTATATAATATATACATTTCACCATCCCTTCCTCTCTTCTTCCTCCCCCATCATTCACGTTTTTATATTATCTTTTTATTATCTTTATTTTTACTTATCACCCAATCTCCCAAGTTGAAATATATATTTATATTTATATCATTTTTTTTTTTAAAAAAAAGAGCCAAAAATGAATCTGCGACTAACTGTTTTTTGCGCTTGCAGAAGGGTTACACCATTTTCATGGCTGCATAACGCCCAATCCCATCGGAGCTCTACATATTTCTGCCTTTTTTTCTTTTTTTTATTAAGAGTGTGTATATTATATTAGCAACACTATGGGACGCGTTAGACAGCAACAGCAAAGTAGTGGTGGTGGTGCTAGTACTAGAAATCAAAACAAGACTTCTGTAGCAGCAGCAACGCAATTGTTCTGGACAGCGTATAAAAAGGATACACCTAAAAGTTTAAAGCTGATTGACGTATACCTTTTATATATTTTACTCTCTGGTATTGCTCAATTCATCTACATGATCGTTGTTGGTACATTTCCTTACAATGCTTTTTTGGCTGGATTCATTTCGACAGTGGGTAGTTTTGTTTTAGCAGGTAATAAAAAAAAGAGAATGGTTGGTTTGATATGGTTATGGTTAAAATAGCTTTTTTTTTTTTTATCTTTCCACCAGTCAACTTGAGAATTCAAACCAATCCAAAGAACGCTGACAAGTTTAAAACCATCACGCCAGAAAGGTAAGTTTTTATTTCTTTTTTCATCAAAAAGATAGATATAAACTTTCAATGAATAAGATTCACTTACTATTCTCTTTATTGTTATTAGAGCTTTTGCAGACTTTGTAATAGCTTCTTTATTACTTCATTTCTTTTCTGTACACTATCTTGGATAGATTTAAAAAAAATCATCCTCTCTTCAAATTTGAGCCAATAAAAAAGTCACAATCCTCACTCTAATGCAAATCCACACTTTGTGAGCTTCTCTCCCTTTTCTTTTTTTCTTTTTTTTTTGGGCATGTCAGATACTCATTCTAATCCTGATGTGGACGCCTTATTCGAAGATGATCCTGGACCATTGGACGAAGTAGTGGATGACGATGACGATGATTTAAAATTAGATAATGCTGATACCAAAGTTTGGCTTGTTAAAGTAAACTTTTTTTTTTCTTTTTTGAATTCTTCTTAACCTTTCCTCGTCGATCCAATGATTAAGCATATAATAATAATAATAATAACTCGACAACAACGATAATAATAATGATAGGTCCCAAAGTTTCTTGCTAATAAATGGAAAAACATTGACGAAGATAATGTGAATCTTGGAAGCGTTCGAATTTATAGCCAGTATGTTGTCATTTTTTTTCAAAAATCTTGAAAACAAAGAAAAAAAGTAGCAGACTCATATATACATATATTTCTAAATAGAACACCACCAGGAAGATCAAGTGCAGTATGTTGTTTGTTTTTTTATATTATTTTTTTAGGCACCACATTTTCTTTATTCACTTAAATTATCTATCGAAATAGATCTCACTGGTTTTGCCGGAAACAGAAACCGATCCAATTCCTCGTGAATACAGTATTCATATTCCACAAGGTGAGGTGATGAATAAATATGTTTTCAGTCAAAGTGAACATGGAGGTAAAGTTACTATTGCTATTATTCCACGAGAAGTACTTTTATCAAAAAGGAATAAACGGTGGATTTGAGGGAAGAAGGATAAAGAAATATGGCATCTAACACACATTCCCTTTCTATGAATATAGTGAAATCCATCAATGGCACTGTTCATCACGAATGTTCTGCCACTCCATTGAACTTGGAACCTTATAGAGGTATTATGAGAAAACGTGTGATTGCTGCAGAAACACCACAGCGATCTGTCCAAGTCCTTGGACAAGATAATCAACCTGTATTCGTTCCTGGCGCCAGTAATTCCATGCCAACCACTGGTTTCTCCGATTTCATTGTAAGCAAATGTTTTCTCTTCCAAGGGGGATTGCACGTATTCGTGTGTAATGTATATTTATTCAAATCATTGATTTGAACGAACAACCCTTTTGTTTTATTTTTACTATATAGCAATCCAAAAAACAAAAAATCGACAACAAAGAAAAAGCAACGCGTATGCCACGCAACGAACTTATGGATGTTCTTTTTGCCGCATTCGAAAAATATCCTTATTGGTCATTTAAAGGCATTTTGGAGCATACCAAACAACCATCTCAATATTTGAAAGAAGTACTTCAAGAAATTTGTATATTGAACAAACGGGGTCCCTATGCAAGCAATTATCAATTGAAACCTGAATTTAAACAACGTCCTTCTCAAGCTGAATTGGATAGTGAAGCACAAGCTGCCAAGGACGATGAGGGTAGTAATGCTTCTTCAGGAGATGAAGATGAAGAAGAAATGGAAACCATCAATGTTTAAGAAGAAAACAAATAAAAAGTCATTTTTTCTTTTTTTTTTTACAAAAACATTTATCGTATGAATAATATTTTGATGTTGGAAGAGAGAGAAAAAGAGAATAGAGCATGGTACGTATATAGCATACAGTATACAATGTAAAAAGAAATTGGGTCAAATTTCATGTTGTTGCTAGGGTGTATTTCATTTATAACCGCCAAAATTTTACCTCAGGACCATATAAATTGAATATTTTAACTTTTTAATCCATAATAATAAATATGGTTGTGGAAACAAACTATTGCATACTATGTATGTAGGAGAGGGGATTTCACATTTAGAAAACGCTTAATTTATTATTATTATTACTATTATTATACATTTGAACCTTTATCTTAATAGTCTACTGCAAAACGATTATGTCGGGAGGCTTGAAAAGCTCTAACACATTATAAGCAAAAATATCATTAGATGTCATTGATGTTGTGCTTCTGTCGCTAGGACGATAAACCACCTACTCAGCTTATTTTTCTATGAGCAATTGTTGATGTAGATAACGATATTGGATAGAAAAATATAGTCGTTTACTAATTACATTCTATTTTCTTTTATGTTTGAGGTAGCGTATGTTTAGGAAAATGTACTAGTATATAGACTAGCTGACATTTATTATTTGTGCATTATACTGTAAAAAGAAAAGTATATAACCAATCATCGCTCATCGATTGATGAATGTATTTTGTGAGATGTACAGGTAGAAAAGGAAAAGAGCGGCGACAATAGTATGTAATAGTAAAAAACCAATAAAAAGCCCATAACTAAAAAAACAAAAAACAAAAAACAAAAATTACTGGACCTTTGGCATGACTTACTTCTATTGAACGTTTGACACTTGCTAGCAGATTGATCATTTTGATCTGCAGCCACCGATTTTCGCTTGTTTGCTCTTTCAATTGCTTTCATCTACAACCATGTCGACAATATAAATGGGCTAGGGGGTAAGGGGGGAAAAAAGCGCGTTTTCAAGTTTCTATGACAATAAATTGTACCTGCGGTTTCCTAGCACAGGACAGTCATTTTTTCAAATGTATGAGGACATGCTTTTTTGATTGAGTTATCTCAAAAAGGAGTTGACTAAAGTTGGTAGTCGGCCAAACGGTACCCACGCGACCTCAGGATAGTTACAGGTACACAATGGTCACATTTATATCGGGGTTGGTGTCTGATTAACCCGATCGAGAGCTACTTCCTTATCGGCTTAAAGATAGGGCGCTTTCCATGCGGGCGTATCGCGTGGACTATTATTAAGGAAAGCATTATTGTTTTTTTTCATTGGAGAAGCATATGTTGTTTATAATATATTATTTTTGTAACTGTTACTAATTTATACCTTGGATTTACGTTCATCAAAGGAGATGTTTTCAAAGGATGAGGGGGTGCTATTAGATCTTATTCAGGAAAGTATTACTGTGGTTTTCTTATTGGATGAGCGTGTATTTTTTATAATATTTTATATTTTGTAACTTTTACTAATTTTTACGTACCTGAGATTCATGTCCATCAATGAAAATGTATTCAACGGACGAGGGGTCCGACTGGACCTAATAAACCAACGATGGATTATTTAAAGAGTGGATACACAATATGAAACTTGTGATAGACATGGTAAGGACAATACAACGACTTGATCAAGCATAGCAACTATCAATCACTTAAAGGATGGATGCGTAATGTTGATACGTAAAGTAAATTAAGGTTGAGCAATACGACGACTGAATCAAGTACAACAACAACCAATCATTGCTTGCAAGATGGATGATGGAATAATACGATAATGGTGATAAGCTGGATCACAAAAAGTATCTTATGGAATCTCCAAACCATAAAATACAGTGATCGAAGTATCCATACATGAGATTGGCTATTCTACTGATCTGATGTTAACACTCTGAATCATAGTATATACCACCATCTTTGTTGCTGGGCAATAATCTTTTTGACGAATTGCGATGCTGAAAGCATTATTTTTCCCAAAAGTGAAATAAAAGAAAGACTTGTCTACATATCTTAAACGCTATTTACAAAAAGTTTTTCCTCTTGCTACCATCTTTCGTATCTAATTATCATTTGATAAACACATCTTCCATCAAAGGTCTTCCGGCAAATATGTACTACGTATGAGCTACATAACACACATTATTGTTGAGCATTACATGTATATGATCCTTGTTTTAGTTTTGATCTCTTTTCCAATAACCAAAGCGTTTGGTGTTGTTTTGGAATTTACAGGATGTTACATTCGTTTTATTTTTTTGTCCCTGTTTTCTTGTTCATCAACAAGTTACAAGTTCAAAAATAATCATGTGATTAACTGGTAACTTACGGACCCAGTAAAATATCTGTTTGGACCAATTTTATTGAAATTGCCAGAATGAATAAGATTTAACAAGTTTCTTTCCAGTAGTGAATTCTTTCTTGCCTATGATCATTGTGCATTCAAAGGTAAACGAAAACATTTTTTTTTTCATGCAAAACGTTGATTCATGTGGTACAATTAAACCTTCTTTAAGCAAGGATGAAAACAGGAACTTTTTTTCAGAAACCTCTTGCTCTCCTCTTACTTGTTTGAATCGTTTATTTAGAATCACAAAAATAAAATCGTTGTTTTTCTTTTTGACCAAGGCTATAGTGAGCGGTGGACACCGTATATAAGTTCTTTTGGAAAACAACTGCCTGAGGAACCACAATAATAGGTCCCTGCGGATACCCCAAGCAATGTAGACCCTTATTTGCATTGTACTGCTATTCTACATTTACTTGTACATGAGAAGCACTCATAGTAACAAATATGGAGATTACTGTATATAATCCGCTTATCTATACTATGTTTATAAAATACGCTCCATTCAAAATTGTATTTTAGAATTATAAATAGAGTAGAGTCTTTTTTATTATTCTTTCTTACTATTCCAACAACTACATTATAGTGTTGCTTAATAGTAGTCTTTACCAGCAGCAAATAAATATACAACAAGAATATAATATGTAGAGAAAGATTTTTCATGTTTTCCAAGTTAAAAATTCATGAAATAGAAGTAATTATTCTTCCTTATGCCGTACCTGAACAAACAATATGTAAAATGACTGGTGATGATGACCTTTCAAATACTTTAAAGTTTTGGGCTTAGCCACCTATAAATATGAAGGAGAAAAAGATAATATTTATAAAAGTTTACATATTTTTTTTTGCTTTTCTATTTTTTCTTTTTTTGCTAAAAATACAATCATTTTATTTTTCAATTTCCACTTCCATCACTACCATCAGCCTATCTCTACTATTCATTTGATAGAAAATCCCTGAGCAAAGCGACTGAAAAGAACATGTATGTATAAATAAACGCTGCTCGCCCATCACGGTATACTCTCTTACAGTTTTATCACTTAGATTACACTTTCCTTCATTATTATCTGTGAGTTAACACTTTTTATAAATATGAATTCTAATATCAGTAAAACTTGACAAGTTTATTGAATATATTCACAGAAACCATGTACATCACATACGAGACAACACAATACATCTATGGTATGGATATAAAACTGACCGAACCACAAAAAAAAGTTCCCAATGATTTACCCAAACCAGCAGATTTCATGCCCACCAAACTTGTTCAAATCTCTGACATGACAGTAGTGGAGGGTACTCGGGTAAACGAAGGATACTGTGCCTTATCTTATTCATGGAATCAATCTGGCGATATGGCACTCGACAAAGTCACCGGGAAATATATACGAATTGATGAAGGGAAGCACAGGGTTGTATTTCCTGAAAGAACCACGCGATTGTGGTATGGAATAAATAAATATATTCCAGCAACCGCGGAACACGTCAAATTTGAAGGCATCATCCAACAAATTTGTCAACAATTTAATATCAAATACATATGGTACGACCAATTATGCATCAACCAAGACGACAAAGAAGAAAAGAAACGCGAATTACGTAATATGCATCATATCTATGACAATGCTTATTGTACCGTCGCACTTGTTCCTGATTTCAATCATAGTGAAGGCGTTTTAAAAGCAGATAAAGAGTATTTCAAACGTTTGTGGACTTTGGAGGAAGCCATTAAGTCAAAAAGATTGATCTTTGTTTGTGAAAAAACACATATCTATGGAGAAGAAATTGGAGCATCTGATAACATATATCAATTCATCAAGCCATTATCAAAACTACGAGTAAATGAGATTTTGCACCATGCTCATCAACGAACAAGTACTAAAGATCACGACCGTGTTTTTGCTCTCATTCACCTCTTTCCAGAATTCATCGATCATATCGATATCAATTATGAACAGCCATTGAAAGACTTGATGATACAATTTTATGGTCTTTTAGCAAAAAAAGATATTAGCATTTTGTTTTTCGGAAACAATCATCGTTATAATTCAACTATCAAAAAATACAATTTTTTACCATCATGGACAGGCGTTCATGAAGAACATCTATTGAAAGAAACAACAGCAATATCTTTTCAAAATTACGATGTCAATGTAAAAACAATGCATGTGACAAGTGTTTATATGACAAACGACGCATCTATCAATGATGAACTTTTCACCATGCGGAAAGAAGATCTACCACCAAGTCCTGGCAATATCCATGATGAGGACGGTCATCAACAAAACTATCGTTTGTGTCTAGTTGTTCAACCAACACCTGGATCCAGCAAAACCAAAATAATCAAGTTAAAATACAATTACTTTCGTTTTATTGATATCGAAATATATCTCAATGAAATTGTCAAAGACCTTCAACGAATATCAAGGTTTATGGAGATAAAAAAGGAAAACTTGCGCTGGTGTCACCAAAAAAATGAGACTGTAGAAGTTGATTTTGATTTAACGGAAGGTTTGGATGACCCTTATGCACACTACAGTATCCTATGTGAAATTTCATTTAAAGATGATGCTAATCATGACCAATACTATCCAGTATTGAAAAAAAAGCAAGGAGAAGAACATTATAAAGCGATTGGATGTTGTATTATAGGAAGTAAAGATTTTTTTTCTGACTGTCATTTGCCTAAAAAAACATTTTTGATTCAATAAAATATTATTCTTTTGACTTTGATATATAATCCATTGTTTCTACAAATTACCATCTTTTTCTTGAGCAAAAATTTATGTGTTGAGATGATATCGTTAGCTTTATCATTATGAACATTGTTAAAAAAAAGAGTATGCAAAGTCAGCCACAATGATGGTGATGAGTGATGATAGTAATGGTAGTAAAATGACAAATGGATAGAGCAACTTGTCTCTGTTGTCATCTTCATTATCGTGATATTCACCTCCTATAAAATAATATCCTGACTTGACGAATCAATAAAATAAGCTTATGACGGATGAATTTCGTAGTAGATTTAAATGGTATTACCAATGCTATCAATTGCCAATTACATTCCTTTGAAAGAAAGAATCAAAACATTTATCCATCATCAAATATCAATAGCAAATTGGTATATTAAGGTTAATTTCTCTTAAAGAGCCACATAAATGTAAATGAATCCATTATTAAAACAAAAGACAGTTTATTGTTTGAAGAAAATTAACAACTTTTCCAATGCACGCGCCATGATGGCTCTTTTTCCCTTAATAATTGAGCACTGTACCACAAAAAAATAATTTTACTTTGTGTTCCCTTTATTGGACCCGAGTCAACTAAAAAAACACCCAAATCACTATTATAATATGAACGACGATAACAACGACTATCGTAATAATATACGATCTACTCATAACTTGGTATATAATCAATATCAAAGAAATAGTATGAATATTCACCATTAAAATGGATCTAATAAATGAAATTCCTTTGATAAATCATCATCATCTGCTTGGGTATTGATCCAAAAGTAAAGTACATAATTTATACGCGTTTTATTTTAAACTATAAAGATGTTATGCAAAGAAATAAAAAGAAACTTTACCTCATTTAGTTATAATTTATATAATCCTATTAGTTCATTTTTTATTTTTAATTTAGAATGATTTATACTTTTTTTACTCGTTTCTCATTTCTTTTTATCAAAATCATAATGAGATTCTGTAATTTAAATCAATCAATCAAATAAAAAAAAGGATGGAACCTATAATAAGGAGGAAGAAGAAGAAGAAGAAGGTTTCATCTTCAAATAATACTTTAAGAATATAAAATAGTAAAATAGAGATGCTGTAACCCAAAGAAATGCCAAATATGGTAGCATGTCATTTACACTCTTAAATGTCCGGTTTACAGTTTTAGAAACATTGACCTTTTTTTTTTTTTTGTTTGCTCTCTTTTTTTTTCATTATTACCATCGGGTGAACCCTGAAAAATAAATTTCAAATCACACAAAAAAAAAGTCCATGTCTCGACAATGAAGGTTCAAACACTTTTATTGGGATACTTTTCCGATGAAAAACCAGTACATGTATATCGATTACCAAACAACAACAATATAACTCATTTATTATTATATAAACTATCCGACATTTCTTTATTATTTGGACTCCCTCACTTGCCACAACATCCAGCATTAGCCCCCGATCGTTTAGCCAATAATTCCCTTCATTGTTATCAAGACCAACAAGATTTATACCTGTCCACCAAATTACTCGGGGAAACAGCCATCTCGTTGAATAAATATCAATTGGCTGAATTTTGTAAATTTAAACCAAACGATTATACAGCTGGATTGGCTGATTCCATTTTGGATTCCATGTCTCGATTTGAGCGCGTCAAAAAGATGGGTCCTTGGTCACCATTGGAATTACCTCTTTTATCTTTTTCTTCTTCTTCTTCTTCATCGTCTTTGAATATCGCTTCTATGGAAACAAACAGTAATCATCACATACCCTCTACTTCTTCTTATTCACCACCTACCACGGGTGGTTCTAAAAGGCAACAAGAATCAACACCTCCATCAAGACGTAATGAAATAAGGAGTCATAGTAGTAATCACCATGATGACGAGTCAACAACACCACACGAATCGAATCAACCTCGTAAATCATCACCACTTGTCAAAACAGAACCATTGTCACCACCACCGTCTTTTGTTCCTGCATCGCCTAGTCGAGATCAGAACAACAACAGCAACAATAGTAGTAATAATAGTAACAGTAATAACAGTAATAATAACAGTAATAATCCAATGGCTTTGAACAGTGTACTCACAAATGGAGACCGACGCCGTAGCGGGTAAAGTGGATATATGATTATTTTACTTCTCCCCCCCCTCTTTCCTCCTATTATCACTACTCTCTCTCTCTCCCTGAGAAACGATCCTTTTTATTGAAATCATTATATGTTAAATTTAAATTGATATATATTTATAGGTCTGCAGCGGACGATCAACAACAACAGCAACAAGGATCTAATAAACGACAACGAGTGGATAACAACAGTAATAGTAATAATAATGAAAATAGTAGTTCAAGTACCAATAATAATAAAAAACGACAAAGTTTTCGTAATGTATTGCCAAAACCAATGCATACAGTGGGATCACAATCAACCACTGCACCTTCCACACTACTATCCAAACGATTACAATCAAAACAAGGCAAGAACACTCGCCATTTGACTATTTTTGCGCCTTCCTATAATAATCAACCTGCTTTGGGAATTCGATCGGCACCTTTGCATTCCAACTTTTTTCAACAGCAGCAACACCAACATCCACCTGGCACCAGTGGTGGGATGGGTCCCAACGGTTTGATTCAACCTCCTACATTGGCAAGTTCTCAGCACCCTCATCCTCATCCTCATCATCCATTACGACATCCACAACAGCACCCTTCTGGATCTGGGCATCATCTTCATCCACCCCCTCATCCTCCTCACACAGGCAATGGACATCATCATCCACAGCAACAACAGCAACAGCAACAAAAGACGTATTATTATGGACAGGGACCTTCGACTTCTTTGCCACAAACTAGTCAAGCACCACGTATGGGGATGTTGCATCCAGGTCATACTTTAGCACCTCTATTATCTCCACGTGCACCTTTGCCCTCACATCGAGATCCACCTCATACATCTCAACATCCACCGCCGCATCATCACCATCATCATTCAAATCAACAACGCATATCGTCTCCACGGAGTAAACAAGAATTTGCTATTCCACCTATTGTACCATCGCAACAACAACCTCCATTGACAGCCCATCCTTCTTCGACTGCTTATCATCCTTATGTGGCATCTCCCATGTATCAACGGAATGGAAGTGGTGGTGTAGGTAATAGCACCAACAATAATAATAATGGAGGGAGTGGCAGTGGTAGTAGTAGTAGTAACAGCAATGGCAATCAACAAGGACCTGCTACAGCTGCTTTACCAACAACAGCAAGAGATGTTCCCCTTCCTCCTCAAACACCCACGACCAATTCATTTGGATCACTTCAACGACAACAATTTTTGCAACCTTTTGAACATCTTTTTGAAACCATTGAAACTTCACGTACATTAAAATCCACCTTGGATGATCAAATTCGTCGTTCCTCTACCTTGATGCAAACATTACAAGCATCTTCCACCACTATTGAAGGATTGGTCCGTAATCAAATCAAAGAAGCACAAAAGGAAATGATGGCTGAAATGGATGCTACATTTGAAAATATTTTGCAACGGATTGAAAAATTGGAACGAGTCGGAAGAAATAATAGTCATGCAAGGCAAGGGAATGGAAAACGACAAGATCCATTGGATCGACAAGAAGAAGAGGAAGATGAATCATCGTCACCACCTCCTCCGGTTCCTTCATCATCATCATCATCGAATCATGCACTGACAAGAAGACAAGAACAAGGAGATAATGGAGAAGACCCAGAAGAAGAATCAAGAGGAGAAAGTTCAGCGAAAAGTACCAATGGATTACTGCGGAGCCCTCCAACGATTGTTCGATCTCAGAATGATATTGGACCCAATGAATACCATGGTTTATTGAACGCGTTACGTGAACGATTGGATCGATTGGAACGACAATTTGATAATTAATATATATATATATATATATATCCATTGGGGGAGATGGCACGTGATATGGGATCATGAGCCCATGGTTATTTCTTTCATTTATATATGTCCTCATCATCCCAAAATCCATCATTCATGCATTTTTTTTTTGGAATGGATAAAAAACTATTTATATAATAATAATACAATTTACAAAATACACACTCTTTTTTTAATATATCATCACATCAATCACAGTTATCCTACATAACAATAAACAAGATCCTCTTGTGTAGTTTGGGTAACAGAAAAAATAAATTATTTGTAGTTTCAGAATTTTATTTCTTCGGTTTTTTTTTCTTTTTCGTTGGCAACCACCCACTTCTCTAACCTCACGGCTTTTGTCAAAATATATATATATATATATATATATATTATTTTTTGTATATATGTATATATTATTATAAAAAAACGAAGAATATGTCAGTTGTACTTGCATTAATACTTATCATAACAACAAGTTTTATCACGGCTCTTATAATTCAATGTCCCACCATTGGTAATTTAAATTAATGGGCCCATTTTCATTTATTAATTTTGACAAATACATGAATGACGTTTTGATTTATTCCACTCAAGAGAAAAATTGACACCATCGTACACAATGTGTGTGTGAATTTTATTCTCGTGTCGCCTTTCAAAATATATGCATGTATATAGAATCGTTCCTGAATCTAGTCACCAATACACCATGCTTGGACGATCGTACTGTACGCAACCTATTACCTATTCAACAACATTTAGCCAATGCCTTATTACGTGCTCGCGTTATGGCACTTTGTAAACAACATCATGTATTTGAAATATGGCGACGCATTCATATCCTGGATATTACATTCTATGGATTATGGGGCAAATGGTATGTGTGGGGTCAACATCATCCAGTCATCACTGGACTTCGTGATGGAGCTCCCTTGTTGGATTATATTTTTCAGGACGCGTCGATAGCTCGTCAATTAGCTCAAGAATGGCAAACTGCTGAAAGAGCCCTCATACGACGAGTAAATAATCAAGGTATATGTCAGAGAGAGAGAGAAAAAAAAAAGGTGAGAGTTTTTTTTTAAAAAAAAAAATGTGTCAAATGTCATAAAATAGATGATGTTCGCCCATTGGAAGTGTTTCAACGAATAGCAGAAAGATTATGTCAAATTAAATCTCCTGTTGCGAATATCGATGCAGCGCTTGCGTTATTAATGGCATGGCAAGCGGCTGAAAATGCACGATGTATGGAACAAGGTTTGTTGTTATTTATTTATTTATATATTGATTTGTTTATTACGATTTCATGGTTTAGCACGATTAGCATTGTTCTATATGTGGGTGTACAATAGGATATACTCATATTAATTAAAAAAATATTCTTATCATTCAAAAAAAGAAGCCATAGCATGCTTGGTAAGCTTGGTAAAATTAGTTGAACATAGTATCGATTATGATCCCATTGTTCGATGGATTCAATTGACAGTAGCGGATATTTTATACAAGAAACGATATGAGCATACCTTGGAGGTAAATATATATATATATATATATATAATAGGGCGGGAAAATGCGCATACATGACATCCTCACTTTTATCAAACAACACAAAATGTACTAGATGTATAAACAAGTTGTCCGTGGCAATGACTATGATGACAAATATTATAAAAGTATGGGACAGATTGCCTGTATCCAATTCCAATCCAAACAATATACCAGGGTGATATCGCATACCACACAAGTATTAAGATATTATCGTAATCAAATTGATGTGGATACCGATATTATTGGACATTTAGTCTTGGCACGATGTCAGAGTCGAATGATCCTGAATCAATGGAAAGAAATTCAACGGGATCGACCTTTAATTCAATATTTTTGTCAGGCAGATGGAGGCAATAGTCCAGAACTTGATTTTGTTTCTCGTATATACGAAGCATGGACCCACCATGATACGGAGTTATATGAATTAGCGATTCGGGATTATGACCGGCATAATCCAATGACAGATGAACAGATAAGCATCTTTTTATTAGCAAAAGAACGTATTCAATCCAAAATTCCTTTATAATTCTTCTTCTTCATCATCATCCATCCCATTCTCATTTTTTCATCCTTCTCTTTCTGTCCCTTTATCATACCAACAAAACACATACACGCACATGTAATTCTGATTTTTTTTCTTTTTTTTATTATAATAAATATAATACTACTACTTTCAAATCGGCCAAAAAGAAATATTCAAATCCATTGAGGGGAGGTGTTTAAGTATGTTTTGCTTAATAAAAGAAATAGTAAGGTTAGAAAAAAAAGATGGGGTTTGAAGTGGATGATTTCGATTCAGAAAAAAAGAAAAAAAAAAGTTGAAAAAAAAATATGTTTGTTGTTGTTGTGTGTGATTTGTTATATAAAAAATGTGGTGTGTAAAGTGTGTGTGTGTGTGTGTGTTTGTGTATAAAGTTTGCGGAGAAGGTTGAAAAAAATGCTTGATAAAAGAGATTTATGTACAAAAAATAATAAAGAAATAAAAAGGGGGGGAGAAGAAGGGGAGAGAAAGGGCTTGACAAGTTGAAAAAAAATTTTCTTTGTTTATGGATGAAACATGGGCGTGTCCCACCACCAAAAGGACTTATCTGTATGAGTATTGGTAGTTAAAGCCGACATAATCAAGGTATCATACAAGTATTCCATATATGCAGGAGAAGCAAAGGTGGGTGGTGGTACTGCAGCAGTAGGTTGTTTCTCCCACGCATCACTTTGACTACTAGTGAAATCACGGTCATCGGGTAACAACGGTACATCTTGTTCTTCAACGACTTGATCTTCATTATCATCTAATTCAATGATAAAACTAGAAGGCGTAGCAGAAGAAGCTGAGGAAGTTGATGTAGAGTGAAGTTGTACAAACAAGGTCAAAATGTAACCACCCAATTGTAAAACTTGTTCTGGCGTAGCCATTGTGGGCGCCACCAATTTCATTGCATTCTTCTTTTGATGATTTCCAGAGGTGATCATCATTTTCTTGTTCTTTTTATATTGTTGATGTTGTTGCTGCATCATCCAAGGATATTGACGTTGTTGTCGTTGTGATGTAAAAATACGATCAAAGTCCCATACAGGCATGACGGCGTTAGAGACTAAAATACGAGTATCGTGTCGATAGGTTTCTGATGCTTTGCTCCCGAGCATACTAATATCCTTATTGAGGCTTGGCTTTGGAATGGGTGATGACACGCGAGGTGATCCAGGTGATGAAGGTCCAGCATTATTCTTTTGTACTTGTTGTTGTAACAATTGATTTTGTCGTCTTAAAGAATCCACTTCAAGACGTAATTGTTTGTTTTCGTCTTCGACGTTATCTAACTTGCCCTTTAATTGTTGAGCATGTTTTTTATGTTCATCCACTTGGGCTTCAAGTGTACTTATATATTCTATATAAAATGAAGATCGGATGATATTTAATTTTGATTGTTCCATTTCTTTTATCTCTTTCACACCCCTTCGCTCTTTCTTTTTTTTTATCACCTCTTTTATCCCTTTCAATAAATCATCCATGATAGTGATAATAATAATAATAATAATACTAGAAAGAAAATAATCCATTTTCATTCCCTCTCCTTAACTCCCTTATTTTAATGGTGTTGGTTATTTACCTTTTCTTCGGACTCGGAAATTCCGTGCCGAGATCTTGTTGCGCAGTTGTCGGCGCTCCTTGGGTGTGAGTTTCTTGATATCGATCCCATCAGATACGGCATAAGCTTCTAAAGTCATGGCTTCATCAGCTGTACCCCCTGCAAGCGATACACTGGATGCTCGTCGATTAGAAGAGACAGTGGGTTCTTGTTGATCTTCTGTATTTGTGGTAGTGAGTTGTTGTTGTGAAGAGGAAGAGGAGGGTAACGGAGAAGAAGCCTTGGCATTTTCTTGTTTTACTTTTGTAGATGATTTTGCTTTAGTGGAAGACGATGCTGCAGCAGTAGAAGTTGTAATAGATACATCATTGGAAGTAGTAGTAGATTTCATCAGTAAAGATTCAGGAGCTACAGTCTCAGGGACAGTAGAGACAGCTGTAGGGTGAACAAAGAAAGAGATGGGTGCTGTTTCATTGTAAAGACGCTGCAGGTCCCCAGACTGCTGTGAAATTTCTTGTTCTTTCTGACCTTGTTGCTTTCCTTTACTATTATTATTATTGTCTTGTAATAATTTTTGTTTAGGATGAACACCTTGAATCTGTTGTTGTTGTTGTTGTTGTTCACGTAAAGCAAGATGGTGTTTTGCAATTTCAATTAATTGTTTAATATGTTCTGTGCTTGGCATGACCAATTCTGGCATAGGCGCAGAAGATGGTGGTGGAGTATGAGAAGGTGTGGGCTGCGACTGCGGAGCTTTCTCCTGCGACGACAACGACGACGATAACTCCTGCTTATCGGGCACTGAAGAAGACGCGGGACTACACGGTGATGTTGGGTCCAACATTTCTAAATCGGTGGTAGTGGTTGTAAAATCATGTTGCCACATGAGGGATTGATCTGAAAATCCATAAAGAGAAGGATCATGACAGTAATCTGTTGAATTTGGAGTAGTCGAAGGAAATGAATCGATAGGTTCACTTTTGATCGGTACAAGAGAAGGTGAACAAGTAGACATTAAAAGGGATTCTTCGTCTGTGGTTGTATTGGAATTTAACCAATCCATATCAACAATATCTTCAAACTCCATGTTATTTGAATTATATGTATTTATGTTATGAAAGGTAGTAGTAGTAGTAATAGTTGTAAAAAAAAAAAGTAACTGTTTGTGTGTGAAAGAAAAGAAGAAAGAAAAAAAGAGAAAAGGAAATCGAGGGAAAGACAAAGAAATTGTCTGCTTTGTTTGCTGTTGTTGAACTGGAATAAGGAGTGTTTTTTTGGGGGGGCCAGTGCTCACTCTCTCACACACACAACAACCGAACTACTAGCATTATCCTACTCACTCACTCACACACTTAAGCTGAGTTTTGATTTCAAACAAACCAAACGGGTTGCTTTTTGCCACATGAGTGTTGCACATGTTGGTTCCACCAATGGGTGGTTGTTTGCTGCGTGTTGATGATGATGATGAAGCTGATGATGGTGATGATGAGCAAACAAAAGGGCAAGAACGACTCATGCATTCCTTTTATAGATTTTTCATAATATAACTTTTTTTTTCTCTCACATCATCATCATTATTACCATCTTTTCATTTGATTTATATCCTTTTCATCCTTTTGATATAAAAACCCGTTTCAAAAATTTAATCGATTTCTTTCTTTTATTTTCTTTTCCGCAGTCCAAAAATTTTATTATTATTATTAGTTATTTGAGTCATTCAATGGTGATAAAATTACTAATCAAATCGCGTTATAAATAGTGAGGATCGACCATTTGACATCAAATATTGAACCTTGTAGAAAAAAAATATATAATCATCCATTCATATCTATCTCTAATACAACACATCTTTATCATTATCTATAATATATTATATGAGAAATTGATAAGGGACCTGCCAACTATTCAATTCATACATCCCATCGATAAAAAATCGTATACGAAAAAAATCACCGTAAAAGGGATGAATGGCGTCAGTCATAATGAAAAAAAAAAATCGGTTCATCTTTTGTTCCGATGCCTTTTTATTCTGGTGTGTACAGTTTAAAGTACGGTGTGAGTCAGTCATTTAAAAGAAGTGTTGGTCACTTTCTCTACCCACCCCTTTTCCCCCCACTCCCCCAAAAAAAAAAACCATGATTCATCCCCTTTTTTTATATCACCAGAAAGGCAAACCCCTGGCATTACAAAGTACTAATAGCTTCCCCCCACTCCAATACTTCTTTTTCCTTTCCCTATCATCCATCGAATCTTTTATATAATGAAAAAAGAAGATACAAGTAAGCATAATACTCTTTTTTTAGAATTCATCGGATCCTGATTTAATTATGTTAAAGCGTGTGTGTGTGATTGTTTGAATATATAAATATCTGTGTGTGTAACACATGACATCAATAGTAATAGTTTTTATGGATGAGTTGATGTTTCGCACCAACACTTGCCTTTTATAATCATTCGTTGTTGGGGCATGATTTTGAGTGCTATCATGGTCTAGAATGATCTTTTCATAAAAACCCATCCTTTGATTCAAGGCTATAGATATATAGAACTAGAACGATGGGTGATGAGTTGAATCAAAAAAGAAGATTACCCTTTTCAATTCGGTTCCCCGGTTTGCTGCATAAAATATGTAATTTTTTTACAAGTTATTTCCAATAACAGCAGCTGCAGCAGCCTATAAATAAATAAGGGCCTTAATAGAATCATCCGTTGGTTTATATATTTATACAACGTTTTGATGGATAAGTTTGTGTGCACCAAAACCTTATAAGAAAGACTTTTATTTATCCATATTTGGTAGATCGATGCGACGGACATATATTTTTCTTCAGTTGAATTACCAAGGGAATGTTGACTAGTAAACATTCTACTTGAACGCACATCGGCAATAATTATGACTTGTTGAATGCGAACGACTGTACCTTATTGTTTATTTTATTGAAGAAAAGTATGGATGGAATGAATGTATAATAATAATAATAAACATGAAAAAACCCTTGTCCGTTGTCCGAGCGGGGGGCTACGTTTTAAGGGGGAAAAGGGAGAAATAAGAAGCTTTACGATATGAATGATCTTCTCTTTTTTTTATGTCTTGCAGCACAGTTTCTAACTCAAAGAGAGACAGCAGCATATTATTATTATGCTGCAATGATTCACATTGATGATCTAATCATTTTTTGCTGCACGAAGAATATTGCGCTTTGCGTCTTGTTCTTACCATTATTTTATCTATATGATCTAACTCTTTGCAGTCTTTTATAATAATCTTACATTCAGAAACTTCTGACTTTCGGAATTATTACTTTGTTTGGTAGATTCATTCACGTATTATTTGGTTATCTTATTAAGAATAATTTGGGTGTCCACCACTTCTAAGGATTGGTTATAAAGTAGCTACTACTAGAGGAAGTGATGACAAAAATTGACAGTGACATCTTTCCCTTGTGGTTTTATTTGACGACCATCCTTTTTTTTTCTTATTTACACTCTGCCAAATAACAAAAGGAAGAACAAGAACCATTAACTAAAGCTGCAGATATTATGTGTTATTTATTGAAAGATGTTTTCTTTGAATATTTCCACTTTCCTTTGCTTTCTCTTACTGATGTAAAAAGTATATGAAAATAGAATTTATTTGTTACGAGACATTGTATTTCTTTTTCATTTTGTTATATAACAACAGGGGTCAACGTCCAAGTCTAGAAACTAATATCCTTACAGTAGCTATTTGCATTTCATTATAACATCATGCTGGATCAGTTTTACTATATTAATTTGTTTGCCCCTTCCCACAAAATGATGGTACCTGAGCCAATTATATGAATTAGTTTCTTCACAATCTACACTTTTCTGGTATATCTTTTCCATGATAAACTTTAAACCAAGAAGATGAACATAAACCGCCAATCAACACAATAATGATGTTCTAAATTGATAAAAGATGCTCATTATTGTTATAAACTAACATGAACTTAAAAAAAAACTATTGCTTTTATCATTCATCCGACGAGGAGGTATATACAATAGTATGATTACTATCAGAATAAGGATACGATACAGACGGCCTACAGCAACAACATAAAGACAACAATGGAAAAGAAGGACATATCATTTGCTGGAAAGTTCAAAGCCTCCTTTTTATTAATATGATAACTGAGCCTTCTTTTGTTTGGTATCTTTATGCGAAGCACCTGGCAATGTATTGAATTGAACGAATTATTTATTGTATATGCAACTTGTTTTATCAGAAGATATGGTAATTGATGAGTGCACTTTATTTTTTCTTTTTGTAGACTCTTCCTAGATCTGGTTGAGAGAGTATCAGCCATTTGTATGGGGAAAAAAACACATATCTGGTAATTAAATTCAAGGAAATACCCACATCCAGGACCACCAGCAAGTTCAAATGCAAATATCGGTGATACAAATGGATCATACACTTTTTTTAAAAAAAAGAGACTTATTCTACCTGGCTTGGTGATGAAAACAAACTATGGAACTTGAATATCAAGACGATTATTGGGCAAATATTCCATCTGAATGACTTTTCGAACAATAAGTGCTTTCATTACTTGCCTTTATTGTCATCAACTGAAAATTACTTTGGTTATTCTAATTTGACAAGACCCATCATTAATGATTATTTTTTTAGTATTTTATTTCAGTCTCTGTCATTTGTTTATAAAAAATTACTGGGATCAAACGTGGTCGATCAATTTCACAAATGAAATATTTATCTTACGAGCATCTGTACTTTCGGGTTGACACGGAGATCAGAACATTCTAATGTGGTATGTTGTGTATTCATTGGATAAACCAATGTTGATGTTTCTTTGTTTGTAAATAAAAAATAAATACACTAAATACTTGTGGCGTTGTTGATATTAGAGGAATTTAGATCAATTATACGAAATGGCCCTTACAAACTCATATCATCCAACCCAACATCTGGAACCTCAATTAGATGGGAAAATCCGTCTTGAACTCATTGGATAATTTGTATTATAATAGTATTAATTATAAAAGCTTGTATAAAAGCGAGGGTGCCTTAATTGAACGTGTCGTTTATGAAAAAAAAAAACGTATAAGCACCAAGTTAGTTATATCATGCTTGTTGTTCGTGAGTTTACCATATTACAAACACTATTTTCATTGTTATTCCAGTTATATTTTTCCAAAGGTACTTATTGCACCTCTCATGGTTTCATATATGTAATACCTCCTGTTTATGACGATAAATAAGTATGATATGTCATCGATGTTCTACTACTTAGTAAGCATGATATTATATAGGTAAATCCGTTTATTGCCATGATTGCTAAATCGATGATGAAATAACAATGGACATACTTAACATGGTGTTATTAAGAAAAAATCAGTATTTTTAAAGATCAAACGCTTATCATGTTCTATCAAATGTATATTCAAGGATTATTAATTACGATATGGGCCAATTACACCTTTTAAGTGTATCTTGGATGGCAAATGTAAAATGACAAAGATGATATGGTCAAACCTAACAAAGTATGGCAATATAAATGTCAATAAATGCGTACCAGTAAAAAGAGACAAGATCATACATAAGTTTTTTCTCTCTTTTTTTTTAACTGTCAATAAATAATACCTTGCAGTATAAATTATATTTGATTACGACGTTGGATTTGGAGGTAGTTAAATGAATGTAATTTTTTGTTGACAGGATGATTTATTTTCAAAATGTATAAATAATAGGTGTGTATCAAAGGCGATCCTTCTTGCTTTTTACTTTATCTGTTATATTAAACCTAAGTCTATAGGCATTTTCTATAATCAATTTAATGCATCTTTACTATTGTTAATAGTGCTGTTTGTTTAATATAATATAAGGTGCACTACTTCTTTTCCAACCTTTATATTAGTCTTATTAAATCATCGAATAGACTAAGTTGGATAGGATGGAATACTTTTGACATGATTAAGATATATTGGATGATATATTTTATCCATAAATTCTACATATTAATGTTGATATTCACTATGAATGGATAATACTCATATGAAGCATGATAAAAAAAAAGCGCACCATCCAGAAACTCAAGGTTTCTTGAATCACAGATCCACTTTATAATACACATTTTTTTATAAAAAAAAAAAAAAGGTACAGATATATATCAAATATTTCTATATAAAATAATGATATCCGTGACTATGAATATATAAAAACACGATGACATTAAGTAATTATTGATAGTTCTAATGGGTATCAGCAAGCAGCCATGAAGAGAGAGAGAAGTGAAGGGGAGGGGTTGCCCTGGTGATCCAAAAAAGGAAATGGTCGTTCAGTCCGCCAACAGAAAATTAGCTTTGCAACTGGCAAAGAGTAGTTCCTCCCTTTCCGTAACCGGTATGTAGATGAATGATGAAGGGGTGTTATATAAGAAGAAAAAATAATAAGAGAAAAGAACCATATCATCTATCGACTTGACAGATGGATGGATGGATAGTGGAATAAAATGGATCGATCAAAGAAAAACTCGGATGGATGATAAAAATATATACATATCTTGATATACTCAATTTGCCCATTGACAATTTTTTAGTTCTTTGAAATGGCCCAGAGACTCACGTATAGACGTCGCCTTTCGTACAACACCCGCTCTAACCGAGTTAAGGTCGTCAAGACTCCTGGTAAATGTCCTTTCGATTTTTCATGAACGATATAATTATACATATATACGATTCCGAGATTCAATCAACATTCAACTTTCCCCCCCCCAAAAAAATAATACGACCTAATAAATGGAACACAATTGGATTAAATGACGTTTAATTTTTCTTTTTTTTATAGGTGGCAAGCTTGTCTACCAATATCAAAAGAAGCCCGTCAAGGCTCCCCGCTGTGGTGACTGTGGTGTTGCCCTTCCTGGCGTATGTATTTGATTTCTATCTCTTTTGGGACCTCTTTTTTTTATTCTTTGCAACAACAGTTGGAAAACTAAACGTTATTATTATTTATATATATATATAGCTCAAGGCTCTCCGCCCTCGTGAGTTCTCCCAGGTCTCGAAGACCCAAAAGAGCGTCAGCCGTGCCTATGGTGGTTCGCGTTGCTCCCACTGTGTTCGCAGCCGCATCGTTCGTGCTTTCCTTGTTGAAGAACAAAAGATTGTCAAGAAGGTCTTGAAGGCTCAAACCATCAAGAAATAAATTGTGCAACTCACTTGAAAAAATAAAACAACAGAAACGGTTTTCTATATTTCTTTTTTTGAATTTTGTTTTTTCATTAAAAAGAATAAAGTAGTATAACACTTTGCTTCTTTTGCTAAAAAAAGTCATGGACGAACAAAAACAAAATAATGGATGATGAAGGAAGAAAGAGAGATGATCTCTCGTTGGATACCTTTTTTTTCTAGCCTTTATGGAATAGATTATCAAAACTGGGTTACTTATACGTGTTCAAAAAAAAAAGATACATCTATTTGGATTTAAATGAGGGAAAGGACAAAGCATAACGCAGGGTAGTAGAGTAATTCGTTATTCAATTTTTGTGATTTATTATTATCAAGAAGTTAGGATGCTTTTATAAAGAAAATATATATATATAAGTATATAAAATATGCAAAATGGATTACAAAAAAAAAGATGTACGAGAGAAGGGAAATAGATAAATGAATGGATGATACATGATGTGAGAGTGTTTTAGGTTGAAGTTATAAATATGTACTTTTTTTTTATGATTTTTGACGTTTACCAATCTTATCTTGTTTAGCACCACCTTTTCGCTTTACTGAAGCAACAAGTTGTGCCAAAGATGAATCCTTCTTTTTAGACGATCCTTTTTCTTCAGATACTTCATTATCCTTTGCAGAAGATACTTCCTTTTTCCATTCTGCATCAGTTCGTGTCTTGCTATTCATCTTATCTTGTCGTGCATCCAATAATTTCTTCATGCTCTTTGTCTTTTTGAATTGAGAACTGGTAGGATCAATAGCAAATTGATGGTTTTCATGCAAGGCACTGAAACGAGGATCGCTGACATTAATTTCAAAGTCATCTTGAGCGCCTGTAAGTTCAGCCATTTTCTTCTTGTTCTTTTTGCCCTTTCTACGTTCAGCCTTTTCACGTTTGAGAACATCACGCATATCAAATCCTTCACCCTTTTCATTATCACCCATGAGTAATTCGAGTTCGGCTTTTTCGCGTGCTTCTTCTTCACGTTCTTCTTTACTCTTGCCCTTTTTATTCTTTTTATCCTTCTTTTTGTCGGATTTATCAGATTCTAAAAGAAGAATAAGATAGATACATGTTAGTTAAAAAAAAAAAAGAAATACTTGTTTTTTCGTCCCTTCCTTGAATATGAATTATTCCAAACTTACCCTTTGATTTAGGCTGTTCTTCTTCAATTTCGTCCATAGCATCCCTAAAGAATGGGTCATTTTGAAGCTCTTCATCTTCTTCGGAACCTAATTATTAAAAAAAATCAATAATTTGTTTTTTATCCATGGAACGACATCTTTTTTAATATTATTATAAATAACTTACCACCATCTTCTTCATCATTTTCTTGTTCTTCAGCTTCACGTTCAGCTTGTCGTCGTTCTTTCTTTGCTTGTTTCTTTTCACGTTGTTTACGCATATAAGTTTCGACACTAGTTTCTTCCTTTTGATCAGCGGTGGCTGCGTTCAAACGTTTATTAACAGCTTCATTAGCAGCTTCTGTAAGACCAGGTGTAAATGTCACTTCCATATCTCCTTCTTCTTCATGTGTATGATTATCAAATGCAGAATCATCGGTATTCTCAAGTAACTTGCGATACTTTTCACGTAAAGCATCAACATCTTCATCATCGTCTGAATCATCGTCATCTGAAGAAGCAAGATAAGCTTGGAAATCCAAATCTTGTAAATCTTCATTTGTGAAATTGCGTCGAGTGACTTCGAGACGTTGATGATCATCCATATCCCAAGTCAACTTGACCTTGGTATGTTGTAAGGCCTAGATAATAATAATAATAATATAGGATCAGTTTATCATTTTTCCTTTCATTTTTAAAAAAAATAAAAAGAGATAAAATGATACTTACATCAGTAGAAAATTTGGAAGGCTTATAGTCTTCTGGTGCAAAAGTACAGACTTCCTTGGGTTCATCTTCATCAAAGGTCATTTCATCGGGTATATAACGTAAATCGAAAAAGTTGGCACTGGCTTCATATTCATTACCATCGCATGCCTTATAGAGAATTTGTGCTGTTTCAACAGAATCACATTCAATGACAGCATAATAATACCTAGTGGTAAAATGAGACAAAAAATAAAAATTAAAATGTTGTCAATATTTTTTTTCAAAGAAAAGCCATGACACATATATATATAACATCTCCATATCCCGAAATAAATAGGTATATACATACTTTAAACGATCCAATTGATATTTACGAAGTGCTTCTTGATCAAAATCTTCATCATGTTCTTCATCATCTTCATCATTTTTTTTGTGATTCTTATTCTTTGATACAGCATCACTTCCATCCTTTTCAAACAATTCCTTGGGTGGACCCTCCATTTCTTCACGGGCCATACGTTCTTTACCAAATTCAGAAGGATAGATTGACACTTGTTTGATGACGGAGGTGGTAGGTTTAAATGCGTTCAATACTTTTAAAAGGTCAATAGCTCGAATTCTATCCCAATCCATATTGACTGCTGCAATTCGATAGGTAGCATCACCAGTGGGGATCTATGGTGGAGATTCTATTTAATAAACTGATCTATATTTTTTTCCCCTTCTCATCCTTTCCCCCTATGATAATTATATTCCAGTATTTACCTCATTTCCAGCTTCTAATTCTTCATCACTTTCTTCTTCGTCCGTGGTAGTTTCTTCATCTGATGATTCAATCACACCTTGACCACGCATAGGATCATATTTAGGTTTACGAGGCTTTACAGTAGGAATCTTTTCATCTTCCAAATTTCCTTCATCTTCAGCCAATTCACGTTCCAATTCTTCCAATGTCTTTTCCTCTTCTTCGTCTTCATCAGACTCGTCTTCAATTTCATAAAAACGTTTTAATTCGTTCTCGGCTGTTTGAGGTGCAATAGGACGACCATATCGATCCACCTTGGCTATAAATATTTTTATATATTGGATTCCATTAATTTCGATCCATTTCAAAAAAAAAACAATCACCGTGTTGATTCTCAAAATATAAAGTTTTTTTTTTTTTTTTACTTACGTTGTTCAGCAAATTCACTTGATTTCAACATGGACGAGAATCGATTATCGATCTGAACTTTGGTGTCCTTTCTTCTAGGACGTTTGAATCGAGGATCATTATGAACATGAGAAAAACGAGGATCGTCCGTGATCTTTTCCAATGGTCGATCAAAGGACTTTTTACCCTTTCCTTTGTGATTGTTCTTATTTTTGGGTGGCATGTTATTTTATTAGAAAAATGTCAAAATAGTGGGAAAAAAGGTACTTGTGAAAGAATTTTTTTTTTTTAGGCGGAATTAAACTTTTTTTTTAGTGGTAGGACAAAAGTTTTCTTTTGCATTTTCATTTGACATGGCTGAAACAAGCACTCGTCTGTTTAACTATACGATCCTATATAACTTTCAGGTGATTAATTAATCACTATGTTTATGATAACTTAATACTGATGCGTATAAGAGGTAAAGTTTATAGTTAGATATAGTCAAGTTTATTAAAAATATAATTTTATTGAATTAAAAATGTTTTCTTGGATAAATTACAATCAGTGAAAAAACCTTTATCATAATCCATTTCACAACATCCAATCACTTTATTGTATCCTTCTACTTGTTTCTTTTTAATGACAGGATGGTGCCAACTACCAACATCATCTTGAAACAAAACTTCAGTCAGAATCACGTATTGTGCCAAAGGGTCATCCACTTGTTCCGTTAAATAATCGAAATTGAAATATGCGGCAAACTGACACTCATCACTTTCTTCGTGGTACCAATACAGGTTTTCCTTTTTTATTTCCGTAAATCTTGATAATGCTTGGAGTTCTTTAGAGATTCGATGCAAATATTTTTTATTTGTCGTAACTTGCAAAAATATGCGAAAATTCGTTTCCTAATCGGATGTTTTTTTGGGAATCAGAAAGCTGAACAAGAATGCACAAATAATAATTTTCTCTATTATTATCATCATCGATATCATCAGGACTTGGAGGTAGATCTTTTATTTGTATTGTCAAATAAGTGTTTTCGACGATCATGGGTTGCTTGTTGGTTAGATAAGCACTTGTAATGTGCATAGTCTTTTCAATGATGGTGTAATTTCGAAAGGATGTTGGTTGCAACATTTCATGCATCCCATTCACGCCAGTCCAGGATGGTAAAAAACTGTATTTTTTCATTTTTGATTTATAATTCCATTCATATTTTCTAAAAGATAAAATGCTGATATCTTTTTTTGCTAGTAGACCATAAAATTGAACGATCAAATCCTCAACTGGCTGGTCGTAATCAATGTTGATTTTATCCATGATATCAGGAAAAAGATGGATGAGAGCAAAGACACGATCATGTTCTTTGGTACTAGTTCGTTGATGTGCATGAAATAGAATCTGTGACACACTTAGATCCGACGATCGCTTTATTAATTCATTTGCTGGATCACCATAAAAAAGATCATCTCCCCATTTATGATAGTTTTTGCCGATAAATAACAATCGTTTTGATTTTATTGCTTCTTCCAAAGTCCATAAACGTTTGAAATATTCCTGATTTACAAGAGTATTATTTCTTGAATAAGTATCAAGGACAAGTGCCACTGTGCAATAAGCGTAGCTATAAATATGATGCATGTTGCGTATTTCTCGTTTTTTTTTTCATCCTTGTTGTTTTGATTAATGCACATTTGATCGTACCATATATACTGAATGTTGAACTGTTTGCATATTTGTTGAATGGTGCCTTCAAATTTGACGTATTTCACTTTTCCTTTCATTTTATTTTTCTTTCCTCTTCGCTGTATTTTTTTCTCATAAGGGAAAATAATTTTATGTTTGCCTTCATCCACTCGCATAGATTTTCCAGTGACTTGATCGATGATGCTGTCGCCAGATTGGTTCCAAGAATAGGATAATGCATAGTATCCTTCTTTTACTTGAGAACCTTTGACCACTTTCATGTCATGGATACGAACAAGTTTGGTAGGCATAAATTTTGTTTTGGATAACCCCATTAGGAACTTTTTTTAATGGTTGATCATGGTGAACAGTTTTTCTTGTTTTGGGATCCTTTGCAAATTGTGCGGTCTCGTAGGTGATATACATTGTTTCTATTTATATAATTGAAAAGAAGTTCCATATTGGATTATATAATATTTGATAGATACTCAACTTCTAAAAAAAATGAAACTAAATATTACTTGGTAAGACTGCGAGAATGACAATAAGAGCTTATGATGGATCGTGCTAATCAATATGTCTTTTTTCCAGATTTATATTAAGAAGTGATATTCTTATAAAAAATAGAAACTGGGAAAAGATGAAAAGAAGATACAAAAATAACCACTTTACAAACGTATCTTTTTCTCACTAAAACTTGCGTGACACAACAAGGCTGCAAAGCCAAAACCTTAAAGTAATTGAAAGGTTACTATTTCAGCATAATTTACATATTATAAGGAAAACAAGAAGCTCTTGCTATTCACTAAATTAACTAGATAACATGAATTTATCTAATGCTGTTGTATGTCGTTTCTCTCTTGCTGAATTGTGTTGAAGCAAGATACGAAAATAAAGAATGACTGTTATAGCGTTTTACATTTATCTTTGTTTGTACTATATGCAACGGAATGACACTACGTACCATCGATCTTAAAAGTTATCTCATCTACAGAGTTAAACATAAATAAATTATATGACCGTTCGTATCCATTTGAATATACAATGTTTTATTTCGTTTCGCTCATTCAGTATGATTCAATAGTTCATTGTTTAAATCAACGATAACACCCTTTGTATTTTGAATATCATTACTTCATTGTTTC
The DNA here is from genome assembly GCA_025677815.1 of Phascolomyces articulosus. Classification (NCBI taxonomy): domain Eukaryota; kingdom Fungi; phylum Mucoromycota; class Mucoromycetes; order Mucorales; family Lichtheimiaceae; genus Phascolomyces; species Phascolomyces articulosus. The sequence continues at coordinate 516,999 of JAIXMP010000026.1, read as the reverse complement.
ATTGCTTCCTTTAGACAAAACACAAAAAGTAAGGCTTGTTTGTCAAAGCATAATCTTAAATAGCACTAACACCAAAAGTGAATTGAGGCAGTTTTCTCACTTGCATAATCTATTTATGAAACTTTCTATAAGCATGTTATAATGCAATGCGTGTGAATCTAAAACGTTTTATTGAGTGAAAAGATAATGACTTGAGGTCTGCTTTCCATTAATAAAAAAATCTTGACAGCTACCAAGTTTATACTTTCTCACCACACTACCATGCACCATACACCTGTTAATGGTTGTATTCGTTATTCCACAGATTATTAGAACAACTTGTTGTTTTATTTGGTTGTATTAGTAATAGAGAAGTTTTGGTGTTCTATGTATATGTATAGAACTCATGCAGGATTGATGTGAGTAGTAAATGAACCCGAAAAAAAACAAGAGGAGGCCATAACACTGGTAATCATTATATACTATAAACTACAAGAAGTAACAATTCCCCTTTCTCATTATAAACACCCAAGCTAGTATGGAAATAAACAAAATACGCGTGAACCGATAAAATGGTATAGAATGTTACCACGTTGAAATTGTGCCGCAGCGGAAAAAAAAAAGAGATTCGATGGAATGCATGGTAGAACTTGAAAGTGTGGTTTGATTGGTTTAGCAAAAAAAGCTGCCAGTAGTACCCATCATAATAACAACACGTGGTGCACAGGTATGGATTATTCTCACATGGGATATAATTACCATATAATATCGATAGATTACTCATAATCTTGAGGTTGTTATTCAAAACCAGGTTGATATTAAAAAAAAGATTAGGTTCCTTGATCCGAAACGTGAAATTACCTCTTGAAAGTAAAACCTTCTTTAAAAAAACTTTAAAAAATCCAAAACCGTTGATGCAAGATAAACGTAGTTGAATTAATGAATTTAAATAATAATGACATCGCGCACCAACTTTTTTATTATTTAGATAGATAATTTGTAAAGGTAGCCTTAATTCAAACAAATAATCAAGAACTGACGTTATAATCCAAATTATACAAAATATTGGTTGTTGATTAGGATAATGAATAATAATAATAAATAAATAAACCAATCCACGATGATATATAAATATATCCACTCTTCCTGTTTTTATAAAACAGCACTCCTGCTTTTTCTTTGACAATATGCATCAATTTCGTATCCCGGGTTAATAATATGAGACATCTATAGAAAAATTCGTCAAGTTTTTGGTTACTGAAACCAAGAGGAAAAAAAAAAAAGAAATATATCTTAAACAAGAACCTGGGCATTGGGACCGTGCATAAAATTTTTTGGTTTCTGTGTTTTTTTTACACAATGTATTTTTTTGTTCCCATAAACAAAATCTTATCCAAACTAGTGTTTTTTTTACATAATAGTTAATAATAAGAATATGAACCTAACTTACTTTAGCTTTGCCTCCACGATTGCATAAATAAATTTCCTATTTATTTATATAAAAAAAATCCATGCAGAAACCGTATAAGCATGCATGCATCAGCATCAAGATACTATTTCCCCTCTTACACAATTTGTGGCATTTCATATATATTTTCTTTTTGTTCTACCGGCTTTCAAATCCGGTTTTACACTACCGGCGCACATATCCGGTTCAAGTAAACCATACTCTGAATAACTCAGTTCGATCGGCAAAAAGCGTGGTGGATTGGAAAGCAAGTATAAACTGAGCGGTCATTGGCTAAATGTTTGATGCGGAGAAGCTAAGATTTTTACGTAAAAATATCAAAGAATGTTTCGGAACACGTTATATAAATAAAGAGTCTTTTTCCTTCTTTATACAACAACGATTCCCTTTTCTTTGTTCTGTAGATGTTCTTTTCTTTATTATCATTATCTACATCTATTTTATCTTATCGTTAAATGACTGACAAAAATAACCCAATCCTGGAAAATGATTGGCATACACAATCTATTGATCATGTTGCCAAGACATTAAATACTTCGCTTAAGGAAGGGTTAACAACGGATGAAGCAAATGCTCGTCATGCAGTTTATGGTTATAATGAATTATCAGCCGATGGTGGTGTTACTTGGCTCAAGGTCCTACTTCGTCAATTGACTGATGTTATGTAAGTATTTTAGTATTGTATCAACATGAAAAGATAGATTAGTTTACTGATCCCAATTTCTTTGTTTTTTTTTTTTTTTTTTATTCAGGAATTGGTTGTTCTGTGGTCTTGGTGTTGTTTCCTACGTATTTCATGATTGGCCTACTGGATCCATGCTTATGCTTATTGCTATTTTGAATCTTTATCTTTCATTCAGTCAAGAATATGCTGCCGAACAAACATTAGCCGCCCTTCGTAACTTATCTACACCAGTAGCAGAAGTCCTTCGTGATGGTCGTGAGCAATCTATTGAAAGTCGTGAAATCGTACCTGGCGATATCCTATTGATCAAAGAAGGTGATTCTATTGCTGCCGATGGTCGATTATACTCTATTTCCAACCTTGAAGTCGATGAAGCTCTTTTAACTGGTGAATCTGTACCTGTCACAAAACAACTCATTGTTCTGGAGAAGCCTGGTAAGTTTTTTTTAAAAAGAAATTCATTGAATTTGAATTAAGAAGTGTTCTTTTGTGTAACCGTTCGTTTTTGCTTCCCCGCATTTTTTTTCCATAGATGAACCATTAGGTGATCGTGTCAATATGGCTTATAGTTCAACTGTTGTTTCAAAAGGTCGTGGCAAAGCTATCGTGACAAGTACCGGTATGCTTACCGAAATTGGTAAAGTGGCCAAGAAATTAAATGATGCTGGCGATAATGATCGTACTCGTTTGCAAAAGACTTTGAATAAAATGTATTTTGCTTTATTGGTGGCTGCTGTCATTTGTGTCATCATTGTTCTTGCTGCTGTCAAGTTTGATGCCGATTATGATCAAGGCATGTATGCCATGACCGCTGCACTTTCCGTTTTGCCCGCTGGTTTGACAACAGGTAAGAAATAAAAAGAAGGAATTGGATAGGATGGATGAGTGGAAGAAAAAAATAAAAAGGATGGATCATGGATGATTGTGGGTGTTAAAAAATTGCAATGATATTAGTTATGACGGTCACTCTTGTTCTTGGTGGTAAACAAATGGCTGAACAAAAGGCTATTGTTCGTAAATTGAAATGTCTCGAAACTTTGGGTTCTGTTACCAATATCTTTTCTGACAAGACGGGTACATTGACCATGGCCAAAATGGTGGTGATTCGATTCTGGACACTCAATGAAGGTTATTTCTATATTGAACCCAAAGGTATAGCACCTGAAGGCAATGTATATCATACTGAGGGACTTTCGGATGAAGGAGGTGATATGATGAAGGGAGAATTGGTTGATAAATCTGCTATTTCGGGTCCATTGCAACAATTGGTTCATTGTTCAGCACTTTGCAACATGTCCAGTATTTTCCGTCGTGAAGAAAACCCTTCTGGTGGTGTCAGTGTCAATATGGATGAGAAATCAATCGCCGCCAGTTTGAAAAGCAGTGATATCAACGAACCTACTGAATCTGATGATTGGATCCCAAGTGGCGCACCTACCGAAGTTGCTCTTCAGGTCTTTGCGCACAAGTTTGGCATGGGTAAACCTCAATTAAATGCCATGGGTTGGGAAATGTTGGCTGAATATCAATTTGATTCCACCATCAAACGTATGTCTACTCTTTGTCGTGATACTACCACTGGTGATGCTTATGTCTTTACCAAAGGTGCTGCTGAACGTATTGTTTCTCTTTGTTCCAATGTGGGAAGTGATGAAAAACTTGTTTTGAATACCGTTGAAAAATTGGCCTCCAAAGGTCTTCGCGTGATGGCTCTTGCTTGTCGTAAAATGGATCCTGCCTCCATGACCGATTTGCCTTCGTTGGATCAAATGCATAAACGCTTCCCTCGTGAAGAAATGGAATCTAATTTGGAATTCTTGGGTTTAACTGGTATTTATGATCCTCCACGTGCTGAATCACGTCAAGCTGTCAATGAAGCCCATCAAGCTGGTATTTCTGTCCATATGTTGACTGGTGATCATGAAATTACTGCTCGTGCTATTGCCAAGGAAATTAATATCTTGGATACCAAACTCTTGTCCGAAAAAGAAATTGATAGTCTTGTCATGTCAGGTCCTCAATTCGATGCACTCACTGATGATCAAGTGGATCAATTAGACCGTCTTCCATTGGTCGTGGCTCGCTGTTCTCCGGAAACCAAAGTCAAAATGATCCAAGCTTCTCAACGACGTCATTTGATTTCTGCCATGACAGGTGATGGTGTCAACGATTCTCCCTCTCTTCGTATCGCTGATGTTGGTATTGCCATGGGTAAAAATGGTAGTGATGTCGCCAAACAAGCTTCGGATATTATTCTTACAGATGATAACTTTGCCACTATTATTCGTGCTATTGCCGAAGGTCGTCGTATTTATCAAAACATGCAACGTTTCTTGTTATACTACTGGATTGCTCTTGCTGCTTTGGCTATTGTCGTGTTGGTCTGTTTGGCTATTCAAGATCCTGCTGGAAAGAGTGCTGCTCCTTTATCCACTTTGCAAATGATTTTGATTTACATTGCTATCACCCCACCTGCTGCTGATTTGAGTACCCAGTCCGCTTCACCTACCGTCATGCAAGAACCTCCTCGTCCTCCTACTGAAAGTATCTTTAACAAGGAAATTTTGTTGGATTTGGGTGTCTATTCCATTGTCAATGCTGCCTTTTGCTGTGTTGCCTTTTTCGTTCCCTTGTATGTTCTCAGTGATGGTGTCGGTGTTGGTGGTGTTGGCTGTGATAACAATTATCAACCTGGTCTTTGTGACTCCTTCTACCGGGCTCGTGCCAGTATGCTTACCTTTTTCATGTTCAGCTCTATTATCTTCATGGTCCATGTACGCAGTTACCGTCGTCCCGAATGGGATATGGCCGGTATTAAAAAGACAATTCGCTCCAAGACCATCATTGGTACCTTTATCTTTGATTTGGTTACCCTGCTCTTATTTATGTATATCCCTCAAGTGGCCATTGAAGGCTTCAGTATGTTGGGCATGACTTGGGAATGGGGTCTTGCTATTGGTTTGGATATCGTCTTTATTGCCTTTGGTGAAGTCTATAAGGCTATCAAGCGACGTGTTATGAAACCATTGACAACTCAAGTGGTTACTAGTGCATAGAACGTTTTTATACGTACAACACATATACACACACAAAAAAAAAAAAAAAAAACTTATTATATCTTTTCATTCATTCTCCTTTCCATATATATACATACTTCTATTTATTACTACATACATTTTACTTCATTTTTTTTTGTTCTTCTCATAGTATTCCCTATTTCACCTCCTCTTTACATCCCTCTCATTTGTATAATTCTCATTATTATTTAAAAACATATAAATATAGTATATACATATTTTTCCCAGTGAAATGCCTTTCATGTCATAATTTTGCTACTATTCTGCAAATATTGAAGCTTTAGTAATACTTCTTGTGAGTTAATGGCTGTAGGTAGGTGATGGTTTGATAACGCTCTAACGGATTTATACCAATCAAAATTAGTTTTTAAATATATTATTGTTTTAACATATACTATCAACACACCTGTAAGTGAAAAACATAAATGGAGCTCTGTTAATTATAAGCAAACCAGCCGTTTGAATGGAGAAGAATATATCTACATTAAAAGGAAAAAAGGGATGACTAATTTATGGCGTGCTGTCTAACGTGTCAATTTTTCATGATGGATCAGTTTTGATATATATTTGTGAACCCTTGTTACAAGAAAACAGATCTGGTCTTATAACATCAAGTAGTAAACCAAAATTGTGTAACCAACGCGGGCAACAATTTCTTTTTTTTTATAACACACAGCTCCTCCTGCCCTCATACACGTTTAATGAACCTACACATGCAATAACACTATTAAAAAATATGTCTAACACCTTTTTAGTGTATATTTAGTGTAGCAAAATCTCTTTGTTACGGTTAAATGAAAAGGGTAGAAAGGATTCATGCTTTTTAACACCAATGGAAAATTAAAAAGTATTCTCATAGCAATAATATAAATCACATGATCCCGGATTTTCTGCACACTCAGGGGCACCGGTATTAAAAAGTCGAACTCAAAAACTCAAAATTTTAAAGCTGTCAAAATCATTCCCTGCAAATAATTTAAAGAATGTCTTAATAAACATTTTATAAGGATCAATCCAATGCTAATGAATTTCTTATCATTCTTTGGAATAATTTCAGAAAAAAACATATTGTTTGTTAAAATACGCATTTTTCAGCAATATTCTTCTAACAAAAAAAAATGATGTAAACCAAGGAACAGGGCAAGAATTCATTTTTCGTTTGATAATTTTATTAGCAATACACATTGTATTACAGTGGAAAATATGTTGTGAAAAGACGCACTCAACTGAAAGCTTTTTAATTCTATATTTTTCTAATAATTACTCATGTTTGTATGTTTTGTGATATGGAGCAAGTTCTCCTGCTATCAATAGCTATAGAGCTCCTAGACAAAAAACAACGCTTCTATCGAGTCAATAGTACAACTCATTTTTCATTCTGACAAAAAAATAACACTGGCCAGCAAATTGTGATTGTTACTAATGAGGTAATAAAAAACCACACACTCTCTTTCTTTTTCTCTAACCAATGACAATCTTTTTTCTGCTTTATTATTTCATATAACTACATATTAATTTGGTACTGCTACCGTGATGATTTACCTTGATTATTTGTGACATATTATATCATTTTTTATTTTCACTGTTTGTTGAATATATAGCATGTATCTCTTGAAACACATTATTTTTGTCGATATAAGCGTAAAAAAAAAAAGTTAAAAAAGGAGGCTCTTTGATCTCTAAAGGATACACTGATAGTTATAAAAGTGGTATATATAATCCAAATTGGCGGAAAAAGGAGAAAACATTTATATTATTCAACAACAAGAAACCAAACATTTTAACTTGGAGTTGCTAGCAATCATTAATGATGATGACTATAATTGTATCGATGAGAAACTTAATACCAACAAATAGTGAGACAAGAGAACCATCTATCTTCCAGTGCCCTGAAAGATTCAGAACATGACGATACATATAATGGATCTTATTCTTGCAAGTTTACTATTGGGGCATACAATATGATGATGGATTATTAGTGATTCAAAAATATAGCGTAACATTAGAAAACAAAAGGAAAAATGATTTGATAATGTAAATATTATGAATAGATGCAATAGTAGTAGTAATAACAAGAATAATCTTCTCAATGGTACCGAACATTTATGTATAATATAGCTAATAATGCTTTTTTTTGCTTATAGTTTAATGATCTATGATTATGATGTGTTAAATAACTTTCAATTCTAATCCTTCTGATTATGCTGCTTCGTTGTATCTCGTATGCATGTATATAAAACCATGCTAATAATTGAGATTGACTAATAAGAAACTGGATAATATTCAATATATTAAAAAAGAAAAAAATTTGACAGCTCTTTCTTAAATGTATAATATTATTTTTTTGGTTAATACTCTGTAGTATTTGTTAACACATGCATTTCCAATAAAAAAATACTAATAGTAATAATGAAACTATTGGTTTAATTTGAAGGATATTAATATTAATATTACAGCTACTATACTGCTTTAAATTACTCTTAAGCGTAATAAAACATGATAATGATGGGGATTAATATTGTAAAAAAAACCATCATCATCCTCATCATCGATAATAGTATCAACAATAAACCATCAGTTAGTAATGGCCAATATTGATATAGTAACACAAACGTAGTACAAAAACCCAGAAATTTACAAAAAGATATCAACTTCTGAAGAAGTTGTTGATTTGAAAGTGAGCAAGGTAGGGGTCGAACCTACGATCTCCTGATTCGTAGTCAGGCGCCTTATCCATTTGGCCACATGCCCTTTGTTGTTTTTAGATTCTATTTAAAATAGATGAAGGAAATTTTTAATCAAAAAACAAATAAAAAATAATACATTTTTATTAATTTTTTTTTAATAAAGTATTAATTAAATATAGATGTAATTTATATCATCAGATAGAGAAAAAATTAAGCTTTCAAATGGTACTAGCTATATAGTGTAAAAATAAATATATAAAAATATATTGATTTTTAAAATATTTATTTATTTATTTTAATTTTTTATTAATATTTTTCTATTTACTTATTTTGAATTCCCGATCTTCTACTATTATTAATATAGTTATTATAAAGTATTACATTTTTTTTTATATAGGGATGGATAAAGAATTCTTATAAAAGTCTATATAATTAGCTATATTAATCTTATTATATAGTTAATATAGAAAATAATATAATAAAAAGAAAATTACTAAATTTTTTTATCTATATTTATAGTATTATATATATATACTCTAATTGTTGTATCAGAGAGAAATCAATCAATAAAAAGAATAAAAGGAGACAAGATAAGTCAACGAGACCCGCCAATAATGAACTGAAGTTTATTAAGATAAAAAATAATCTCTCTATTTATAAGAAAGTGCTCATCATAGATGGACTATTACAACTTGCACATTATGGTATAATATTAGAATATAGATTGCATCATTTGGATTGCGTGTTATGAGGACAGCATATTTAAGTAGACCATGAATGATATCGTTAGAAGGATTGCGTGATCCAGCATAATTAACAATATGTGAAAGAGGATGGTGCAATACTGTGTGTAACATAAGTAATTATCTAAATAGAATCACCGCACAAGTGAGATATAGGGTGAATGATAGTAATAATAATAATAATAATGAAGAATTATTATTTATTGTGAAGCTATTGTATATTGGATACAACAAGAAGTAATAGTTAAGATTAATTCTATTTTTTTACTATTTAAATTGTTATCATCCTTTATTAAATTGTTATATCTAATACTACCCTTTAGAGCAACATTTAATATCCTGAACCTTATAAGTTATCAAAACTTACAAGGTGCTTTTTTTATTTAATTTTTTAAAAGAAAAAAAAAATTATTGAATCTGACAACCTAATTTTTAATGAAGGGTTTTGCAGAAGATTCAACATATAAATTTATTAAAGTTATTACATAAAACTATAATTATATAAAACTAATCTTTAATTGATTATATTTTATTAATTGCCAAAAAAAAGATAATTTCTTTTTCAAAATTGATATTATTATATTATACTTTTATTTATTTTTATCTACTAATATTTATTATTATTAATGTTTCTCTTACTGTTGATCAAAATGCAACTCTTCAATAGGGGGGATTAAGAAACAGGTAGTAGTATAGTAGTAGGAGATAAACATGATCCTCAATCATCTTTCTAATCATAGTGTTTATATAGATTGGTATATTATCTATTACTAATTACTAAATAACAACCTAGTTATATAAAACTATAAGATCATGACTTATTATAATAATAATTTAATTTATGATGACCTATATTGTATTCTGACACTATACTCCTTTATAATAAATACCGATATTACACAAAAGGCACAGCTTGAGCACATATACAAATAAGGAAACTTAAATAATCCTTGTTTAAAAAAGGAAGTTAGTATAATTGTATAATGATGTACTACCTCTATATAACTCTCTAAAAAGAAAATGTCAAAGAAGATATCAAAGATAAATGGCACAGCCTTAGACCTATCTTTATAGATACCCTCATAAATGATAATAATTATCATATCCCAAAGGTCCTAATTCATCCATCCATAATATAGAATAATATAAAATAAGTAACTAAGCCAACATCTTTCATAGAATAGAAAAAGTATAAATAAGCCATTGTAAACATAACTGTAGAAAAGTAATTCAACTTTTATTCAAATCTTTCTTTCCATTAAAAAACCTATAAAAAAGTCTCAAAGGATTTATATCGTCTGTTTTATCTTTTATTCTTGTGAAAAATATAAAAGGTAGTAAAAATAGAAAAGTAAAGATGATAGGAATACGTTGAGACTGTTATATAGATTTATTTAATAAAAATAGTGATGCTCCAACTATCTGATAAATTGATGTCCTTTTATACTTTTCAGTGAGATATATATTTCTTATTATTTCTTTACATATACTATTGTTGTGTTCATATTTGTATTAGAGATATTGTCGATGATGGGAACTGTTCCTATTATCTTACGCCTGTCCATGACACAAGGCGTTTATGGATCCCTTATTCTTATTATTTTATTCGCATGCCTTATTCGGTACATCTGTTCCGATGTACCTGGTCATGGCGTTAATCTTATTCTTTATCCTTGTTTTTACCTCATCCTATTTTGGATGTGGCACAGACTTTACTTATTTATTCTATCCGATCTTATGGACACGACAATTCTAATCTAAAATTAACCAAATTCCACAACCTATACTTCATCATTAATGACTTTACCTTTCATATATTATCTGCATCAAGAGTATCTATTAATAATCTATTAATAATAAACTCTATGTAGTGCTCCTCTATTCTACTTCTAACTCTTGTGTTCACTTCAGGAGGCTGCTCATATAAGCTATTGTTTCTCTTTCCTTTCTTTGGATATAGGATAGGTTGAGGCTTTCTCAAAGTTATATCTAGAATACCTCCATGATAAATAGCACTAAAAATAGTAATGGATATGCATCTTTCTATTGTTTGGTACTATACCATTAGCAGGCGTTCCTATTTTTAATCTTCTGAAATTATGACGAAGATGCATATTAAATCTAGCTTCATTAATAAACACATGGTTTTTCATATAGTCTATGTTGCGGTCCTTTTCTCAGTCCTTGATTACTTGTTTTCTGAGGCTGATTACTCTTGTTGTGATTCTTGCAGCAGGTAGTTTTTCAAGTTTTTTTTTGAATGTAACTGTACAATGTTTCACCAAGTGGTTATGCATTGCTAAAAGACTAACTGAAATGCCAAACTTCTCACAGAGTTCATCCCTAGCTTGCCAAAGTACTGCAGTTATATATTTATCGAAGTAATCAATGAGAAATTTTGTGTATTCCGCGAAAAGTTTTTTAGGGGCCCTCCAGACTGAGGTTTCTTTCCAGAAAGAACTTTGTCTTCATCAAATCGATACTAGCGACAATAATGCTGGGCAGTTCGTACTGCAAAACCATGTTCTAAGGCAGCTATTCTAGCTGAATAACCGTACAAAAATACCAAATCTATCAAACCTTGTATCTGGTGTGGTATATAAGAATTATAGGGTTCCCTAACCATTGTAGTATTTGGTTTCTTCTTTTTCTGAACAATATTGACTCGCCTCTCAACACTTACATTTCCATCTATTTTCATTGCTTTAGGCTTCGATCGATGAATCTTATAATAATTGAGATCCAATGATCTCCTTATATGAGGTTATGTGGCAGGTGTATAAGTGGTGGAATCTTATGGTCCTGTATAAGCTATCCATTCCAGGTCAATAACTTCTACTATTCTTGGGAAAGATTCCTCAACGGTTTCGGTCATGATCCCATCATCCTTTACATTAAAGCAGTAAAGGTACCCAGGAGGAACGTCCTAATTATATTCGTTTACTGGAACATCAGTTCCACTTTTAACTTCTAACGTAGGTAAAAATTGATCAGGTACAACATTCGAGGTAGACATTGCAAAAGTAAAAAAATAAAAAAAAATCAGAACGTGAAAAAAAATAATGAGAGTGCGCAAAAAAGTTAGTCCGTGTACGCAAAAAAAAAATTTATATATTTTGCAGCATATGTAACGTTGTTTTCAAGTTTATTTTTCTGATGGGAAATACACACTACAGGAAACTTTTACATGATACATTTTCTTAATTAATGGTACTTCATATAATATTACATGTAACAACATTTAATAACTTTTGTATTTATTGTGAAGTTATATTTGTAGTTGTTTTTTATAGTATCTCCTGAGCAAGATTACATTCGCAACTCTGTTAAATTTCAGGTATAATGATTATAAATATAAAATGCATATTTGGATATTTACCAAATAGTAACTAACTGATGTATTTATTTATTAGAAGGGCAATTATTACTAGAAAGGATGGTTACTTGGATAAGGATCTGTTACTGGGACGATCTGTCGTTACATGTTTTTCGAATTCATTGAATTTCTTGTTGCCGTCCATAGGGTCAATAGATTGCATGTCACTATAATCACCTGTTGAATATCTGCATTTGTAGACTGGGTGATGGAGGACATGCGTCCAAGGATTATTATGCCAGTCCGTGGGGGTCAATGGGAGCTTCAGGTAGCTACCTATACTTTCACAATCACCTGTCGAGTACTTAACCGGGTGATATGGACCTTGCTTTCATGAAGAATTATTATGCCAGTCCGTGGGGGTCAATGGGAGCTTCAGGAGCTACCTAAACTTTCACAATTGCCTGTTGAATACTTAACCGGGTGATATGGACCTTGCTTTCATGGATAATGATCTATTGGGTGTTTAGTGATGCCAAACCATCGGGTCAATGGATTATATGCAGTGATCTACATTTGTGATAATCACCTGTTGAATATCTACACCAACTATCCAGTTGTCTGTAAACCGAGTGATGAAGGACACGCCTTGAGAAAGCAATTACAAGCCTGGTGTTGATGGTGTCAGTCCGTGGGGGTCAATGGGAGTTTCAGATAGCTACCTATACTTTCACAATTGCCTGTTGAATGCTTAACCGGGCAATACGGACATGCGTCTATGAATTATTATTATGGCAGTCCGTGGGGGTCAATGGGAGTTTCAGATAACTACCTATACTTTCACAATCGCCTGTTGAATACTTAACCGGGTGATAAGGACTTTGCCTTCATGGATAATCCTCCACTGGATGTTTAGTGATGCCAGACCGTGGGGTCAATGGATTGCACACAATGATCTATAGCTCCGCAGCGACCTGTTGAATATTTACATACTAGTTTTCAAAACTGTATTGTTGACCGGGTTGTTATGGTTAGACCTTTCTATTCTATGATTTGAGATTCATGTATCACATATTACCGAGTTGCCAGATCCTTTATTTATATAGGTGAAGTATTTACATATCTTGGAATACTCTATTTCTTGATACTTTAGATAACGACACGTTTTTGTTGTGATTTCTATTTTATAGGATTCAAGAAAAATCTGCTATATTGTTTACAAGAAGTCAGTGTTGTTAAATTTCAGGTATAATGATTATAAATATAAAATGCATATTTGGATATTTACCAAATAGTAACTAACTGATGTATTTATTTATTAGAAGGGCAATTATTACTAGAAAGGATGGTTACTTGGATAAGGATCTGTTACTGGGACGATCTGTCGTTACATGTTTTTCGAATTCATTGAATTTCTTGTTGCCGTCCATAGGGTCAATAGATTGCATGTCACTATAATCACCTGTTGAATATCTGCATTTGTAGACTGGGTGATGGAGGACATGCGTCCAAGGATTATTATGCCAGTCCGTGGGGGTCAATGGGAGCTTCAGGTAGCTACCTATACTTTCACAATCACCTGTCGAGTACTTAACCGGGTGATATGGACCTTGCTTTCATGAAGAATTATTATGCCAGTCCGTGGGGGTCAATGGGAGCTTCAGGAGCTACCTAAACTTTCACAATTGCCTGTTGAATACTTAACCGGGTGATATGGACCTTGCTTTCATGGATAATGATCTATTGGGTGTTTAGTGATGCCAAACCATCGGGTCAATGGATTATATGCAGTGATCTACATTTGTGATAATCACCTGTTGAATATCTACACCAACTATCCAGTTGTCTGTAAACCGAGTGATGAAGGACACGCCTTGAGAAAGCAATTACAAGCCTGGTGTTGATGGTGTCAGTCCGTGGGGGTCAATGGGAGTTTCAGATAGCTACCTATACTTTCACAATTGCCTGTTGAATGCTTAACCGGGCAATACGGACATGCGTCTATGAATTATTATTATGGCAGTCCGTGGGGGTCAATGGGAGTTTCAGATAACTACCTATACTTTCACAATCGCCTGTTGAATACTTAACCGGGTGATAAGGACTTTGCCTTCATGGATAATCCTCCACTGGATGTTTAGTGATGCCAGACCGTGGGGTCAATGGATTGCACACAATGATCTATAGCTCCGCAGCGACCTGTTGAATATTTACATACTAGTTTTCAAAACTGTATTGTTGACCGGGTTGTTATGGTTAGACCTTTCTATTCTATGATTTGAGATTCATGTATCACATATTACCGAGTTGCCAGATCCTTTATTTATATAGGTGAAGTATTTACATATCTTGGAATACTCTATTTCTTGATACTTTAGATAACGACACGTTTTTGTTGTGATTTCTATTTTATAGGATTCAAGAAAAATCTGCTATATTGTTTACAAGAAGTCAGTGTTGTTAAATTTCAGGTATAATGATTATAAATATAAAATGCATATTTGGATATTTACCAAATAGTAACTAACTGATGTATTTATTTATTAGAAGGGCAATTATTACTAGAAAGGATGGTTACTTGGATAAGGATCTGTTACTGGGACGATCTGTCGTTACATGTTTTTCGAATTCATTGAATTTCTTGTTGCCGTCCATAGGGTCAATAGATTGCATGTCACTATAATCACCTGTTGAATATCTGCATTTGTAGACTGGGTGATGGAGGACATGCGTCCAAGGATTATTATGCCAGTCCGTGGGGGTCAATGGGAGCTTCAGGTAGCTACCTATACTTTCACAATCACCTGTCGAGTACTTAACCGGGTGATATGGACCTTGCTTTCATGAAGAATTATTATGCCAGTCCGTGGGGGTCAATGGGAGCTTCAGGAGCTACCTAAACTTTCACAATTGCCTGTTGAATACTTAACCGGGTGATATGGACCTTGCTTTCATGGATAATGATCTATTGGGTGTTTAGTGATGCCAAACCATCGGGTCAATGGATTATATGCAGTGATCTACATTTGTGATAATCACCTGTTGAATATCTACACCAACTATCCAGTTGTCTGTAAACCGAGTGATGAAGGACACGCCTTGAGAAAGCAATTACAAGCCTGGTGTTGATGGTGTCAGTCCGTGGGGGTCAATGGGAGTTTCAGATAGCTACCTATACTTTCACAATTGCCTGTTGAATGCTTAACCGGGCAATACGGACATGCGTCTATGAATTATTATTATGGCAGTCCGTGGGGGTCAATGGGAGTTTCAGATAACTACCTATACTTTCACAATCGCCTGTTGAATACTTAACCGGGTGATAAGGACTTTGCCTTCATGGATAATCCTCCACTGGATGTTTAGTGATGCCAGACCGTGGGGTCAATGGATTGCACACAATGATCTATAGCTCCGCAGCGACCTGTTGAATATTTACATACTAGTTTTCAAAACTGTATTGTTGACCGGGTTGTTATGGTTAGACCTTTCTATTCTATGATTTGAGATTCATGTATCACATATTACCGAGTTGCCAGATCCTTTATTTATATAGGTGAAGTATTTACATATCTTGGAATACTCTATTTCTTGATACTTTAGATAACGACACGTTTTTGTTGTGATTTCTATTTTATAGGATTCAAGAAAAATCTGCTATATTGTTTACAAGAAGTCAGTGTTGTTAAATTTCAGGTATAATGATTATAAATATAAAATGCATATTTGGATATTTACCAAATAGTAACTAACTGATGTATTTATTTATTAGAAGGGCAATTATTACTAGAAAGGATGGTTACTTGGATAAGGATCTGTTACTGGGACGATCTGTCGTTACATGTTTTTCGAATTCATTGAATTTCTTGTTGCCGTCCATAGGGTCAATAGATTGCATGTCACTATAATCACCTGTTGAATATCTGCATTTGTAGACTGGGTGATGGAGGACATGCGTCCAAGGATTATTATGCCAGTCCGTGGGGGTCAATGGGAGCTTCAGGTAGCTACCTATACTTTCACAATCACCTGTCGAGTACTTAACCGGGTGATATGGACCTTGCTTTCATGAAGAATTATTATGCCAGTCCGTGGGGGTCAATGGGAGCTTCAGGAGCTACCTAAACTTTCACAATTGCCTGTTGAATACTTAACCGGGTGATATGGACCTTGCTTTCATGGATAATGATCTATTGGGTGTTTAGTGATGCCAAACCATCGGGTCAATGGATTATATGCAGTGATCTACATTTGTGATAATCACCTGTTGAATATCTACACCAACTATCCAGTTGTCTGTAAACCGAGTGATGAAGGACACGCCTTGAGAAAGCAATTACAAGCCTGGTGTTGATGGTGTCAGTCCGTGGGGGTCAATGGGAGTTTCAGATAGCTACCTATACTTTCACAATTGCCTGTTGAATGCTTAACCGGGCAATACGGACATGCGTCTATGAATTATTATTATGGCAGTCCGTGGGGGTCAATGGGAGTTTCAGATAACTACCTATACTTTCACAATCGCCTGTTGAATACTTAACCGGGTGATAAGGACTTTGCCTTCATGGATAATCCTCCACTGGATGTTTAGTGATGCCAGACCGTGGGGTCAATGGATTGCACACAATGATCTATAGCTCCGCAGCGACCTGTTGAATATTTACATACTAGTTTTCAAAACTGTATTGTTGACCGGGTTGTTATGGTTAGACCTTTCTATTCTATGATTTGAGATTCATGTATCACATATTACCGAGTTGCCAGATCCTTTATTTATATAGGTGAAGTATTTACATATCTTGGAATACTCTATTTCTTGATACTTTAGATAACGACACGTTTTTGTTGTGATTTCTATTTTATAGGATTCAAGAAAAATCTGCTATATTGTTTACAAGAAGTCAGTGTTGTTAAATTTCAGGTATAATGATTATAAATATAAAATGCATATTTGGATATTTACCAAATAGTAACTAACTGATGTATTTATTTAATGTATAGTTGCTACCACAAAGGATAATCTGGAATAGCGATTGTTAGCCTTTCTTGGACTTAACGAAGAATCCTAACACTTACAGCGGTACTGATACTACGGGATTTATATAATACCGGTGACGAACACAATCATATTTTGGATGACGGAGGATTATACATTTTGCAAAAGCTGCTATAAATTGGAAAAGTAATTGGCCGACAAGTCATTGTCATGGAGCCATTAATACACCCAGCCAGTACATTTATCTGTGTCCTGTTCTTTGGCATCTATTTACATAAAATAGCGAGCCATTATAGAGTCTTATATAATCTATCGGTTATCCACAAATGTATTCCAACCCTTTTTCGCCTTACCTGATTATATGAATCGCTGCTATTTCTTATGGTTGCACGGCTTCAAATGCCATTGGAGGATAGCAATTTTACAATATTTTCAATAAACATGTCAAGCAATGACACAGAAGTCTGGTTTTATTATAATTGAAGTGATTACAAAAATCTGTCCCAAACAAAACGAAGTTCATTACTTCCTTGAAAAAGGCGTTCTTTCATAAAACGTATCATTTATTCTACCTAGAAAATTATCTATGCATCTATATTATAAAATTGGCATGTTTTGCTGATGTAGTACCTTCACAGCAATATTTTAAACTTGATCATCCGGATCCATTGCTTATCGGCTCCCATCAGGCACAAGTCAACATTTTTTTGCACTAAAATATTGAAATTCCCTATGTTGCAAAAACGTGGGTTGCAGAGATTGTTAAATGAATTTTTTTATTATATTCTCCTTTGATTCATTTGAATTTGACACCTTTGTTTGAGTGCTGAAGTGATATTATATTTTTCATTTATTTGATTTGGGCTGGTAACTGCTTATCGATTGAGCAATCAGGCCATGCATGGGTCTGATGTACCTAAAAAATAATATATATATATGCGAATGTTGCGAAATTGTATAAATGCCTTTGAACTTTCATATGCTAATAAATAAAATTACCCGTCCTCTGTTAATGTATAAGGCTACTATCTTTAGAATGGTGATATACAAAGTGCCAAAAAAAATTTGGTTGAAGAGAACAAGACGATGCAGAGTTATATGTGATGTTTTATAATATGAAAACTTGTTCTCTGTCTTAAAATATATTATAATGTTCTTTGACAATAATACGAAGCAAAGCAATCTATTTTGCTCTTGTCGGCATTGAATATTCGGAAAGAAACGATTGCTTCTGGTGATAGTCTGATTATAATAAAAGTACGAGATATGTGAGCAACAATATAATCTTTTGAATCCTCAGATTGTAAGAGAAAATAATATTTCACAGCAGCAGCTTTTTTTTTCTCAAAAAAATAAAAATACAATGGATGACATATCGCCGTTCGGTAAGTTACAATGCAACAAGTGGAACAAATCTATAGAAACCCTAATACCACTTATAGAACAATTAACTACTAATTCTAGTTATGTATCATATTTCGATGTGCAGCCTAAATCAATACCAATCCCCCGACTTTCACAGTAAAATTTATGATGAGGAGATGAATAGCTATGTGATTATTTGCAATCACAGATAATGTATCCAAGTTTGAACGCTGCCACTGCGATGAGATTCGAAGCGGTACTCAAAAATTGTTATTGAAATAAACACATCATCTTTCTCTCATCCTCAACAACTCTATCCAATTGTTATTCAAGGCTAAGGTGTACATAAAAAAATACATGGTATACTATAATATATATATTTATGGTCAGTGGACTTTTATTTTAGCACATTGTTACATATACTTGGTCTTTTTTTTTTCTTTCGTTCCAGACCCGCTTTTTTCATGCATCAAATAAGAACCTACTGCGCACTCGCTGCGTTTTTTCCTTTTCCAGTTTTTTCCACTTCTTTACTCTTTTTCTTTACTCTTCTTCACTTGACCGCCTCTTCGCTTCTATTTTCAGCACCGACATGACCAAAAAAATAAATTACTTTAATGAAATTCCATGCGATCAATGGTCTGCTGAAGGGGCTACAAACCACTATGTAAACGAGTATTCAGTCGACAATTTCCTCATTTATTTGATCCAAGACATTACCACTGCACGCCAATCTGGAAGTAAAAAAATAAAGAACCGTGCTGACGACATATTCATTGAGGTTTTGGTATGATCTTATCTTCTTGTAGTTTTTTTTAAGGTTCTAATAAAGAGAAATATACTTACTGTTATTATTCGTGCTTGAACAGAGTGCAAAGTCAAAAGCAACCACCCATGGAGTTGATAATGCTCAAACTGAACATGGCAGCAATAACAACAGTAGTAGTGGTAATCAATCAAGCGGATCCGTGATCAACATGCAGAATGCATCAGTTCAGCAGCAATTGATTGGTGAGGTTGGTTCATTAACAACATACATTAAGGTAATAGACTTGATAGTACTATATAAAACTTCAAGATTGTAGAACTGTTTCTAAAATATAGTTTGGTTTAAATGAACATATATGCATAGACCAGTGAAAAGGTAAGCTGCTCTTTCTATTGTTATTGTTATTATGTTATGTACATATCATTCTTTTTATACATCGTTTGCTCACACTCCATCTTTCCCGAACAATAGCGATCTGCCTCAAGTGATCATGAAGTCTTGAATAAGGTAAATAAATTTCAAATGATGAAATACAGTTATTTCAAAATCATAATTTACCATAACGTTAACTTTATATGTTTTACTGGGATCAATTTTAGAAAAAAAAGCAGAGAGAGTCGAGGTAAAATTATGATGTATAGACGCATTGAAGCAAACGCGGCTTATATACTGACTATTAGTTTCTCTAAACATTAGAAATAGCGACAACAGCAACCATAATGATGACGGTGATAAGGTATCCATTGGCTCATCAATTGGCTATAATTTATTCTGTTTATCTGAGTACCTATAAATTTATATATTTTAACCTCTTTTTATATTAGATCGAAAAATACTCTCCATCATCATCCTCAGCACCGGTACCAACAACAACAGCAGCAGCATCCTCGTCCTCGTCGTCCATAGCATCACCCAAACCAGAATTACTTTCAAAATTTGAAAAAGTTTGGGAAGAATTCGCGGGTTCTAACCCATTCGAGCACTCCCATCGTTATCGGTATGAAATTTAATTATGATTACTTCAGGTGATAAACATGTTGATTAATAAGAAGAACTAATAATGAACTATTGTATAGGTTGGAAAGATATGGTATTGTGCAGTGTGGACGTCGTTTTGGATTGGATGATATTCCCGAAAACGTTTATGATGCAATTCAATTGGAAGAGGATGTGGAGGAATTGGATCTTCCACTTTATGGTGAGTATCTTCTGGATGCCATAAAGGATAACGATTTTGTAAGTACCAATAAACTGATGATAATACCGGTGTATTTTATTTATAAAAATTGCTAATGTTTCCGATCAACCTCCTCTGTTTTTCTTTTCTTGTAGGGTACACCTTTATGTCGATCTTTGGTATTTCCTCCTCAATCTCACTACCCATCATTATTTTATTCTTCTGAGTTCCACTTTATCCAGTCGATTGTCGATACTTTGTAAGTTAAGAATAAATAATGAGCAGCAAGAGAGCGGTATGTACATGCTGGATATAATATATACTAATATTTGTTTTTCTGTTGTTATATGATGAATAGCTCTAAATCTATCCTCTGTAAAGATAAGCCAACACGAATCCAAGAATCTGAAACTGAATATTCCCACTATGCGTTATGGCCCTTCTTGGAATCCATTGCTTCATTCGTATCTGCAACGAACACTGATAATATTACCCATTTTCGCACTGGCGAAACCGATTTAAAATCTGTGTCAACGATTAAATCGGATATCAAATATAACGCTGACGGTGTTTTATACTTGGATGGATCGCATTTAGAACTATTATTGTTGGAAGTCTCGCAAGCGCATGGCCATTCTGTTGATAAACATAAGCATGTGTACGATCATCTTAAAGGTGCATATGGCTGTATTGCTATGCTCAACAAAATTATTACAACATACAAGTATGGTTCCAGGGAGTTAGTTCAGAACCTTCGTGTTCTTTTTTTACATGCAAGTGGTCGAGGTAGGTGTTATTTTATATACATTCATTGATATCGAATACTTTTATTGTAAAACTTATATATATGCGTGAATTATAAAACTAATGTGGCGGATGTATATAGATGATTGTTTAAGGTTGTGGATCATGCGCCCGAGTTTGAATGGTACAGTGGTGAAATTCGAACGCGTTCTCAAAGAAGAGTTGGTGATTGACCGTACTCGTGTTTCTCCTATCACAAACATCATCCAGTTCTTATATAAAGTCAAGGTGTGTATAGAATAGTATCTCGTATGAAAAAAAGGAGAATTTATTTTATATGTATCCCATATTAACTTTTTTATTTGAACTTAGTTACATTATGATGTTGCTGTCAGTGCCTTGAACGAATTAAAGAATTCAGATGATCAAAATAGCATGAAAAAAAACAAAGATTCCTTGGTTGGTTTTCTATCCCCTGCCCCATTCAAGCCAAACAGAAAAAATAACCAATGTGCTGGAATCGCTATTCTTGATCCAACGTCGGAATTATAATCATCACCCATCCATCAATACATATATCTTAGTCTTTATTGTAATTTTATAATCTCTGATTCACATACTCGTTTAAAAGCATCATATATTTTTATATATATACCCAAGTCATTCTTCTGACTCCCAGTCACATACATATTGACCGAAATAACCAATTAAACTCACATTAACAATTACCTTTAAAAATATCATTATAATTTTATATATATAATATTTTTTTATTATTGAATGAAAAATGTTTGTTTGGATAAACTACAATCAGCGAAGTAAACTTCTTTAATATCTATCCTACAACAACTAATAATAAATTTATAATATTTTTCACCTTGGTTTTTTTTTAATTACACGATAGTAAAAAGAATTATTATCTTCACGATACAAAATATGTTCAAATGAAATTTCAGAGAGAATGTCATATTGTGTTGAAGAGTCATCCAAACTGTCCGTTATATCAAAATAAATTCCTGAAGCCATTCGATAAGCATCTCTTTTTTTGTGACACCAGCACACGTTTTATCTCCATGAATCTTGATAATTGTTGTAGTTTTTTAGCGATCTCATCGAATTTTTTTTTTTTTTAAAAAAATATGACTGTAACTATAAGACAATATGATTATTTTGGTTTCATGTAGTTGAACAGATATGCACAAAAGTTAAAAGTGTTTATTATCATTACAGTTGATAATCATCTGGACTTGCTGGTAGATATTCTTTTCGTAACGTTAAAGTGTCATCGTCAATGGATTGATCGTTTGTAACATAAGTGGAGGTTACATGTATGGTATTTGCAGTTATCCCGTAATTTTGAAATGATGTTATTGCATTGTCATAAAAAATGCTCTTCATGAACACCAGTCCATAATGGCAAAAACTTGTATTTTTCGATTGTTGATTTATAATAACGATTGTTTCTGAAAAACAAAATTCTGATATCTTTTTTTGCTAATAGACCATAAAACTGAATCAGCAAGTCTTTGAATGACTGATTATAATCAATGCTGATTTTGTCGATGAATTCTGAAAAAAGGTTGATAAGAGCAAAAACACGATTGTGATCTCACGTATTTGTTCGTTGATGTGCATGATGTAAAAGTTTGTGAAACATTTAGTTCTGATGGTGATTTGATTAATTCATGTATTGACCGATTTTTATTGTCTTCTTCCCATTGATGTTCATTCTTGCCAACGAATAGTAATCCTTTTGACTTTATTGCTTCTCCCAAAGTCCATAAACGTTTGATTGTCATATAAATTCTCTCCATTTTCATAATCGGGTACAAATGCAATAATACGTATTTTCATATATATGAGGTATGTTTATTTCATACTGTATTTCATCTTTATTGTCTTGATTGTTGCATAATTGGTCGTATCATATATACTTGATGTTAAATCATTGACATATTTGCTGAATGTTTCACGTATTTGATTGTTTTTGTAAAGTAGTGCTTGTTGTCGTCCATTATCTCGAGAAATTGGTACATTTTGGACAATCTACCACTTTTTAAACAAATGGGGTTGCTTATCAAAAGGAGGTATCTTGTATCTAGGAATAATCATATCAAGAAAAATATTGTTGTCATAAGAATTAATTTTATGTTTTCTTCATTGGTTCCAGTGGTTTCATCTTTTTGTAAATCTCCAAATTGGTTCCATGAGTACGACAATGTAAAGTAACCTTCGTTTACTTGAGATCCATGAGCTACTTTCATGTCAGAGATACGAACAGGTTTGGTAGGTATAAAATCCGATTTGGGGGACTTTTTTTGAGTGACTAGGAATATTTGATGATGTATCTTCCTTCGTATATTTCATACTCCTTACAATATTGTGTTGCTTAATAGGTGATGTACATTGATTCTGGGAATATACAAAATAAGTGGGTAAAGTTGGATAAAATATAAAAAATTGGTGTTTTTAACAGGGAAGAGCAGAAAAAAAATCAAGTAATAAATAATATATCTTTTTCGCTAAAACTTCTGTGACGTATTAAAAGTACGTAGCGAAGCAAAAATTTAATGAAAGAACATAGGGAAGAAAAATGAAGTGGTGTCTGCTGGTTTATCCAGGCATGTTCTGGACCGAATTCTCAACACGTAAACAATTTCGCGCATTTTCTCATCGCAGAAATAATGAACATCTTAACAATAGTTTTACTTGTTAACTGATAACAATTTTTTAATATATACAAGATATGCTCCACTTCTTGGTAAATATAAGCTTAATTCTTTTTATTCCTTAGCATTGTTATTAGATCTTTTCATATAAAATATGATAGGCTTTTATCCTTGCTGAATGATAATAAATACCTATAAACGCATAAAATAGCCCGCCATTGCTTCAAATTTCAAATAGATCCCATTTTTTTAAAGAAATTTTGAATAGTAGCTTCTATTATGATGATAAACTTATTAAGTACTTTTTGAATTTTTTCTCCGTTTCTTAAGCGATAATAATCTGTATCGCTTAACAAGAAGAAAAAAAACAATCGATTATAGAGTTCTTACGGAAACATCCTGACTCGGACATCCAGATAAACTGGGTATCTCGTTTTCACCTAAACTAATTTGAAATTTAAAATTACAGTTTTGTTGAGTATTTATGGTGTTTTCATTGTATTAGTATTGATTTTTGAGTAAGTTACAATTAAAGAAAATATATAGTGGGTCTTCTATTCTACAGCTTCTTGTAGCTTTATAAGGTTCATGCCCTTGTTCTTTTTTAAGACAGAATAATAGTAGTATAGTTGTAGCTAATTTTAAATGAAAATTCAGAAAGTATCATATATTGGAAAGAATCATCATTCACACTTTTTATTAAACAATCAAACTAAAACATGGAGCAAATTGATAGCCGCCTCTTTCTTGGTGACACCAGCGCAAGTTTTCCTTCTTTATCTTCAAATAGTGATAATCGTTTAATTGCTTTAGAGACTCGTTCGATATCTGTTCCATATTTAAAAATCTCATAGTATCCACAACTGTTATCTCGATTGTTGCTGTTTCCCTTATCCCAGGTAGTTGAACATCTACACATAAATGGCAGTAATGTAAGTATGTTTCCAACAATATTGATATAACCAGGAGGAGATGGTAGATTTCTTATAGCCTATTCTTGATTTAGTGTATCTATTATTCAGTAATGCTATTCTGTAGTATTTAATTAGGTGTTTCTTTCAATAGAATATACTCTGGCACAAAAAAAATTCGAATGGAAGTTAAGTTCAAGAAAGGACAAAAATATGTTAAATATGGCGATTTTGATGCTGTTGACAACTACGATTACATATATATTTTCTCTCTTCATGAATTCTATATCCAAAGTTATAATAAAAAGAGGATATATGATTTAAAACATGTTTTGGATTTTTATTTTGTTTTAAGCGTTATGTAAAGCACCTGTAAAACTAAATTCTACGTACCTGCCTTTTTTTTCCCTTTTAATCAGTACCCTCGAATAGATCACAATATCTTTGCAGAGAGATATAGCCGATAAAGGAGGAAATCACATCTCTGTAATAAGTAAAAAAGGATGAAAGATACATAAAGCACATGCTATCATCACTCTCAAAACTCTCTTAGTCTAATGTTTTTTTTTTCCAACTCTTATTCAAATGTATAGTTCAGTGTAAATTAAAGAACATTTAGATTAATATTAACAGCAAAAGAATGAAAATTACATAGTGTCAAAAAGGTTTATCTCAACGCAACAACAACTGCCATCACAGCTCTATCCTTTCATTCCAACACTAACTTTAACTTCACAAACAGCCTATCCTTGTTTCAAAAATCCATTTTTATAGCATACAAACTTGTATTTTTCATTTTAATAATAGTAAAATACGACAAAACTCCACATAAAGATACACAATGTAATTCAATAAAAAAAATATAAGTGCATTGTCCTTAGCTTTTATGCTTGATTCTTCATTGTAGGGAAAGAAAAGTGTATGGAAAACTCAGACAAAGAGACCTTGTGTTCAGTTTGGCTTTATATTTATGTAGATCCACAACAATAATAAACTAGCAAATCTTTGTATCCATTCTATTGATATCCACAAGACTACATCAATACACGTTGCTTACTTACTTTATTCCCGTAAACACATGATCTCGAATATTACAGTAAACGCTTCTTCAAATAAAGTTGCTCCTTGTCAGCCGGTTGTTCTGTCCTTGTAAACGGGCATCAATAATCCTTGCAGTAGCCATCGATACCGAACGAGAGAAATTGAGATCAACGAATTGCCCTGCACGATCCAAATCAAATTAGTTTCATTCGAGAACGTTTGTATAAGGGTATCGTTTATTTACAGAAACAAACAAACGGAACAAAGGGGGCGAATAATACTAAAGAAGACACTGGTGGACAGGATTGATCAATGTATGCAACTTGGTGCAACATAGGTAACTCAAAGCTCATTTCACTTCCATGTAAATACTCAAGCAATATGAAGTTTAAAATACCAGTCAGGAATACATATATGCATAATCCATCCTACAATAAACACAAAACAACATCATGTAAAGTTTATTATGTACCGACCTGTCATTCATATCCATAATCATACTTGTTACCTTTTTTTTTATTTGGCTCTGCACCTTGCGATGCTACACACCTAAAACAAACCCTTATAAGAAAAAAAAAATCAAATACAATATAGAGAACGGTCTCAATACTAGCCTTACTCCCGTATGAGGCTTGATAGAGTAACGGGAAAAAGGTATAAGCATCGCGGATTTTCCAACCATGAAATACTGCTCCCTGTTCACCATTAAAAAAACATTCTGGCAGGCAAACACGCTTGAAACTATTCTGGAACCTGAGAAATCATTAACTTGGGAAGCACACCATCTATGTATATATATCTATATATATGTCATTCGTTCTCGATTGACGTTCTTGTCCTCCCTTTTTTCTCTAATAAATAATAGTATGGTTATGTACACAAAGAAAATTAAACTTACAATAGACCAGGAGCGGATGGGCTAACAACTGGGTTATGAAATTTAATAAAAAAGGATTGTTGTTGTTATATGTAGTCAAAATCTTGCCTTTTTAGACAAATAGAAAAAGAATAAGAATTAATTAACATAGGCATTAGTAATTATAACAATAGTTCCATGGCGATTATGAGGTGAGGAAGATCGATCAGTTCGTTTATGAAAGAAAATCAGTAGAGTAGGGTTGAATCTATAAAAAGAATTTGAGAGGGAGGAACCAATGGATACTTGTAATTTCAATGCGCACTTATTATCTGTTCATAAAAGGTTAAACGCGTTTTTCACTGCATAATGATTGTGTCTTATTCTCATTTAATAAATCAAACAACTTTTCTATTTCAAAGCCAATATTCATTAATTTTACAAAGAAATACAAAAAAGTCCAATGATATCAAAAAGAAGATAATGATGATGATGATAATGATGGTATATAATATCATCTGTATGGAGTTCAAAGAAAGTTGAAAGAACAATGAAAGCTTTTATATACTTGGGAAGAACTTTTTTTATATATAAATATACAACTTTTTCTTTTTATCATTTAAACCTTTCTTTCTTAATTATACCTACTTCTTATACATTATTTTATTTTAATCAACATGCCACCAAGACGTGACCCTCTACTCAGAGATATAACAACACCAACTTTATCACCAGGTCACTTCAACGTATATGGTGTAGAAACAAGAGCCCGTCGCGCGCAACGCATTCAGCAGCAACAACCACAGCCTCCAGTGCAACAGACACCACCTGACCAGCAAGCACCAGCAGAGCCACAACCACCACCTGGGCATCAACCACCACCTGTGAACCACCTTCCATTGGTTCACCATCAGCGACCTCGGGCCAATTTCATATTTCTTACGGTTTTAATAAGTAAATATTTTTTTCAACTCAATTATTCTCATATGTAATAATATATTGAATGATCGTATCTTATTCTCATGTTTCCCATCTTTATGAATCTTTACTTGGGGAAAATAGCAATATGTGTTGTATTAGTACATATCCTTTCTATGACATTGTACAACAATTTTTTAGTCTATAACGGGTTCACTATATCGAGAGAAGCAAAATCATTGTCTGAAAGAGGTAAAGAAAAAACAACTATCTAATCACTGTCAAAATAATAAAAATACTAATCATTGGGTGTTTGATTTTTTTTTTAAAATAAGTTGGTGGTCCAACAAGTAGAAGAATCTTGCCTATTTCCAAAACACAATCTTTCCCTCACCCTATTGACAAACCTATTACAGAATCTGTCACTGATAAACCTAAAATTCCAATGGATATTTCGAGTGTTTCGGATTCAATTGTTTCAAATAAAAAACCTGATAACAAAGAGTAAGTCACTATTGATTATAATATTCTATTCTTGAAGGGGTTATTGCGAAGAATTTGATGGTTTTTTTTGTCATTTCATCCTAGTCTAAAATTATATCATAATAGCATGATTTTGATGCAAGAACTAAGTGATAGTATGGAAACCTACCGATCTCTATTGGATGAAAATAAAGTAACATTACAATATGTGTCAGAACACCATGAACAAGTAGAAAGTCTTCTCGATAAAATTATCGGCCTGATGAGAAGAAAAATGACAACCAACGAAGATATTGACGATGAACTACAAACATTGGGAATATTTCAACTTGCTCTTAAAGTTCAATCTGTTGCAACGTATACGGCTTCACTTTCGATTCCTTACAAGCGCATGATTCTTGAAGTCAATAAAATTCTCAACATCTTGTCGACAGCAGATTGGAGTTAAATTACAAAAGCAATGAAGAAAATGATAATATAGAAACATTAAATTGTAGTTGATTGATACAAATAAGACTTTGTATAGTCTTCTTCTTGATAACTTAAAAATGGGATAAAGTAATAATAAATGAAGTAGAATATATAAACATTACAACAATAATATATAAACATATACAATAGTATTTGATTTCTTATATATTGAGTCTACAATGTTTTTTTTTCTTGCTTCTGTGTATCTTTCTACTTTGTATACATGGATGATATAATTTTTGATATAACTGCAATTATTATACAAATCATGGTTTTGTTTATGTTACACGATGTACTGTTATTTTGATCCTGTGTACCATGAAATACTCTCTATTGTCATGGTAAGATGAATTAATGTTATCAATCTATTAGTCTTTATGCAAGGTTTTTTCTATCAGTTTTGAAAAATCAGATATGCAGTAAGTATCCTACTGCAAGGTGCTGCATCATTATAAACTGGTATTAATGAACAAGTAATAGTTTATTGTATTATTATAATATGAATCAGAAATCTATTTTACGATCATAAGCGAGCGTATTATAAGGTATCATTATTAAATTATAGATTTTTCTTTCGAAACCAATAATAATGATGGATAACTTCTTTCTTTATGGAAGAACCAATCATAAAAATAGTAATGAAGTAATGTTTACTTTTTTAAAACAAAGAGGTCTTTATTTTTGTTGCTAATAATAAAGAACTATTTGTTGTTGTTTTTATTAATATATTTATTATTATTTCAAAAGATGGTGACTAGTACATATATAATTATATATTTTCATACAAAACATTTAAACCATGGTCCACTTCCTCCTTTTTGAGTATAACATATTATATGTACTTCATCAAATACTAATGCCATTATCGTCAATAAATTTGATGAATAATTAATAAGATATACTAAAGATGAGTATTATTGTTACTAATAATTATTGTACTTGATTTATAAAAAGTAAAATACAATGGCGAAACGTTTCCTGTCTTTTAATCATTGTTTATTTTTTATTTTTTAATGAATTAAGAAGAAATAGTGAATGAATCTATCTTCTTATAATATCTTACAGTAGCTCATTGTTATTAAAAGAAAGAGAAAGGAAAGGGTTGATTCTTTTTTTTATATTTTATAATGCATTGTGTTCAATGCGCTGAGTATAATCCTTTCATTTATACTATCACACTGATTCGAAAACAAAATAACTCACACAAATGTATAAGATACTATATAATGATTGGTAACAAAGAGCCACCATGATCAGAAATATATATATAAAAAAGAATTGTTTATTACAGAGGCCTTCTTCTTTTATATATAAGAAAAAATCAACCGCTAATACTCAAACTTTTATATATTCATCGTACGTGCCTCGAAAAATAAAGTAATCAAACCTATGTCTTCTCAAGATTCTTCAAAACAAAGTGTACCACCTCCCAAACCTCCTCGTCATATTCCTAGAACTTCTTCATCTTTACCTACCTCACCTACCTCACCTATTTCCCCTACATCTTCCCAATCTAAACCTTCTTTTTTTCAACGATTAAGGAAAAGCAGCAAGACTGATATGACTAGATATACTACTCAACCGCCTTCAACCATTACGTGTGGTTCTTTACCCACCACCCAAGAAACTTTAACGCAAGCGTCTGGTGCTTTGTCCACACATCAGTCTTTTCCTTCTGATGATTTATCTACTAATACTACCATTCAATCAACTCCTGAGCCTTCATCGATCATTTCATCAACTCACGATGCATCCACCATTTTATCTGCACCTGTTATTTCATCTTCTGAACAAAAATCATCTCACGACGTCCCTCGGCCTTCATCGTTGGGTGGTGGTGGATCCAAACTGACACCTGCTCCTTCACTTTCTGAACTTATCTCTATCCCAAGCTCGACTCATTTGGAAGTAACATCAGATAAAGATAATAACGGTGATAACGGAAACAACGGTGGTAACGGTGGTAATGGAAATAATAACGATGACGGCAGCATCGATCCGACAACATTACCTCAGTTACCAGAGTCAAGAACCGGATTAACTTACTCTGTTAGCAGCGATGGAAACGGTGGCAATGGTGGTGGTGGAAATGGCGGTGGCGGAAATGGCGGTGGCGGCAATGGCGGGAATGGTGATGGCGGCAATGGTGGTGGCGGTAATGGCGGCGGCGATGACGAAGAACCCCCCCGCGCGACAATTCTATCAAGTTCATCCGGTATTCACTTTTGACGGTACAGATACTTTTCAAGTTGAAATGCCAGATTTGCATCAAAATGTTGCTGCTGCTCAAGAACAAAATGGATCGTATTTTGGTATCGCACGTCGTATTGCTGTAGCCTTTTATGCAAATACTTCTTTCTTATTAAAAGGTTTGTTTAATTGAAAAGGGCTTATTTTGATGTATATATATTTACTAACTTTATATAATACATAGTCGCTTTGATGTTGGTCATCTTGAATCTTTGGTCCCATTATGTTCTTGATATTAAAAAGGTGGAAGATAGTCTTCGTTTGACCAATGGTAATTACTATCACTATCACTCTATATCATCTTATTCTAGAAAATACTCACTCTAACGTTGTTGTTTTATTTTTTTCATAGAAATTATAAACAATTCAATTAATATGGGGCCAAGTTTCTTTGACTTTAGTAAAAACTGGCAAAGAACTGAAACTACTCAAAAACAACCACTTGTTGATGTGAATACGCAACCAAGTTCATTGCTTGATACTCTTCGAAATATTAATGAATCTGATATCGATATCGACATTGATACTTTAAAGTAAGATTGTTATCTTTGCATATTTATCATCTTTCATTTACTAAAATGTTTATTTTAAATAGTAAACAAAAATGGATAAAGCATATTTCTACCAATATTGCAAGTGTCGAAAAGCAAAATTCTCTCAAGGATGCCATGTTAAATATTCTTTATTATAAAGGTCAAAATGTAAAACTATTACAAAGTAATAAATTACGACTGTACAAGATTCTTAGGGATGATATGGCAAATCATGGTGGACTTTCAAGTACCTTGAAGAAACTTCGTGCTTTTGGTGATTACAAGAATATTGAAGAAGCAGCTCTTTTGGAATCATTGTTAAAAATGAACGATAGAATTGAAAATAGAATTACTAATTATATTGGTATGGTGTAAAAAAGCAAAACCAAATCTACTTGTCAAAATGATATTATTAGATGATCATCGATTTTTTTTATTTTACATTTCTTTCTTCATTAACTTAGTCTAAATTTTTTTTCCTTACCTCTCTTCTCCAGTACCCCCAATTCTTTACTTTAGTACCCAAACTTTCTTTTTTTTCAAGTAACATTGTAGTGCCCAAAAAATAGTAGTTATCCATAATATATAAAATGCTTATTTTATTTTATTTTATTGTTACTATACCAAAGTTATCTTCTTTTGCTTTTTAATATTTTATATCTGTTGCATACTTGTTCAATGTTATCGACCTCACTTATTTAAGTAATTAATTATGATGCAACGATCGAAGATTATTTTGTTTTGGAGGAGGACATGATATATTTTTTTATTGATAAGAAATACACCTTAATAATTGATCATACATTAATGCAACAAGATATTAATGTTTATTTGTTTATCACCAAATCAAGCACTTTTATAAAAAGATAAAAATAAAAAACAGACATGATATGCCCACATAATGCAGAAAGTGGATTTTTTTAACAAAATAGTAGTCAATATTTAATATAGAACAAAGAAGTAAATCTTGGCTTAACAACAACACTAGATTATTGTTTTTCAACATTCATTACCAATTTCAACCCTATGGCCCCATCCAAAGAGTATACCCTTATCCTTATCCATATCAATTCTCCCAAGGATACATCTGCTGCAATATTATTAACATCCAAGCTTATTAAGTATTGAAGACTGGTGGATTATCAAAGGGATAGTTTTGAGGTGGTTGATCATGAGCAGATATTTCTAAAACCCGACGGTTGAATACCAGGAGCGAGCTCTTGAGAGAAAATATGATGGTGTTTTTTACAAATATTATATTATATCTCTATATATATTGTTTTCTCTCAACTGAAAAAAAAGGAAAAGATGATAATACAATCACTGGATCCACATCTCGATGAATAATGCATAATAATAAATTGACAGCTATATATTTTTTAAAAAATTAATACTATATATATATAGTAGTTATGTCATACGGTAATAATGGTAAATTATAAATATCACTACTGATCACTAATTGAATGGGTATATATAAGATGTTTTTTTTTTCCAAATCAATACACCACACCATTTCTTTCAAGTGTTGCTTTAACTTTGAAACGTACATCTTTTACAACACCTAGTTACACACTCAAGCACATTATCATGCTTTCAAACATGCTTTTCTCATTTACTCAGACTTGCAAAAGACTTATCGCTGCTTCTTCAAAGGAGACCACCACCACCGCTGATGTGTCTTTCGAATCCGACACCGTTATTGTTGGATCGAAGTGTCACATTGCTGCTCAACAAAAAGAGCAAGATGACTCCTTCCTCGATGATTTCATAATTGTTTTGGAGGATGTTCCTTCTATTAGTAATAAAGTTGTTACAACTGCTGATACCGACGATTTCATCATGGTTCCATCAGAAGAACAAGAAGAATCAGTTGTATTCAGGATGATGATCGATGATGAAAGTGATTTTGTTCTCTTCCCACCAAAGGTCGAACTCTCTTCTGTTGATGACTTACATTATTATCAGTATCAACATGAATAAAACAAGTTTTTCAACAGATGGATTCCTGCTCCATTCAACAATATTCTCACGGCGGCTAAAAACAAGAGCAGAACAATCCTTGATACGTATTATAATAATCAGGAAACCATTTACCAATTTTCCAGACAAAAAATGATACAATGGAAAGGAGTACGCGATGTCATCTCTGAAAAAAGGTATATATTGTTTTTCAAACGAAAAAAAAAGGGATGAAATAAATTATATGTGATATATTGCAATAGATAAAATTTCTAATTTATCTTCAAAACATTATATATCTTTTACAGTTTGTATTATTGTATGATGCGTCCTTTACCTATCGTCACGGTTTAGTCAAGGAAGTCATCTTGGATAATATTATGCCAGTTCCGTCCTGGAACGGCGTACAAAATTTATTGGAAATTGACTTGTCAGATTTGTGGGAACAAGACGTCAAAGGCCTTTGGCGATGTGTCCGATAGATTGTGAACGAACTGCTAGAGTATCTAAATACAAATAAATAAATTATAGAACCCATCATTTAGAAAATTAAAGTTTCAGTACTACTTCGTGTCTTCTTACCACCATTTAATCAGTCTTCCATATTAATAAGTATAAATTCTAATCTATCACCATTTAAAAGTAATCGCTTCTTGTAATCATTATAGTATATTTGTATTATAAACGTTTTTTATTATATTCATAGAAATTAATAAACATTGACTATATCTTTTTATCTGTTAAAACTTGTGCGACATATTTCAAGTAGCTAAGCCAAAACTTTGGAGATTATCATTAGCCCATCTCATAAGTAAATAATCTTTTAATATGCTGTGTTGTTAAAGAAAATGAGAAGTTTTGGTACAGCTAACATATCTAGGGGTCAGCTCAGATAATGTTGGAATCCATAATCCTAGTCAAAGCTAGGTACCAAACTCGTACCCTATTAAGGTAGCAAGGCTTAATTTTTATTGGGCAGATATTTAGTGTAAAAAATATACGAGTTGGAGTGTTATTTTCTCATTTATCCTTTTTTTTTTTAACCAAGTTGAAAACATTATTTGTTGTTCCTGACACTTCATTTATTTTACTTTATTTATTTTTAAATATGGAAAATTATCTTACCAATACCTTTATCATCCGACCAGAAAATGATGACACACCCGTAAAATTGACAATACCAAGACTGGAGTATCGTGAATGGATTATATCCCATGAATCACTCTACAAATGCAGGTTTTAAAATAAAACAAAGTCTGATAATGAACAAAGAGTTAAAAATAAACAATACCTTGAAAATGAATACACCCCTCCCTCACCTGGTCAAAAACGTACCAGAGGGAACCACAGGCATATTTTTAATGAAGTAATTTTAATAAAATTTATTTTTACATGTCAACATATGAATTTTTGCTAGGTGATTTCTAATAAGTTCTTCATTTATTCGCTTGCTAAAACTATCTACTATGTTAGTACTCCACTTGTCATTGCACTGGTCCTCCTAGACGATTAAAAAAAGCAATTGGATGTAATTGTCAGACTGGATTCACGGCTTTTGTCACTCAAGATAGTGAGGACAAGGGCATGATCACGGTAGAATACCGTCGTACACACTGGTCATGAACCTGGCACCAATCTAGATACAACATCCGGTACGCTTCTTCGCTATGTAATGGAATTCATTCAATCACAAGTAGAAAAAAGCCTTACCTGGAGAAATATAAAACATATGCTTCGTCTTGATAAAGATGTTCTAGAAAAGAACTTTGAAGATGAAACATATGACAACATACCTCAATCATTAAGAGTTAATTATCAGCATGTCTATTATGCAATGAAGGTACATCTTCGGCGTCAATCCCACCTAGCGCCTTCAATGGAAGATAATCTCTACAAATGGAATGACAAGATACAACAAGAAAATGGGCACTTCACCTGCTGATACAGAGATTGTTGCTATTAATAAGGGATATAATACTGTAAATGATGATATATCCCCTAACACGTATACTGATAATGTGAAGATACTTATCTGTCATTGGCATATCATTAAGGCATGGAAAAAGAACATTTTGTTCAAACTCACCACAAAATCATCCAATCCATCAAAAATTCTGAGGGAAAAGAGAGAAATGCGTGAAAAGGCACTCTCCCTGAAGATGAATATGATGAAAGCTGAACTAACGGCCAATTTTGATCTTGAGCATGAGAGATTTGAGACCTGGTGTGTTGATATTGATGAAGAATGGGATGGGCCTCAGTTGTATTTATATTTTGAAAGGGAATTCTTTCCTAAGCGTGAAAAATGGAGTCATGCATGACCTACAGTAAGTTATTTTTATACAATTCATTTTTTACCATTTTCAACAACTCGGATAACTTACCATGAGTATAAATAGCATCATTATCATATAAATACAAACAACTACGTAGAAAGCTGGCATCGCCATCTTAAAGAGATTTATTTGACAAGTCTGCATAGACAACGAGTGGATGTGCTTGTGTACATTCTTTGGGGTCTTGTTCTTCCAGATGTGATGCAGGATCATGTATGCACTATTGCCAGATTTAAACTTCGTTCAATGAATAGAGCAGAAAGAGCAAGACTTGTGCGTGTTAACGAGTTGAACGATAGGTTTTCTTTTGACAATTATTATTATTAAATATATACTATCATACATACCTCTTATAAGATCATTATATAAAGAAGCTGCTGCCATGATTGTGGGTCATGAAGACAATATCGTCAAAATATTGTCATTTACAGACCCGGAAAAACAAACGGTGTATGATGTTTTGGTTGATGTTGAGAATTACCTTGTGTCGTGTACTTGCGTTGATCAACAAACAAATGCTTCACTATGCAAGCACATGTATTTGGTACGTATCAATAAAGTATTTGAACTGGTAAACTGGTAATAATTGTTTTTATGATATAGGTCAATCGAGTACTTAATATCAGTTTGATACGCCCATCACAACCACAACCACAAGAACAGCCTCATTTTGGGGTTATCCTATCTGATGAGGCAGCACCAACAACAACTGAAGACCTATCTCAAGAAAGTCTAGATAGGTAAAAGAGACCTGCTCCATATTAATAACAAGATTTTTAAAAATAATTCTTTTATGTCTATAGATTCGTAGATTCGCTTGAGGGATTAAATATTCAGGTTAAAAAAAAAAAAAAAAAAAAAAAAAAAAACAAAAGAAACGAGACGCGTACCTGTTCCTCTCCTAAACCGATTTGCGACAATTTACCAAGATGCAACAAACGGGTTGAAAAGTTGGAATAGTTCAACTACTGGACCTTCATGGCACCAACATCGTTTTTAAATAATATTTTTTTTTTATAAATATAAAAAATGAATGTGCATATGTTTGATGGGCTGAGTGGGTGGATGGGAAGTGCGAAGACTTGTTTGAATTGAGGAGGGGAAAAATAACTCACCAAACTTATGCTTATTTTTAATAGATAGTAATACCAATATATTCTACGAATCGAATAAATACAAATCATATGTAATATTCTACGTTGTTATTGTTTTTCTCTTTGATAATGAGATGAAGCAAAAGCATATTTAAATATATAAGAGGTACAATTTATCAATTTATGGAAGTTATTATAAAAAGGATGTGTATTGTGTTGATGATTATCAAATAAATTCTTGACATACGCGCGCATCCTCCCTGTTTGGAACATATTTTGAGGCATGTAAAAGACAATATGATTCCAGAGGATTAAATATCTACGTATTCTTACAAACTACGTATGGCATACATGTTGAAGGATTATTAGATTGTTGTTGTAGGTTGAGAGGAACTAGTCGATAACAATAATAACGAGTTTTGACTCTGGTTTATATTGATATCGATATTATTGTTGCCAATTGTTTATAAATATAAAGGTCATCCTCCATTGATTTAAAGACTAAATGAAGTGTAATGGTTTTTACCATCAAATTAAGTTGAGTGATTGGAAGAAGAAAGCAGATATTCAAAGCTATAGAAAACAGTATTTTACAGGGCGTTGCCCTTTAAATAAGACAGAATGTGTGTAATTTCACGATAATTATATTACCATCTTGGATATGAAACAAATGATATACATATAAAGACTATTTCCATGATGGATCTCGTGATATACTACTACTATCAGCCAATTAGTTGTTGTCCTAGAAAAATCAAGCTTGGATTGCATAAACATGTGATTTATAATAATATACCAATTGTTGTAGTCGTCAGCTAGTAGTAATAAGCAAAAACCACGACTCGTTACTATGGAAACAGACTATTTCCATTTTCAATGATAGCTACATGGAAGAATTTAAAAATGACAAAGCATCATCCATAGTGATATGTTTCTGTTTCTTCAGAATGTCATTGTTAGGATGATCATTGTTGTGCTCAAAATCATTATAAATGATTTCACATGTGTTATTCCAACGTGAGTGAGGAGAGGGTGTATGTGCCTTGTGCTATTTTTTTTTTTTTTTTTAAATCTCACTTGACCCCTGATGATAAAAATGGCGGGGATGACACGATGATCCAATTTTACGACACTATATCATCTTTTTATATGGATAAGAAAGAAAGGATTCAATAATGATGATAGCTGTTAATAACAATAATTATATACCCTTATATAAATGAATGCGTTATTCTCTTCCTACATGGGGGTTCTTACATATAAAAGTAAGTACCATTGTCCTTTCTAATATAACAATGAGGTTTATATAAGCAAAACCATTTGCATTAATTCGATTGGTTGTACTTTTCCAATTTAGGTCACATTCATCTCTCCTCCCCCCAAAAGTATTACACAGCATAAAAAAAGGGTGGAAAAAGTATATAACCATTCATCCTACGCTATAACTCCCCCATTTTTTATTCGGTCATTTTATAAAGGGAGGGATAAAAGTAACTATTAGAAAGAAAGAAAAGAGACCCTCTTTTTTATTATTATTATTATTTTTTCCCTTGTTTATTTTTTTGGTTTTTATTACTTTTTCTCTTTCTTTTTTTTTATATTTCATTGAGAAAAGAACATGCTAAGCACTTATGCATGGATTTTCATTACTGGCATTATTGTCTTTTTTATTATAAGTATTATTCTTTTATTCTTTACTCGTTCTCCTATTGAATTACCTTTATCCGTAAGTGGTGGCGATTCCGATTTTGAAGAATGGCCGATCGAATCTGAAGAACAAGTAGCACAACTCCCTGAAGATGCTAGACTTAGTTACGAAAGAGCGAAAGGTATATATTTTTGTATATTGTTTTGAATGAATGAATGAATGAATGAATGATTTCGTCATGTTTTTATATATATATATATAAAATACTCAACGTGTATCCAATATATCTATATAAATATATATCTATTTATATATATACACAGTCTTCCAAGAGCGTCATCCTCCAGATAGTATTCCCACCGATATCACACCGCCACAGTTTGTCTCTATCCAAGAAAAAGGCGTCTCGGCATTTGAATTTGAATGGGAACCAGATGCAAACTGTTTTGTTGCTGGTCGTACCGAAATCCAATTCAATTATGGTGAATCTTGTGTACAAACCAACCTTCCTTTACCAAGGAATCAAGAAGTGTATTATTGGGAGGTAAATTCAATATAAATGGAATTGGAACGAGGGGGACTATTTTATATAAAGAGGATGGTTTTTTTTAACTTGAGAGGAAAAAAAAATCAATGATAGGCAAAGATGTTTGAAGTACCTGACACAACGACTGTATCTGTTGGTGTGGCAACAAAACCATATCCAAGTTGGCGATTACCAGGTAACATGACAAAAAAAACTTTGGTGGGTGGAGTGGATTAGAAAAAATACAAATGATGATGATGAGCAAATGGATTGATATATTTCTATTCCTCAAAAAAAAAAAAAAAATCATGAATAGGATGGAATCGTTACTCGATTGGTTACTTCTCCAACAATGGTTGTAAATATTTCAGTTCACCTTTCAACGGAAAACCCTATGGTTTAACATTTACACATGGAGACGTGATTGGTGTAGGATATCGACATCGAACAGGCACTATATTTTTTACACGAAACGGAAGGAAATTGGAAGATGCGTATACAGGGTTACGATGGAATTTATTTCCAACAGTAGGAGCCAATGGTCCTTGTCAGGTTCATGTCAACTTGGGACAAATGGGATTTGTATTTGTAGAAGCCAATGTGAAAAAATGGGGACTTGCTCCTTCTCAAGGCACACGGGCACCACCACCAGCTTATGGATCTGAAAATGATACCATTTTATTGGCTTCTGGAAGTTTTCAAAATAATAACAATAACCATCATCAACCATATCATGACGAAGAGGATACTCATGGTGGTGGTGTTGGAAGTGGTAGCAGCAGTAGTGGAGTTGGTGGCAATAACAACAGTAGAAATACACCACACCAGCAACAGCAACGACAGGATGGCGGGAGTGGCAGTAGACAAAATCCAGTGTTGATCACCATTGACGGTCAATCGTCCACAAATAATACTCATGCAACAGGAGTTGAACCACCACCTTATTCTTCACCAAGTACAAGTAGTAGTAACAATAGTCATCAAGGTGATCAACAAGAGCAACGACTTTTATTAGATTGATCCAAAAGAAATTTTATTATTATCATTATTACTATTACCCATATTGAAAGAAAAATTGTGTGTGTTTTTATATATAACTTTTTTTCCCACTCTTTTCATACCCTTTCTTTTTCATTTACTCACCTTGTTTTTATGTTCAAATGATCCCCCAAACTCCTTCGTTTTTTTTACACGTTGATTGTATATAAATTATTCCTTCTCTTTTTTTTTTATCTTTTCTTTTTCGTATCAAATATGATGCTTTTATTGGATATGGATGGTATACTATATGGAAGGATAGTCATGAATGGCCATTTGGAATAGATTTGATATAAAAAATATTGGATTGAAGGAAGAAAAGCTTCTCTTGATGCAAATGTATAGTGAACAAGGGCTAGTATCAAACTTAAGAGAGAAAAATAGTTGTCTCAAGATCATGAAAATAGAATTGTGTTGGTCACTATTCTTTTGGATATACAAACCACTTTTATGTGTACTGTTAATCCAAATGGGTATATTTCGTGTTATCGAGTGATCATATATATATATATATAATTATCAGACGTTGACAAATATACTATTTAGAAGAAGGAGCTATGTACATATCTCTGATTGATGGTATCATACAAAGGATTACAATTGCTATTGGTGTTATAATATTTTGATTATTCTTCTTATCGTTTCATCCTATTAGCGCACACTCTAGAAGATTCTAGATTATTACACGAAAAATCCTTCTCTAGTTTTATTTTTAGGGTTTTCGAATTACATGTTCAGTGTCGATAAGACATTGTATAAGCAACATGTGTTTTGGACATTAGCATATTCTTACTGATATGTGTCTTCTTGTCTCGATTGATGGAATAAATAAAAGCCCATATTTATTTCATGTTTAAAAAAATATAAATTATAACCATTTCTTATTTTGGATTGACGTCATTCGTCATTTATATTAAGGATACAGCATATCATATATGGTTTTTATTTTCATATGGAATATTGGTTAAGAGTTACAATATATAAATTTATTGTTTGTCAACTAGGGGAATAGGAAAATCCCCGCATTTTCTTTTTCTTCTTATTTCCTGTACAACCTGTTTCTATGATATTACTCCTACTGCACAGAAACCTTTCTTTTGACCACAGGTGAGGATGATGAACTCGTTTGATTATTTCAAAGGCGACTTTTATTTGCGGAATGTTACACCTCAAGCAAAACCACGATGACCTGTTCGACGTTTTCATTGTACAGGACCAAGGGAATCAACTTGATGTTTTCTTTTCTTGAAGGTCACAGTCTTGGCAACACTCAATACTTGTTCCACTGTGG
The DNA here is from genome assembly GCA_025677815.1 of Phascolomyces articulosus. Taxonomy (NCBI): domain Eukaryota; kingdom Fungi; phylum Mucoromycota; class Mucoromycetes; order Mucorales; family Lichtheimiaceae; genus Phascolomyces; species Phascolomyces articulosus. The sequence continues at coordinate 475,966 of JAIXMP010000026.1, read as the reverse complement.
ATGGCAATTTTGATCAAATCCAAGCATACTCGGCTGTTTGTTCAATATCATCATTCATTGATCCCAAAAATCGAATTGCGAGACTTTGATCGTCTTCGAATCCAGCATAGCAACAAGCGTCTAGAAAACGAGTGCCATACGCAGTAACAGTTTCGTCTTTGTTCATGGTCAAACCATACACCTCAAAAGCATAATTATTCTTTGAGTCTTGGTTATAAAAATAAAGAATTGAATCAAGTAGTTACATATATGATTATGTATACAGATCATTTATACTCTATTCTATTGGTAACATGGGCTTGGTTGATTTTTTATAATATATGGGTGGAAGATCGGAATCTTTGAATAAGGTTACTTTATCCTTTGTAGGAAGATTTTTACAATGATTGATCTGTTCTATGCATGTGATAATAAGGTTCCGTTTTTTTAAGTTATATGGCACATCGTTACGCGATCTGTAACTTATTTACTTTTTAGAATTGAGGCCTTACTCTATACTTGGCTATGATTTAGAAAGATCCATACCATGGTACTTAAAAAAGACCCAAGAAATACAAGATATTTATCTGTTATCCCGCAATAAAAAAAAAGTAAAGAATATTATAAAGCAGTAGGATCTTGTTAAATTAGATTTTTTCTCCTACTGTAATTTAACAAAAGAGACATTTTGATCCATTAAAAATAATCTCGCATCTTTCCTCACTCATCACCACCACCATCACTGTATAAACAGCATGGCGTATAAGAATATACATATATTCTTGGTGAAGATGGAGACACAATGATGGAAGATGTTAGTTTATTTCTATGATAGTAGTAAAGCTATGGAAGAAGATTATCGAAAGCAGGTATATATAGAGATGAATGGATATATCTGCCAGATACACGTGTAATTTTTTAGATAACGTATTAATATAGCACACGGATAGAAAAAAAATCAAAATCTACCCATGACGGTTGATAATGAGGATAATTATGATTCTAATGTGTGGTTCAACATTGTTTGTAATGGTCGACATTATGACAAAGTCAGATTTAGTACAAAGGAACATAATTTTATAATAAATTTCTTTGTATTATATTAGATGGGAAGGATTACAGTAGCAGTAGTAGTATGTTATTAATTGAATCCCCCATAGGAAAAGTATGCATATGAGTAAGTTTGGATAGTTATTATTAATATCACTATCTTTTAAGAACAATAAAAACCAAGAGCTATAAATATTGCTCTTATTATTCAAATAAAGTAGCCAATCTCATCATAATAATTTACCGTTTGCGGGATGGGAAGGCGGGTGTCCTAAAAAATAATAGGGTCTTTTTTCAACTAATTTATCACCTTGTTTACTATTTCCCCATTTTACTGATAATAAGTGCCAAAAGCTAACCTCCTTATTCAATTTTTATATCTATATTGCACATCACTCACTATTCTTTCCAATTTTAATAGGAAATAATGCTTTGACTAATAATATAAAAGTATTGCATATAAAAAATGAATCTTTTTTTTTTAGTTTTTGTTTAATTCTTCGATTTTGATAATTTTTCCTATACACTCATTTACCCTTACAAGATATCAAGCATTTTTTTTTATTCATTCACCATTTAATTCTCGTTTTCTTCTTCCTTACTATCATGATTACTAGTTATATATTTTAATATACTACATCTGCTTCAGTCTTATAATTAGCATGGTAAACCCTAACAGACACCAGCAACTTCGTCAGCGACCGCAACGTAATGCTTTATCAGTTGCCAGGACAAGAATCTCTGAGCAACTCATTTCGCCACGTCGACGTCGTCATAACTATGAACAACAACAGCGGGATGTTTCAACACTTTTACAACAACAGGAACAACAGCCAGGACATGAAGAACAGAGCGTTCCTTCGGAATGCACTCAAAAACAAAAGCAGCGGCGAGTTTCAACACGTTCTCAAATACAAGAACAACAACAGCATGCTTCGACACGTTCTCAAAAACAAAAGCAGCAGCGTGTTTCTAAATGTTCTCCAAAGCAAAAGCAGGAGCACACTTCGATACGTTCTCAACAACAGCAACGACGTAGATCAACCCGTCTTACCACTGCTTCTACTACTGCAATAACAAGCAACCTTGATCTTCAATTACCAGAAGCAAATGTTCCTGAAACAGTACAACAATCAACAGGACAAACGTCTAAAATTGATAGTGCTTCTGCTGCTAGTACTACTGCTGGTACATCCACCCAGTGTGCCACCAAAAGTAAAAAAAGGGCAAGATGCAACCCAATCCAAGGTAGCAACAGCGATAATGATACAGAAAAGAAGGATGCTGACGATGATTCACTGGCCCAAAGTACGGAACCACGTCGTAGCAAACGATCTCGCAAGTCTCAATCAAAGAACATCACTACCATCAATACATCATCGGAATCATCTGAAGCACCAACTCATCGTAGTATAAGACGTAACCAACGTAGTCAACGTGCTTTAAGCAATTTGTTTTCATAGTATATAATTAAATTCTATCACATCTCATTAAAAAAAATTATGATTTTTGTATAGTGTTTAAAGTAAAGCAGCACTTGAAACTATTTTGAGCTATATATTCTTTATATATTATACAATGTTGGGTATAAAATTCACAAAAAATATTATTGATAAATATAGTCCCTGTTTGTAATTGAGTTCAAGATCTATTATTGCAACAAGTTTTATGAAAAATTGAATACGTGTAGCTCTTTTGTTTGGATAGTATATTGGTATAAACATGTAAGCTCAACCATGATAATGAATAAAGAGGTGGATTTTGATGATGTCATTGATCCAATGGATATTTGTGGAGGACGACATTGTGACGTAGTCAAGTTTAGTACAAAAGGGACCTGCTTTTTTTCAAGAGTCTTTGTATATTGGGTGGGAAGGATCGTGATAGATGTGTATTGATTGGATCCAACATATTTAAATTTGTATTATAAAGAGCAGCGTATTATTATTTTTCTTTTTAAGAAAAATGAAAATTATCCAAATAACAATAAAAACCAGCCTTAGTACAAAAGAGAGGAATAGTTATAAATATATACGGGTTTATAATGAAGTAATCAAATCTATGCTGTATGAATGAACAAATCGCCTTTTTATAAATATAAAACTGTCTCTTTGTTCTTTTCTTGTTTGTTCTTGTATGAACAAAATATTGTTCTTTATGTTATTTTCTTTAAGAAAAGGAACAAGTATGCATCATTCACAAAAAGGGATCAAGAAAAAAATAACAATAAGCTCTTTTGCCTTGATTTTTCACTTTATTAGCAATTTCCTTATTTTTTTTTATGAATAAAAGTGTCAAGCGCCATTGTACCTATTCGATATTTTTATATGCATATACACCAACAATAGCACATCTTCCATTATTCTTTCCGATACACAAAGGAAACCATGAGTAGATATAGACATAAAAATATAATATATAAACAACACTGAATCATTTTACATGCCCACTTCATTTTCAACTTTAGCAGCCCTCACATTCCACTCCTTCTTATCTTCATTAAACCTTCAAGCAATTTTGCTAAACCCATTCCTTTCGTTAAAAATTAAAACAAAAACATTCGTCACTCCTACCTGTACTATTCTTTTTAACGCATACTATACTTTATTTATCATTTCATAACCATCATGTCATCAACCCGTAATAATTCTTCCCGTCAAGGACCACAGCGTCGTGCGGCAGCAAATACTGCCTCTGTAAGAATTTCTCAGCAATACAATGCAACACGACACCGTCGCCAGCAGCAGCAGCCTACGATTGAAAACCAAGATCAACCACAGCAACAACAACCACAACGAGTTTCAACACGCCAACAACAACGTAGATCTACACGTCTTGCCATAGCCGCTGATACTACCAGTGAATCAATTAACAACTTAGATTATCAGTTTCCTGAATCAAGTGCTCGTGAGACAATTCAACAACAAGGAAGTCGACAGCCATTTATTGTTACTACTCCTAGTACTAGTACAATTTCTATCATCAGCTCTCCTGCTCAATCTCTCACTCAAAGTAGAAAAAGGTCGAGAGATCAACCATTTTCATCCTCCGGTAGTAGAAGTAACGGTAGTGACAATAGTAGTAACAGTACAAACGGCAATGATGGAGATGATGATGATTCATCCACACCTAGCATTACACCTTGTATTAACAAACGATCTCGTCGATCTCAATCAACAAATTATTCCAGCAGTACAACATCATCAGCATCGTCAAGTAGCGATATTACACGACATGATGATCAACCCACTACAGGGTACAATTTGTTTGCTCATTCACCTGTTGAAGTTAGTCATCAAGTATTTGCCAACCTTGTCCCTTCACGCCTTCATCAAGTAGCTCAAGTTAATCGTACCTTAAGAGCAACTCTCCAATCCATGGATATTTGGCGGGAAATTTGTCGTGTACAAAATATTCAAGCACCTGCTCAACAACAACAAGATAATAATAATCGATGTCACGCTATGAGAACTCGTCGTCAAACTGCCAGTATCATAGCTGCAGAAGAACAGCAACAACAACAACAAGAACAAGATCCGGAAGTAAATTATTATTCCCTTGCTATTCCATACCTCCAAGTAACGTGTGATCAATGTTTAACACGTCTTGATGAACCTGCTCGTTTTCCTACTCGTGTTGATCGAGGTGAATCATGGCGTCTATGTCCCAGTTGTTTGGAAACAGTTCAAGAGCAACAAGCACAACAAATGACTGATAGACATTTTTCTTTAATCAATCGCTTAGAATTACTCGAAAAACAAGGGTTCAAGATTGATCATGAACATTCAGGTATTTTCCAAGATTATACCAATGCAGTTTTTCCTGAAGAACAGTCTGAAGATGCTATAATTGAACAAATAATTCGAGAAACAAGATTTCGTCGTCGTTGGGAACAAAGGCGGCCTCAATACCGTGGTGTGGTTCGAAGTACCCAAGAAAACATGCTTGCAAGACCAGACAAAGTTACAAGTACTAATTACATTAAGAATCGTGGACCTCTTGGAAATGATTTTGAAAAAGTGATTCGTAAAGTATTGGGAGAAGATCGATTGGGTCCAAATTTTACGAATGAACAATATCATCAGGCAATGGTATGGTTGGCAAGACAAGTGGAGCGTTATCAAGAGGATATTCGTCAAGATTTTCCATCTGCCAGTCAAGAAGTTTCTAATACATTGGCTTTATGTTACTATGCACAATCTCGACTTGGTCATCGACGGTTTGGTGATGATATTGAACATGACGACCCAAATACCATGGATGTGGCACCAGAATACTTTTGGGGTGAAATTCAAAGTATGAAACGAGATATTTACAAGGCTTATACAAAGAGATGTGTTATTGAAGGATTTTGTATTATGCAAGATGATATAGACTATTGTCGTCTAATTCGTCAACAAGGACATCGTAATCCAACAGAAGCTGATATTCGTGAAGCCATGAATCGAGGTGCTCGTCATTTTGAATTATTGCTGATGGAGCAAGATGGTGGTCAATTTACAATGCGTGCTCGTCGTGGTGGTTTGAATGCACATTTGCGAGATACGTTAGGTCCTCATTATTACCGGTTTATCACAAATCGCGTATGTCCACAATTCAGACGACAAGATGGATTTTTTGTTCCTATTGAGCATACTGGAGATCAAGAACGAAATGAACATTATCAGCAAACTCTTCGCCGTATTCGAGGTATTCGAGAACCACGCTCTTTGTTTGATTCAGATTAGGATAACAACACCAATATAATAGAAAAATAAGCAATCCTTCTTTTATATTACTCTCACATTTTTTTTTCATCCAAATTTTTTAATATTTTTTGTAATCATCATTGTACTAACATGTACTTCTTTAACTCTTTTCTTTTTTCCGTTACAATTATTATTATTATTATTATTATTTTTGGAATACAATATAAAATTACTGCTATATCTGTTTCCTATTTTTTTTTCTTATAACCAAAAAAGTTGTCGAAATAAATAAAATTAATCAGTAATATAATATAATTGTCAACAAGACCACATTAACTTCTAATACTACGTGCTGCTAATGATGAAGACGCTGTATAAGAAAAGGTGTGTAAAGAAGAAAAATGAAGGATTATTGGGATGGATTGGATGCGCATGATCCAGAGGTGTTAATTTGTTAAATAAAAACACGGAACACGGAACGTACATCCGTACACGGTACATAATCGCATTGTTGTGTAACATATTTTGGCAGTCGCAAACGGTTGTTTTGTTCCAAAAAGATTATGTTAAAAATTATTTTGGTGATGGTGATAATATGTTGTAATAGTGATGGATCGTCTTCTTTTCTCTCCTTTGGTTAATGTTTTTATAACCATTGTTGTTGTAAAAGAAGGGGCTGGGGAGATCGATGGTGACAGTAGATGATGATTGCAAAGGACGGCTGTGTTTTTACTTTTTAGTTTTGTATGTAAGAGTGATGGTACATAATATTGGAGTAATAATTATTGGCACTACTAGAAGAATGACAGTCCCTATGTTTAATAGTAAAACACCCAATAATAATCAGATTACAGCAAACAACAATAAAAAGTATCATAAATTCTTGACCACTATTACTGGAGGTATTATGCCATCATCGTTTTTATGTTGATATTCAAATGAATCCTTTTTTAGTGTCAAACAGCAGTACATGTGCAAGTAAAGAAAAAGATGTGGAATTGTTTCATGTTGCTTTTTTATTACCATGTATACAGATATGATCGGCAACTGAAAAGAAAATCCTGTTCCGGCTTATCCACATTTTGACAGGCACAAAGCATTTTTACAACCGACTGGAATATCAATAGCAAAATAAAGGATAAGCTTTTACTTGATGCAACCGTTATTGCAGGAATCAGATATACGGAACAATAATAGCAAGATTTACTTGATAATAATAAAAAAAATAAAAATAAAACCATAACAAAAATTGTTTATTTTTTCAGCCAATAATACCATCATGATCATGTAGCATAGAATAAAAAAAAAGAAAGGCTTTTATCTCCTAAAGAAAAGAAAGTAAACTCTTGCATAATCTCCCCTATTTTATAAACCATAATATTGATTTCTCCAAGTCATTATTCGAGACGCTCTTTATTTTGAACTACCTGGAATGGAACGACAACAACAACATGGGTTCGTAGATTTTCCATGATGGGTGGTGTCGATGGTTATAATGGCTTTTATGTGTATATGCAACATACATTGCGCCCATATTATCGCCAGTTTGTAACAACTCAACTGTGTACACAATTTCAACGTGAGGATGGTTTCTTTATCCCTATGGAACCTGCAACAAGAGAATATCAAACTGGGCAAAATGAAATTTTTGAACGGATTTTGCGTAATATTCAAATGTTTAGAGGCTCTTATTTTTCATTCCTTACGAATCTTTAATAATACCAACCATCATAACACTTACCTCTATAGTATATGTTATAATTAGAAGTAAAATACTTCTTTTGCCCATTTTTTTTTCGTTCAAATAGTAATTATCATTATAATCATTTTTTTTTTAGAAATGGAATAAGCATATAACATAGTCAAAACTTTATTTTCTCTCTCACTCTTTTTTTTTTTTTTTTTTGGCTGTTAATTGTAATACCCAACGTAGAGCATGAAATATATAATAATATAAAGATCAACAACAACAACAACAACAGCATAACAATTGTATGATGTTTGACACGGGATGAGTTTTATGGCATTTATATCATTTTCTATATTGTTACTATATATCGCTACGGGAAAGAAACTGGTTTAACCTTAAGCAGTCTGGTGATTTTAATAAAGGCGTTTAAAAAGCAGACATTTTATTATCAAGTCAACAACCAGTTACTAGATGTACATATAATCATTTTTTAAACTGGTAACTGACTAAATTTAGTAAAACAGATGTCTGGTTGGACAACTTTATTAAAACTTACCAGACTGAACAAGATTGAACCAGTTTCTTTCATGTAGTGTATTAATAAATATACGAATAAAAAACCAAGTAATTGTATAAAATTTATCAGTTACACAAAGTTTTTATTTGAATTTTTTCATCACGATGGCCTGATGCTAGCACTATGATAAAAAGGAAAATCAAGTACCAAAAGCACATAGTATTAATCATCATCATTTGTTTAAATTTAGTTATTATATATCACAGATTTATTAAAAAAATGAATTGGAGCATTAGAAGTAGATGGTACAGCTTCATCAATTAGACAGCCAGCAGGATAGGACTGACATTGGATGAACCTTGAGGGAGGGAGAAGGAGGGAATAGAAGCAGTCAAAAACGAAAAGAAGTGTTGTAGTAGCAGAAGTAATATCAGAAACTAATGATATATGGAAAAGAGAAAGAAAAAAATTATGTTGCCATGATTTTCTATATTAATATAATAGTTACTCGCCCATTTGATCAATCCAATAAGCATTCATCATCATCATACTGTATTATAATGGATCTTTCTTGAAACACTAATATTTGCTTACACCTTGATATTCCAAAAAAAAAAAAAACAAACAAACAAACACAAACACACACACACACACACACACACAATTATATATAACAGCTAGGGTAGATATAGAAGAAAGTGTGGATGACGTACGGGAAGATGAGAGGAAAATAGAAAAAATAGACAGCAGCATTTTTTTCATGCGGTCAAAAAAATGCAAAAGGAAAGAAAAGAAAAGACCACGTCCTTATTTATTTGTGTACATATGTAAATATCCAATCCATCGAACGGGCCAAATATATACGGGAGGGGGTATGAAAACCAATGGCAACAGTATAACAAGTATGATGATGATGTAAAGTTTTTTTTTTAAAATCATTTTCTTGTTGAATTGGTCGAATTGCTACGCATGTTTTTGTATAAAGATATAATACAAATGCATAACAACCTGATTAAAGAATACTGAATCATAAAGGAACAATATATAAAAAAAGGAATTGAACATCAGATAAGCAAAGTATCATCATACGTTCAATTGAGTTTGAGTTTCTTCACAATATAAAGCAAACAGCCCGACTACTAAAACTGAATTTCCATGGTGGAGAAAAAGGAACCATCCTTGGTGGAAGAAGAGGTATTATCCTATTTAACAACTATCTTAAGAGCGAGGAGAGGAGGAATAAGGAATCGGATGAGATACTCTAATCTAATATTATACTATACTATACTATACTATACTATACTATACTATACTATACTATACTATACTATACTATACTATACTACCATTACTACTACTAGTGCTACTATTATTATTTCTACTACTAGCTACTAATACTATTGTTTACAAAATTCTAACTAAATTACAAATAGAAAAGCATGAACCATATTTACATCAGAGAGAATAAAGTTACATATAAGTAGTAGTGGATGGGGAAGGGAACTCAATGGCATTTTATTTTGAAATGACCAGCCAAAATGGCAAAGAAAAGAAATACGCCTGGTTCAAAAATGTGGTACGTTGACAATTGACAATCTCCCACGTATCATGGCTTTCAAAATGAGCTCAACACTTACCCCAAAGACACCATGTCAACCACTTTTTGAATACATAACATACCCAAAGACAAGACAGAACTGAAGTCGGATGATCCTTGAGTGAGTGAAAATGAGGATTGGAAAAGACATGTAGTAGCAGTAGTAGTATTGAAATTGTTATGCGCATAATAGAAACTAAAGGGAAAAGAAAAAAGAGAAAGAAAAGGAAAAACATGATGATGGCTCATATTTCGTATTTTTATATGTTTATTTGATTACACCTTATCCAATAAGCATTCATCACCATATTGTATAAGTGTCCCTTTTTTTTTGTTGCAGTAGAATCATTTCACGTGTTTCTGAGACAAAAAAAAACAACAACAACATTCTTTGCTCTTATAACGTTATATACACTTTCATATTTTGAATCCGAAAAAAAAACTCACATGGTTTATATAATAGAAAAGAAAGAGATCTTCATATTTATTATAAAAAAAAGGATTTTTATGCATCAATTTTTTTTTTTTCGGATGGCAAGTTCCGAGTCATGGGGTGAAAAATAAAAACGGATCTAGCATTTTACGTAAACCTGCAGAATTGCTCTTTTAACGTCTATTATAGAATGTTGATGCATAAACAATGATGGGTTTCCTTTTTCGAAACAAACGCACTTATAATATATAAACAGCAATTATTCTACTACGATCAATTATAGTAACGAGGTGGTGGAAATTCAGTAACATCGAATCAACTATTACATTTGATATTCTCCTCATCCTTCTCCCTTATCCAAAAAAATTGAATCCTATACGAATACGAAAAAATCTTTATTCAAAAACAGAAGTATCAAAATTGTTCAAGGTAGATAAAAAAAAGTTACATTTTCATCGTGGTAAGAGAGCCTCACATTTCCCACGTAATATTTCTTTATAAGACGAATGAGTATTGAATAGTTCTTGACATTGTTGTGGTGTGTGATTTACTTTTCTAATGATTTCCTAGCTTGGTCGAGGTTTCTTGAAATATAATTTCGCTAAATGACGTCTTTGTGTCCGCGTACAACTTAATCGTCTCTAAAAAAATAAAAGCATGATATATTATCTTTAATATTAATAACGGCATATTTTTAATAATGATAATGATACAATATTGATTCACTGTACACTTACTTGAAAAAAGAGGCTATAATGCTGATAGCATTCACTTTCAGTGATGTGTCGATGTTTCAAAGCTTTGCAATATATGACCAAGCAGCATGTGGGTATTTTGTTTTTATCTCCACAAGTGCGTAGTTTTCTTCCTCAGTCCAGTAAGATATTCAAGATCGACATAAAATATAGTGAAAAGAGAAGGTTCAAAAAAGAAATTCTCAGCCTTTATCTTTTTATTTAAAAAAAGGTGATTTGACTCCATCACTAAGTTTGGTATATATATTGAATAATAATTGTGGAAAAAGATCCAGAAAAATTTATTTATATAATTAAGACAAACAGCTGTATAGTGACCTTTACATCTCTCAATTCCTGAAATTCTGATTATAATTGTCACGCACGTTTTCTATAATCGAATTCATTTTACTTTTTATATGAAGTATTCTCTTGGTTAAAATAATATAAACCATTACTATTACATTGAGTATTTTCTTTATGACAATTGATGGCCACTGTAATATCTGACTTATTTATTCAGTTTTTTTTACACCATTGAAAAACAAATATTATGTAACTATGTCACAAAATCAAAAGGAAATCAAAGAATTAGGCACTGTTTGTAATGCTACCTATAACTACCTCCTCTGCCTGGTTGTAACAAAAGTTATGTATATAGTCAATGTAACTACAGACAGTTGGTATATGACAAACAGGAATTAAGACCGGAGGAGATTATTATGTTGTCATATAAAGACATTAGCGTTTTAATATCTTTGTAATGAACGGAAACAACATTAATTTTTAACTTCTTTTATTATTACTTCTAATACCTAAAAAAATGAATGTGAATCCTATTGGAAATCTTGTTGTGATTAAAGAGTTATCAAATGCTGATCAAGCAATGGTATTATTAAGGGCTGTTGCTTCTTAATGATATATAATTCATTGGATATTTTAAAGATAGAAGAACGGATAATGACGGAGAGAAGGTGAAGAGTTGGTAGTTTGGAAGAACTTCATCCCTATAATGCATCGTATCAAGGTAAAAAAAAAAAAGAATTAGATATATACAATCTTAAACAATAAACAATGTTTATTTCTAGTTAGGAATGATTATAAATCCCGGACAGAGGATTAGAATCCGCCTCTGCCATCATTATAACTTTGCTTTGTTTTCGAGGTTTTGATGAGATTCTCGAAACTATTTTTTTACATGAGTAAAAACACTTGTTCTCATTTTTTATATAATAGATGTGGTTATATTGTTAATTGTTTTTGGTTGTTTATTTATAATTTAACATATATAACAAATATATATGAATAAACTTGCGCATATGGGTAAGTCATATTTCAGTCACTTCTGACTTTGTTCATTATTGTACTCATAAACAAGGCGATTATATTCTTTTTTTTTAAAAAAATGTAAACCATGATGAAAATTTTGATAATCTCATACAAGAGTTACGAGAAGATGTGTTACATTACAATTTGTAGTGTTTTATTTTGTATGTATAAAAAAGCAGTTATAATTGTGTTTTTTTTTAAAAAAAAGCCAAGAACCATAAAATTATTCTCATTATTTATCATACCTTGATATTAGATCTGAAAATAGTAATATAATAGACAAGCATATGTATCAGAGTAAGAATTAATTAAACTAGATGTTGTTTTGTTGTTGTTACTGTTCCTCTAGCAACTCCTGCCTCCTTATCACTTTAAATTTTTGACATCTTGCACCAGGAATCCCATTTTCTGAAGTTTACGTCGGGAAACCAAGAAAAAGAGAAAGGTGTTTCAGGGCTTTCTAGGTTTTTTTTTAGCTTATAAAGGTAATTTCCATGCATCTACAGGATGAGGTTAAAATAAATAGACGCATGAAGACCTGGCAAAAGTTTATATAAAAAACTTGTTACACCTGAACCTGATGGAATCTATGATTCTATGATAACCATTTTTCTTCAATTCTTCAAGCTATAAACAAACATTAGTTTTGTAGATGGGATTTTCTTTAGCTAATCTTCTTGGCCGCTCATTGGCGATGATGTTGATTACATGAGGAGGTATAATGAGTAGAGCGTTTGGCAATGGTCAGATATCTTCCTCAACATTCGTAAGTTGTTCATCAGTATGTCGTAGATAGTCTTGAATTTTTCATAATCCAACCCGTTTTCAACGTGCTTTTTAATCCATTCACGAATTTCAAGTGGAAGTTGTTATCGTACTGCATCAAATATTTAGGTGGAGTCATGATCTATATGTTGCCAATGATATTTGCCTTTGAATTTGTCAATTATCAAGTATTGAACATCATATTTAGCAGCACAGTTGCATTTAATATATGATTTTCCAGTTCGTTTTTTATTTATTTATTAAGTGGTGGGCTGTAAGTGTAGGTGAATTAGAACAAGTAGATGCTTTTCGTGAATAATTGCAATAAAAAGTAACATTATCTATAATTAACAGTTTTTGGACGACCAGTGGTTGCAGGTACATCTGATGCCTTGGGATCTGGAATATAAGAGTGGTTGGTGATGAAGTTGGCATGGGGACGTGGGTACTCCTTCACCCATTCTTCAAAGGCAGCATTGCTATTAAGCACTTCTTCCACTACAAGTGTTGTGTAGTTTGGAAGAACACGGATGAGATACCCAAGGTCATCAGATGCGGTGGCCATGATATTGAAAAAAAATATTTTATAACAAGCGCGCTACGTATCAGGCACATGAGGATGTTGATAAAGAGAGATGTGTTATTTCATTCAATGACGTAGTTTTTCCTGCAAATAGTATTGGCTCCACCTTCCGCACTTAAATTCGACTTGGTTTTTTTTATACCAATTATAACCCAAGCATACAAAAAAAAGTAAAATGTCAAGTTCCTTTTTTTTTTGCCACGTAGAACTTAATCTTCTTTGACTTTATTTTTATATTAACTATCCAAACTCTCCTTCTACTTTATTCTCACTTTATTTTATTCAATAAAGGTCTTTTTTTTTATATATTAAAAACGCGATGGCTGAATCCAAAGAAGCAGGTACCTAATAAAAACAACCAGTTATTCAATCAGTATACCACTTGCCGACGTGTACAAGAAAAAAAAAAGCAAGACATTAAAAATTGTAATTTATTCATCTTTTATATTAAATGCTACATTTATAAAGACAACACGACGCAGGAAGTGGAAGAACCCGTTGAAATCAGTAATAAGTTTGATGCTACACAAGTTAAGAATGCTGTAGATGACCAAGTCCGCAAGGTACTTTATGCTCTAAAAAGATTGGGAACGACAAACGACGACGCGTATTTAACCTTTTTATTCGTGTATATGTATATTTGTGTGGATGAGAATAGTATTTTGCAAGTGAAAAAAGTGGTTACAGCGAAGGTCATCTCCATACAGATATCAAGCTCTTGTTAGGTTATTCTTCCTGTGTGCTTGCCGGAGGAGCCTTTTTATTTGAATATTATACCAGCTTTCAAGAAGCAAAACCCATCTTGTTATGTTCTGTGATTGTATTTTGGATCTTACAAGCATGTTCATGGGCTTATAGCGTTTTTGTGGAACAAAATGAAATTTTCGTTGGATATAAAAATGATTCAAAGACAAGTGAGGTAAAGGTTAAATGGAGAAGAGAGGGGAGATCCTTTTTTTTTTTTTGGAAAAAGAAACTCATGTTACAATTGATATATGATATAAAGCGACAAGGTATCTTGACCATTTCAAGTGAAATGAAACGTTATTCTCCTACATATATCATTCAAATGCAATATCAAGATCAAAAACTGCACAAGATCACCAAGACGAAATTGGAAAAGAACGTGGCTTCATGGTTTACAGAAGATGGTGTACTGGTAGCAGAGAATGTGGATAAGGATATAGAAGAACAAGCAGCTTCTTTGTTACGACAAATTCATAAGGATTAATAAAATAGTTAATAAAAAAGTCTCTCATCCATATACAATTTATAAATTTATTTCTTGGTTCAGGGCAAATGCCGCTTTCGTTTTATTTTTTATAATTTATATATGTCACTATACACTTTTTTTGGTTGTCTACTTGTTGCTTATGGTCCTATTCTTTCCATATTCTTTTTATATATTGGTCAAAATGCACAACATGTCTTGTTAATGGTATCAAGGTAAAAACCTCACTTTTTTTATTATCCTCAATGTCACCATGATTTTTATCTCCATCATCGAATAAATCTAATGTCACTTTTTTTTTTTTCATACGTAGTGCATTCTTCTGTTTGATTGCATTACTAATATCCAGTGTTATTTGGTATTTTGCAAAAGCAGCACAAACGATTCATTCAGCAAGTATTGCTTATAGTATTACTGTGCAAGAAATATTTCGATGGTTTTTCTTTTTGTTGTTAAGGTGACTTGTTACTTTTCTCTATGTTGTACCCAGTCAAAAAAAATATGAAGGAAAAAAGGGGAGAGTAAAACTGATACAAATCACTTTTTTTTTTAAAAAAAAATAGACGTTCAGAAGCAGGACTTAATATCGTATCAGCAAATCCACATTCACCTTTTAATCAATCGATATTTTCATTTGTTACTGGATATGGTTACGCTCTTACAACCACACTTGTCAGTTACATCTCCTTATTAGTAGAATCCATAGGACCTGGAGTTATCATGTGTCCTTCTTGTCCACAAGCAACTACTTTTTTCATATCGGCAGTGACCACTTCCCTCTTTTCATTATTACATATTGTATGGATGATGGTTGCTTTTGAAGGATTTTCAAATATTCGTAAACCATCGGGTATAGCCCGTGTCATTTGGGTTATTGGGTCTCATTTTGGTGCTTCTTATGCTGTAAGTTTATAATTTATGCAAAAAAAACAATTGTTTTTTTTTGTCCGTTTGTAAATCAATCTCTTATCATCAACACAATTTTCCTCAACTATTTTATATAGACCTTATTGAACGGATCCGAAACAATCCAATATGGTTGTGTCTATTCTATTATTACATGCATTGGTATTCTTTCCATTTCTACAGCCCTGGTGGCATATTCCCTAAAATCTCGATACCAACTTCATTCCCATCCACATTCATCATAAATAATATATCTTGGAAAAAAAATTATGATTTTTTCTTTTACTTTTTTTTTTTGGGCATTTGTGAGAATTATACACGGGGAAAGAGATGGAGGTGTTTGTAAAGGAGAAGAAGGAAAATTGGAAGGTAAGGGAGAGAGAAGAGATTTTCTCCTTTATATAATAGAATGGTGAATGTATGTGAGAGATGAAATGAGTGTGTATATGTTTTTTTTTCTTTTGAATATATGTATCTGTATATCTCTAATCCAAATCAAGGTCCATGGGATCAGTTTCACTAGGATCAGTTCCAGAAGATTGTTGGGTATTATTGTTACTATTATTATTATTCGTGGTCGATGATGAGGTCGTTGCACTGTTATTATTATTATTATTATTATTGGATGAGGATGTGGATGTTGGGTTATTGGTTCTTCCTCCAGGACCCCATGTAAATGGACCTGGAATGGTTGTATGCCATGTAGCTGCTCCTGGTGTTCGATCATTATACATTCGTCGAGCATTTTCGAAAAGCAATGAAGATAAAGTGGCTGTTGGATCGGTGGGTTGATTATTATTATTATTTTGTGCTGTTGCAGGAGAAGTGGAAGATGGAGGAGGTACTTGTGTAGTGCTGGATTGTTCAGAAGAAGATGGTTGTGTAGATGAAGAAGATCCATTGTTTTCTTCACGATCCGTATTGTTGGAAGATTCTTCTTTTTCACCTATCACCGAGTGTCGACTAATATATATTTTATATACGTTTAAGAATGAGAAATCCTACCTCTTGATGTAAAAATAATCCCCCCAATCTACAAATATTTTCTTACCAGACAGGGCATGTTCCATTGACTTTCAACCATGGTTTAATACAATCTTCATGAAATACGTGTGCACATGGAAGTTCAATGACTTGCTCCGTTCCTTCAAATTCATCTTTACATACAGCACAATCCGTTTGTTGAGCTATAATTTCATGTCAAGTCAGTCAGTCAGTCAGTCACTATTTTTTTTTTGGGGGGGGGGAAAGAGTTGTTTTTTCTAGATGATTCCAAAATAAATAACAAAGGGTTTTACTAATTTACCGATTTCTTCATCAGTTAATTTTCGTTTTGGCAATGAATCAATGACAGTTTCTGGGGCAGGTGGTGGTGCATTTCTCCTGATCAGCATCATGATCGTTTTATAAATATATACAATTAGATCATTCATGTTATGATTATTATTTGTTTCATCCTCTTACACACTCTCTCTCACTCTTATAATGAGATAGATCGCCTTACCCACTTGTTTGCTCCATCAGCTGACTAATGATGTTGTCTAATGCACCTTGTGAAAATACATAATCATCCGGATTACCAACAAAGCCTCCATCAATGTTAGAACCCACTAACGTTGACAGTAATTGAAGTAAACTAAATATCAATCAATGGATGTATGTCCATTGGATGTGAAAAAATAGGTTCATGTTAGACATATACCAAAAAAAAAAAAAGAAAAAAAAGAAAAAAAAAACAATAATAGCCCTTTTTCTTTTTTTCCTCTTTCTCCTTTTATTTCTATTTTTTTTTACCTTGCAAAGTTATTGGGTGGTCTATTTTCATCACCTTGTCCGTCTTGGTCTTCTAATAATAATAATAATAATAATAATAAAACAAATGATTAAATTATTCCAATAAAGAAACCCATGCATCAATTTTAACAAAAAATACATTGCTCTTTTAGTCGTTCAAAATGCATCATACATACCACCTCCTTCTCCATCTGTATTTTGTTGTTGGGTAGGTATATTCATTGGACGAAATTGCATATTACCATCCATCATGCTACCATAAAATACAACAGGTCGTGGTAATCGTTGTTGTTGTGATTGTGGCTGCTCTCCTCCTTCGGTTGTCGTTGATGGTGTTGAACGCTGTTGTTGTTGATCTCCAGAAGTCGTTGTTGTATCACCGCCATCAGTACCAGTAGTATTACCACCAGCACCAGGTCGTTGCATACCTTCCGCTGCAGGGCCCAGCATGGACGTTAATAAATTTTGAATCATATTGGCAAGAGGAGGTTGATTTGGATTTCCCTGTTCATCACCACCACCTATTCCTCCTGATCCTAATCCTCCTTCTGTATTCAATGGTCGACCACCCATGGGTGCAAATAATTGGAAAATGTCATCCTCATCCCCCGTTTCATAACGAATGAATGCTTGGTGGTGATGTTGATGGTCTCCTCCGGTTCGCTCGGTATGTTCGTCTCCATCCACTGTTGTTGTTGTAGTCGCAGCAGGTGCACCCGCTAAAAACGTACGTGGATCGTTTTCTGAGTCAATCTAGCATAATCCGTTCAA
Source organism: Phascolomyces articulosus (assembly GCA_025677815.1). Classification (NCBI taxonomy): domain Eukaryota; kingdom Fungi; phylum Mucoromycota; class Mucoromycetes; order Mucorales; family Lichtheimiaceae; genus Phascolomyces; species Phascolomyces articulosus. Next base: position 457,899 of record JAIXMP010000026.1, on the reverse strand, counting down.
AAAAAATCAATTAATAATCGCAAAAAATAAATCTTAAAAAAGGTTTTTTTCCCTTCCTTTTGCCCTCCATTCTTTTCTTTTTCCAATCTAATCTATTTACTTCTTCAATAAACTGTTCATTGCATTGCTGACAAGTAGGGTCTGGGGCCATGTAAATGGGGACTTCGGCGTTACACGTGTAGCACCAGTATCGTGGTGCTTGTTGCGATTGTGATTCTTCTGGTCGGGATGGACTTGAAGACATTATTTTTTCGTAATTATATACCTGTATACAAAAATAAAAGAGTCTATAATGGAATAAGGATTGGTTTTTTAAACTCTTTCTTTTTTGTTTGTTCAAAAGAAAAGAAGAGAGAAGAGAGTAAAAAAAGAGTTTGGGAAAAAAAAAAAGGTAAAAAGAACACCGATAAAAAAGAAAGTGGGTGAGGGGAGGCGATAATGCAAAACCAGATAATGTTGCTTTTACACTGGAGCGGAAATAACCTTTGATGATAGAAAAAATTACACCTATAATAATAAGCTTCTTGCAATTTATTGATGGTTTCCTTTTCTGGATGATAAGGGAAAGGGGGAAAGATGAATTTATTCGTTCTAATTATTACATATGGCCAACTGCTACTATGAAAGTGCCAATACACAGCCTCCATTGGTAAAGCGCGTGTTGAAAAATATACAGCTGGCATCATGGATTTGCTGATATACGTATCGGAGAAACTCAGGCACTATAGATGGTTCTTCCTTAAAAAATGACACTCAATTGAAATGTGCAAAACATATTACTGCTATTATAATTGAGACTAAGATTTTTCACATCGCATGAAAACAAAAAGAAATATATTGATTATTAAAGATGAGAATAGGTTTATTTGTTCATCCGAGTTTAATAGTATGAATGAATAATTTTGCAAAGTGGCAAATACTATATTATTAATGATACCATATACACATATGCACATTTCTTATTATCATTCCCAGAAATACCCTCAAACACGCATGTTGTTGGATAATATATCATAGTAAGTCGAATTGCGAATTGTTATCACTTTTATTCTTCCTCTATATACCGTACTGGCAAATTATTTTCAATCCAATTATTATTCAGGCATGTACTAAACATGCATGTCAGATCAAGATTGATTATCAGTTAAATAAGTTGTCATGACAATACTGTATACTCAATTTTGTTGAGTTTCTTTAACAGGAGGATCTTCGAGATTATGATCGTCCAATCTGTAAAGGCTTTCGGCTTGAACCTTATCAATCCGTTGGCCCCATATGCACTTTTTTTTTTGGCAGTTTTAGGATAATAATCTTGAAAATGGGCAGTTTGATCACATATGCAACAGCACAAATAAGTTTTTAATGTTTGGTCATAGTCAGGGATTGAATTGTTCAGTTCATAATTATGATTTCATTGGTGGTACTTTTCGCAAGTACAATGTATGCTTTTTGCCACCAAAAAAAAGGAGAGGGTTGAAAGTGGTCAGACATCCACCAGGTACATAATATTATAATTGCATAACGAACATCTTTGCAAACTTTTGATAATTTCAATGATTGTCGTGATGATTTGAATGGGATACAAACATTTATATGCCAAATTTGTCTTGGTAAATATAGATATTGAGAAAAACAGAGTATCATTAGAATATTTACTGTTTGTTTTTTTATTGGTAATTTGACTTATCCGATTTTTCACAAGTAGCAGAAGAAAAGTTATTTTTGATGATGTTGCTGTGAAATAAAAGTAGTGTATTTTTTGTTGCTCTAGCTACAGTCTGCACAAACAGCAGGCAATGATCGTTGCTCTTGTTGAATTCAGCCCATACTGTACCTGCTGTGCAAGATAACTTTTTTTTTTTGTTCCGGGTTTTCTATATGTAAACAATAGGAAGTAATGAGGAAAAGGTAAATCCAACAGGGTGAAAAACAAAGATTATTTGGTATGTTTAATGATCTCTTTCATCAGATGTACTACCATTGTGATTCTTATGACTATTTTCAAGTTCTTTTAAAAACCTTTCTTCTTTTATAAGGTTGGTGATCATAAAGACTGAACAAGTTCGAAAAGCTAAAATTAAGCTTAAGAAACCTGAGCGTTTGCATGAACGGAAAGAGAGGATATACTAATAAAAAAAAAAGAACTTAAGTATGATGCAACGTGTTATTTTCAGTATTTATGCTCCAAGCATCTTAATTATACATGATGGTGCATATAATCATCCATTGCCTCCTTGTAAATGCGGTGCTTTTTTTTTTTAAAAAAAAATAGTTAGTTTGCTTTCATTTTTGGCGATCAAAGTTTATATCATCCCAAAAACGCCATAACTCTTCCCGATTTAAAAAAATAGAAATTCGTCAGTTTTACATATCAATAATATTCTTGCTACTCTATTAAATATTATACTATCCCCTCTCCCTCTCTTTATATTTGTAACAAAATCATGTGGATAATAGTAGCAATAGTGGCACTAATATGTATCAGGGCTTGTAATTTGCTATTGTCGTGTTGCACCTTAGGAATGGAAAAAACCCGAGAAAACCTGAAATGGCCAATTTAAGGTTTTTTCAGGTATTAGTTACCTGAAAAACCCGATTTCAAGAATAATCTCATCTTAATAGTCCTGTACTTTATGCTATTTACAACATATTGTATGTATACTTACAATAGCATTGTTATACGTAGCACCCGCCATTTTTATTATATTTTACTATACTGATAGATTAATATAATGGTATTTTTTTCTACCTTTCTTATGCGAAATTACAAAAAAAGTAGCAAAATAAGTTGCATGAAATTATATTTTAGTGTCCAAAAAAGGTTAAAAAATAAGTATATTATTTATTAATAACCAGAGAAAACCATAATCCAGATTTTTTCAGGTTTTATTTTTCCTACGTAGAGAAACCTGGATTTGGTTTTTTACAGACATCATTCCTAAGGTGTTGTATAATAATAACTTTTGTCATATTGAATTATTTATCTAGTCAATTGACTATATTGCCCAATAGAGAAAGAGTGCAGTTTCATTATAAACAATGATTTTCTTAAACGAATGACCCTTATGGTATTCATATGCTAATAAAAAATGTACAAAATGAAATTTGATAACCTACGTAAATCTTTATAAAAAGTAAATTTAAATGGAACAATCTACTTTTGATAAATACAGCTATTTAATTAGGTTTCCATATGCAATGACTACCGAAAACATTGCATTTTTATTTATTAAATAATGTTTATCTGTTGCCTTTTGTTTTTGTTTATTTGTTCATATTTACTAGTACCACGAATGTTTTATATACATTCTTCTTGCAATGATTTGTGTAAATACGTAAGAAAACTGCTAGACCAACTATTCATGAACCAGAAGATTTGAACGAAGAATCTAAATGCACCATCTTTGCATTAGTATTATAATTATTATTACATAGCATAACTAATAAATAGCAAGGAGGAATGAAGAATGATCTAACAAACAAAAAAAAGTGGCAAAAGAGTGATTTGGATTGTACACATCACTACTTTAGTAGTTCTCCTTCACTTTAGCATATAAATAAAAAAAACAATAAATGAACCTTATATACGTTGTTGTTATCAAAGAAAAACTATAACTATTTTTTTTTTAACAAATGAAGCACTTATATCTGTGTGCCTGCATCAATAGAGGAAAGAAGAGTCAGGTGTTAATATCTGCAAAATGGGGTAATTCAATGCATTGTCGTTGTCTTGCTTAGGATTCATTGCTACCCTTTTTTCTCACCCTTTTATTATATCATTATTCTGCTTCATGAGGCAATAATGATATTAATTTTGGTTATCTGCTTTATACATTTATATTATGTATCTATTCTACTATATATAAATGTAGACCCTCATATAAAAATATATAAACGACGAAAACACATCTATCCTGTTAATATATTCATGACAATATAATAATAATAATAAACCGATAAAATTTTTTTTTAATTAATCTTTATAAAAATATTGCATAAATTTTTTTAATCTTGTCTCCAAACCTTTGGAACATCATCTTAATAAACTTATTATTATTTACTCTTATATATATATATATATATATAAATAATATGTATAACTATGTATTATATACTCCTTCCCACTTTATCTGTCTGTCTTCACCCCTTTAGATTACAACCCTTTCTCCCCCTACCTCTTTCTACCCCTCTCCCCCTGAAGATGGGCGGGTAAAAAAAAACCATAGAGTGATGCTGTGGTGGGGCCAAGCCAAGTATTATACCATTCAACCTCATCTCTATTCAATTCATTCGCCCCCAACGCACGCTCCCGCACTCACGTATTATTCACTCATTCATTCATTTACCTTCACCCACTATTCTCCCCCCCTTTCCTCCTTTTTTTTTTTTTATTTTTCATTATTTTCTTCAATCCTTGCAAAAACTTTATAGTAGCCTTCTTCTTTTCATTTTCTTTTCTTCTTCTTTTTCAAATTCTACCTTAATAATTATAATCATCATATAATAATAACAATAATAATGTCATTAACCACTACAACGATTCTAACAGGAATCCATTGTACTCGTACCATTGTACTTATATTAGCTATCGTTATTGTTGCCACATCACTTAGTATATATAGTACCCATACGATTCCTATTTTTTCTTTATTTTCACGCCATCCACAACACCAACAAACAACAACTACAGCATCATTATATCATGAAAATCATTTGAACGCGCATGAAACCACTGTATTATTGGAAATGATTCAAGATCGACGATTGATTTCTACCTTGGTAGCAGCCCAAGCTTCTGTTTTTTGTCCACTTTTTTTACTTTTGACAACTCATAATTATAATAGCAACAACAATGCTAGTTCAAAACAACAAGAAACAACACGTCCACCACGACTTGCTTTAGACTTGATTTGTTGTCATGTTCTCATGCCATTTGGATTAGCATTGAGTTGGATCTTTTGTATCTTATTTGATCGTAAAACCATGACAGCGATTTTACAACATAATACAACAAACACAGGCACATGGATGTATATATTTCAAGATATGTGTTTATTGGATCATCAAGGAGGAATAACCAATGGATGGGCATGTTTTGGTATTAATATGATTCATGGTTTAAAATATTTAATTGTTTTGGTCTTGTTCCTTGAGATTGAATTGGTCATTGCTGCCTCTTTTTTTACGCGTTATGAAGAAAGACCGATTCAATTGGAAAATAGCAAGATGGATGGTGAATGGAATGTGGCCACTTCACCTTCTTCTTTTATGGATGAACAACAAAGAACTGCTCTTTTACAGCATCATTATAATAAACAACAAGTGTAAAAATCCTTTCTCTCACAAAAAAAAAATACATTATTATTTATATACACATTCATTCATTTCTATATATTTTATTTTTATTGCGTATTGTTATTATTTCATCACCCCATCCTTCTTCATGCATAACACACATTAGTTCCTTCCCTCGCTTTCTCATAAAAGAACAGATAAATCATATATAGTAGAAATACCAATAATATAAATAATGATAAAAAAACTAAAAACTAGATTTTTGATTTGTAACAAACAAAAAAAAAGGGGGAGAGATTATACCTATAAATAATATGATGCAATTACAATGCAACAACTGTTATTATTTACGTTGTGTTTATGTAAAGTGAGCTGTTTATTTGTCAGACGAAATTCATATTTTGCACGGACAACATTCCATTGTCCATTAAAAATTGAACTCTATAAAATGCATCTGGGAATGTGTTCTAAAATTTTCATTTACTGTTGTAACTATTCACTCGTCTATCATCATTTACATTATCCATTCATCCATCGGTATTCTTTTCCTTCTTTTTCTATTTTTCTTTCTTTTTCATATACTTATTTTTTTATAATAATAATGCATTATTCTAATATTACATCTACATCTAGTGCCATTACAACAACAGTGAACAATTCAGTATCATCAGAAAATTATTATGGTAAAAACGGCACACAATCCTCTCAACAGCAATATCATATCAAAAGATTACGACTATATTATGAATCTGCTCTTGAATTGTTACATATAAGAGGCAATCGACGAGTGGTGCCTCTAGTGGCTGAAGAAACTTGTCAGGAGGAACAATCTACTATTATAGATCCTCATTCAACAACAACAGTAACTGGAAAAATCCATACTGATGTTGTTGATCGTCATGGTTCAACCCATCGTAGCAATAATGTCACGATCCTCCCTGAAAAATATACAGAACCTTCCGCTTCCAATCTATCATTTACATCCACTTGTTCTTTTACTACAAGAACGACACCAAAAAAGCGAAATCATCATCATAGACAAAAAGAAAAACACACTGTATTGGATGATGATGAGCATCATAAAAAGGCAACCACACCATTACCTACTTCATCATCTACCAATGGTATATTGAATAAAGTATTGACACGTACCATATCCACATCTAAAAGTTTGGTCTCCTTGGCCTCTTCATCGGAGAAATCATCTTCCCATTATTACTTTACAAAGTTACAACAAAAACATGTTCGTATTTATATCAAGGCACCGCATTATGCTGCAGGAGGTCAAGTTTCTGGTGTAGTTGTAGTGAATTTACCTCAACAACAGAGTCATAGTTCCTATGGATCGCCGTTGTCTTCTGATCCTTTGGATGGAATTGAAAGCTTTACTTTTCAACTCCTTGGTATTGAAGGTAAGGACGCTGATGTTTTGTTGTAACACAAAAAAAGTACAAGTACCCCTTTTCCTCCTCCTTTTCTCTCTCTCTTTCTTTTTTTGACACGACAATGACTTTTAGAAATTCACGATCAAGCGAATTATACACCTGCCACACACACCCATCAATTCCTTGAAGTACCTATTTTCCATTATGGTCAAGATGTTCTTGCTGCATGTTATAATCATGGAGGCATGATCAAAATCCCTTTTGTACTTCAACTGCCTGTGGACTTAGGTGCTAGTTATGCTGATAAAAAGGCACGCGTGCGTTATGTATTACAAACGTAAAGCCGTCTTTTTCTTTATGTCATAGGAAATATTTGCATAATATATTTTTACTAACATGATAGAGTAAAATCCATCACTCTCTCGTTCTGCAACCTTAGAGAAATGGCACTAGACTGCCCAACATTACCCACTATGGGTGGCTATGCTACCTCTTCTACACGACCTTTACAACGTATCATCAAAACCGAACGCGCTATAGTGATTTATCCAAATGTTATGTCAAGTCCTTTATCCGATGCCACACTTTACATGCCTACCCATGAAACACGTCATATCTGGCAATCACCCGTCTTGGCTTCCACTTGTTCTGTAGAACTGCATGTTCTCCTGTCTCGAACGATTTGGATAGCAGGCACGCCCATGTATATGGGATTCAAAATCCACAACATGTCGAAACAAAAGATTGCCAATATCAAATTAGAATTGTTACGACGACAAAATACGTTTTCACAAACTGGACTGGAAGGTAGTTTTGGATTGATGCCTGTGACATCGACATGTGAAGTGGTGACTCGTGTCGATGCGTATAGTTTTGATTGGTGGCAACCGATTGAACAAGGATTATCGGATCAAATTACTTTGTCGATCCAATCTCCTGTAAGTAGGGAAAAAACTGGTATTCTTCTTGTTACCAGTATATTGGTTGCGGATGGATAAAGGGAATCATTGTATGAGGATCTAATATTTGTATTATAAAAAAAATAGATGGATCATTTTTCTATTCGAAATCAAAAATTAATTGATGTATCCTATTCTATTCGAGTCTCTATTGCATCCACAACAAGGTAATTTTTCACACACATACATCAAAAAGAAGAATCCATAAAATGTTTTCATCCTATTAAAAAAAATTGAGTTATGGATCAATATAGCACGGACGCAGTTCTAGAAGTGCCCGTGATTCTCGTCCATCCTATCTCCATGGATCCACCTCCTGGCAATTATCTCCAAGGGGACCAATCCAACGATTGCAAAGATGCCTATCGACGACTCTGTGTGAACATATTTAGAGAAACTACACCTCACAGCAACAGCAGTTCCCAAAGTGATGTGCCTTCCTTGGAACATACTATTACAAGTACCACAAAAAGTACTAGTACTTTTACTAAATCAATTGCTTCCGCTTCCTCCTCCATACGTAGACCTTTTCGTAGAATGCGACGTAATATCAGTCAATGGTTATCTAATCATTATCTTACTCAACATAATCATAATAAACGTAAACGACTCATGATAACAGCAACAAAACCCACATCGACTACAACGCTTGCGACAACAACACATCGTTCATTATCATCACCTGTACGTCATGGAAACGTTCCTTCACCTAAACAATTTGGTGCTCATCCTGATAGTATAGGGGATGCTGGTTTGGATATTCGACATAAATTAAATGTGGCTACGGCTAGAGAGGCTTGGGAAGGATATACGGCTGAACAATGTTCTATACCTCGTGTGTCGTTGGTTTCACCTACACCTGAACGAAGTATTAGTTTACCCTCTCGATGGAAAGGTAAAATAGTCAACTATCCTGTTATTATCAACATCAAGAATAAAATGAATTTCCACCCCCATCCTCTCTATAGTTTTCATTTATACTAATGAGTCTTCTGTTTGTGTCATACATAGCGCCTTCAGAAAAATTTGAAATTGGTAGTTCCTTCAATTTACGTGATATACAACAACACCAGGAAGGTAAATCACGATCATCCACTATGAGTCATCAACCACAACAACAATCCCGCTATCCATTAAATGCCCATAAAGGAATTAAACGGATGCTAGCTTCCTCTCGGTATATGAAAAGTCTACAAAGTAAAACATTATCCGTGACAGAAGATGGAAGGAAATTATTGGCATTATCCACTACCATTATGCAACAACAAGATAATAAACACGAGCGTCGATCCGCCATAGCAATTTAATACAAAAAAAACAGTTTCACAATATAGTATAATTTATTAATTTAGTTTGTTTCATTATATATCGATTCGTAATAATAATAATAATAATAAATGGATGTATGTTTTTCTATTATGTGTATAGCATGTTCGAATAGAATGGCATATAGTGTGGTTGGAGTAGAATGGATTTAGGCTTTAACTAAAGTTTTGTATAGATAGTATAGCAATGGGCCAATCATATATAAAAAAAGGGACCGTTAGTGGTCAATTCGCTTTTTGTTGTTCGACGCTAACATGACGACTATTTGTAGTCTATATATAGACAGACAGACAAGATAGATGAAAAAGCATCTGCTACATACCATTGTATACACATATACTCCTTGTTCCAATGTTCATTATGAGCAATTGATATTAGTAACAACAGAGCATGTGTGTATATACCAACACTCATGTTTATAAACAAGCATGAAGAAAAATGTATGGATCCACTTATTGATGTGGAATCTTAATGCGTTTGTTTATAAATCATTAACTGCAAAACCAACCCGCTTTCAATTTTTTTTTTTCATGCATCATTGTATGTGGCGTTTTTTTAAGATATAGAATACCGAAAAAAGAAAACTGACCACGATTTTTATTTTCTTTAATCGATCACTTTTATACTTTTTCATCCATGGGGAATCTTACTAAAACAAATCCCATAAATCCGTTTTATTTACTGCTCTTTCAAAAAAAAAGTTTAACTTTAAAACCAAGGTTTTTTATACATATCGTCATCTTCATTTTATTGAATAAAAATGGGACTGTACCATAATAATTTCTTTTACTATATACATCTCCTTGAATGGTAGAATAAATATCACAGACATAATGATATGTAATCATATGATAACATGGTACAAGTAAGAAAGCTCCTCGTTTCAGAACAAGAGAAAAGACTTCTTTTATACTACTAAGTAATCTACCACCAGAATTTATTATATACTCCATCTGTCACTTTGCTTCTTTGAACATACAGGTTTCTTTGATTTTACTCCTTTATTCTGTGTTACAAGTAAATCAACCAAGAAGACAGTGTCATCATTAAAATCATATAAAAAAAAACCAGCTCCAAAATCCAACCCACCATCAAAACTCCTGAATATAATAAATTGCCATTTAGATAAAAAACAAACTCGTAGTAGTAGAAATAGTCTACAAATAATAATACTAATAATGCTACTTCTTTATGTTTAGATTATTCATGTACTTTTTTTTTTTTTGAATATGTTATCATATTGATGCAACTTTTTCTTTGTCTCCTATTTTTTTACAAGTACATAAACTTATTCCATCCAACATAATTATGTATATATGTATAAGCAGCAGAAGCTATAGTATTAGTCGTAATAACCCTAAAAAAAATCTCATCATTGAATAGTAAAAAGCAAATGAGTACATTCGACCATTTCCCCCTTTTTATCCTTTTATACACACACCGACATTCCCTCCTTTTTTTTTCTTTGGTTCTCTCTCTTTTCCTATTGACCCTGCCAATTCAAACTGAGGAGACGGAAGGGTTTTTTGGATGAGAGAAAAAAAAATACTCTTCTTTTTCTCTTTTTTATTCTTTTTTTCATCTATTTTCTCTAAATTTTGTTTTCTTGTATTATTTATTATACTTTATTATTATATATTATTACCATTGAAGTGTAAAGAAGAAGAAGAAAATCATGTCACCTACAGTATTAACGAGTATGAGCATAATAAATATGCGATGGCGACCACCGAGAATATGGTTTGAAGATGATGAACTAAGAATAGCCACATTAGGTGATATTGTAAATATATTTTTCATGTATACATATAGAAAATTATCGAAAACATTCTCCTTCTTTCAACTATAATAATAATAATAATGATCATCATCAAATTATTTTTTTTTTGGGAAAAAGTAGTTACCGAAACAAGAATTGGAAACTCGATTAAAACAATTAAATCAATTAGTACGCGCTCAATGTCCTTCAAGTCATATCGAATATTATGTTTTTATTTTTATTATTACATGTATTGCATGTTCTGCTGGTTTCTCTTTGGCAGCGCGTTCTGCTGATATCTCCATGTGGTATCCATTGATCTTATTAATTATTCCTGCGGCTCTTAGTTTTTGGACAAGTCGAAGACGAGCTACACTTCTGTATCGTATCAAACAGGTAAAAAAAAAGGATTCATGTGGTTTTTTGGGTTCATATTTTTCTCTTCCAACAACTCAATGAAATATATATATTAGTTTGAACAAGTTTTGAAACAAACATTACGAGAATTCAATAAAAAAGATCGAATACAATGGTCCTTTCGACGACCTACATCTGATGATCCATTACCCAATAAATTTCGAACCGCTCGCTTATGTTTAATTATTGAATTAACACGACCTGAAGAAGATCTACCTTCGTATCAAGCAGCTGTCACGGACGTGGCATTCCCCATTTATTATCCGCGTGGATTACCACCACCAAGTTATTCTGAAGCCAATATCCAAGAATTACAACGATCCACGGCATCAGCATCGTCTTCGTCTTCGTCAACTACATCATCGTCACAGATGATGATGATTGAAAATAATAGTACATTAGCAACAAGTACATTATATCCACCAACGTGTACTTCACAAACATCATTACTCCTTACGGTACCTGAACCCGCTATGGTCCGACATGAAACAGCCACCGCCAGTAGTGGTGTTGTTAACCAAACAAGAACATCAGATTCAGGACGTCATACCAATACGTACCTTAACTGAGACTCATCATAATACCACAATCCCCAGCAATGCATCACCATCACCAACAACACCATAATCATCTTTTTTATTCAATATCTTGTTTTTACCATCAAAGATACAGCTCTTTTCACCCTTGTTAGATATAATACGTAATGACGCGCACACAAAAAAAAAGTTTTAATATTGTAATTCTCCATATCTTTTTTGTAACTTGGCTTTGTATTAAAAAGTCAATTTTTTGAACAAATAATAATAACAACAATAACCATGGACCGCTCCCATGCTGTCCTTTTCTCCTTCTCCCATAATCGTCATCTTCATCTCAACCCCCCCCTCCAACCCCTCTTTTTATCTTCAACCATCACGGACTTAATCTCCTCCTCTTCTCCTTAGCAACGACAACGGTACTTTTTGAATTAGTAGATCTACTATCCTATTTTATTATACAATACTTACACACTTCCACACACATTAATATATATAATAATAATCTTTTCTTGTCATCGTATTCTTTTTCATCGATTAGTATATACCGTAGTTAGATAATGAGGTAGCACATGAATCGATATTAAAGTAGTAGTAGTAGTAGCAGAATATTACTTTTAGAATGAATTTTGTTTATAGCTGTAAATGTCCTATCAGAGTTGACTGAGCCTCATACAACAGTGAAAACAGGTGGTCATAACGATAGGATAAATGATTGTGGTAAGAATAATATAATAATAATGATATGGTGTTGGATTAACTGTGATAGTAAAGAAATTGTGATGATGATAAGAAAAACCGGTAATAGTAATAGTAATAGTAATAGTAATAGTAATAGTAATAGTAATAGTAATAGTAATAGTAATAGTAATAGTAATAGTAATAGTAATAGTAATAGTAATAGTAATAGTAATAGTAATAGTAATAGTAATAGTAATAGTAATAGTAATAGTAATAGTAATAGTAATAGTAATAGTAATAGTAATAGTAATAGTAATAGTAATAGTAATAGTAATAGTAATAGTAATAGTAATAGTAACGTGGTGGTAGTGATTTTAAGACTGCTGTGGCGATTATGGTAAGATTACTATCATGGAGGTAGGAAAAAATACTAATGACAATGGTAGAAACAGTGATTGTGTAAGATTATAGGGCATGTTTGGTTGCTCCTCAGAATTTAATTTGCTCCGAAAAATCCAATTTTTAGAAATCTCCTTAACAAGAATTGGCAAAATTAAAATCTGAGCAAACAGACCAATAATACTGATAACAGTGGCTGTGTTGGACAGAGAAATATAGTGATATCTATTTTATCTCGGGTTTTTCGATCTTTTACTACCATTTTCCAGGAAAATTGTTAGTTAATAGATATATAAATTAATACTTGTTACTTGTTACTAATACATAAACATAGATATTTAATTAAAGACAGAAAACATAGTTCATAAAATATTTTACATTTATACCACTTGTGGAGCACTGTGATATACTTTTATCAGAGCACTCGTGACTCTGTCATTCGTGCAACCTGATAAATCGCATATCACGGCTCCGCCGTGATATAACGATAATTTACTAATAAAATGGTGGTGATAGTAAAGCTGATGTTGATAATATCAATACTTTGAGGACAGATCAAATAATAAAATGATAGTGAAATGGGTTACTTATTATATGAAGGATACTATATCCAATTCTCCAATCTTTACGTAGTGACCTCTACCACGTTTTCTGGGCTTGAGCGGCAATGGCATCGAATATTTTTCAAGTCGACGTGGAGGCAAAATGTTTTTGATTATGTTTCTTTTATGTGATTGCTTCATTGCTTTTAATGTACTTACAGAAGATTCAACAAGAAACTTATTTGAATTTTAAATGATAATAAGAAAACGAGCGAATTTGGCAAACTATCAACTCGAACTTTAATGTATTTTCACAACACATCACAAAACATATGCTTACTTTCAGCTACCAAAAAAAAAAAAAAATCAAGAGTATTTTTGCGGACAAAAGATCATTAAGAACTGATTCTCATTTCAGCCTTATGAGCTCGTTCAAATAATAATAGTTCACCGCCGAAAACTGGCTTCATGATCCATGCACTAATACATTTATATATATATTAAACAATGCAACACCATAAAAAATGTTTTGGGCGAATTCGGGCGACAGAAGTGTTTTCTGCCAAATTCTGCCAAAAGCAATGTAGTGCAAAACGCTTCTCTATGTAACCCATTGTTGTACATTACATTGGAGTGTGTTTGACGTTGATGAGTATTTATATCAAGATGTATTTTTCATCGTTTTTTTACCCACTATAACTGACGTGATAAATAACTATAATGCCAGGGTGGTGATAACAAATAGAGAGTTTTATAAACAGTATAATATTGGAAAATTTTTATGACTCATTCACATTTAATTGGAAGATTTGTAATAAAAAATAATATTATTTAATAAAAAGATGAGGAAAGAAAAGTAAAGAAAAAAAGATCTACTACTAGCTAAGAGAAAATAATATTCATATCTATATAGAATCTATGAAAAACCAACATAAAAAAAATGGATAATGAGTGTAAACTTTTATTTATTAATTTATATAAATTAGAATGTACTTTTATATTGAGAATTGATATTATAAATATATATAAACAATAAAAGAGTATAGTCACTTACCCTATTGTTCCATGCTAGAGAGAGAAGAAAAGAATTAGTGAGGTTGCAGTTAGAAAATTAGACAATATGGTGCTGACAAGAATTTTTTTTAAAAAAAACACTTACTCCTCGATACCATCTCTTTCTCGTTTTCTTTGGGCATCATTAGCACTTTCCATCTTTAACGTAACGTGATATTCGCAATCCAATTGTTCTTGCACAAATCAAAAGGAATCATAAGCAACTGTTAGTCTACACCTTTCTTCAGTTCAGTGATCAAAGATGTTTTAAGTTCAGCATGGGTATGTTCTGAACTTTATTATTTATTTTCTATTGAAAACAAATATTTATCTGTCACTTGCGTCATAATAGGGGTGATACATTTTATATAAATAACAAAAAGAAAAAAAGAAAACGCCAAAAAAATCATCAACTACCTTGTTAAAATACATTACGGCAGTTGTAACTGTCAAACCGTACTACTGAGCATAATAAATACGGTAAGGCATCAAAAATTTGTATTACGTCAAATGAAATTCTGCCAAATTCTGCCAAAAGCTCAAATCTTTTTTTTTATAGTGAATAATTAGCTTCTATACTTTCCTTCTTCCCTTATTTCATGGCCATCCTTCCAACCTATTGTGGTTCCTCCACCATTATGTTCTTACCTTTGGTACTTGTTTGTAAAAATAACACGTATAAACAATCAAGATATAAATATCGGCATGATGATATTTTCGTAAAATACTTTTGCCCATGGTTGTACAACTAAAAGAACCTTTCACCACATCATAGGCAAGCTTGAGGATGTCTTTGTTGTTGAAAGGCCCAGATGCTTCGAATAGGAGGATTTCATTTCCATCCCACAATACGGTCCCGTCGGCCAAATAGGTATCATCATCTTCTTTCAGTCTTGCACCTAAGGCAGCTTCACCAACCTTGAAAACATATTGGAGCCTGAATCGGCGATAGCCCGAATATTCTATCTAAAGCAACCAGAGAAACACACCAAGTCCGCAAATTCTTTTGAATATCCTATTGGCTGGCATCTTCTGACTTTGGACGCCATGCATTATCCATGAAATCCTTGTTAGTAACAAGAGTGCATTTGGCTGGCGATGGATGTGAGTATGATCCGGAGGAAGGGCCAGATGGCATGGTGGCAATAAGAAGACTCGGATTGGGCCATGTACTTTTTTTTTTGCATGTAAGACATCTGAGCTGTAATAAGAAAAAGAGAATCAGCAAATTGTTCCAAAGTATCGCACGATATCTTAACTCATTTAATAGACCGGAATCAAATGTTGATTCATACATCTAAACGAAAAAAATTACAATGTAAATAGTATTCTTTGTAGATAGTATAAGTCTTTATCACGACTACTATCTAAATCATCGATTGCCGTGAAGATTTTTGAAGCGCAGGATGGTTCACCCTAGCAATTATCCTTAGTGATTAGCACCAAAGTATTCAAATAGTGAGCCATCATCACTCTGTACCCGTGTTCATTGTATTTACATAGTTATCTCCCAAAAAAACATTTTCCAATAATTTTTGAAAAGGTGTGATACGGGGGAAGTATGATAAACCGAATGTAATTTCCAACTTGTTGTATATCAGAGGGTTAACCAAGGGGTTCTCCTTAATGCCCTGACCAAATGATGCAACCCCATATCGTTCGAAACTAGAGTAAAAGGTTCGGTATACATTAATTATATTTGATTTGACTACTCTGGTTGTTCGCTTTAATATATACCTATGATGTTGGATTTGTTTATCTATTCTTCTTTTATAATGGAGCTCCAATCATTTTGTTGAGCTTTGATACCATCTTCAATATTTGTTTTTTCTAAGCTAAGCAAAAGAAAAAAAAGGCTGTCAGTGTACCATAATGGAACATAGGGTTCATCTCCCCCTTCCCCGTCATCCACGTATTCGTTACCGTTGTAGGATTGGATAATGAATCATTTGCTTTTGATCTAGTGAATCATTGTTCTTGTCCTTTCTTATATTGTTGATTGTTGTAAAGTAGCACTCGTGCTCCTGGCTTGGTGTCGTCGCCAGACGATGTAAAAACAGAAACGGCATATCTTTTCCACACACAAAAGCACACACACAGAAAAACACATGGGAGCGAATAAACCCACTTCGTGATGGAAAAAGTCGAATGAGGTGCTGATCCAATCACGGTTTGTGCAGGTGCATTGAATTTAATAGATTTACTTTTTTTAGATGGTTCAAAAGAAACATGTGGCGTGGCCTATAACCATTGTTTTAATTACCATGACGTTTACGTTTTTTTTTTTTTTTTTTTTGTTTCAAAATGTTGAAAAGCATACTTTAAGTTCTTCTAAAATGTTTCCAACATATGATTAGCTAACCACATTTGATCAGCCATGCGAGATCTTCTTCAAAATGAGATAAGCATGTTTTAGCTTTGCAAGCTTTATCAATATTGCTTTTAAATATGTTTTGATATTCAGCAAAAGACCATATATTCAGTGGATGGGTCGAAAAAATTGGTAATTCTAAAGACATATCCCTTGATATTTTCTTTTGTTAACTTGTCGTCCAACTAAGACAGGTTCCTGTTCGGTGCCTATTTAGGACCACCTTGTTCGATATAAATTCGGTTCCGGTTCCACGATTCTTTTGAGGTTCCCAGACGACGTAATTCATCTGATTTCAGTCCTGGAAAGACTTTGTCTTTAAATGTCTCTGGGTGGGTTTGTTCATAGGTGACATGGGCAAAACGAAAAAAAAAGGTTTACATAGAAGGACGAAGAGTGAATGATTAGGTATAGTAGTAAATAGAGTAAGAAAGTTGATCGATTTGATTGGTTATTGCCATTCAGAGCTGGATCGTCAACAGAGGTGGAGCACCCAACAATGGATGCAAATAATTGATAATAAAGTACGTATGGAAGGATGGTGTATGAAAGTGCATTTCGCAATTTTTTTGGTGAGGAAGAAGTGTCAAATTTTATTTGGTGGTACGTTCATTGAATATATACCAACTATTCACCACATAAAAATTGTGTGCTCTAACATATAATAATAGTCTACTGCTACTAAAAAAGTGATATGGGAAATTACAAAAAACCCATATTTTTTCACACAACCAATGAAAAATAAAAAATAAAAAGAAGGATACGTACGAATATTATTTTATTTGTATATATTATATGTAAAAGATCAAAACAGAGAGTCATGTTCAAATGAATGAGTCCATTCATTATATATAAAGGATCGATTATTAATATCGAAACATAACAAGTATGATGATGATGTAAAGTTTTTTTTTTAAAATCATTTTCTTGTTGAATTGGTCGAATTGCTACGCATGTTTTGTATAAAGATATAATACAAATGCATAACAACCCGATTAAAGAATACTGAACCATAAAGGAACAATATATAAAAAAAGGAATCGAACATCAGATAAGCAAAGTATCATCATACGTTCAATTGGGTTTGAGTTTCTTCACAATATAAAGCAAACAGACCGACTACTAAAACTGCATGGTGGAGAAAAAGGAACCATCCTTGTGGGCGGAAGAGGTGTTATCCTATTTAACAACTATCCTAAGAGCGAAGAGAGGAGGAATAAGGAATTGGATGAGATACTCTAATCTAATATTATACTATACTATACTATACTATACTATACTATACTATACTACCATTACTACTACTAGTGCTACTATTATTATTTCTACTACTAGCTACTAATACTATTGTTTACAAAATTCTAACTAAATTACAAATAGAAAAGCATGAACCATATTTACATCAGAGAGAATAAAGTTACATATAAGTAGTAGTGGATGGGGAAGGGAACTCAATGGCATTTTATTTTGAAATGACCAGCCAAAATGGCAAAGAAAAGAAATACGCCTGGTTCAAAAATGTGGTACGTTGACAATTGACAATCTCCCACGTATCATGGCTTTCAAAATGAGCTCAACACTTACCCCAAAGACACCATGTCAACCACTTTTTGAATACATAACATACCCAAAGACAAGACAGAACTGAAGTCGGATGATCCTTGAGTGAGTGAAAATGAGGATTGGAAAAGACATGTAGTAGCAGTAGTAGTATTGAAATTGTTATGCGCATAATAGAAACTAAAGGGAAAAGAAAAAAGAGAAAGAAAAGGAAAAACATGATGATGGCTCATATTTCGTATTTTTATATGTTTATTTGATTACACCTTATCCAATAAGCATTCATCACCATATTGTATAAGTGTCCCTTTTTTTTTTGTTGCAGTAGAATCATTTCACGTGTTTCTGAGACAAAAAAAAACAACAACAACATTCTTTGCTCTTATAACGTTATATACACTTTCATATTTTGAATCCGAAAAAAAAACTCACATGGTTTATATAATAGAAAAGAAAGAGATCTTCATATTTATTATCAATTTTTTTTTTCGGATGGCAAGTTCCGAGTCATGGGGTGAAAAATAAAAACGGATCTAGCATTTTACGTAAACCTGCAGAATTGCTCTTTTAACGTCTATTATAGAATGTTGATGCATAAACAATGTTGGATTTCCTTTTTTAAGAGTAACAAATATCATTCATTAAAAAAGAAAGTATTATTTTTATCATTGTGCTTTATTGTTGTTGATGCTGATGCTGATGCTGCTGCTGTTGTATTGTATTATTATATAATCAATAATAGATGAAAATCAATAGATAAAAATAACACCTGCTGCCAATATAACATAGATAATAGCAGCAAGCAGTAGCAATATCATGATGGCCACACTGGTTGTTTTTCTTCAGTTCCAAGGAACAGATACATTGACTCTATTGTAGAAAAGCAGGCAAGATGTTATTTTATATTGGAGCAAAAGAAGCAGTAACATACAATATGGGTTATATAATGTCCTATATAATAATGCTGTCATCGTTTTATTTTCGTGCTTCTTCTCTTTTTAAGCTGCACTTCTTTTTCTTTTTCTTTTTTTTTTTTTTTGAAGATGTCGAAAAATATTCGAACAGCAAATCCCAACGCTATTGCCTCTGCCGAAGTCTTGAGATCAAGACAAATCGCATCCCCACATATTAATCGGGAAAGACGTGCTATTTCTCTTGCAGCTTACCGACAACAGCAGCAACAGCAACAACTATTGGGGCAACTTGTAGCACCTACCATTCCCCCGCCACCACAACATTTCCAGTGGCCACTTTTTTCTCAACAACAACAACAACAACATTCCCATCAACCACAACCAGAAAAAATTGTTCAAGATGTTTTTATGTTGGATGCTGATGGAGACGTCTTCATGCAGGACGCCGAAGGGGATATGTTCATGAAGGATGCGTTCAAAGTGGATATGGAAGTTGGTGAGATTATGATGGATGAAGAAGAAGAGGTTTGGGAGTGGTTGTACATGGAAGAAGTAGACCCTCCTTATTATCATTATAATTATTAAAAAAACCCAAAGTAATTATTTCTACGACATATTTTACTGTTGATGGCAATGATATTTCGAATTATGTAACCTTGTCCAATCTCATTTGTTATCGTTTTTTTTTATAGAAAACCGAAAATCCCAAAAAAGCAAATGACGAAAACACTATAAGAATCTTTTCGAAGTTCAAAGGTAAGTGTACAAACATAATCATAATAAACAACAGTTAGTAGATAAATAGAAAGAAGAACAGCTATACCCATTTCTAGGTGGATTGTAAAAATGCATTCTTGTTGATGAACTGCTTTCTTTTATTATTTTTAGAAAATTTCTTATTATCTTCTTCATAAACACATCCATATGTAAAATCCCAAGCTCAAAGTAAGTTATTATCGATTATAATATTACTAATTATAAATAGATGAAGTAAAGAATCTTAGTAACTTTGTTATTTTGTTATACATAGAAAAAAAAGCCATATTTTTTGTATATAAATCATATTTTGGCAGGTAGGTATTATACTATCCATGTTTTCATTTTTTGATACACTATTATATATATAGTATACTCTTCGCGCTTATTATCATTAATTACAACTTATCTTTCTATTAATATATTATAAAACAGCCTCGCTTCTTTTTTCTTTCTCTCTCTCTTTTACACACACAAACACACACACCACAAAGTTTATGTTTTACTATTATTATTTTTTCGAGCCAAAGCTGGTGATGAAGTACGGGCTCTTTATAACAATTAACATTTACAAGGTAATATATTTCTGTTTTTATAACACGAAGTTGCATGATTCAAGTAACTTGAAAAATATATACAATAATATATTGATTTTGAAACGCATGCTATGCATTCGACGCTTCGACACACAGTTCTCCAAATTCATGGAAATACACACAGTGTATATATGGCTCATAATATATATATATATATATTGTCTGCGAAGATTATGGTTTGCTTACTGATAACAAGACATTACCACTCTGCATGTGATGGTCAATGGCGTCATTCCGATGCATGTGTCAAGTATCCGTTCCCATATTTTATCTACCTGCAGTAAACTAAATCTTTGTACTACTCAGGTTGCCTTTGATATCAAAGTGGATCTCTCATCTTGTTCAACCGAATCAAAATGAATTGTTAACCCAGAAGAATGTTGAATTCTTGCAAAAGTAGGACCTTGTTATTTCAGCAATTCATCATTATTACCACATGGTATTGCTGACTCGTATCATTTTTATGCTTGTGCTGTACCTCTCTCTTACTAGCTTGCTAGGATGGATGATTATGTGGATTATTATATTCTAAACCGTTGGTGCCAAAAAAAAAAAAAAAAAAAATCACACAAGCAAAAGAGAGTTTTCTCCGGTAGTATCTCTATGACCTATTGAAGATCAAGAACAAGAAAGTCCACCGAAGCAGGGAAACTCCGATATTCAGCAATGCTCACCTACGGCTTAATCTTCATCTCTATTGGATAGAAGGATTAAATACATTTCATTTCTTTCTAGGCAATTGGGATACTTCTACTATTACATAGCTTCAGCAGCTAGCTTCTCAATATTATTACAGAATGTATTTTACACCACTCGTAACCGAATTTGAGTATGACGATATATCAACAACACAAATGACATCGTGAAAGGTTATTCAAATCTTAACCCAATGAATTAATAACAAGAAATATGTGCCAGTCTCTGAACATGTGGCGTTGCCATCAGATGGTGCTATATTACCCAAAAATGCAGCGATACCTCTTCATCGAAACTCCTGCCTGATTTTTTTTTTTACAAACAATGAACGTTAAATTCAGCATGTATATAGTCGGTGTGGATTTCCAAGGAAGCTAGTATGGACTTTCAAAATAATGGCTGATATGGTCCTTGGACTATACTCAAGAATCTTTTCTTTTGAAGACTACTGCGCATAACGGGAACCAAAAGACAAAGTGGCTATTTTTTTTATTAATGGCTATTACTAATGTTCTGGTGGTCTATCTTTTCTATCTTTGGAATGAATTGATTTTATTCTTTCAATTCGTGACAGAAAAAATGGTACGTATATAAATTATTTTTCTTATGCTATCTGGTACCAAGGATTGATAATGCTTTTAATATGAAGATCATAGCTTACGTATTGCATATTATTTTATATATAGAAGTGTCAATTTATGGTCAAGAAAAACAGTTAACATTTTCCTATCCTCTGTAACTTTTAGCAGTAGATATATATTATTTGGCAATCAACCAAGAAAGCAAAAAACAACCAAGACCAAATCCTTGTAATTATATTATCGACACACTGTATTACATAACTATGTCTGAAACATTTGTACCAAGAAAAACGCCACCAGTGAAACTTTACATTGAACAAAATACAACCAAGCCCATCCTACTACACAACCAAGGAATTTCTGATCCAAGATCGATATACCAAAAAAAAAAAAAAAAGTACCCCCATAACAAGAAACCCTAACGTATTACTATTATCGTACTGTTGTAATAATTTTGTCGTGCTTTTTCTAATATTATATTCTTTCCATATTATATACCCAATCATTATAAATGCACTTAAATTCAACCTTGTGAACATTCTGTTCTTTTGTACGTATCAATAAATTATTAGTTTACTGCATAATATTATCTTTACTTTATGATAATTGATTGGATACAACTCATATCATTTTCATATATAAATATAATACGAATTTTTAGAGCTTGACACCATGTATAATGTTAGTACTTTTATCAAAAAGGTCGATTCCTATTTTTCTATTATTTTTCTATTATCTTAATATTAATGCAAGACCGTCTAATACAAAAAGTTAAATAAAGAAGATGGATGAGAGAAATATGAATTACTATATCGTTCCAAAGGAAGGTAAGATAAAGTCATTTCTCAATTACATACATGTTGTGGTAGTTCGTTTTGATTTAGTTTCTAATTATATATGATATAAAAAAAATTTACTGTTGTACTGATTCAACCCGTTCCTGTGAATAAAAAACAGATATGGATGTTAATTGAAAACTATTACCACCTTAGGGTGGAACTCGAAGAATATTCTTTTCTCTACAATATAATTATGTTTTTGTACTAGCTACATCCAAAAAAAAAGAGTTTCATTGTTCCTAAATAATAAATGTAAACTTTTGTTATCATATAATTCATTACTACTATATAATTTGAAATTTTAACTTTATTAAATGCTTCCGCCATCTCAACACGTTTTAATAATAGTGACATGACTTTTATACACTCTATTCTGTAATGACACAAGAACTATATATTAGGAATTGTACGACACATGATGTAGACTTTAAACTGTAATGATAAATGTCCTCAATAATTTAAGATGTTGCCAAATTTACATTCTTTCACCCACACTTTTTGTGTTTAAATATTGGGTAAAAATACAAAATACTATTGTGCACAATGCAAGAAATAACTTAGAGCCGTTCAAAATACTTTCAAGTTTTTTTTTTTTTATATTATCAAAGAAGGATTATAAAGAGCACTCAATGCTTGCATATTTCAAATGTATTTTTAAAAATCGGCACACTGTTGACCAAGAGAAAAATAAACCCAGTTTGTGAAACAACGGACATGAATTTCAAAACTTGACAGCGCGCAGCAAAAGATATTGAAGAATTGTAAGCAGAAGAATATGGAAAAAAAAACTTTGAACGAATCACTACAACCAAGAAGAAAGGTTGGAAAGTAGTTTAAGCAACTAACTTATATTTAGAAAAAGTCTCTGCTTATTCTCCTTTTAAACTCTATTGTATACCTGGGTGATCGTACGAATAGACAACATCATTAGATGGTTGGATATATTATTAAGCTTGAAAAAAAAAACCAAAGAGGTGATTTTGTAATTATTGGAGAAATTAGCTTACACACTATACTCATTGTACAAATGATTTTAAAAAAACCATCAACTCGCTTTATAAAACGAGTAGAGAAGTACGAAACGTTTTCTCTGGTTTCGAACGAGATGATATTGTGTCTTTTGAGTAATGTACCAAGGAGAATCCCTTGGTTAACCCCATGATTTAACCATAAAAAATTATATATTATTTACCATGGTTCCCCATCCCAAAAAAATATTGGAATGGGAGGTGTTTTGTTTGATGATGACTATGTAAGTTCAACTAACATTGGTACAGAATGATGATGGTTCACTATTAAAATACCATGGTACTAACTACTAAGAGTCATCGATAGGATGATCCAAATTATCGTGGTCATCAAAAATCTTTACAGCAAACAATGATTTGAATAGTAGTCATAATAAAGAATTATACTATATATGATACTATATATGAAGGATACTACTATTTACATTGTAAGTTACGTTTTTTCATTTTTATGTATGAATCGATGTTTGATTTGGGTCTATTATTATATGAGTAAAGATATCGTGCGATACTTTAGAACAACTTGCTGACTTTTCTTTGCTTCTTACAGCTCAGATGTCTACATGCTTACATGAAAAAAATAAATTACATGTATCTTATACAATCTGAGTTTTCTTACTGCCATCATGCCATCTGACCCTTCCTCCGGATCATTCTCATGTCCACCGACATATCAAATGAGCTGCAATACATGTTCAAGATTGGTGAGACCGTCTTAGGAGGAGTGAAAATTAAAAAGGATGATGATGCATATTTGGCAGACGGGATAATATTATTATGGGATGAAAGCGAAATTCTTCTATTCGAAGTATCCTGTTCTTTTGACAAGATGTCGCGATAAATACCTATGATTTAGTTAAAGGGCCTTTTATTTGTACAGTAATGATCAAGAAGAATGCCTAAAAAAACATTATCATCATGCCGATATTGTCCATCTTGATTGCTTGTCTTTGTTTTTTTACCAAGGAGCGACAAAGGTAAGAACATCATAATGACGGAGAAATCACAACAACAGGGATTGGAAGGAAGGTATAGAAGATAAATATTGCATTGTTTAATGTGTAGGGATGGATCAGCAATATGGAAAACTATTCTCAATTGAACGAGCTCTAAAGGCTGAAATAAGTATCAGTTCGGATGACCAATAGTCTGCAATAAATATTCTCGACTTTTTTGGCAACTGAAAGTGTATGTTTCTTGATGTGCACACAGTGAAAATATATTATAAATCAAGTTGATAGTTTTGCTATTGTTTGAATTATTATTATCATTATTTTATTACAAGTCAAATGTATATTTATATAACGATTAGTTGATAGTTTATAATAATAATAACAAAAATAAGATACTAAGAAAAAAATGAGAATGCCTAAACTATTACAAGACATACAACAACTATGAATACTACTACACTATTGTTGGGAAAATAAAAAAGACGAATGGGTTCGTCCTAGAATACAAATATTATTATAATAATGGGAGAGGAAGGATATAAAAACGTAAAATAATAGAAAAGTAAGATAAATAGAGATATGTATAAAAAGAAAAAAAGGAGGGATTATATAATTAAATAGTAGTTACTAATAATATTAATTGTCAGTTTTAACAGCATTATCGTCACTGTTAGAACCTTCTTCAGCTTGAGCAATCTTGTCCGATTTCTTTTCAGGCTTCCAAACATAGGTGTCTTTGAAAGCCAAGAAACTTCCAGAGAACACTTCTTCCATCTCTTCAAGAGATCGACCTCTTGTTTCAGGAACAAGGACATAGGTAAAGACACCCATAAGAATAGCACAACAACCAAAGAAGAAATAAGTTCCATATGTAATGTTTTCCATCATAATAGGTGTCACCTTGGCAATAGTAGCATTCATAGCCTATAAATATTTTTGTATTTATTATTATATTAGAAAATCATCCCAAATCCAGTAAAGCCCATCCAAATATATATATTTTTTTGGTCAGGTGTTTCCAAAATAATTTCTACTTACCCAGTTGAAGGCTAATAATAATAAAAAGGGAGCACAAAATGATATAATTTGTTAGTAAAAAAGTATTTTGAGATATAATGTACCATCATTTCTTACCAGTAGTGACAGACAAGCACATGGCACGGATACGGGTGGGGAAAATTTCAGAGCATACAACCCAGACAACAGGACTATTATATAAAAGACATTATCGTGAGTAAAATTTCAAGTTATCTACCATAAATTGCTTTAATTTTTTGGTTCGTATTCTTACCCCCAAGAGAATTCATAACTATATAAATAAATCAATATAAGAATATTAGCCATCGTCATCATAACCATAATCCAAAGGAGAAGCCTGTTAAACATTGATAAAATTCATATATATATATATATATAACTTACCCAACAGCAAAGAGATAAATCATGACAATAGCTACATAACCCTTAGCATCGACTTGAGTAAGTTCACCTTCTAATCCAGCATTATCGCGTTCAAGACCAAGTACCATGCCTGCCAAAATAAAGAAGGCGACCATCATGAAAACGGAACCAATCAGCAAAGTTGTTCTACGACCAAATCGACCATCGATCATAAAGAAGGCAACTATTACAAAAACAACCTTGACAATACCGTAGACACCTGTAGCTAAGATATCTGTATTTTCTGCTGTAAGACCAACAGATCGGAAGATATCAGGAGCTAAAATTTGAAAAAAAAAGAGTTAATTCATTAAATCGAGTCGGGATCTAGGACGATAAAAGCATAAGTAGAATAGAGCTATACCATAGTAGTTCTAAAAAATAAAAAAAATAATAAAACATGATGAGTTCAATCATAAGTAGAATATAGAAGGGGCGCAAGAAGAAGGTGATGATGATAAATACGTACAACAGCATTTGTACCAGTCCATTGTTGGAAAATTTGTAACCATACACCAATAAACAATCGACGTAAATGATTGGGTTGTAAAAGCTCACTCCATTTGCTATGACGACTCTCAAGTTCAACTTGAGCTGCTTGTTGAATTTCTTCTAATTCTTGTTGAATTTCTGGATCTTCTTCTTTACCATCACGAAGGAAACACAATGTCTTTAATACTCTTTCATTGTGTCCTCTAAGAATGAGAAAGAATAATAAAAAAGAGTCAACATGGAAGAAATGATAATAATATAAGCCTCTTCTTATTGTGGATGATGCATGATCATCATCACCATATATATTGAACCTAAAAATAAAAGGTCCCATTCCCTTATTTTTTTAAAAATAGTTTACCTGATAGCTAACCAACGAAGAGATTCTGGTAAAAAGAACATGCCAATAAGCAATACACCACCAGGTACAATTTGAATACCAAGGGCAGTACGCCATTGTCGATCACCTTCAGGAATATGTCTTACACATCCATAATCAACCCTGTTTTTTAAAAAAATTTTCAATACCCATTCTACTACATACTATTATAATAACCAAACCCCTTTTGTGGTGATATTTACCAATAAGACATCATAATACCAAGGACAATCAAAAATTGCCACAAAGTACCCAATCGACCACGTAGTTTTCTTGGAGCAATTTCAGCAATATACATTGGTACCAACATGGAACAACAACCAACACCGACTATTAAATATCATAAACAACGTTGAACATCATGATCCACTACTGCTACTACCATAACAATAATAATAAAAAAGGGAGAAAAGTAAAACTTACATCCAGCAACAAATCTACCTGCCAACATGGTTGGAAGATTTTGTGCAACCGCTTGTAAAACACCACCCACGATGAAAATAACAGATGCGAGCATAATAGCCAATTTACGACCAAAAGGATCTGATGAAAGATAAAAAAAGAATAAACTTTAGGAATTTCATGCGTGCAATGTACCCCGAGTAAACAAAAAAAAAATCATGTAACAAAACTCCACACTATGTGTATGACAAATGTCACCAATCACACATTTTTATTTACCAGCAAAGAAATTGATCAACAAAGCACCGGCGCAGCATCCTGCTTGTAAAAGAGCAACCACATCACCTAAAAATCCACAGAATTAGAATTAATAATCAAATCAAACTATTGTTACTAATTACTATTACTACTACTCATGCTAAATGTTTAAGTTTAGGAAGGTAGAAGAGAAATCAATAAATAATACTGGTGTATAATACCTTTGACTTGTGCAATATGATCAGGTCCTCCTTCATCAAAACCAAAATAGGCAGGAAAAGTTGGCATGGCCAATACACCTTTATTATTATTATTATTATTATTATTAAAAAATACGTTTATATAAGCAAATCAAAGCGGTATTATAAAAAAAATAATATTATATAATAAACCCAAGAATAATATAAGTGTTGTAGATCGATTTTTTAATATAATAATAATAGTTACCGCTAATAACACCAATATCATAACCAAACAAGAAACCACCAAAGCATGAAACTAAGGTGGCTATCAATGACATATACTTCATGATGAACAAAAAAATAAAGTAGAAGATACACACGCAGAAAAAAGAAAAAGAGAAAAAAAAAAAAGAAGAAAAGAAAGGATCAAAAGAGGTTATTTTATATGAAAAGGATTAAATGTATGATGATGAATGGTTTGTGTGTGTGTGTGTGTGTTTGGTGGCGAGTGTTACAACTCTAAATGCGTGATCATTCTGTTGTTATTTCGCACACACACGCAACACAAGTAACAGCTTATTATCTCCACAAGTAGTACCAGTAAGAAGTCCCCTATCTTCCGAAGAAATTAACCGAAGGGTGTGTCTATGACAACTCTTTCAATTCATTTTCTTCTCATCGTTTTTTTTTACCACTTCACACACTCCTTCCTTGACTTTTATTACAATACGGCGATAAAAAAAAGAAAAGAAAACACCCTTATCCTCCGTTTCTTTTTTTTTTCATTATTGTTGTTGTTTATCTCATCCACTATCATCCCTTCCTATAAGATAAGACATTACCCCAGGTTTTCATTCTTGGATCAATGTACCACAGAAAAGAAAAAGAGAAAGGAAAGGAGGGGTCGGTACCAAATAATTGGGAGGGATAAATTTTATCATCAGGGTACGTAAAACAAAATTACATAAGAAATTTGTACCCTTAATTTGTTGTTGTTGTTGCTGTTCACCTAATAAAACGATATATAACTTTTTTTTAACTACTACTATTACTGCTACTAGGATGATTTGATTTCCCACACTTGTTTCTTAAAACTGTTTATCATACACTCCTCATGGAAATGGAGAGAGTCTCCTCAATCCATCCTCTTCCTATTTATATACATAGGCTATATATATGTGTGTGTGGACAAAATAATACTATAAATATATAATTTATTTTGCACTCCCATTTATAATCCAGAGGGAAATGTTTTTTATATTGTCAGAATTTTTATTTATTTTACCCAAGATGGTTAAATCATAAAAATAAAAAAGAAAAGAATCTGCTGATGACTTTAAGGAAAAGAAGTTTCTCTCCAATAAAAATGAACTTTTGTTCCTATCATAGAATTACCTGTTTCAGGAGAGTAACTGACTAATACTGAAAAAGGGTACCATTGTGCTACGTGAGAGTTAAAATTTTTCTGTAGAACCATCAATAAAAAGCCCATGATCCATCATCGTCATCAGTACATTCATTGGTTTTATTATTATTATTATTTATTATGAATTATAGAAGAGTAAAAATGATATGGAATTATTTATTAAATCAACGTCACCTGAACCGAAAGAAAGATATTGATTAGTATGGTACTGTGCCATGAATGAATAATAACAAAAATCATGCTTACCAATTCTTCTGATGCTGTTGGATGGATAGCAACACAATTATCAAAATCTGCTTTGGTGGCTCCCATTCTAATACAATATAAATTAGATTTACATACCAAAAAAAAAAAAAAAAAACAAAACGAATGAATGTATTTTTTTTTACCTGATAGCCACACCAAAACCTTGCAACATTTCATCAGTTCCTTTACCAAATATATGTAAACCAACGACTTTTTCTTCTGGTCCAGTCACAATAAGCTTGAAAGCATTAGGTTGTTTACGATCCAATAAAGCGTAATACAAGTTGGTAAACTTGGTGTTATAAACTTTCACTCGATCCCCATACTTCTCACGCGCTTGTTCTTCCGTCAAACCAATCGCGCCTGCAGTCGGATGACCAAACAATACCGTTGGAATATTTTCGTATTCAAGAAATGCATTGGTTACACCAAAAAGTCTATCAGCAAGTCGTCGACCAGCAGCAATAGCCACTAATAATTCATTCCATCCAACCCCATTTCATGTCATTAGCCTTTTCCTTTTTATTTGTTTGTTTGTTCTAAAAAAAAACATGCACACAGAAAGATACTCTCACACACATGTGCCACATGTTAAATAAATTTACCTGGTGTTAGTTCAAAATGACCTACACAATCACCGACTGCATAAATCCCATCTTGACTTGTATTTTGAAACTTATCCACCGTGATAAATCCTTTTTCATTGGTTTCCACATTCGCAATCGACAAATTCAATTTTTTTACATTGGGAGCACGACCTACTGCCCATAAAACACAATCGACTTCAAGATCATCCTTGTTACTCTTGACACAAATACTACCAGAAGCCGTCTTTTCCAAAGCCGTGACACGAGAATCAAACATGAATTGAATGCCACTATTTTGCATTTCTTGCAACATATTTTCATGAATGACTGGATCAAACTTGCGAAGAATTTCTTGTGTACGAGAATACACCGTCACTTCTGTTCCCAATTCATTAAAAATGCCTGCAATTTCAATCCCAATGTATCCTGTACCAATGACAGCCACACGTTTAGGTTGATATTCCAAATCAAAAAATCCATCCGAATCAATACCCAAGTCAGCACCAGGGATATCAGGAAGAATGGCATGACCCCCAGTAGCAATCAAGATGTTGGTCGCAACCATTTCTACGCCTGGGTCTTCGGGAGATTCTTTGACACGAATAGTATGATTATCTACAAATTCGGCGATACCACGAATATGCTCGACTTTGGCTTTTTCCAAGTTGGTTTCGTAGATGCCATTAAGACGTTTGATGTAAGCATCGCGTTTTTGTTTGACCAGTGCCCAATCCAAGGGAGCTTTGGGATCTTTGAGCTGGAAACCTAATTCTTGGGCATCGTGTAAGGATTCAGCAATCGTGGCTGTGTTCCACATGATCTTTTTGGGAACACAACCAACGTTGACGCATGTGCCTCCTAATCCACTGTGTGCTTCAACCAGTGCAACACGGGCTGCATATAATCCACTCGCGCGACGTGCTGCTGCAATCCCGCCGGAGCCGCCACCAATAACAATAAAATCATACATTGATTTTGAAGGTCGTCGTAATACTGGCATTCTTTATTATTATTATTATTATTGTGTGGTCAATAGAGATGTCTTTATTATATGTGTAATTTAGGATATTAGATATGAAAAATAAAAAAAAAAGAAAACGTGTGTATATATAAAATATAAGAAAGAAAAATAATTAATACGAGAAATTGAATACTCGATTTCACTGGTTATTTTCCTAAAACTGTGGGTTCCAAATCTACTAAATCGTCAAAAACCCATGACGATGATCATCATTGCGTAATTAAATTTTGATAAATAAAAAAAAAATGGATGACTTAATATATTAGTTAATACGTACGTAAGATAAAATGATAATAAAATATAGAGTGTAATAGACTAATAAGTGATGATAAAAAAAATAGACTAGATACTAAAATAAGATTCGATACAGATGTAAACGTATAAGGGAAAGGTGTGTGAAAATTCTATAAATTGTAGTAAGAAATATATAATAAAGAGTAGTTATAGTAAATAGTAGTAGAAGTAATAGTAGTAGAAATAGTAATAGTTAATAATAAATATGTAGTGATAGTTATTAAAAAAAAGATAAAGAGTAGTAGGAAAGAAAGCGATTTTTTTTAAAAAAAAATGTTTGTGGTCAAGTGCGCGTCTATAGTTCTTGTTCTTGTGATGGTGGAGGTTGTCCAACACCGCCTCCACCACTACTGCTTCCTTCACCTGGATCGGAAGATCCTGGAAAAGGTGTACCAAGTGCTTCAAGATTGACACTTGCTGTGCTACTATAACTTGCTGTATATTTACTAATGATTTTTTTAAGTGCCATTGCTAAGGATCGCCATGGGAACACTTTGACCTATATGTGTGGGGAAATGGGAGATCAATACATATCATACGTGTGCATAATTTTTTTTTTTGGGGTTCTCCTCATCAAAGAAATTATCCACCTTTTTACAACCCATAAAATAACACCCACTCCTGCCTCCATTTATCCTTCTACATACATCCTTTTCAATATTTCTTGGTTTTGGATTCGGAAACGCCATGATCAATTTAAAGAATTCTGCACTATCTTGCCTCAATTTACTAACAGTAAGAGGTCGAAACCCTTCCAAATTACGTCGTATTCGATTTTTTTCCTCGACTGTAAATCGTACGCCAATTAAACTTTCCAACAAATAAATGCAATCCACCGACGTGATAAAATAATCATTTTGTTCCCGCCAATAAATACAAGATACTACAATCATGTGTTGTTGTTGAGGTCGTTCACTTTGTGCAATGGGAGCAAAACTACAAATGACTTCATTGCCTTCTTGACGTCGCCAGAATTGCACCAATCGTCGTTGATGTTGCCATTCTTCCGGAGTCCAATTGTCCAACATGTCTTCGAGATTGCCTTCCACATGAAGATTGGCCTTGTTGAGAATGTGTGCATAAGGATCGTAGAGGGGAGGTTGACCTGTTGTACTACTACTGCCAGTGATACTTCCTGTGCTGCCACCACCGCCTCCACCAGCAGTAGAAGTGACAGTAGTCGGAGATGTAGAAGGTGTGGTACCAGAAGGTGCTAAAGGTGCAGGAGCAATGGGTTCCATAGTGGTAGAAATACTAGGTGGATGATGCTGATGATGGTGAGGAGGAGGAGGTTCATGATGAGGTGGTGGAGGTTGAGGTTGCATAGAAGGAGGGGTCAATTGTTGCATCATATAAGGTTGTAATCCAGCGGCAGCAGCGGCAGCGGCTGACGATGGGTCTGTTGTCGCATGGGTAAGTACACCACCTGACTGTGGATGATGTCCCATCTGACTCATAGCGGCAGCAGCTGCAGCTGCTTCTTCATCACTTAATTCCGGATGTTGTTGTTGCTGCTGTTGAGAAGGAATACTTGGATACCCTAATGGTGCCGATTCACTACCAGGGACACTTGAAGGTGGCATAGGTTGGTCTCGATAAGAATATCCCATCATTTGCGTTGGAGAAATCGTTGGTTGACCTAAAAAAATTATTATTATGATTATGAATAATAATTAGAACAATAACAAGAACAATAAAACATCATTATCAGTCGTGTGTCAAAATAATAGAAAAAAAAAGAAACGGAGATAGATTCAATTATAGCAATGATATGCGAAATGAATTAAAATAAAATGAGAGAGAGAAGGAGCGGAGAAGAAGCAAGAGGTCATTGAAAGAGAACAAGAAGAACAAAATTCATGAATATGGGGGGAGAGGGAGAACAGGAATAAATGAAAAAGAACAAGAGGATGTGAATCGATTTTTTTTTTTTTACCTTCGTAATATCCGCGCGATGATCGGGTCGGAGCCGATGGCCCGGTTGTGTGGGAAGTGGCTGGATAATGGGTCATGTAAGGTGATGGTGAAGGTGGTAAACCATAATAACTACTAGAACCACTACTACCACCCGTAACTCCTGGTCCTGGTCCTCCTGCAGATGTAGGGTATCCTTGATATGCAGGTACCATATAAGCTGCGGTCGTTGGATCTATTTGTTTTAATAATAATCAATTATTATTGATAATGAAAATAACCAGTTGAAAACCGCCAAAATAAAATAAAATAAAATAAAAGTTGTTGTGTGTGGTTATTTTTTTTTTTTTTTTTTTGGTATGATCGACAATTTTTTTTAATGTTACCATGATGGTTTCCAGATGGTTCAATGTATACGTAGTTTGAGAAACATACACTTGACTAAAATTGTCTTTCTTTCTCACACACACACACACCTATATATTTCTATGAACCCCCTTTTTTTACCTGTTTGTAAAGA
The DNA here is from genome assembly GCA_025677815.1 of Phascolomyces articulosus. NCBI lineage: Eukaryota > Fungi > Mucoromycota > Mucoromycetes > Mucorales > Lichtheimiaceae > Phascolomyces > Phascolomyces articulosus. The sequence continues at coordinate 424,092 of JAIXMP010000026.1, read as the reverse complement.
AGACAATGACTCAGCCCTTCTTGTCCGCTTTGGCCCCGTTGTCGAAGTCATGGTGGATCCATACTCAGCTGACGATCGTTTTCGGGCATAATCGTAGGTAAAATAACCGATAAACCAATTATCAATGACTTCTTGTTGTTGTTGTTCGCAAATGACGACATAGACAGGAACGCGGGTTCTATCAACAGCCCGTGTCATTTGCCAATTGGGGACAGCAGCTGTCAATTGGACATATATTGTGGTTGGATTGATCACTTGGGGTCGTGTTGGTAGAACGCATGATCCAAGAGCAATACGTAACATGGGAATGATATCCATATCTACAAGACCTAGGACGATTCGGAGGGTATCTGAATCTAACCCAACTGGTGGTCCATATTCGAGTATCCGTGGAGGTACAAAACGATTGGTAGGTTGTTGTTCGATCCATTGTCTTAATGGCTGTTGTTGTTGCTGTTGTTGTTGAGCTAGTTGTTGTTGTTGTTCTTCAGTTAATGATGGATGCTGCTGCTGTTGTGGTTGTTGTTGTGATTGTTGCGGGGCTGATGAGCGCAGATCAAAATCTAGAATGAAAAAGAAAAAAAAAAAGGGTTTTTTTTTAGTCTTACCACCACCAATCTTATTTTTTAATGACGCATTAATAATAATTGAAAGAGTGAATTGAAATACTTTGTGACATGACGACTTGAAGCCCCGCAAAGATGTTTGATCCGGCTTAAGTTTAAGTCGTCTTTGTGAAAAAATAAAAATACAAACTATCTTGTTAAGCGCAATCGTCCTTTCGTCGTTATTGTTGTAGAATAATAATACTTTTTTTCTAAATGTCAAATATTGAAAGTTCATGGTGATTTCCAATGGTGTTAAAAAAAATATTTATTTATATTTTTGTTGTTGTTGTTGTATATTATTATTATTATTATATCGTGGTGCGATCGTTATTGAGTAATATTATTATTGTTGTTGTCGTTTGAGAATGAATGTCAAAAAAATAGGTTTGTATAATGGTTTATATATATAAAAGTAAAGAAAATGAAAGTTAGATTGGGGTTCAACTCCGGCCATGCATTTTAGGAATCCCCCATTAACGCGGTGTAATGGTTACACACATAAAGCATAGATATATATAACAATAAGAAAGAGTATATCTATCTAATATATAAACACATCTTTGAATGGATGGCTTACCCTTCTAAATACAACAACCAATGATTAAATAGAGACTATTTAAGCCCTAATATAAAATAATAGAACAAGAGAAAAAAAGGAAAAAGGGAAAAAGATGCGCGGGGGTGGGGAACACGTAGACCAAACCAAATAATTCGACAATAAAAAGAAACACCCCCAAAACCTTTCAATGACAACAAAAAAAAAAGCCTAGCATTTCATTTTAGATTTCCGGTATGAACGAAACCCAAGCAATCACACTCCATGTATTCGGAAAAAAGAAACTTTTTTTTTTCATTCTCTCTAAATACTATACTAATAACCTCAAATGTCAAAAGATGGTTCCTTCTTTTTTTCTTTTTTTTTCTCCCTTTAATCCAACATTTAGATTTCATATACACTCACCACAATATATATATATATATACTATTTTTATTTAGTGAAGGATGTAATGTACATGTTATTCAATACTAATCATTCAATAAGTAATATATTAAGTATAAAGGTTATATACGTATTATTATTATTATTATTATTATTACAAAAAAGAGAAGGTTACTCAATCGATCGGTTTGTTTATCTCAACAAGTTATTAGTTGACCAAACAAAGAGAAAAAAAAAGTTAATTTAAAAGGCATGGGTTATAACCCCATTTCCATTCATCATTAACATCATTAAGGTAATCTCTTTATCCCAAATATATAATAACATTGGTGGGGGGGGGACAAGAAGAAACAACCGCATGACTTTAGCATGGAACACCATAAGTTTGGATTATGAATCACTTTTCACACACACATTGATACCATGCTTTTTTTTTTGTCATTTACATTAATAAATCAAACATCGTAACGATATATATAATAGGAAAGAACAATTGTAGTTAGTACTGTGGGTACTTCCTATTATTCCCCAATTGACTTCGTAACGTTAACAGACCGGAAAAATAAAATTAGAACTCTTGGTTTCCCGAGTTTTATTATGGCAACTAATAATATCTTATCAGTTGACTTGAGAAAGAGTGATGCAGGGCCTCGAACATGAACGAAACTTTTGTTGTTTCATCCTGCAGTTATTGTTATGATTGAAACCTGAGTAGTAGTAGATGAGTAATATGTATAAATGAAATCTATCGAATATTTTTGATTGTCAAAAACAAAAGATAAAGAAGAATTGTTCATATGATGAAAGGTAAAATAGTTAATCGAACGACAACAACGACGGATTGTAATCCGACGACGAAGAAAAAAAGAAAGGTCCGCGCGATATATTTGTCGATCACGTTATTTATTTTATTAGTTCGGAAGTGTTTTTTTGAAGTTACCGATATTTTTGTTTGTTCAATCATAAATATTCTTTCTCCCCCAAAGATTTATTATTTGTTAACCGTTTTGTATGACGTTCTATGTCATCGTAGAACAATAAAGTAAGTAACAAGTCTTAGATATTGTATTGTGATGATGTTGATATAATCAAATCGGATATCTCTATCTATAAATATCATCAACTCATCAGTATAAAAGTTTCTTAATTAATACCGATGGTTTCCTATCAAAATGTAAATTAGACTCCCCCCCCCAAAGACCCATCTTTTTTAGGCACGTTAAAATATTGGCGGGAAAGAAATATATATATAGGGAATCATATGAATTACACGTTGGGATTCTATTTCTTATTGTTGTTGGTGTCATGGTGAAGATGATGATGATGACAAAGTCGGGTGGGTGGATGAGTGGTGCGTCGTTTTTAAATTTTTTTTTTTTCATTGAAATATAAACTGGGGATCGATCATCCATCCCAATTTTTTTTCTTCTTTATCATTAAAAGATTGCTTGGAGGAGGAGGAGGATGAAGTTTATATATAAATATAGATGAGATCGGTTTTTCTATTTTTTTTTATAGGTTCGTCGTTGGTATAGACTTTGTTCAGTCGAAACATAAAAACAGAAACGCAAGATGATCGATCGGCTGATAATAATAATAATAATAATAATAATAATAATAACAGTTATTACTATCTGTAGAAAGAATAAACAAGTTGAAAAAGAAAAAAGAAGTGAGTATTTGGAGTTTAGGATTTTTTTGTTTTATCTATTTGCTGTTGTTTATTATCACCGCTAAAATGATGGAATGTGTTGTCAGGTTAAGTAAATTTTTTTATGTTTAGGTACGCACTAATGCAGTATCACCTTGGTACTGCATTTTAGAAACACCCCCCGCCATCCGTATATTGTACGATGACACTTCCATCTCTTTCTTTTCTTGTATACCGTCCATTATATCTACCTATCATAAAATAAAAGTGTTTTATGCTTTCTTTATTACTTATGTATTATGATGATTTTAGTATTGTTAAGTATAAAAAATTTTCTTTTATCTAAAAGTTTGACAAAACGTCGCGTAAATCACACAATTTGAAATAAAAGAAAAGAAATGACATAAAAGGTATACCGAGAGATGAGAATAACGATAACCTTAATATAAATTGCATGCGCTTGCTTGCATTGACATACATACGTCTTTTTATATTACATATACATGCATCAACAAGTCGTCCATGACTTCTTGTTCTCAAATGTGAATCTTTATAAGGTAAAAATAGTTTATATGTACTATAGTAAAAAAAAAGTAATATGTTGGATGGGATAAATTCCTTTTATGTAAGATAGAATGATAAATAGGAATTAATTTCTTCTTTATCAACATAAGATTAAAAATATTAGTACGTAGATAGTTGGTTTTTTCCAAATTCTACCCTTTCTTCTTTCTTTATTATTACAATTTAGTGTTTAATGTCGTTATTATGGTTTTAAATGTTTTATTAAACATTTTCAATAAACAAACAAAAAAAAGGTAAGGTAAAATACTAGATTTACTCGTTAACACTTTCAGCTTGAATAATTATGATTAAAATTGAGAAGAAACAAGTTTTCCTTTCTTTTATTTCATCATACGTTTTCCCCTACCTCAATTTTACTCTTATTATAGAGCACAAGTATGAAAGAAAAAGCTATCTTCCAAGTACTCGAGGAAAGGTATAGAATGCAAGTTTCTCTCACAAGCAGATACGAGCATTGCAGCAAATATTGATGTAAAGAGTTTGTTTATGCTACAGAATATAGAATACGTGAAAAAGTAAAACACTGGTGAAATGTATAATTGTAGGTTTGTATTATTTTTGAAAACACGCAATCAGAAATTGTAAAAGTAAGAACAGTAGCCTTCTTAGCTAGGAGTATAGTCAGAACTGATAAAAAGATACGATGAATGAATGGTCATGATCATTTCTCAGTCTTTCTCCACTCGAAAGAAAAACAAAAGATGGTAGTGAGGTAAAGACAGCGAGCAATAATAGTATACAAAGAACTTTATCAACTTTACACAACAGATAGTGTAAAATTACATATCCTACCTCTTGGAATACTGCATATACTTTCCATCAAAGTTATCGCTTTATTCTCTACCTTCATCATCACCGTTTTCTAATACACTATTTTATATGTGTAGCATTTATATATCAATAGACATTATTCATATCTTTATATGACTACATTTCTATCCATCTACACCTAATACCCAAAAGCAGCTTTTATTTACATGCTAATTCAATATATTTTTACCTCCAGTGTGGCCACGAGTTAGTATGTCGATTAGTATCACTGCGTTATATAGTCGTCACTACTTTTAGACAAGGTGTCGTTAAGGTAGTTCCTCCACATATCTTGTATCATCAATCGGAATATAAAAATAGTTAATAAAAGATATAACATGCACTTATCTACAAATTGTGTGGCTTTGGTTCTATCCATTCCCAACGAGTTATGAATAACTTTGTCCAAAAATACTCGGCCGTCTCATATTATTTCTGGCTAATAATAAATATAATCGTCACAATAATCCCACCATGCTGTAAGCAGATAATGACCGATGGTTCTATTGTTCAATTTATTGACGAGTTATATTGTTATTAGGAGATTCACTTTTGATACTCTCTCACTATTAGTAGTGCATTGTAGCAATTTTAAAGCTTAAGATTTAAGCGTACTACTGCTGAGATAATAGTTTAAGTTACATGATTGAGAAACACCACTATGTTATTTGTGATCATTAGATTTTTGATTATTATCTTTCTTCTTGTTTAATCATGATGCGTCTAAAATGGTGACAATAATGAGCAAGCCTTAGGTAATTTTTGATATTGGCTGCGACATTGTGTTAACCAGATATGTTGCAAAGTTGACTCATTGATGTTGCTTGTTGAATCAGTCCATCTATGTTTCAAAGAAAAGACCATATCACACATTTGCACGCTCGCTCAAAATTCGACTATTCCTAACGTGTAGTTGTTGACTTCATCAGGATGTGCATCAAGTACCCCTCCATATATTAACGAACAATACTGTTTATTAAACATATCACACTCATTATCGATTTATTGTTACATTTTTTGCTGTATTTTTGAGTTGTGACGTTTTAAAAATGAACATAAGATTAATTTTTATTGAATCAAAAGCGTTTCTTTGTTTAAATTACAACCAATGAAAACATCTTTAAAATGTCCTATTCTACAGCATCCAATAGCTTTATAGTATTCTTCAACTTGCTTTTTTTTTATTACTGGGTACAAGCGGTCAAAACCATTCATTTCAAACGAAATTTCAGAAAGGATGACATATTGTGCAGAAGGGTCACCCAGACTGTCTGTTAAATCATCAAAATTAATCGCTGCAGATCCTTTTTTGTGGCACCAGTACAAGTTTTCCTTTTTTATCTCCATGAATCTTGATAAATGCTGAAGCTTTTCAGAGATTTCTTTGATAAATGATTCTTGACAAACATGCGAATAGGCACCACCATAATGATCCAATAAAATTCTTTTCATTTCATTTGCTTCGGATAGTTGAACAAGTATGCACAAATGATAATCGTTGCCATTATCACCATCATTGATATCCCCAGGACTTGGTGGTATATCTTTTCTTCGTATAGTTAAATTGTCATTGATGGATTGATTGCTTGTAACACAAGTAGTTGTAACACGCATGTTTTTTCCAATTATATCGTAATTTTGAAATGAGGTCGTTTTATCTAATATAATGTGCTCACCATTAGCACCGGTCCATGATGGCAAAAACTTGTACTTTTTAATTGTCGATTTATAATATTTACAGATTCTCTTAAAAAACAAAATGCTGATGTCTTTTTTTGCTAAAAGACCATAAAATTAAATCATCAAGTTTTCTAGTCTTTGATCGTAATCAATGTTGATTTTGTCGATAAATTCTGGGAAAAGATGCATGAGTGCAAAGACACAGTCGTGTTCATTGGTGCTTGTTCGTTGATGTGCATGGTTTAGAATTTGTGGTGTACTGAGTTCCGATAATGGTCCGAGTAAACCTTTTAGCTTCAATTGAATCCTATATTCAGTCGAATAATTGTGTATGTTTTTGCCGACAAATAATAATCTTTTTGACTCTATTGCTTCTTCTAAAGTCCATAAACGTTTGAAATATTGTTGTTTGCTTGGATTTAAATCGTCATCAGCAGTGTAATCAGGTACAAGTGCAACGGTACAATAAGCATTTTCGTATATATGATGCATGTTGCGTATTTCACGTTGTTTTTCCTCTTTATCGTTTTGATCAATACACTTTTGATCATACCATATATATTTGATGTTGAATCGTCGACATATAAACTGAATAATGCCTTCAAATTTGACGTAATCGGTATCTTTAAAGATATTGTAACTTTTACTATAATATAAATAGAGCCTAATTCTATTGAAAAAACTGCAATTAAAAACAATCTTGTGTTTGCTTTTATCGATTCGTTTAAATTTCCCAGTGGTTTTATCAAGTAAAATATCTCCAGATTGATCCCATGAATACGATAATGCGCAGTAACCTTCGTTGACTTGAGATCCAAAGACCACTTTCATGTCAGAAATACGAACAAGTTTGGCAGGCATAAAGTCTGGCTTGGGCAAATCATTGGGGATTGCTATGGGTGGTGTTTCACGTTTGGCGCAGTTACTCTTTTTGTCGTTAAGTCTAGAGTATTGAGCCGTTTCGTAGGTAATATACATTTTTCTATGATTATATATAAAATAAGTTTGACAAGTTAGGTTCAATATAATCGTAGATAATAGAAATAAAAAAAAGGTGTTTACTCACAGATAAAAAAGAAATGAATGGCACTATATATCGGAAAAATTGCAAGAGAGTATACAATGATGATGGATTTTAATGATAGTAAATACGCGTTCTTTTAAGAATTTTCTACCAAATGAAGAGTAGTGATGGAAGTGGTAAATAGAAAACGAAAAATGAAATGTTGCGTTTTTAGTACATAGTAAAGAAGAACTGAAAAAAATAACGCTTTATAAATATACCTTTTTCTCACTAAAATTTGTGACATATTTCAAGTAGCTAAGCCAAAACTTTGTAAGATCATCATAAATGCTTCCTATATATAAATAATGAGTAATATTTGTTTATATGCAGATAATTCAGAAAAGAAAAGAGTATTTACGGTTCTTTACTTTTTTTTCGTTCAAATCGACTCTGATAATATGAATTTTTTTTAATCAAGCCGTTGAATGTTTGATTCACTGCTGCTGAACGACTATAAAGTAAGATCACAAACTTATAATTGATTAAAGTAAAACAAAAAAAAACCAGCTTCATTTCATCTTCACGTCTTTGTGCAATACAGAAACACGATTACATAAAACAATATTCTAAGCCCAAACTCTAAAACCACCCAAAAGAAAACATAATCACTCTAGATTTGATACTTCTTAAGAGTTCATATCATAATTCATTCAATAAACTTTTGTGAACGTTAATATAATGGCAATGGCTTGTGTTGAGTTTTTGCGTTTTCTTTTCAACTTAAATAAGGGAAAAAGTGAAGGATCAATAAAGTGGAAAGCATTTGGTGCAGCAGTTATGCAACAGACAAAAGGTTTTGTTATTAGTGAGTATCCTACTCAAGGCTTTTTATACTTTTTAAATGCAGTGTTGCCAAAACACTAAGAAGTGGACCAGTATAATCATGTCCATTGTTTAAACCTAATAAAGCCGGTTCAATAAAGAGCATAACGAGAATATGACTTTGTTGTAAGAATCTTTGATATTTTATGTTAGATTTAGATACAAACAGCGGATATGTCCAATCAGTTATCAGAAAATGAATCTTTGTTGTATTATGACTTAATATGAAAAAAAAAATACATTGATACTTAAAGAATATGTGTTGCCCACAGTAATAATGGATAAATATGCAACTTTTACTACACTATGACAATAAAACGATTTAATAGGTTATATATTTTATGCGGTCGTTTTTTTACTTATTAGTAGAACTAACAAGATTCAACCACAAAATAAAACATGTCGATTATTACTTTTTGTTTATGAAAACAACATTTTCTAAGCCTATAATGATCTTTGCATTATCTTGTATTATGTTACGTGGCGAATTATCGAACAATTCATACATAGGCCAACAAGAAGATGCTGGTTATTCTAATTTATGTTTATGAAGAACTCAATAAAAGTAAGGAAAAAAGTTTCTTATATGAATGTCAACAACAAACGAGATGCAAATAATTATATTCATCTTCTATTAATTGAGTGTGATTCAATCCACCATTTCTTTATTTGTAGTATAATGAAAATATGTTATAGTTGGACATATTACACGAATCACTTTTTTTTGGGGGGGTTATTCAGTAAACATTTTATTGCTATGTGTCTGACAGCTGTTCTATAAAAAAAACCATCCTATTACTTAAATTTACAAGCATTTTGTCCATTTAAGCCAAGGGAAGGGGTATAGAAACCTTCTCCCTCCCTTTCGTTACTGAGTGATAATACAGACCATTGAATGACCCTGAACAGAACGGATGATCAATACTAAATTACCCATGATGGCGTGGGTACTAAATATCATTATTAACAACAACGCTGAAATAAAAAGGAGAGAGAAGAAAAATAAAGTATATTGTTTTTATTGATCCGTTGCTGTATTTTATTCATGCTTCTTGAGCTGAGTTATTGTCATGGCTTTTTCTTATCGGAGAGCAACCAAACGTCAATATGCATGAATCCCCCCCTAAATTATAAATTATTTATTATGACGTGATTACATGAAGATCATCATGGGTTGATGACGCAGGAAGGAGATTATTTTTTTTCTAATATTAGTTTGTTATAAGAATAGAGAGTCCATTTGGTTTTTTTTACAAGTGTTTGTTTTATATACTTGGTAACAAGTAAGAATAAGCCCCATCCATCTTCTTCTTCCACTCTTGTGTACATTCAAAATAATAGATGGGTTGTGATACATTATTACCTAATCCATCTTTTATTCTTAAATTACTTTTTTCAAATAAAAGTAAGGTATATGATTGACTCTTGCTAGTTTAAAAGACTAGATTGATAGAAGGAATAATAATAAACGTGGCAAAACATCATATTCAAACCTAAACACCAAGTCATTTTATTAAAATAAGATGGGATGATAAAATATCATTTTACCTACCATCATCGTAATACAAAAGAGAGAACGTTATATAATACATTAACTTTATTATATAAAGGTAATTTATTCTCTAGCGCTGTACCATAACAAACTTTAAATGTATATATATATATATATATATATATATATATAAGCCTCTTCTGATTATTTTATAATATAATAATAAGGCTAGAAGAATTGAATTGAATAATAAATTTGAATTCTTTCCATGATTGTAAATATCGTGGAACATGACACAGAAAAAAAAACGTCATTATTATTCTATATTAATTGCTAAACAGTGATGAGGATGGTGCCACCTTCCATCTACCCATATATATTGGGGGGAGGGAGGGAGGGAAGAAAGGATATCTATCCAAAGGAAGGATAATAATTGTTTTGTCACTTGTGAGTTACTTTATCCATAATATACTAAAAGAAAAATTTATTTATTTATTTTACCCGTTTCTCTCCTTTATGATTTTAGCTGTAACATCAAAGAAATCTAGAACAATGTCGATCTTTTTTAAAAAGTGAATCCATTTTTTTTCTCACCACAGTCCTAGGATAACGATAATAATAATGATTATAATTATATATATATATATATATATAAAAGCAAAAGAAATTATATATTTCCCATTTCATATTTTGTATACAATGTGGTTCCATTCAAATTTTGGATTGGAAAAAAAAAAAGAAATAGGGTGAGATGGGGGGAGAGATTTAGTGTGTGTATACGGGTTAAATTACAAGTTGCAGAGACAAAAGGGGGAGAGAAAAAAAAACAAATTTGATATAAAGTCAAGAAGTGTATTGGAAGTTCCCTTTTTTTTATAATATATGCCCATCCTTCACTTCTAAAAGTTTTTTTTTTTGTAAAGAGTATACTAAAGAAGTAGTTAGTTTGTTTGTAAAAATAAAATGGAGGGGAAGGGAAGGGGAATGATTATTATGTGTTGTGTGTGTTGGATTGGATGGTAAAATGTATATTTATATAGCTATATATATAATGTTGGGTGTGTGTTGTTTGTTTATTTTGTTGTAATGTTGTTATTGTTGTGATGCATCGAATACTGGACGTCGGCGTTGCCACCAGATCGAGCTTCCTCTAATCACTGTTGATTTTGGCATATGCGCCGCACTGCCCATGATATGTGAAAGATTGTTGTCAGCGGTAGGTAATAATCGATCATGTCCTTTATCCTCCTCTTCCTCGTCGTCATCATCATCCTCGTCATCATCACTATCATTTTTACTTGCACTCAATTGTATAAGACGAGTCATCCCAGGACCTCGAATCACTTCCCGTCGTACACCTCCCAAACAAAGTCGTTGTAATCCAGACGAAGGTAATAATGATGATGGTGTAGAATGCTGTTGTTGTTGCTGTTGATTTTTATGATGATGTGAATACTTTGTATAAAGATTCCCTTGTTGTTGAATCACCTTCAATTCTCGTTCCACACGCGTTGCCGCCAATTCAAAAAATTGATCACTCAGCACCCGAGCATTACTCAAATTCATAACCCGTAATTGAGAACATTGACGCAACACTTCCATCAATGTTTCTTCATGTAATTTATTCCCATCCGGATTACTAAACAAGATCAACTGTTTTAATTGTTTACATCGTTTGGCAACATGTCGTATAGATAAATCCGTCAAATGATGTGCATTCCCAATACTGATACTTTCCAAATACTGTCCACAATGTTCTGCTAATGTCGCCAAACTGGAATCACTGACAGGTGTATTCCCCATGATTTCGATATGACGTAGTTGTGGATTCGTCAAGGCTAATTTGCAAAGTGTACTACTTTGCAAGGTCGTACAACCTGTAAAGACAATACTTTCCAAGGTACCAGATTTTAGGTATTTCGCCATTTCGTAGACTGAATCATCCGTTTTGGGGGAATACGATGTTAATCGAATATGACGTAATTTTCGACAATTGTGGGCGAAATGGGCTAAAGGTAATGAATGATTGTGTTGGCGATGATGTTGTGAAGATGAGGATGTACTGGAAGAGGATGAAGATGATGGATGATGTGGATGAAGATGATTATTGTTATTATTAGTAGTATTATTAGTATGATGATGTGGATGATTATTGTTATTAACTTGTTGAATGGGAGGGGGAGAATGATGAGGTCTTGGAATAGGAGGAGTATTGTTGTTATTATGATGATGATGAGATGGTGGTTGTTGTAATGGAAAAGGTGGATGAGGAATATTATTATTATTATTATGATGCGGATGCTGTTTATTTTGTTGTTGTTGTTGTTGTTGTTGTGATGGATGAATAGGATGGGGTGTCATATCTCCTGGTCGTTTAATAGGTGGTAAGACAGGTCGATGTTGCATCATCATAGGAGGTGCGACCGGCCGGGTATTATGAAAAGTGATTGATATGGATTCGAGATTTGGACAAGCCAAAGTAACGAGTAAAATGATATTGGGACTGACATAAAAGTCTCTGTCGGCATGAACCAGTTCAAGCGTTTTAACAAACAAACCATATCGATGCGATGCACTGCGCCGCGTAATCATGGCAAAAACGCGCTCAAATTCTCGTTCACGTACAAACTTGAAACTTGACCAGACTCTTTCCAATGCAGGTGTTGACCATGCTCGGCAGGTCAAAGCAACGCGCACTAATTCGGATCGGGAAAGGTATTGAAAGATACGTTTCAGGCACGATGGCGTCAGCTGCGTTTTTGTAGTAGGAATTGTTTTTCCTTTTGTGGGTGGGGGTGTAATAGTCGTAGTAGAGGAAGGGGTGGTGATATGTGTTGCAGGTAGTGGTGTAGTAGTAATAGTAGTTGTTGTAGTCCTGCTGAACGACTTGGGTTCCCACTCAGCCAATGGTGAGCTTTTACCCAAGATCGCATCTCTCGTCATGCACAAATCGTCCGTAATGTCGTTTTGTGGCAAATTATCCAATAGCCAGCAAGATTAAATACCGAGCACGCGGCGCGATTCAGTTTTGCGAACGTTTGGGAATAATGTGGGAAAAAAAAGAGAGAGAGAGAGAGAGAGAAAAGAAAAGAAAAAGTGAAAGAGAAAGAAAGAAGAAGAAAGAAAAAAAAAAAGTTGAGAAAATCAAGCCCAAAAGGAAGAAAGAGAAAGAAAAAGAGAAAAAAGGAGATTTTTTTTTTCTTGGGTGCAAAAAAGAAAAAAAAAAGTTGCGTTTTGGCTGTAAGAAAAAAGAAAAAAAAAATTGGGGGTTGGAAATTATGAATATATAATTATTATACGATGATTTATTAAGTACAAGAAGATACTTTAAGAAGAAATAATAACAGTACCATCCTCATCCATGGTAAATACACCATAATAAGAATACAAAACCATCCTTATGAAAAAAAACAAATAGTTCTATTTTACCAGCATCCTCAACAACATCATCATTATTTAATCATTCAATAAGAACCAATACAACAACAGCAACAGCAACAACAACAACAACAACAACCAAGCATCATTCTTATTCAATCAAATAATAATCGGAACTGAGTGAAAAAAAAGTGGCTCGTTGTTGAAAAAAAAAAAAAAAAGTCAGCCATAACTTTTCATCATTTTTATTCTTATTTTTCATTCTTTTTTCTTTATTTCATTTCAATTCTTTTACTTTTATTATTTCATGATAGAAATATAAAGAAAAAGTGTTACTTTTACAAGAAGAAGTAAAGAAGAAGAAAAAGAAGAAGTTGATTAGAAAAGAAAAAAAGATACTAACTCCCTTCCAGAACACCAATTCCATCTTTTGCAATGATGTCATTTTGGTTACACAATGGCGTTACGCGTGACCTATCCATGCTCCTTTACGTCACTGTTCTTTTGACGTACTTTTTTAAACCTTCTTTTATTCTTCTTTCTTTCTTACCTATTCTTATAATACTTATTAGTATAATCCTAACGCATCCTAGTACTTAATATCTTAATAGCCCTTCTTCTATTTCTATTTCTAACCTTCTAGACCATCATCACCGTATTATATATTTACCTTCTTTTTACTTTTTACTTTTTTTTTATTTATTATTTATTTATTTGTTGTTGTTGTTGTTTATGGTTTATAAAGGATGGGTCGAGATTTGATCCGCATCAAGAAGGTTTCACAAATTGAAAGGCTTGTGCTCAACTCAATAACATCTATTACAATGATTATATGCAATGAGTAATAATAAGGAGAGTGAATGAGTAAGTGATAAGAATAAAAAAAAATACGCCATCATTATCATCATCATCATCATCATCATCATCATGATTATGCATTCTTATTTAAATGCAAAGTATGAACTTTACAAGTATAATAATGAGCCGCGCGACCCCATTATTATTATTATCATCATCATCATTATCACTATTATTATTTGTTGTTGTTGTTCCTCTTGACGTTGCACCAAATCGGCAGACTTTTTTTTTGTACTTTGGTTCAACAGAGCCACGTGCTTCATCTATAAAACTCTTTTTCATCCCCCACCTGTTCTTACAATTATCTCTTAACTGTTCATCTATTCATACTTTTGTCTTATTAGCTAGAATAATAGTTTAAAATAGCATATCTAAGCTTAAATAATGATAAATATGTACCTACCTCTATATACTAGTAACAAGTTATTTATATTATAGCAATAAGCATTCACTAATGAATGATGAATGATGAATGGTAGTGGATGATATGTATATATAGAAAATAATGAAAAGAAAAAAAAAGAGAGAAAAAACAACAACAACGTGGTATCTGTCCTAAACAGGAGGGATCCACTTGTACCCCCCAAAAAAAGTGATAACCATCATCGCAACAATAATAAATATCCGCCTGCTTTTAATGATGAATGATTCACCATAAACAGATAAAACTTGATGAATAGCATAAATAACCATACAAAAGGCAGAACAACAAAAAAAAAGTTTATTATTATTTCACCCCAACAAGAGAACGATTCTAAAATTATTATGTACTAGTTGATGTTTTCAATGATGATTCTCAGTATATGTTAGTATAAATAAACAACACCCACCATCCATTTCTTTGTATATATATATATATATATGTATGATGTTTATAAATATATCGGTTGTAATACCTTTCTAATTAGAAAATGAACTATTATGCAGGTAGATAATAGATAGATGGATTGTGTTTAAACTAACCGATCAATGACGTTATGCTTTGTTACATTTGCTGTACTTTAAAAAAATTTAGTTTATCTTATCAACTTCTCTTTTTATAAACATGTACAATACCTTATTTTATCGCTTTAAAATAGAACAACATTGTTTATAATAGTACAAGAAGTGGCAAGGGAAAGAAGGCGGGAAAAGGGATACCATAATAATAACTTTCCGGATCTTCCGGCGCCCGATATATATGTATATACACAATGAGAATAAGTTATTTATATTTAGGAACTTCCGGTTGTTGCTGTTGACTTGTTGTTATTATTATTAACCAATATGAAAATCATCAGCTAATTATATATACAATACATGATGGTGGATGCATGATCTGTTATTACAAAAAAAAAAGTATCCAGGATGATCACTTTTGGTTATTATGCCTTTTTAACTTGACATGGATTATCCAATTTCAATTGAGTAAAATGGGGGGAGGGAGAAGAAGATTTACACTGTGTGAAATACACGAGCAGAATTTTGACTTGGCATGATGAGATGGGTTCTGGTTGTTGTATGGCGTGATTTGACATTGCTTCTTTTCATAAATAAATGTATTTAATTTCATAAGCATCATCACTTTACGCTTTTTTTATTATCAAATGACAGAGCCCAAGTAGGGTGTTGTATTATTTTCAAGGCAGCACATTGAATAACCAAAATATCCTTGAATGAATGCAATTCATTAAAGTGACGAGGTGAAGAGTTAGAATATAATAACTGTAATAATAAAACGTGTATGCAGGATGATGACAAGCCAAGATCGGATATATTGCATCAGCCTGATATGAATAAATGGTAATACGCGAGCCATGAATTGTTGCACTATCCTCGTTATCTGCAATTTGCGTCAAATATATTACTTGCATAATTCTGTTGATTGTTTTTAAATATGGCAAATCTCTTACTCTATGAAGCAATTTTCATCGATGAAAGGTCTCTCTCGTTTCATTCTATTCTTCACTCATGTTTATTTTTATACACAATTCAATATTAAGCCCTAGCAGCACTTACAAGAATTGCATCCAATTAAGAAAAAAAACGTCTTTGATATTGAAGTGGAGAGTGCTGGCTAGAAAGGCACGATAATGTCCTAGTAAGCTATAATTATAGCCCTGTGAACCAATATACCCACCATCCATATTTTTTTTTTTTTGCATGATCAAATATACAGCTCAATATATTGTTTGGCAAAAAAAATATAAATTTACTGTTGTATACAATTGAATACAGTCATTTTATTTCTAATTATATGTATCCAGTCCATTTACATTTTAAAAGAGAGGTATCGCCACAAGATAACGTTGTTGGATCAAAATCGATCAGTGGTTATATAATGTATAATATGGGAAATACGAAAATCAAGGAGATAGCTGGCTTCCTTCACCTTCTATGTAACACCAAACTTTAATTTAAAAAACGGATTTTACGGCTTGATTTTTTTTTTATTTAAAACGGCTTATGAACATTCGTTCACCTGTTTACTTGTATACTTTGTAAACAATTTTTCAGAATAGCATTTTCATTTACCTGTTGTGCAAAGTAAATAGCCTCTGAGCCGCTCTGGGTTGTTAATCATCACATAAAAAGACACAGTTCAATAATTGACTGATGGAGACAAGAATTTGTTGGAAATGAAAAATGTATTTATAGGTCATGAAACAACGAATTGGTTAACCCAACAACAAAATATTATTGAAATTTGATTTGATTGGGCTGTTGGGTATAGGAATACACGCTACACGCTACATTGATTTCGCTCTTGAGACACAAACGATACTTGTGCTTTTAGATACTACTACCTGAATAATTGTCATTTTTTATTTAAAAAATCTACTACGTACGTCCAATAGAATAATAACTATATGTTATATACTGCTTATAAAATTATATTTATTTTTTTCCCTACCAATTTTAAAGCATTGTTCTTATATTTCTTATATTGAAATAATATAATTTCCATGCTGTTATCTTGAATACTTCTATTTCATTAGCAGTTGGAGTATTCTCTTGGTGAAGTGAGGGTCTTTAAATACCTATAAAAGAATTGCACTGTTATCATATTATCATCTACATATGCCAGTTAATCCACTTCATAATAAAAATGGTATTCCCGATTTTCTTTTTATCGTTATTACCATTAGTAAGTCATACTTACCCATTTTCTCCAACCCATCGTATCGTTTCTTGATAAGTTTTTAAAATGGATTTGTTATTCGACCCCAATATCTTTAACCATTTATATGATTTGATTATCTTGTAAAGTCAACTGTCGAACTGGCCCGACGCGATTGTTTATTGCCGAAAATCTTCAGTGATAAACGAAAATTTTAATTGTATCAAAGTATGTATAGGATTGTCTGCTCATGGAAAATGACATATATAGTGGTCTCCAATAGTTTTATTATCCCAGCATAATAACTATCAGGCATGTTATTATTTTTATTATTAACTGGCATCTGAATAAAGGTTTATCACCACTGTATCTTCTTATGACCTGCAGTTTACTTGTAGGGTCAAACGCACTATTCTATATTTTCAGGCTTTGTGGTAAAATAGTGTGTGTTGTATAGTTGGTGTTGAGGAAGCTGGTGGAGCTCTACCAAACAAAATGCCAATTATTATATCCATGACTTTTGGAATATGATTACTCTGTTTTATAAATTTATGGTATATTTCTGAAGGAGTTTTTGTTGCAAAAGTAGACCGTACTATTCTGCATTCCAGCGTCTAAGTCTGGTAGAGAAATCAACACTGGTTTTACAAGAATGCAATATTCTAATCACCAATATAATGATGACAATCGATGAAGATAAAAATGATCATATGTGGATTGGTAGCGCCTAGATTCCTTCAAAAGATACTTAAAAAGAATTGTATTCCCGATTTTCCAAGCTTATTTTTTCAGATTATATAAATTTTTGTATTTTGAAATGAAAGCACTTTACCTGTTAATATATAAATACCAGTTATCCAATTCAAAAATATTTTTATGTATTATAATATGTGTTAATAAACTTAAAGGAACTTTATACACACATTTACTCATCTATATATAAAAAATAAAAACTACATGGGCTGTATTCATTTTGATTATTAGGATGCTCAAACTCGTGTAATTTGGCAAAGGTAAAAATCACAATATGGTTTTAAGAATGCCCCCGTTTCCATATTTGATGACCAAATTCAACTTTCAGTGTTGCGTATACATTTATTATGGATATAATCTTTTATTCTTTGAATGAAGGGAATTGAAATGACAAAGATGCGATACAGTAAAAAAAAAAAAAATTTTGTATTATAATTAAAATGACATTTTCTTTTGTTTAATCAAGCTTTGGGAACACATAAGTCTTTTCATCACCCTTGAAAGGAACACCCAATTCAATAAGCTTCTTGTATGCCTTGGCAAAGTCTTCAAAGAATTTGGCTTCATCCTTGGCATATAAGTCAAAGTACTTCTTGAATTCCTTATCATTATACATGTCAAGTTCAATAGGCAACATCATGACATCCGTGTTGTTCTTGTCAACGTATTGCCAACCACCGTTCTCCAATTCCTTCTTGATCCATTTACGTTCAGCAAGGGCCTTAAAGTATTCGTTAGTGAACATGGTGGGGGCTTCTTGCCATGGACCATCAAAACCGCTACGATCAGGATGGCAACGACCTAATGCGTGACCGCCAATCAAAGCAACAATTTCTTGATCATTGAAGCCCTAATAAATGAAAAAGAAGATTATTAATTAAATCTCTAAAATCCGGGTTTGATGATGGGGTTGTGTAACATTAATTTAAAAGTGTATTTTTTTTTTTACCATTCTGTAAAAGATATCGCGAGCATGGCTTTCTTTCTTGGTGGCATCAGGTAAACGACCATCGGGTGTACATGCATGAGCACCGACAGCATCTTGACGGCCAGGTCTCCATGGAATGGTAGGGCCACCCTATTGTTTACATGTTGTGTATTAGTTGATTTTTTTGTGTGTGAGAAAACGCAATCCGTGTTATATTCAAAAAAAAAAAAAAAAATTCCCGCGCTTACCAACTCTTGGATTGCTACCACAGAGGCTAATGTCCAAAGATCACCGTAACTAATACCAGGATACTTTTCATGGATCTTTTCAAGAAGGTTACGTGCTACAACCAAACCATTGTTGGCACCATGGCCAGCTTCAGGTGCAAAACCTATTAAAGAATAAAGTCATACCAGTTGTCAATTATAAATAAATCCAAAAATAGTCAAAATAAAAAACAGCCCAATTTTCCTTTTTTTTCCCCTCCACCTTTTCCCTTATATTGATGATTACTTACGCATAGTAGCTCCATTGCTACCACCGGTTTTGGTATCCTTATCATAGGTACCAGATGCATGCCATGCAAGACGTACAAGAACAGGACCGTAAGAACCATCATCATAGCTGATTGTCACAAAGTTTCAAAGAAAAAAAGATTAGCCAACAATAATAAAAATATTCCCATGGACTTTTGGGGAATTATGAACGCGCGTGTGCATCACATGAAACATACTCATCATCCTCCAAAAGTTCAGCGATATCCTTGTATACTTGGCTATAATCAACGCCCTTGGGTGAAGCAGGAGAAGCAGTCTTGACAGATTGTGTAGATGTGTGATAATAATAACCACCAGCGCCACCCAATGCGGCCAAACCTAAAATATAAAGAGAATTTCATGTTAAGAGATGGTCATCTCAATAATAGTGCCTTCTTATACTTGATTATTTTCTTGTATCAAAAGATTTATCTTACCAAGGAACAACAAGGTTCCGTTTCCTGACTTTTTACCACCGTTGCTGGTCGAATAACCACGATGGATATTGTTCATTGCCATGGGAACTCGTGGAGTAACGCGAGGAGCTGCCATAGTGACAGCAGCGCGTGCACCAAAGCGTGGAAGGAGAGGACGAAGAGCAGATGACATTCTTTTTAGTTAAAGTGAGAAAAAGAAAATAAAAGAAGTAAAAGGAAAAAAAAAAAGTGTCGTGAGAAGTTGAAACAAAAAAAAAAAGAGACGAAAGAAGAAGGATTGTACTCCAAAATCCTCTTTATTTAAATAGGCTATAAAAAAAACAAAGTCAAACCATTCTGCGCGTTATCATGCCGCTACCCATCCCGGCACACATGCATCATAAAAGAATGAATAAGCAGAGGGATCACTGGCCATGAATGATTTTCGGTTGTTGAAACCCGAATTATACAAAACATGGAATATAGCTGATTAGCCAATCAAGATGCTTCCCTGCTTAGTAACGCAGATGTACAACCAGCAACAACGTGTAGATTTCAAGACAAGCTCGAAGGCTTTTTGGTTCGCAAACATTTCTATATTCTTTTATCCGAGACAATCAAAGAGTTCATAGTATTAGTAATAGCAGCAACAATAAACTTTTATTTAACTATTTTCTGAAGCAAGCTACTCTGGTTGAGGAGGATAGAAATTCAAAACTTTCTAGATTTTTTTTCTCAGTGATTTAGTACGTAGGCTTATTCAACAATAGAGCCACGTTGCCATGCTGGCATGCTGCGCTCATACTGTTGTGCAATTCCAAAAGATGTTTTTGGTTTCCATAACAATTCTTTATTCTTATATTCCATAAAAACGATTGTCTTTTAATGGAATAACGTGTCTAAACCACATTTTACATTTGATATGCATAGGGTATATATATATATACTTACTCAGATCGTAAAATACCTTCTTTAACAGATTTTATAAAAATATGTTACAAATGCACCTTTTATGTCACCGCAAATTGTGTATTGTGTTACAAATTTAGTATCCCCAACAACAGCATCTTTTAAAGGAGTTTCTTTTATTTGTTGAATACAGATGGATATTCCAAAATTAATACTAATTAACCAAAAAAAAATACCAAGACAACAATTACAATAGTAGTGGTAATCTTTTTTTTTTCATGGAAATAGATAAAATATGACATTGTAAATAACAAGATTGTTCTTATGATGGGTTTTGATGTCCAATTTAAGCTAATATTTAAAATGATCAAAATGATCTTTTCAAGATCTTTGAACAAGAGTCTTCCTGTGAACATTGAAGCCAAGGATGGATATTAGATATGCGTTTTATTTCTTATATATTAAAATCATTCGTGGGTACTGTCAAGTAAGCTTCATTGGGTGAAAAACCAACCGTGAGTTTTGCTTATTCGAGTGATGATGACGACCTTTTTTTAGTCGATGGATAATTTTGGCCAAATTTGATGATATCATCCCTGGTGTGGATACGTTCCATGTCGACTGCAGACAGTTTTGAGCATAGAGGGAATCAATGTACAATGAAACAAGCATATTGATCATTACAATATGGTAAGAAGGGTGGTGATAAAGTTCAAGTAACATTTACATGTAGCAACGTGAAGGAAAGAGAAAATTCTTGTTGGTGCTAACGGTATGAATTCCCAAATGTGTCGCTTAATGATCATCTCGGATAAACACAGTGAATCTATTATATAATCATTGAAATCATTCTGAACTCTGTCAAAATATTGTGGATACATTGATACTTGTGCATATGGTCGCATTAGCAAGGGGCAGTAAAAGGATAAGCATATATTGGAATTGCCCTCTTCGTTGGTGATTTTGGACCCAAATCATAGAGGACCTTATGAAATGATATGGGATTTTTTCGATATTGATGAGAATGAACTTTAGTATGGAACGGATCAAGAGCGACTCGAACAAATCAATGGATAGGACAATAAGGATTGTTTTATCGCGTTGTATGTAACTAGTGAATACAGCTATGTTTGGTATTGCATTCGAAACTCATTTATTATCACTGTTTTAAATAGAGCAACTATCTTTGTATCGAAAATTCGAGCAAAGAAGAAATTTCATTTATAACTATCTGATGAAGATATTATCCTATCCATCACCAAAGGATTCATGAGTCGCACTTATTTTTGACAAACATATAGTAGAGGTGTGAAAGTGGATGCAGCGGTTTTTTTTTAAAAAAAATATGAAATCATATATAGGAGAAAGAGCTCATTAGAATATCCTATTAGTTCATTATTATATAATTATAAGCAAGACGAATGAAATCATCTTTACGAATATGTTATCCTTTTTCAAATATACACAACAGACATATAATGAAAAACTATTCTGAATCTTTCATCTTGGAATGTCTTTTATTTTCCATTAAAGTCATCCTTGTATTCTCTGCACTTGTTTAATGCATTGTATTATAGCTATTTTGAAAAAAAAAGTTCCAAAAAGATTCCATAATATATTCAAGATAAATTCAGGTTTGCCGGATATTGCATCTTTAAACATGTGAATATATTCTGTATATATTCTGAATGTATTTTTTCTAAAGTGAAAATTGCAACTTTATTACTCCACTAACTTCTTCACGACACTTGTATGACAATTAAATCTAGGAGATATATTTAACTAACAAACTTATTTTGAAGACAAACCAACAAGACCTTCTTGGCGCACCTGAATTCCAGTATCTACTACCTGAGCAAAACCAAACGTGATTGCCTCATTGAATAATCATTTTTCCCAATTCCATAACCATAAATAATCATCGATTTCTCTGTAAATTTATTTGTATCATAACGTAATATACCAACCCAACCTTCCCAGTTATTATGACACCTTTTTTTTTTTTGTAATCAACCTTCCATTTACTTCTTTGTATTATATATAGGGCATATTGACAAATATAATGTTCTATATAACAACTACCTGACTTTGACATTTAAATATATAATATATATGACATACTATATAACATATTGTAAATCAACCATGAGTGCAAATAGTAAAGAAATTATCTATATGTTTATATAATATTTATATGAAATAATATGAAATAACAAAAAAAACATTGGCTGTGTAGAGTGCATCCCAAGAATATTTGTTATTACGAATGATGACATAATAGCATAGACATAGTATTATATATCATTATTCTTTTTCAAAGCGATACTCTACTTAAGAAAAAGGTAATCTATATACTACGTATTACAGGCATTTTTCAGATTTTCTGATGAATATGATGATGATGAATTAGCAGAGGTTCCCAATAATAATAAGAAACATCGATACATGCCATGTCTTTTTTTTTTCCTAGCCGGTGAGGGTTATTTTCTTTTTTCTTTGCGTTTGATTGTTTTACTTGTGTTAACATCAATGCTTAGGTGTGATGATGATGCTTCCTTCTTAAAATGGCATCATCAACTTGTAAGTTACTTTTTTTCCCTTTCATACCTCAAGCTGCTTACATTTCTTGATTCCCTCAGCCTACCTGAAATAGCATCCAAACATTCAAATTAATAATAATTTCTTTTCCACACAATCACACTTATATATTCAGCATGGTTGTTGTTTGTCCTGTATTGGACAGACTTGATTTTAAAGTATGTTACACAATATATGTTTTCTTTTCGACTGAACCAAAGAAGCTAAATATTGTGTTACAAATAAAATAAACTTCTTATTCTTCTGCGCTATAACAACCGTCTTTTGTTATTACTTTTTATAGTTCAGCAACAGCTACCATGTAAGACAAACATTAACGTAGACCCAGTCAATTGGAGAAAAACCAATAGCCTTTTTGCCATATTGATGCTACACAAAATGGTGCCCATCATTTAAATGCGTTTTTTCCTTGCTCAAGGGATTTCTTCTTTTTCTTCTTTCACTCATTGCAAACAATTGTAATAAATACAACTTTTCCCCTCTAATTTAAGGAATATCTTTACAAGTTATAATATATTTCAATTGTAAGCGAATTGCCTTTTTCTTTGCTTATCATTTTAAAAGTCTGTGATAATAAGTATTAATATTAACTTGACAAACCTGTTTCATTTTACGTAGACTAGCAAATGTATATTGAATACGAGGCAACACAATATAATTATGACAAACTTAGAGTTAAAACTAATTATAGACCACCACGTATAAATATTCCCGCTCCTTTACCGAAGCCAGAACTTATGCCTGCCAAACTTGTCCGTATTTTTGACATGACAGTCATTGATAGTTCTCAAGTAAACGAAGGATACAGCGCATTATCATACGTTTGGGACCAATCCGGGGAAATCATAATGGATCAAAATACTGGAAAAGTAACACGCTTGGATGAAGGCAAACACAAGGTTATTCATTCAGATGGTTCCCATGAATGCGTCAAATTTGAAAGTATCATCCAACGAATATACCAGCAATTGAACATTAATTATATATGGTACGACCAACTATGCATCAATCAAGACGACAAAGAAGAAAAACAACGTGAAATACGCAACATGCATCATATATACGAAAATGCTTACTGCACTATCGCCATTGTACCTGAATTTAATTTAAAAATGCCAATAGATACCGAATCACGAGCATCAATCCACGTTAGAGATGCCCAAAAAAATTTACATAAACACCAATATTTTTTACGCCTTTGGACGCTGGAGGAAGCAATCAATTCAAAAAGATTACTTCTTGTTGGAAAAAATATCAATTATTGGGCAGAACATATGCCAGAACTTGAATTAAATTCATTAAAAAAAAGAACACCCCAAGATAATGCAATTTATGTAAACCAAATCCTTCACCATGCACACCGACGATCCAGCACCAAGGACCACGATCGTGTTTTTGCACTTGCCAATATTTTTCCAACTGTTATACAACATGTCAACATTGATTACGATGAGCCGTACAAAAATTTGATGATTCAACTTTATGGTCTTTTAGCCAAGTATGATATTAGCATTTTAGCGTTTAAAAAAGCTGATACTTTATCATTCAAATATAAACCTACAATTCAAGACTACAAGTTTTTACCATCGTGGACTGGTGTTTATGGTGAGCACGATATATTACTCAGACCAGCATCATCCTTTCAGAATTACACTGTTATTGGAGACATCATGCATATTACCTCTGTTTCTATTACGAACGACCATCAACTACAACAGCAATGCACCAGTGACGAGGAGGAGAATAATGGCGACTTTATTTTACAAATTGAGGATATTCCAGCTATTCCTGAAGATTACAATGATAAAAAAGATAATTATTGCCTGGGTGTATCGGTTCAACTATCTTCAACTTCAACAGGCACAGCCAAAACAATACAATTATCTTTGAAAACCTACAATGATATTGTTGATAATAAAGATTCTCTTCGATTTATCTCCAAGAAATTTCAACAATTATCAAGATTTATAAAAGTGAAAAAGGAAAATATATGCTGGCATTACATTGGTGACCAAGGCGAGAAAGTTATGGAATTAAATTTCAACTGGTTAACAGAAGATGTTGTTGTGGACGATTCTTGCATACGATATAGGATACTTTCTGAAATTCCTTTTGAAATAATCGGAAATGTGAAATATTCTTATTTTAGTGAGATGAGAGCATGTTCATATTATCCTGTCATCAAGAAAAACCACAAAGATGAATTTTATAAAGCTATAGGTCTATGTATTACAAAACATGCTGATTCTTTTTTCACTTCCTCTGGCTGTAATTTCCCCAAACAAACATTTTCAATTCAATAAAAATAGTTCATGCTTCCCAATTTCTTGTTCATTTTAATCTGCAACATGTAGTTGTAATAATAACTCAATATTATTCACCGCAAATAAATATATAAGTATCTCACTTAGAGCACAAGGGACATGCACACAACTTCCCACTCTCTATAATCAAGTACAGAAGGTTAAAAAGAAACCAGTTTGAGTTACCATTGTTACATTTTTTGCTTAGCTGTGGAAGATCAAAGGGCGGAGAACCACAACTTTGCCTATATTTATATAAATATACATGTAGATAGATTCATGAGAATAAAAGTTTTTGTTATTAAAAAGAAGCCAATGCGCATATATTTTTACTATATAATTTTTTAATGGTTTATCAAATAAACCGCTGTACACTTGCTCATCATTGACGAACTATTTTTTTTTTCTTTTTTGGGTGCCGCAGCCAAACTATAAAACAATTCCCTTTCTGCATAAACTTAAGTTGAACACCATGCCAAAGAGGAAAGTACTCGATGCATTGGGACTAGGAATATCCACATCCTTTGACAAGGCATTTAACAGCCATAAGTGAACAAAATCTCGTTCTCTTTTATTCTACACAAAAGTGATCAGGTAGAAAACAATATATATTCATAATTTTTTGTGGAAGTTTCATCGTGGAGAATTCATAAGGAACAGGCTCCGGGTATTGTTCGTAAAACGCTACACGACATTCGACACATAACTTCATATTTTCATTGAATGATTTATGTTGAATAACCAACGCAGCTTGAGATCATCTTGCTGGTCATTTGATGAAGCACATATCACACAGCTTTGAGAATTCTTGGAGAATACTATAAAAATAATTTGAATAAATACCTGAAATTTGAATATTGTTCAAGTTGCTGCATTTATTAATATAATCCCACTGTTTCATCTTGGAGACTGTGATTGGCAGTTCATCGTAATATTGAACAACTTTAATCAATTTATGTGGTTTTAGGCTGTAAATAAGATGGAGTAACTCAAACGGGAGCCAAAAGAAAAAACAGTGAGGATTGTGTAAAGGACAAAAAAATAAAAGTCGATACATTTATTACTACCTCAATGACACATATTACTAGACTTCTCCAATGTATCGAGTACTTTCCTCTTTGGCAGGGTGTTCAACTTAAGTTTATGTAGAAAAGGAATTGTTGCATAGTTTGGCTGTGGCACCCAAAAAAAGAAAAAAAAACTCAACCTAAAAACTGAATAATCACAGGATTTTTCTTTCAAAAAAACGTGAATGTATAGTAGTATTATGTAGTACGGTATTAAAAATTCACTCTGAAAAAATAAAGCATCACGTTTTCGACATTATCCAAGGTTGGTTGAATATTCAAAACTGAAGGTTTTCCAACGACGAATAAAAATTAAACCTCTCTGATCAGTACTTACTGAAGGTTTGGAGGATTAAAGAATTACTTCAAAAGGCAATAACCTACAAAATTTCATCGATCCTGTTGTAGTTTTGTAGCTTGTCAGGAACTGAACATTCTAGCCAATAGAACCTTTTGTAGAACCTTCAAATTTGAATATTCCAATAACTTTGACTGGCACTATTAGAAACAATGGCATGAAATATATAATAATAGTGTGATAATATGAATATTATATACCCCATCCAGTTCAACCTGCTGTGAGCATCTAATTACTTACTGGCCATCAACTATTTGGCTTTATATAGTATATTATTTTTACAGAACAATAATAGACTATAATTGTATTTTATTTCATCTCTTTTTATCATTGTTATATTTCTTGAATAATAAAAAAAGGAACTATATTTATCAATACAATATGAGCACTTCAAAAAAAAAAAAAAAAAAAAAGGCACAACAGTCCGTTCCTGGTTGACATATTTTCATGTGATGCCAGACAACAGAAGGTGAATTTTCGTTATTTAAAACAAACGCTCAGACCAATGATACTAATACACTGCTATATTATGAAGATCATCCCAACAAAAAGAAGTGTTAAATATTCCCCATCGTTATTATAAAAATAAAAAGTAATGGATTTAGCCTAACATGTGATACTACGAATGAAATGAGCACAAAAGTGTCTAAAGAATAACGCTCGGTTCAATTTTATATATTTAAGTAACAAAATTAAACTTTTCTGAATTTGTTACTTTCGTTGAGTGTCATCGTCTTGACCCAATTTGGTAGAGCCACTCATGCTTCGTATACAACCAAACCTTCGATTTAGTCCGCTTGAAATATATTAAACCCCACCTTTTTTTTCTACTGTTACTTCAACTCTCTTCTCCTTCATCTCGACAACAAACCTTTTTTACTTTCCCTCCTTTCATTTTTCTTTTAATATATAGCCATGAATGGGTAATTGTTCTTTTTTTTTTAATTCATAAATAGTTGACAAACAAAAAATACATGAAAAAAAGGAGAAACTTTTATAGTACCTGACTAAAAACATTCATTTGTTTCAAAAATAATTATTAGCGTTGACTTTGATTTGCACTCGCAAATCCTTATGGGTTTAGCCGAAGTGTTAGCTGATACACGATCGAAAGCAACTACCTCTGAAATTGATAAACTTATTTCAAAATGCCCACCCGTTCCCATTCCTGATGACAATGATAAAACTATTTTCACCCGCGATCAAAAACCCGATCTCGGTGCTATGGTACGAAAGAAATAACAAAGAAACTCAACACTGGATTATATTTATTCATCGTAAACGAGAACGATAATAATATACTAAACTGGAAATATAACATATATATTATGATTAGACATCACGTAGCCAACAAAGTATGGCGGCTCTCGTGAAATATGCCATTAATGCAAGTGAAGAGCGACAATTAGAATTATTACCACGTCTCCTTGCCTATGTACGTCATTTGCCCGCTTATGAATGGAAAGAAGTGATGCTTGGAAAAGGTAAAAATAAACATCTATAAAGGAGGGAATTAGAAATGCACATAAGATGGATGATGCGCTGTCCATATCCTGTGTTGTATAAATTTTTTGGCGTATAAATATGTGTGTATACCTTACCTATACATTAATTTGTAATATATTTGTCCATCTCCATTTAGGTGTACCACCTTCCGATGCTATCACTTATAGCTTAGTCTCGGGTCTTCTCGAGATTGGATTCAAAGCACCAGATACATATCGTTACATTAACGATGTTCTTTGGAGCTATGGTGAATCATTAATCCAATTTATGAAGAAAGGTGATGTTGAATTCACCGTATCATTTATTCTTCCTTCGTTGGCTGGTCTTTCTCGAGCTTTGCAGCTCTCTCCTTACCTTTACCGACCCAACCAACTTTTGGCCTTGTGCCACAACACCCAATTTTTGATTCAAGATGAAACTTTGGATAATATTCGAAATGCTATTACTGCCTGTCTCAAGGATCATGACCCTTTGGCTTATAGTCGTCGCGTCCTTAACAAGTATTGGGAAGATGGTGTTCCATTGAGCAGCAACCGTGTCGTGCATGATCTTCTCATTATCTTGCGCAATGTCACTGCACGTGTCATTGCTGATTCGAAACCAGATGCCACCACAGAAACTCCTTCGCCTGCTACCCATACACTCAAAAAACTTCATTTGACGCGTGATGTAGAACAGGCTTGGTCTGAATTGATGCAAAAGACAGCATCGGGTGCTCGTCGTTCTACCCTTCCAGCAGATGCTGAAAAGGATGAATTGCTTAACAAGAATATGCGTAGTGTCTATGTAACCAGTCTTGGATATTATGAAGATATTAAAAAGTTTGCTGATAAGAGTGCTGAGGATGGTAAAAAGTGGGCTCCTGATGCTTACATGCAAGAAATCATGGGTACAAGTTTGGTAAGTTATAAATTGGGTTTATTATTCAAGGAAAAATACGGATGATCCTAATTTTAGACTTATTTCTTTGCATGAATCTCGAATTTTTTCAAAATATGCAATATTTTTTCTATTATTTATATAGCACGTTGCAGCATTATCATCCGTATATCTTCATGAAGTTGATGACGTTCTTATTGATCATATTTCTGAATGTCTTTTTGCACCCCTTCATGGAAATGATCCTTGGGTCCATGTTGCTGCCTTGGATGCCGCTGTTCTTCTTGCCATCAAGTAAGCCTTTTTTACTATATTCGTAACATCCCAACTTTTTTTCTGAGTTTGATGATACTAAAAAAGAAAATCGCAATATTATCTACAAACAACAGTTTCCCTCATTTGAATAATGACATGACAAACACCATTTGTCGTTTCCTTGCCACTCCTTCACCTGTATTTGAATTACAAGCTGGAGATTCCATCAGCGTCCAACAATTCGCCATTGTTCGTTTGGCCCAGTGCGTCCAGGTAATTTTTTTAAAAAAAATGGATAGAAAGAAAAGGAGAGGATTTATACAAATGGGATCGCCTAACAATATCTCTCTCTCTCGATATGTATACACAGACAAAGCCTTCAGCCCAAGCATCTCAAGCAGCTATTTCTACACTCTATGCTCTTCTCAATGAGATTACTCGTTATAGTGATGAAGATGTTGCAGCTACTGAACGTTTCAGCATGTTTGCCAAGAATGTTATTTCTGGTGCACCTGCTGCTGAAGAATTGAGTGAAAAGCAAAAGCAACAAGTTTGTGCCAATGCATTGTCAGCTATTGTTGGTGTAGCTGTTTATCTTAAGGATGAAGCGGTATGTAGGAGGAAAAAAGGAAGGGCGGGAGAAGATAGAGATTGGATTAGATATTTAATGAGAGAGAATGAAAGTGAAATAGCAATAAATTTCTAACGAGTTACTGTTTGTATATCTTTACAGATTATGGCTCAAGCCCTCTCTATGTTGGTGATGAGACGCAAATCATTATCCATTGCAGCTACTGCATCCCTTACCTCCAAGCTTGTTGATTTGGCCCTTGTCAGTCCTCCATCCGTTTTTGGTGATATTCTCAACTTTTTCTCGACATTGAGTCGTGAAGCATTGACTATTGATAATAAGCAACTCACCACTGCTGTAAGTTTTATTTTATTTTTTTCGAAAAAAAAAAAAAAGAAGAGGAAAAGCCGGGGGTATTCATCCATACCTTTTATATTTATATATTTAGATCCATAACGCTCAATTGAGCTTGGCCAGTCGATTATCCGCCAAGCCAGAATTTTATCAAATCTATCTTTTGAACCTCTTGACCTTGTTTGTTGAAAACGGTAACACCATTCAACGTACCATCACCAAGCACAAGAAAGAGGCTGAATACCCCTTGGCATCCAAGTTGGGTATGTTGCTCCCCATCTTACGAACACTTTTGGACCACGATGACTTTAATCCTCATTTGGATCCAAGTGAAGAAGCTGTCTCTCTTTTCCGTAACACATGGTTCCACTGTATTCTTTTCGGTTTTGTCACTGAATCTGTATGGATCCGCGAATGGCACGATTCCTTGCTCGTGATTGCCAAAAAGACACCTGTATTGGTAACCGAAAGTGCTACCAACTACATCGAAAGTGATCTCGAATACAACTCTGTGTTGCGTGGTGGCAACATGGCCGAACAAAACTTGGCTTCCATGCGTCAACGATTGACCAGTGTCTTGCCTTCTCTTTCCTATGATATCAAGAACTTTTCTTTTGCTCAAGTTGTCTTTGCTCTCAGCTTTTATCATATTGAAATGATGCGTAGCAAGATGGGGGATTGTAGCTATGTATTGCGTTATTTTATGAATGATGGTATTATTAATAGTTCCCTTGCCAATTGTTTGGAAACCATCACCGATCGTGTGGTCGGTGCATTTGTCAAGGATTCCGCTAGTAAGGCTTCTGTCCAAGGTCTTTCAGCTGAATTGAATAGAGAGATGTCTAGTCTTCTTCAGTTGTCTTGTCATCGTTTGAGAAAGGTCCATGAATTAGCTATCAAGTCGGCTGAACGTATCGTTGCTGCCTTCCCTCAAGTCTTCGCTGAAAAGTCATTGATTACTTTACTGTTGGAACTTGTTCAATTGCTTTGGCTCAGTTGTGAATCTGAATATCGTGAAGAGGTAAGAAATAATAATCTATTTTTTTTATTTGGATGAAGGTGATGGTGCTAGGACAAATGGGAGAAACTTTTCTAACATAATGTAAAACTTTTTTTTTATTCCATTAGTACTCTCCTGTCTTCCACTTTACATCCCATCGCGTTGGCGTAACCATCGAATTGGGTGATTCTTATGCTTATCGTCAAGAAATCTGTACTCGCCTCTATGAAAGTGCAAAGAAATGGCTTCATATTTCAATGGATCGTGCTCCATTAGAAATCAATGGTTTATTGCAAGACTATCTTTCTGAATTCGATCGATTCTCATCGGGTCAACCTATCGATGTTGTCCATATGGGTCGTACTTTGGCATTGGAAATTGGCAAGATGGCTTCCAAGGGCCAATTATCAGTTGGTAAGTAATTTTTTTTAGTAAACAAAAAAAAAGTTGATATAAAGAGAAAACTTTAGATTTTAGTTTCTAATGTTACCCAATCTTATTTTTTATATAGAATTTGTCCCCAAGGTACCTCGTCTTGGTCTTGATGAATCCTCCGATTTCGTTAACGGATTCACTTCCAGAAGATTCTATATTGGTGAAATCAGTGGCATTGAATACCTTCAAGGTTTGCGTGAACAATCCGAAAAATTACCTGACGCTAAGACTGGCAGTGGGCTTCTTGACCAAGTTGCCTTTGTTTTGGAAAACCTTGAAGCATTGCTTGTGGATATCAAACAAAAACACCATGTCTCTGTGGAGCGCGTTCATCGTACTTTGCATCGTGCTGCCGCTTACGCTATTGCCCTTCCCAAGGTTCATCCTGATCTTATCCGCTACTTAGTACGCATCCCTGTCCATTTGTTCACTCCTGAATCACTTGATATTGGTACCACCGTATGGAACTGGATGTTGGTCGAACGTGCCGACGTTGAAAAGCGTTTGATGGTGGAAATGTTGAGCATGTGGCATTGGGCTCAAAAGCATCGCAAGGGCTTGTTCTCTCCTGTCTTGAATGCCAAACATCCTTTCGTGTCAAAGATGACCAACGATCCTTCCGATAAGGCTGTCTGTGATAGCAGTCATCGTGTCGCCTCGTTCTTGTTCACACCTCATCAAACTTGGATCAAGTTCTTGAGCAGTCGTTTCTACTCTATTCGTCATCGTAGCAGACATTTGGTCAATATGTTCGTTCGCCTTTTGCAAGAATCGTTCCAAAGTGCTCATTTGATGAGTACCCATGCTTTGGCTCGTTCTGTTCGTTTCCAACTTTTGTTGTTGGGTACCAAGATTTTGCAATCCACTCGTATGGAAGCCCTTGCTGAACATAAGTTTAGATCTTTGGTTTATGAATGTGCCTTTAATTGGTTCTCTTTGGAACCTAGGTAAGAAAGAGGAAAACGGAAAAAGATAGCATACTACCTATACTCTTTTTTTTGGAGTGACCTATCATATTGATATTGATATTTTTATTGTTTAGATGGCACTATGGTTCGCGCAAGAGTCTTGCATTGATGGAATACAAGATTTTGACTGATTTCTACAATGCTGTGGTGAATGATACTCCCAACTTGAGTTACTTGGTCACCAGTTCGCCTCTCAAGAACTCCAACTCTAAGATTGCTTCTGGTCTTTACATGTTCTTGAATGGTAAGTATTCAATGCTCAGTATTTTAAAAAAATCAATGTTAAAAAAACTGATGGTTCTCAAAAAAAAATTATTTAATGTAGACAAAACAAAGGATGATGTGATTCGCCAACATCACCTTGCCAAGAAACTTTTGATGCTTTTCTTGGAAAGTGAATTGACTCGTTTGTCTGTCTGGTGCAACCCATTAAACTCGATGGGTCATGGTAACCCTGCTTGCTTCACTGGTAGCACTGAAAAGTCCATGGTGATGGATGAATCATGGAAGGAAATTATCCGATTTGCCTGGGAAGTATCTCCTCGTTTGGCCGTTCAAATGAATGCTCGCTTTGTTCAACCCATTGTCTATCGTGAATTACATCGTCTTATTGCAAACAACACCTTGGACGTTGTGGATGTACCTGAAGCTTTGATCATCCTTCTCGGTGACAGACTTGTTCCTAATGCTAAGCTTGATTTGAAGGTAAATATATGACTTTCGCTATATATAAACATTATATCAATGTAGGAGAAGAAAAAAAAGAAGAAATGATATAGATGAATATTAACCATTACGATATATAAATAGCATTTGCAATACTGGGCTCCTGTTCCTGCCATTACTGCCGCCAACTATTTCTTACCAGCCTACAACAACAACCCATTGATTCTCCAATATGCTATGCGTAGTTTGGAATACTATCCTGTGGACACTGTCTTCTTCTACATTCCTCAAATTGTGCAAGCTTTGCGTCATGATGAATTGGGTTA
Source organism: Phascolomyces articulosus (assembly GCA_025677815.1). Taxonomy (NCBI): domain Eukaryota; kingdom Fungi; phylum Mucoromycota; class Mucoromycetes; order Mucorales; family Lichtheimiaceae; genus Phascolomyces; species Phascolomyces articulosus. The sequence goes on along the minus strand of JAIXMP010000026.1, from coordinate 390,274 downwards.
TGTTGAAAAGTATATTATGGAAGCTGGTCAAGTTTCTCAATTGTTTGCTCATCAAATTATTTGGAACATGAAGGCCAATTTCTTTGTGGATGCTGATAAGGAATGTGTCAAGCCAGATGCTCTGAAACCTACCTTGGAACGTATTATTGAAAACTTGGTTGGTTCTTTCACTGGTGAAGATCGTGAATTCTACGAACGTGAATTCAAATTTTTCAAGGAAGTCACTGCTATTTCTGGTTACTTGAAGGAATACATCAAGTATGGTCAAACTGAAAAGAAGCCACTTCAAAAGGTAATTATCGATATATATATACAAGAGAACGAATTCATTCATATTCCATTTCCTTTTTTTTTTTCCTTCTCGTTCATCATACTGATATTTGTGGTTTTTTTTTTAAAAAAAAATCTATCTCAATAGAAACGTCTTGATGAAGAATTGGCCAAGGTCAAGGTCGACGTTGGTGTTTACTTGCCTAGTAACAGCGATGGTCGTGTCGTTGACATTAACCGTACTTCTGGTAGACCTCTCCAAAGTCACGCCAAGGTAAACAATCGATCCATTTTTCCCCCTTCCTTCTTATTGATAAAAAAATACAAAAAAAATATACTAATATATATGACAATGGTTATTTTTTTTATCTAGGCTCCCTTCATGGCTACTTTCAAGATTGAAAAGGACATTGAAGATGCTGATCTTTTGGGTAAGGCCATGATTGAAAGTGAAGACGGTGACGAAGTAGAAGCCAAGAAGCGTACTGTTCAAATCTGGCAAAGTGCCATTTTCAAGGTCGGTGATGATTGTCGTCAAGATGTGCTTGCCTTGCAATTGATTTCTGTGTTCAAGAATATCTTTACCAGTGTGGGTATGGATTTGTATGTCTATCCTTACCGTGTGGTTGCCACCGCTCCTGGTCAAGGTGTCATTGATGTCATCCCTCGATCCATTTCGCGTGATCAATTGGGTCGTGAAAAAGTCAATAGCATGTATGATTACTTTGTCGCCAAGTATGGTGGTCCTCATTCCATCCATTTCCAGCGCGCCAGAAATAACTTTGTTCAAAGTCTGGCTGCTTATTCCGTTATCTCTTACTTGCTTGCTATCAAAGATCGTCACAATGGTAACATTATGCTGGATGATGATGGCCATATTATTCATATCGGTAAGTTATATTTTTGTTAAAAGGTTCAAATTTCGAGAAGGTTCAAGGAAAAAGAGAAATGAAAAGCTAATCGTCCCATTATCATTATAAAATAATTAGATTTCGGCTTTATCTTTGATATTGCACCTGGTGGTATCACCTTTGAAAGTTCGCCATTCAAGCTTACTACTGAAATGATTCAGGTATATAATGAGGAACAAATTGAACATGTCAATTGTAATAATTGGGTTATTAACTTTTTAAATATATATAGGTCATGGGTGGTGCCAGTGACGAACAAGCCTTTAGACAATTCTCTGAATTGGTTGTGAAAGCCTATTTAGCCAGTCGACCTTATGCCGACCAAATTTGTGAAATTGTTTCTTTGATGTTGGATTCTGGTCTTCCATGCTTCAAGGGAGAAACCATCAAACGTCTGCGCACTCGTTTCCAACTTGATCGTTCTGAACGTGCTGCTGCTGACTTCATCATGATGCGTACCAAGGACTCTTTCGAAAACCAACGTACTGTACTTTACGATTACTTCCAAAAGTTGACCAACGGTATTCCCTACTAAACATTTATTATATAACTATCTTAAAATGAATTTTATAAAATAAATAAATGATCCAGAACATATATAATTTTGTGAAATATTCGAGTTAACCCATTATTATGTAAAAATGATAACATTGCAAAATTGGAGTAAATTACTGTACAATTAGAGAGAAAATATATTTTATGTCTATTACTATTTTACAACATCCTATAGCCTTAGATTATTCCACTTGTTGTTTTCACAGGATCACGTCTTGTGCTGAAGGATCCTCCAGGATAGTTTCTGTTAGGTGTTAGAGTGTCGATGTCAACTTCTACCGCCTTTTGCCAATCCTCACTTTTTTCATGGCACCAGTACATGTCTTAATTTCTATAAATCTTAATAATTATTTCAGTGGTACTTTAGAAATATTTATAAATCCTGGTAATTTACTCTACACACCGCAGCCGTTTCCAAAAAAACGCGGATCCAAAATAGACACGTGAGTTCAATTTTTACCAGATAAACTATATACCGAAAAATAAAACAGTGTTCCCAAAAATATTTTTTTTTTTACCATTAATATTATTTTTAAATGAGTATGAATACTGAAGCTACACTCGCCAATACTAGATTATGCAAAAAATGCAAATGTTACTGTGCCATTGAGATGTTTGCAGGTAACACGCGTGAATACAGAACTTGCGTCGAAATCGTGAGAGCGATGTTGATAAACCAGTTCCTGAGGAATGGTTGATTTCATTCGATGAAGCTCTATCGTTGCTTCCGTCTCGTTACGATGATGACGAAAATAATAACACAGCCCACGGTGAACGGGCATTTATAGAATACACACTCGATGTATATATTCATCTCGATGATGAATTGCTGGAATTGGACGAGGAATTCATTTTGGCACGTATTCGTACGCGAATTGAAGGACGCGATTCTATCATTACTATCAGGAGTTTACTCCTAGTCCAGCTCTTAAATTTGCTCGCTCTTTTTGTTGTCGGTGCTCTCAGGATTACGATGTTCAGCGACAAGTTTTTAATGTTGACCGTAGAAGACTTGATTCACGAATGGAGACCTATTTTTGTGGTGGTCATATACAGGGCTTGATTGATAAACGAAATCGATATGCACACATTAACGTTGAACATTCGACTGGACATCCTACCCTCTCAGTCCCCACTATGTATCAGGTCAACGAAGAAATCCGTATTCATATCCTACAAAACTGTATTAAGATGGATGCTCATGCTTTGTAGTTGGATATATTGGATCGATTTCCTAATACGCTCGGTAGACTCACCCAACCTCAAGTTTACTACTGGTGGAACGGATCTTTTGAGACCCAGTATAAGCTTGCAAATAACCAATACGGGTCTGCAAGATTGCTTATTGAACGAGCACTTCCACATGGCGTGGACAAGGTAAGTTAATTTCAATATATGTAGTAAGGTCTCGAAATAAATACATCAGTTTGTTAAGAGTAAAAATAAATAAATAAAACAGATATATGAACGTGTTCATCAACATTATTCAGCTTTGGGCTTTACAATGCCTTTGTTTGATATAATTTGTGGATTGGCAGAAGTTGAAGAGTATCATGTAGACTCTACATACAAAATAAGTCGTACTGGGCATTCAAGATTGAAACGGATCTTAAGGAAGTCTTGGCTATGGGAGATATCCTTTTTCTCACCCAAAATGAACATAGCAAGCTCAAGTCTGCAGCATTTGGTCTAGATACATTGGAAAACTAGTGTAATCACAATATCAATAATGTCACCGAAACCATGTATATGGTGGATAGTGATCTTACAAATGACCATCACCAGAACAATTAATTACATTGATAATATGTCCAAGTCCATAAGAGAAGCCAAGCGCGATTTTCTCACTCTTGCTGCATGTATGGATGGTAGCAAGTCGAATGTAGTGGAAGGCGTTGTGAACCTGTAAGTAGTCTAATGAATAAGGTGGAAGATTTATAGGAAGGTTTTTTTTTAACTTTAAGTCGTTATAACTAATATGTTAATTGATATATTATATTGTTTATATTAGCGCAAATTTTTGCTACGTGAGGTATATGATCTCGGAAGAAATTTACGGTACCAAGTAATCTTTGAACCTGTTTCCCGTTTTGTGGTATAGGCCAATTTAACACGTTGGATATTTTACTAGTTTAACGAAATTACCACGACATAGTGAAGTGACTTAAATAACACAAAACTATGTATGCCTCTATCTCGATGTTTCCTTATGAACTCATGCCTCGTCCACAACATACTACAAACACACACCTCTAAATAATATATTTTATATATCTATTTATTATTCACATAATAACCCTTTTCTTTTTCCATTCAGCTTTACTTTGACTCTTTTTACTCCCTTACCTCGACCTTTTCCTTATAACTCAATAAGGTTTTTTATATTCTTTTATCCTTTTTTGAGCCCTCTCGACTTTAAAAAAATTGGTGTAGTCGAATTACAAGCAACGTATTATGACGCCTTTTTATCAGAAATAGTTGCAGATCAAGACAAAAATGTCGCGTTACGATGGGCCAACAAGGCATCCGATGAAGGAACGGACATCTGACCTTGATGCTATTATCTCGACATTGATGCAACATGATTACGGATATCCCCTTGGGTTTGGTGAAGTGAAGATCGGTAACAGCTTTACAATAAAGCATAATGCGTGTAAAGATATTTTAAACCTTGGTATTGCAGCAAAGCGCGCCATTGACAAATGGAAGTTAGAAGCATGCTTTACATTTATGATTAACGGCTTTTATATCTCCTTTTTCCTTGCTGAAAAAAAAATAATGATTTGTACACGATGAACGAGATCGCTGGTATGACAGTTGCATCCTCTCTCTCTGACCTCCACACTTTCACAACCCTGAAGAATTTGGACATCTTATCAAAAGTCAGTTGATGTTTCTGGAATCTAAGTTTCCCCATAAGAACCGAAAAACCGGAACCGAACCGGAACCGAGCCGTGAAATACGGTTCGGTTCTACATAAGAGAACCGTAGAACCGACAAAGTAATTTAGCGTAGTGATGTGATGGTAACATTATGATTCAAAGACTATGATTTCGTTAATAAAATAAATCTAGAAAGTAATGATCTGTTGTTGGTACGAAAAAATAAATGTTTGAGCATAATCAAATAGGAATGTTTATTGAATAAAAATAGTCGTCAAAGAGAGGGAAAAAAAAGAGATATAATAATAATAATAATATAAAAAGAGTTATAAATAATAATATATAAAAAAGAGGAGCGAGGAAAATTACTCGTGAAGGTCCATTAAGAACAAGGAATCCAGAAACATAAGCCTTTGGATTGATTCTGGCTTTAACCGGTTGCCTATGTGTAGTAATAAAAGGCGGGTCTGCGAAAAGGCGCGTTCCGAAAGAGTATATGTAACTGGGATTGCTAAGTATTGAGCTGCCATTCTTGACAAATCAGCCATTGTGTTTGAGTTTCCTAATACTTGAGTTCTGTATGTTTTTGATTGGGTTGTCTTAGTACTAGTGTTCTTACATTTTCAGCAATGTACGCCCTGCGGTATGGCTTGGTAAACATTGAACAGCCGTTAGAAATTCTCATCGGTCTGCACCATTTCTGAAGTCGATCTTGGAAATGCTGCCCATGTTTCTCGCGCCTACCTTTGACTATTATCTTGATACTTTTGCTCCCAATTACTTCTTGCCCACCAAGTATACTTCAAGTGAGGGTCTATAGCTGTTGCAACTGCATAAATATGCGTGTCATCCACTTTACAATAGTACTTTTGGAGCTTGGCCAACCCACGCCTGACTGCAATTTGTAATTCTGGAGGATAACCTTCAATCATATCGTCTTCCAAGGAATCCATAACCTAGTTGTAATATACTATTGCCTGGTTAATCGTTGTATGGCCTTTGCTTGCTGAAAGCACAACTGTTGCCTCCCAAAACTTGACAAGTAAGCTCTTAATTTGTTCAATATGAGTCCACTCATTATCATCCAACGAGAACGCTTGCAACCCCCGAATAGATGCACACACGATATTGTATGGCGTCTTCAACATGCTTTCACACACCAACATCTCATACGTAGAATTCCATCTTGTGGGTACATCAAGTAGAAGTTTCAAATCAGAAGCTAATTCCAGCTTTTGTTGACGCATAAACCTCTCTGTTTGTTGAGGTGAGGGTCTATATATATATTAAAAATTGGATGTCTATTTATTGCTTTTTTTATCAAATGGATATTATTATTTTTTTCCTTTTTTTTTATTTAACAAAATGGAATTAACATAACTTATTTTAGTGATTCCTCTTCGCAACTTATTAATGGAGTACATAATCTCACGGTCTATATCATCAATACTGGTTTCAAGTGAGGCAATCCCAACACTTTCTTCTGCAACATCATTCTCAATATCTTCATTTTCGTCATCATTATCCATATCAGGTGCTTCAGTGCCCCACCGCAAGATACCATGCACAGCCAAGTTAAGAATATGCCCAAGGCATGGGATATGATGTAGCTTCGCACGGGATGGCCTAAAAACAAAGTATGTAAATTTATATCAGTGCTTCCGTTCATATGCTCACAATCCTTGTGTATAATATATGTAACATATAACTCCAACTTATCATCCTTTTTCTGTGCAATGTTGCTCGATGACACGGGCCATTCGTTTCATATTAGCTGTGTTGTCAGATGTAATCGTAAAAGCTTGGAACCAAGGTTAAATTCCTCGGTGACACGTAAGAATGCCTCCGCCAAGTTTTCAAATGAGTGAGGGCCACTCAATGGTTCAAATCCCAAGGTCACTTCTTTCATCGTCCAGGTTGAAGTACATATCCAATGGCCAGTGACAGTAAGGAACATCATTGTACGGGCTTGCCCAACCATCAACTGTGCAAGAAATCATTGGGACATCGTTCAATACATGAAGCAGCTGCTTCTTATGAGATTCATATACTTCTTTAGTCTATGCATAAAAGGTAAAAAAAAAAATTAATATTAATACTCTTGGTATTTCTGATTATTCAAATATAAAAAATGAGGGAGAGAGAGGAGCCAATAATACCTTCCTTGTAATTGTCTCCGCACTAGGAGGTTGCAACTCTTCCATTGCAGGTGCTGATTGTGCAATGTTTAATAGTTCTTGTAATTCGACATTATCTGCCATGGTGAATGGTAGTTTACCTTTGACAATGAACTTGATAAATGCGTTGATAAATTGGTCGGTTGAAAAGATACGAGCTCACTTTTCCACAAGAAAGGAATCAATTGGACCACCAGCTCGTTTCTCATCAGTATGGGGCCCTTTTGCAGCAGTGATACCATGTTGGCTTTTCAAATGCTTGATCATAGCAGTAGTTGATCCACCAGCTGTTGAAAGGAGATCACCACATTTACGATACATGCACTTGATTTTACCTACACCATGGCTGTCCTTAACGCGATCACCATATCCATTCTGGAAGACCCAACTTTTTTCTTTTGTTTTGGGTCTCGTTTCCTGGGAATCAGCAACGGGTTCAGCATTGGATTCAGCAATGGATTCAACACCAGTATCAAGATCAAAAGACATGCTAGAATGATGACGTTGGATAGGAGACATTGGCCATTAAAAAAACAGAAAGAGGTTATTATAAGGATAAAATACATTTCAACAAACGGATTTGTATGACATGTCACAAAACATATAGGATATAGAATAGATTATATATTCATCATTACCACATCATCGTCATGAAGAGAGCCAAGGAGATTTCTGGATGAAGAACCGTGTTGGAAAGGTATTGCTATAAAATGTAATTGACGCAAAAAAAAAATAAGTAAATGGCAGTGGTAAGGACGAAAGTTTTATTGCTTGAGATGATGGCAATGGTGTATAAGTGTCTAAACAATACCAACTTTTTTCTATCTACTTTTTTTTAGCTTTCTGGAGAAATGTTGACTAACGATGAAACAAAAATCTTATCTGATATCACAAACGATGGTACGATTAAAAGTAGCTTACGATATGCTGCAGCTCAGCGTTTGCTAAAAAATGACCCAGACTTTTTGTATATAACTGTCATCAAGTAAGCATTGTTAATCTTTTTTTTTCATTTATCCACAATTACTTTATAATTTACTTTATAATAAAACTTTTTGCCCTTCTTTGTTTTCTTAGGCTCTCACTTTCCCATATTGTTAATTTGATTGAACCAAAACTCAAATAAGCCGACTTAGTACATTTAAATGATGAAGAAAAATCAAGGTTACAAGCCATCTTACCCCTCCCCTTTCTCTTCCTCCGCTGGAAAACGAAACCCAAAATTTTTATTATCGATCAAAAATGTTGCTGAATCTAGTGACTTGGACACGGTTTTATCACTAACCTTGGAACGAAAATTGAAATGTATAAAGGCAAAATCAACATCGAGCCAATTATACCAATGTTTATCGTGTTTAGATCATATGTTAGTGAACACGAACGTTAATATCGTTGTTTTTATTTAAAAAAAACAAACAAACTGAAATTGATATTTATGACCTTGGCAGGTTATCATTGATTAGAAATTGAGATCAAGAGGCAAAATAATCAGAAATAACATTTTATAGAAGATCAGCAACCCTTTTAGATAATATATTCAAGAATACTAATGTTATTTTAAACGAGTAATGCGATTTTACTTACATATATAACCCGAATAATATGTTGCTGTTTTACTCACCATGCTTTGGTATCCATTTTGTAGTGGAGAAACAGGATCGCCAGCCAGCAAAAGAGAAATAACAGCGAACAAAGATCTTTTTATGGCAAACGATTCATCACCATCGTATTCACGAAAAATTAACCTATTGCTCAAGTGTAAGGAAAGGAAAGCTGCTGTGGAACTGTCTCCAAACGAATGGAAACGATCATCGGTTTCTGAATCAGTGGAATTGCACTAGCAAAGCAAAAACCTCAGAGTCAACAGTGCTATATTAAATGATTTAAAAAACTATGGTACAGACGAAACAATGGCCATTAACAGGATAAAAAAATAAGCATTTTTGGTGATGTAGCACTAAGTGGTCTGTGCCCTATAGGCAAAGTGACGGGCTACCTGTGATACTTAGATTATGATGGTACAAGAGAAAGCATGCTATACAAGATGAATGAACTAATAAATAATACTAAGCTAGATATATGCTGCTATGATTTTATTTTTCGAATTAACGCCCTTATGGCAACCATAGGAGTAGTAATGGAGAGGAGCTCAAGCGGAGTCACCGTGGAAAAAGGACAGTATCACCCAAGAGACAGACAACAAGGAACCGGGATCAAAACTCTTGACCTGGTCGGCGCGGAAGTCGAGCCTTCAAATTTTGCCATTGCGTCTGGGGCCGAAGCCCCATGGACTGGATAGGTAAGTGTAACAAAAAACTAATGGCAATAGGGTTAAGCTAGATATTTGCATAGTATAAATAATGGGTGCACTGATAATATGATTTTTCTATTTTTGCAGGATGCTCTGGGTATCTTTATTTATTGAAATGGGTGCCTGCAGAAGAAATATATGTGGCAACATTACTTACTGACACTCATGTATCTACCGACATTACTCTTTTAAATGATGATATGCTAAGAACGATGACTGCTTTGTTGGGATTCAAGGTATACAAATTCTTTTAATTCCTTATGATTTATTAATTGATTAATTATTTATATTAATATTTTTATTTACGTAGCGTATGTTATCAACTGCATGCATGGTGAATGGAAAGATTGAAAAAAACTAAACGAAAAAAAAAACTTCCTATTCCAATTGAACATACATCACCATTAGAAACAGCAACAGAAGATCAACAACAACAAGTACATAAATTACTATCAATGTATTCTGTTGAACCAGTGTTTGTATTTTTTACTCCAAAATCAAATAGAAGCAAATGCTCTTGTACTGTATAATTAAATGAAGATGAAGATAAGTACAACGATGATGAATTTACCGGTCTTCAATAGATGTATCCTTTTTTACTTCTCAAAATCACTTGCACATATCCTTTTATTACGAATTCAACAAAAACTTGCCTTTATCCTCATCACGAAACCCAATATATTATTCTTTAGCTCTGCATTATTGCTATAATGAAAAAAAAATCCAAAGAAATTATAACGTTACTGCTCACATTCCTAAACACTCTTATATCCTTTTTTTTACATTGTCCCTGAAGCATATTTTTCATCGCCCTCCTAGCAGTCATATGCTAGTATTCTTTTTTTTCTTTCTCGTGTATTTTTCTATTGTGTATCAACTAGCAAATATCATATTAATATTATCCATTCAAAAACAATTAAAACAAACAAAATTATGGCTTAAAGTCCGCGCAACTATTTGCGTTCTTCCCTTTCTTATTATGTTTTCGATCTATTATACAGCATCATCCTCATACTTTTGCCCAGAAACTCATCAGTATAATCATCATTTTACATAAAAATTCTTGCTTTCACAATCCTTTCAACCTCGTGTCCAATCACTAATGTGTTTAAATATCGACGACACTTTCCAAGCTTGTTATTTTGTCAAGAAACTTACTAAAAGTAATTTAGCTTAACATACACACTCTTTTTTTTATGACGGTACAATAACATCTCTTTTGTTTTTCCATGAGTTTGCAGTATGAGCAAACTATTACTCACCACCCGATATCACCATTTTTATGATTACATTAACAAAGATGGATTCTACTAAAAATAATGCAAGACATTTTGGCGCCCATATCGTACAATGGAACTTTGAAAAAATAAGTCACACAGCTATTAGCTATTATATTGTACTCGGCTTGGATCCCCTGATCCATTCACTGTACTGTACACTTCTTTTTGACAGTTGACATTGGGATTTTTCTATGTAGAGTGTTCACCATTAACTTCATAAAAAAAATAAGAAAATGTAACGAATTTGTCAGATACAATATTCCAAAAAGTCAGTTTTTTATTGATTAAGAGCGATTTCATTCAATTACCAAATAACAAGATACAAAGCATGACTATTTTTATATATAGCATAGCAGCAGTTGTTCAAGTTAATAGAAGACTAGTAGTGTTGCCATATACATTTTTGCTATGTAACATCAAATACCACAAAACAGTCATAACCAGGAACTCAACATACCAACATATTTAATTTTTTACTTTGCTTCTCACCTTTACAAGGAAAAACAAGAAAACCTATTGCCTTCCTGTTTCTTTTGATGTGACATAGGATTGTGTAGGCGACCATTGTGTTTCCTGCATATAATCATAAGTGAGGTGATGTTGGTTTGTACCGGTGTTACCGCGATAAATTGGTGCTACTGTTAGCGCATGTCATTGACAAAAGATTACAAGATAGACGCAGCTAAAGATGCAAGCATATTTTAATAGTATTTTGTTTTGTTTTGCATGTGTTGATTGATCGTAGCTAAACCTTTTCTTTCTTTTTCTAGATCGAGATCAAGGGTACTAAAGACAGGTGCATTGCAAGATTGTGTCACGGATAAGCGAGTTTTCACAATATTTCTATGAAACAATATGTTTTTATTTACACACATTATCATCTTGTATTTTAAAATAATTTTTTATTTCTTCTGTAATAATCGATTTAACTTGGATAAATTATAATGATAAGCTTGTTGAATACCTCGTACGCTGAATAAATTTAATGAGCATTCATTGCTTTATCATATGCATAGTATGCATCACAAAAAGTATTTAGTAAAAGGGAGTGAGCTTGCTAAAAAAAAAACATAAATTTAGTAACCATAATTATTTATATGTTTTCCAAAGTTGGTATATTTTTATTGAATTAAAAACGTTTGTTTGGGTAAATTACAATCAGAGAAAAATGTTTTGCTGCGTCTTATATGACAACATCCTATAGCTGTATAATATTTTTCTCCTTGCTTTTTTTTAATAATAGGGTAGTAATTCAAGCTGCTGCGAATTTTAAAGCAAATTTCAGAGAGAATCGCATATTGCGTAGTAGAATCATTCAAATCTTCTGTCAAATCACGGAAATCAATATCTACGGAAATTAGAAGAACATCATCTCTTTCTTCATGACACCAAAACAGGTTTTCCTTTTTTATCTCCATAAATCTTGATAATTGTTGTAGTTGTTTGGAGGTTTGACGGAGAGATTCTTCTACATCAGAAAAACTTTGGTAGCGACTATAATAATAGTTTAACTTGATTATTTGGGTTTTGCTTGATCCAGGTAGTTGACCGAGTACGTACAAATTATAATAAGGTGTAAGATCATAATCATTGAGATTGCTAAGGGGAGGTGGTAGATCTTCTTTTCGTAAAGTTAAAGAGTTTCCATTGATAATTTGCTTACTCGGAATATATATACTTGTAACATGCATTGTTCTTCCGATTACACTGTAATTTTGAAAGAATGGTGTTCCATTGTTATCTCGAATGTGTAATCCATTAACTCCAGTCCATGATGGCAAATATTGATATTTTTGAATACTTGGTCTACGAACGCCTTCTTCAGCTTTTTTAAAAGCCAAAATACTGATATCTTTCTTTGCTAAAAGAATGTAAAATTGAATCAAAAGCTCTTCAAATGGTTGATCATAATCGATTTTGATCTTATCGATAAATTCTGGGAAAAGGTTGATAAGAGCAAAAACTCGATCGTGTTCTTTGGTGCTTGTCCGTCGATGTGCATAATGTAGAATATCATTGACACGTAGTTCAGATGTTTTATTGGATAACAGAAATGCAGGTCCATATTCCCGAATATGGAATCCCCATCTGTATATATTTTTGCCGATGAATAACACTTTTTTTGATTTTATAGCTTCTTCTAAAGTCCATAAACGTTTGAAATACTCTTCAATTCCAATTAAACACTCTTGATCATTATCAAATTCAGGTACAAGCGCAACGGTGCAATAAGCGTTTTCATATATATGATGCATGTTGCGTATTTCACGTTGTTTTTCCTCTTTATTGTTTTGGTTAATACACATTTGATCGTACCATATATATTTGATGTTGAACTGCTGACATATTTCCTGAATGATGCCTTCAAATTTGACGTATTTAATTGTTTTTTGAAAATAATAATTATTTTTGTCCATGATTTTTAAAACTTTATCTATCTTCCACCTCTTATGAATTTCAATGGAATCGTACTGGCTAATAATCATATGTGGAGGAATATCATAAAAAATAATTTCATGTTTGCCTTCATCGGTTCGTGTAGCCTTTTCTGTACTATAATCGACCTCGCCAGATTGGTTCCAGGAATATGAAAGTGCACAGTATCCTTCATTCACTTGGGCTCCATCAACTACTTCCATGTCAGAGATACGTAGAAGTTTTGCTGGCATAAAATCTGGCCTGAGCAACTCATCGGGGATTTTACTATCTGAACTTTTGTGGACTTCATTAGTTCCTTTTTCTCGATATAAGGAACATTGTGGAATCTCGTAAGTGATATACATTTTTCTATAATTATATTAAATAAATTTGCTCAAGTTAATTTGGATAAAATTTAAGTTTGTAAAAAGGTAATAACTTACAGAGAAAGAAATGTCAGATAGTATTATTATTTGTAAAACTGTGAGGACGACAATATTATATATCTTTTATTATGGTGGACGGATAGTAGATAGTGGTGATCAATACTATATTCCCCTCTCTCTAATTAAATTTGAGAGATATTTTAACAACCAAGTAGAGGGGGGGGTTCTTGTTATAAATACAACAAATTGGTAGTAGTATTAGAAATTGAAAGAAGAATAAAAGTACTTTTAGCAAAGAAAGAAAAACAAGAACACTTCTTATAACTACACTTTTTCTCAGTAGAACTTGTGTGACGTATGACAGGCAGCTAAGCCAAAACTTTAAAAACACTCAAAAAGTTGTCATCGCATAAATAACGACTTTTACATCGAAAGCAGTAAACATAATAATATCTAAAAAACTCCATATAGATGTATTTATACCAATAACCAAACATTAGACTTTGGGGGAAATTTATATTCTATATAAATAAACCTATCATTTACTTACTGTACTATTAAAAACACATATTATACTATGCAAAGTGAATTTTATCAATAGTATATATTTATAAGTTAAATCTCTATCCGAGATTTCTTATTATGATATTATCTACTATCAATAAATGAAAAATTACCAGTTATTTCTTTAGAACTACAGACGACTAATTAAGAGGGTTTTTCTTCGCTTAGTAAGAATTACAAATATAACAATTCACATTTCATTCCGATATAATAAATAAACTTGCATTATTCGACTTTTTTTTTGCTTCTATTATATTTAAAAAAAATGATAATTTTAAATATTACCAAAATTCGTGTTGCATAAGCGAAGACTAGTAGGTTGCAACCATTACTTAAGAGAACTCACTTGCTACATTAACTGATTCAGAATCTAAAGAAAATTGTCTTTTTGTCCCTACTCATACGAGTAACATGACATTTGGAAAATACAACTTTTTCGGAATCTATGATGTACGACTTGTATTTACAATAAAAATAATGTTTGTATTTACAAAAATGGCGAATAATCATGTTTATTTATATTTACAATGTGTGTGTATATTTATACATATATAGAAAGAAAAAAGAAATCTCTCTCTTTTTTTCAAGAAAGATGAAGTACACGTTTTTTAATTTGTCCGGTTGCAAGAATCGCAGCACCTCTTACAAGTTCATAAACCAGCATGAAAATAAGGATCCAAAAGATAAACCAACCAATGACAGAATTATGGACATCCATTCGTTGAGGATGACAAAACGTGCCTTGAAAACTATACATGCCTTTATATTCGGTATAAAACATGCCAAAATATGTTCCCAGAGCAGAAAGAGGTAATAATGTTTGATATTGAGCTGGCATCGTATCGGCATATTCCCGAGGACGTGTTCCTGCAGGATCCATTAGAAAACTGGTCCGTCGTGCACGGATTGCATCCATTATCCCTTGTCGTGAGAATGTATCGGCTTGTACCGTAAGCCATGTGTTGGCAGCCACTGATGGATTATGAACATCCGTTCCAACCATTTGAATCAAATTGTGTTGGGCACTCACAACATAGGTTGCATAATCAAAGGTGGATTCATGAACAACTTCAAATCCATCCACACCCCATTCGATTAAACTTTCAACACTTGGGTGATTAGGCAGTCGAGCATCTTGATAATGAGATTCTGTATGTATATATATAGATTTCATGCGTTATTAGTTTTTATTTTAGTATGAGGGTTTGGCTGGATGTTTGTTTTTGTTTTTTTTTTAAAAAAAAAAGCATATAATATACCTGTGGTATTACTCCATGGAATATGATTGACAATCACTAATCCACCTAGTTCATGAACTCGTTGAATGACTTGTTGAAGTTGTTCATCAGTCGGATTAGGTGGTCCGATGGGTATTGATTCATTAATATTAATGAGATTCATATGAATACGACAACATCTAATAATAAGAATAGATATGAGACATGATGTATTATTTATTGAGCACCCCATCATCCCTCAGCCCCTCTTTCTCTCTCTACTTTACTACTCTACTTTTATCAAAAAAGTGAATGAATAAAAACATACGTATATTCAATACCAGGAATCACGACAATATTATCTTTATAATATTCATCTTGTAAAGCCAACTTCTCAGCCTCTAACCCACCTTTGAGTGTATTATGATCACTATATAAAGAATAAAAAAAAAATTAGAAACAATAGAACAATCTTTTTTTGCATGAAAAGGCATCACATTCAATTCTTGGCAAAAAAAAAATAAAATAAACTTTAAATACTTGCGTTACAATCACAGCATTATAACCATTCGCTTTTTTTTTAAAGTTTGAAAATGTTGACAAACACATTCACATCAGATTAATAAAAAAAATAAACACGCGGCTAAAATTAGTTTACACGTTTTATATAAATAAATATATATATTTCAAAAATATCTATCTTTCTATCTATCTATCTAACATATAAACATCATTTTTCCTATCATCATTTTATCACCTTACCTATATGCCAATCTAATAATTGTCGAACATTCATTTTCCCATCACTTTTCGTTGAATGAGAATGACCATCCAATAATACATTATAAGAACCAAAGGATGTATTAAAAGGTGTCAAATAAGATCGTGGGTCAATACGCCAATTAAATTGTAAATGAGAAAAATCTTGAGAAGGTGGCATATGGTCTGTATAACGTAAACCAAGACCAATAGCAATGAGAATGGCAATGACGACAATGACAGTACCAAACCGAATGGCTAACCCTAAAAGATAGTGTTTGAGTATATAAAGATATCGCTGTTTTCGTCGTTGATGTTGTTGTTGTTTTTGAAGTTCGGTAGTAATGGGTATGTCATGTTCGGAAGTAACCGCGGTAGATGTAAATTGACTTGTCGTGGAAGAAGGTGGATGATGGTCTGGAGTTACAGAATCATAAAAAGGTGTAGATGATTTAAGTTGGGTACTACTGTTACTACTTTGTTGACCTTGCATGCATGCATATAACAAATGTTAAATTGTATGTACGATGATAAATTAAATGATAAATAAAAAGTGTAAAGAACAAAGAAAAGAAAGAGAAGAAAAGGAAGATAAAATGCATTATTTTTATTTTTTATTTTTCTCAGGATGTTCACTCTCGCTATTTTTTACTCTTTATAGATTTTTGACGGGCTGGGAAAAAAAAGAATGAATAGACCCGGATAAAATTATCCATATTCACCGAGATGGAGTACTTATAGAGTGATAGATTTAAAGCTTGTTTGAATGACACAACAGGCTTGATTGGAGAAAATCGATGATGAAAAAAAAAAGGCGGGAAATAAAAATCATTTCTCCAGTTTGTTTTTGTTTTTTTTCGTTAAAGCAATTAAAAAAACACCAAACTTTCTTTCTTCCTTTTATTCACTTTTTTATTTTTCACAATGTCGTTCATTGTTCCTACCATTGCAAAACACGCTGCTACCCTTCGTTCTACCAGCACAGCTGCTGCCTTTTACTCGACTGGTTCGCGTATTAAGGTCGCTAACCCTGTCGTTGACTTGGATGGTGATGAAATGACTCGTATTATTTGGCAAGATATTAAGGATAAGATGATTTTCCCTTACCTTGATCTTGATATCAAGTATTATGATCTTGGTATGAAGCATCGTGATGATGTAAGTCTATGAATAATTATTAGGGAATGGGTATTGAATGGGGAACGGTGACTCAGTAATAATAATAACAATATTTTTTTTTCATGTAATGATGAGTAAGGGTTTTTGCTCGGCTGTGATTGTATATATATAATAACTTAAATTTTTATTTTGATAGACCGACGATCAAGTGACAATTGATGCTGCTGAAGCCATCAAGAAGTACAATGTTGGTATCAAGTGTGCTACTATTACACCCGATGAAGCTCGTGTGAAAGGTAATAATAACAAATAACAACATAATGGATTGGATTTGGATTGAGTGGGTGGGTTGATAAGTTTTTAGATGAGATGGGATGGGAAATGAAATTTTAGGATCCAGAATGGACCGATCTATGAAGAAGAGAAAAAAAAAGGATATTGGGCATCATGAAAGATGACACTTTTTTTTTTGTTTTTTGTCCAACTGGATGAACTCACTGGATGAAATGAATATATAGAATTTGATTTGAAAAAGATGTGGAGATCTCCTAATGGTACAATTCGTAATATTTTGAATGGTACCGTTTTCCGTGAACCCATTCTCATGTCCAATGTACCTCGTATTGTTCCTGGTTGGAAGGAACCTATTGTTATTGGTCGTCATGCTTTCGGTGATCAGGTAATAAATCAACACCCTCAAGGATATGTGGAAAGAAGAAGGGAAGGAGGGAGGAAAAGGGATTGGATATATATATATCTTATATATACATAAATTAAACAACCATGATCCATAAATTAGTACCGTGCCACGGACTTTGTCGCTGACAAGGCTGGCAAATTCGAAATGTCATTTACACCTGCGGATGGTAGCGAACCAAGCAAATGGACCATTTTCGATTTCCCCGCCAATGGTGGTGTCGGTATGGCCATGTACAATACTGATGATTCCATCAATGGCTTCGCTCACTCCTGTTTCCAAATGGCTCTTGCCAAAAAGATGCCCTTGTACTTGAGCACCAAAAACACGATTTTAAAGAAATACGATGGTCGATTCAAAGATATCTTCCAAGAGATCTATGATAAGGATTATAAGAATGAATTTGAATCCCAGAACTTGTGGTACGAACACCGTTTGATCGATGACATGGTTGCACAAGCATTAAAATCCAAGGGTGGTTTTGTATGGGCATGTAAGAATTATGATGGTGATGTACAATCCGATATTTTGGCACAAGGCTATGGTTCGTTGGGTCTGATGACCTCTGTTCTTGTGACGCCCGATGGTAAGACTTTGGAAGCCGAAGCTGCTCATGGAACTGTAACAAGACATTATCGTGAATATCAAAAGGGTAATCCTACTTCTACCAATCCTATTGCTTCCATCTTTGCTTGGTCAAGAGGTTTGGCTCATCGTGCCAAGTTGGATCAAAATGAAGCATTGGCTTCATTCACAAAAGATTTGGAAAAGGCCACCGTGGGTACAGTAGAAAATCATAATATTATGACCAAGGATTTGGCTTTGGCTATTCATGGCAAAGAGTAAGTTTTTCTCATTTGTATACTATGAGAGTGAACTCCCCAACACCCGATTTTCCCTTTCCCCACACACACTCTCTTTTTTTTTTTCACAGCCAACAAAAAAAAAAGAAAAAAAAAAGCTTATATTTTTAACTTTATTCTTCTATTTTTATAGTATGACGCCCGAACATTACGTGACTACCGCTGAATTCATGCAGGCCGTGACAGATAACCTTAACAAACTCAGAAACTAGATAACTCCACTTACTCACGCACATTTTTGGCTATTATAGAAAGAAGGGACTATAAAAAAAAAAGACAGAAAAAAAAATAAACCTTATTGAAAGACGACTTTCTTATTTTTTTTTGAATTAGAAAAAAAAACACGCACACACACACAGAGGATATTTTTCTCCTTTTCTTTCACTTTTTCTTTTTTTTTCATATATATATAAAAGTTTATTTTTTTTCTCACACACGCAACAACATACTTTGCTTCTATTTATCATCATCATCCTATAATCAATAATAATAATCATCCTTCATCACCTGTGATTCAACAAATTCCTAGGGTATCACAAAGCACGACGCAAGGGAAATATATAACATCATATCATATATATTTATATTCCCTTTTTTTTCAGCTCTCTCTCTCTCTCTTTTTTTTTTCTCATAAGTTAAACAACAACAAAAAAAGATAGAAAAAAAAAAGAGATAAAAAGGAAACACTTTTGTTGATGGCGACGGAAGAAGAAACACCACTTTTATTTGAAGAATCACATAAGTTACAAACACAATTTGTTGAATGGTTTAGTGGATTTTCAGCGTCCCTTTCATTAGAAAATACCGGTAGTGTTGCTAGAGATCATTTAGGTATATTTATCTATCGATTATTTCCCCCATCCGTTGTTATCATTGATTGTTATTATGCAAAACATGGAATTAATATATACAAATCAGCAAATGAACGTACATTTCTTGCATGGATTCGTACTAGTTTATCCACCATCTCCGTTGGCGTTGGTAAGTTTAATCCCCATCATCTTTAATAAAGACAACCTTTTTTTTTATATCTCTCAACAAGGATAAGATTTTTTTTTCTTCTTCATGCTAAAATGATGTTATATATATTAGGGATAACGCAATTATTTCGATTGGAAAAAGAACTTAAATTGGCAGGAAAACTTTTAGGTATTGGATTTATCTTTATTGGCATGTTATTCCTTGTTTTTGCTATGATTCGATTTTTTCATTCACAGGTAAAAACTCTTGCATGAAGAAAAAAAATGTAAAAAATCAAAAATGGGCTCATCCTCATTCTTCTCCTCAAAATAATAATATATAGATTGCCATGACACAAGGATATTTTCCAGCAACACGTGGCATCGTCATTGTTACCGTGACGGCAACATTTACTGCTTTACTTTCATTACTCGCTGTTGTGTATCGAGAATCATGATCCTATTAAAAAAGGAGTAAAAAAAAATACAAATTAGGAGGCACACGACAACACACTTGACACAACAACAAAAAAGGATTCCATAATTATTTTGATTAGATTTTTTTTCATGTTTTTTTTTTGTAATAAAATGTAGAAAGAGAAAAAAAAAGGAAATTCTAAAACAATAGGAAGGAGGAGAGGAGGAGAGTGGGGAGAAAAAGAAGGAGACAAAAGCAAGTGGTTTTTTGGGGTATAATATATATTAAAAAAAAGATATATAATTTGATGGCCTTGGGTATTTTCTTCTTTTTTTTATATATATCGTTTTTTTATTATGATGATGATGATGATGATGATGATTGAATAGTACGCGGATGGATAACGTTGATTTATTGAGTGAATCTCTTTTTTCGTGGAGGTGGGTGTGGGACTTGTTGAGAAAATTCAGGTTCATGAAAATGCGTTCGTTTAATACCAAGATGAATCGGTGATGAACAAGAGGCAATCGCTGTTAATGCGGCTGCTTCTTCTTCTGCCAGCGAAGAAGAGGTAGTCGATGATGATGAAGAGGATGATGCTGAAGAGAAAGGAGGAGACGATTGATCAGATACAATATAAATACTACTGGATTCATCATCAGGTACTTCTGGCATTAATAAAGAACCATCACTTGGATATCTATACACCATGGAAGCAACATCGGTTTCACCATACTATGATACCATCATTCATGTGCGTTAGCAAGATATACATATAAAAGAACAATGAAGGAAGGGGGGATGATGATACAAAAAGAAAAAAAACTTACTTTATCTAATGCAGGCACATCCATGGATTTGAACACCATTTGAATAAATTCATGCATACTTTTTTCAAATTCTAAGAGTGGGTATCGTTGTGCTAACATGTCAAAATGATCTTGTAATGTCATCTCCTTGTCATGAACTTCAAGAAACTCCTTTTCACGTTCTCGTACTTGAGTTTTAAATAAATACATGGTACGTGTTTTTGGGAAAAGTAAATGATGATCGGCTGCTTTAACATTCCATGTTTCTTCTTCTTCGTCTTCATCATCCGATGAATTATCTGCATCGTTTTCGTCATCATCGTCATCATCATCCTCTTCTAATTCATCCGGTTCATCTTCATCTTCCACATAACCATAGGAAAAGATTTCAAAGATAGCTTCTGGTCCCATTTGACCATCACACATGTAACATTCAATAGCAGCTTGGGTTAAAAGATTTAAAAATAAATCATACCAAGTTGGTGGCATACCCCCACCCATAACTTGTTGCCCAGCAAAGATCATGGGCTTGATAGGATTATTACTGGAGGATGGATCGTCTTTTGTGTTGTTATTGTTATTGTCTAAGGCACGTCGAAGTAAATCAGCACTGGTTTTCAAAAACATCGGAATAGCATCCATCAAGCCGGATTTCTTTTTATTGGTTCGGGTCGGACAAGATTCACATGGAGGATGTCGCTGATGATGGCGTCGACAGGATAAGGGTGAAAGAGGGGTATTGGAAAAGATGGTATCTTGTTGTTCTTTACTGCTGTTGTTGTTGTTAATGATATTTCGTTTTCGTCGAACAATCACATGATCATTCGCAAGGGCATCATAGCGTGCTAAGACGTGATTTGATAATAGATAAAGATTCAGTCGTTGTTGAAATGAGGAGGATTCGGATGATGACATGGTGTTAGGATAGTAATATTTGTTCAAGTGGTGGTTGTCATTTTTTTGATAATTGGATAAAATACCTAATGATATATTTTTATTAGTCATTCCTCTTTTTATAAAAGTATATATATATACTTACCAGTAACGGTTGAATCAATGATGGCTTTTTTATCTCGTTGATCTGTTGTCGTTGTTGTTGTTGTTGTTGTTGTTGTTGTGGTAAGTGTGATGGATTTTATATTTTTGTCGTCGGAAGAAGATGGAGAAATAGGTTCTTCTTGATCAAGATCGACTTGATCAAGTTGTGATTGAATAGAAGTATAAAGTAAATAATCAAGAATGACTTTATCGGTACTGGATGATGAGGTAGATGTTACTTTTGTTGTTGTCATGGTAGGTTCGAGGAGTTTTAATGTACGTTGTTGATGTTGTTGTTGCATTTATTAGTTAAAAAAGATATCGTAATAAAATAGTGTTCTTCTTCTTCTTTTATATATATATATGAAAATATGATACACAAGAAAAATGATTACAAAAAAAAAAAAACAAAATAAAATAAAAGAAAGAAAGAAAGAAAAAAATAAAAGTAAAAGACAAAAAGACAAAAGAGGGAAACAAGAAGTAGAAGAAAAAGATTTAAAGATCTTATAAAATTCGAGTGGGTAATGCGCGTGCGTGTATGTGTGTAATCTGAATGGATAAGAATAAAAAAATGGGATGGGTTTTATTTCAAATAATAATAAGTTTTTTTTTGCCCTGTCATGGTGGAATGATGATTCCGATTTGATCGTCGTATCTATTTAAAAAAAATTGATTCCTTGATTTTCCGATACTTTTTTTGCCTCAAAAAAGTCACAATCATTTTTTTTGGCATGAGATCCCCTCTTTCAATCATCATCATCCTCATCATCCTCATATAATATATATATATTACTATTATATATACACATCCCACCCCACCCCCCAAAAAATAGTAGTAGTTGCCAATGGTTAAATGTAAAATATGTTTATCATTACTTTTAAAACAAGGGACCTTTTTTTTATTTTCTTGATAAGAAAAAAAAATTATACTTTTACAACCCGTCATTATTTTTTTTTATTTTTATGGTAAAGAAATCGCTGTTGCTATAAAAACGTTCACTAACAAGATCCGATCTTCTTATAAAATTATACTTCCCTTTTCCTCTTCGACCCGACAAATTTCTTCTTGGTTTTTTTTATATGACGATCTTATAAAGTAGTAATAGTAGTAGTAATAAGATAGAATTATAATAGTAGTACAATTTATCATCTGATAAGTATCCTTTTTTTTTTGGCTCGCATGGCACCGAGGTTTTCTTCATGATTATAATATAAAAAGAGAGAGAAGACGCATGATGATAACGTATCCTTCTTTTTTTGAACCATCCTATTTCTTTTTTTGGGGGAGGAATGAAGGAAAAGAGACAATTATCTCTATTTCCCCAGCCATGGAATGCCACTTGATAAACAATATAAAAAAAACACCTGTTTTGGTAAAAACAAATGCGATAACACAATTTATTAAATTAATATCATCATCCACTTGTGGGGGGGAGGGAATAACCTATAATAAAAATAAATAAATAATTGAACAACCATAGATAAATACCTGAAATAGTTTCAGGAATGTAAGAAAAAAGTAAATGTCAACTCTTTTATGATCTATAATGGTGTAAGAATGGAGGGAAAAGTTCTTTAATACATATGGCTCAAACACCATAAACCAATTGACCAATGTGAAAAAAAAAGTTTCCTCGTACAGTAGATTAATCAAGATTTCACTTAACGTTATCGATAAAATGAAAATGAAAAAAAAAATCCAATGTATTTTCCACAGGGAATCTAGTACCACTGCTACTACTTTTTATTATAGAACAATGGTCTATTAAAAATTAATGTGAAAAAAGGATATAACGCAAGGTGTCATCATCATCATTTATCCCCATTATTTTTATTCAACATAAAACATGAAACGAGAATAGGATTATCATGTGGGTTGTTCAATTCCATGGTAAGTAATATTACTTGATTATAATGAAGGAACCAAAATGTGTTTTGCCCGGAACAGAAAAATTTTTAGCATCAAAAAAATGGAGTATGAAATATCCAATCATTGACGAATGAACTTGCATATGGCTCTTTCTCTTGGATTCATCCATTATTATTATTTCATTGTGTGTCTATGGTTTCTGAAAAAAAATGGGTCACTTTTTCCAAATTGAGTTCAATATTGAAGATCCAATAGTAATAGATTCATATATCTATCTGGTTCATCTTTATTATGGAATAGGACACATTTGTTTATTAGTAAGAGAATTATCAATGCGTAGTCAACATCTTGTTATAAGCACAGCTGCGCATCCCATTTTATTGTACAACTTATATATTTCTTACCTATTCAAAATGCATATGAAATAGAAAAAAACGAACATATTGAGGAGGTATACCAGGATAACAAAACACAATTTTAAAAGCTGTTAAAAAGATGGAACAATGGGTACTTTGTTTTACTTTAATTCATTCAAAAAAGAGTGTGGCGATGATTTAATATAGGATAACCACCTATCGTCTTTTTTTTTCATAGTATGGAAAGGTTGATATATTTAAGATTTTTCAAGACTCTGTCTATCATCCAAATCAATTCTAAATTATATATTATATATGTTTTGATCCACATTTCTTTTTAAAAACAATGTCAAATCCATCAATGATGAAATTGTCATTGAGCAGTCAATTACCCTATACGGAAAATTGGTCTATTTTATTTTTCTAGAAGCTGTCGCTGAGGGTGATGGATTTTAGTATACTATTATTACAATATAGGATTTACATGGATGTGGATTAGGTGTAATAAATTAATATATGATGGTCGAGGTTGTTAACAAATGGAAATGTTACAATACATAGAGTAGGAGCGAACGTCATAACATAGTAGTTTTTGTGAACATGTAATAAAGAAAGATGGACCGTCAAGTATATATTAAATATAAGCACACAAAATTTAAAAGGATATATATCAATGTTTTTGATTTAGTAAGTTTGGTATATAACAATTTATAGTGTGAGTTTATTCTCTATGTATGGTAGTAGATCCATTTTTATATAGCATGGGTTTTTTTTTTTTACAACTCTATGTAGATAAAAAGATAATATACTCAATGCTGCCAGACGAATGGTGTATTCTATTACTATATGTGATCGTAACAAACAACTTTTATTGCCAAGTGAGAAGTATTAAATATTATTGGTCAATGATTTTGGTATACATTACAAGTCTCTAATATATCGATAGGTAAGCATATGTGATTTTTATGGTACGGATGCGAATATAAATGACCTTCTTGATAAATTATTATAGCGATTTGGCGTGGTTTAAAAATGAGAAATTTACAACACGATCCAGAGCCAACTATCATGGTTGTAACATCATTCTTCTCCAGTGAAGAGTAATTCAATTTTCATCAAGCTTTCTATGGCACTATTCCTATGCTAAAAACTGTAGCAGACGAATTTAAACAGTGCGATTTTAAAACATTTAGTTCATGAAAGCTTTATATTTGACACATACACAGTTAAGTTTCTTTATTATATTCTGTATTGATCTACAGGACATAGAGCAAATCTTTTTCATGTATACTCAAAAAAATGGATGTATAGGTATATTATAGCGAAAGACATCTGGATGTGGGGGTATAAGAACACCTATTTGTTGTTACATCACACCCTAATTTCATCACGAACGCTGCCTTTTGTTTAGAATTTCAAGGTATATTAGGAAGAGATTAAGAAATAAGCAGCAGCATTTTGTTTCAATGATTGTTATTGGGAACAGAACTCTAAAAGTAATAGTTTTATCAGAACAAATGGAATGAACTCAACACCATTGAACAAATTAACCGATTTATCCATTTTTTTTTTACCTGATAAAGATCTATCAGGTGTTGTTGTCAAACCTTTCATTATCGAAATAACAGAAAAAGTGATGTTGGGGGCTCTATAGTTGTGTGTAAACAACGCGCTGTTAAAAAAAGAAAATGAAACCAATTCTTTGGTTATCAATTTCATCATCAGGAAGAACGTTTAGGATTGTTTACACAGTAAGCTGCTACTACTAACATAAAAAAAGTTTATTCATTAGAAGAAATTAATTTTTTTTTCTGTTACATTTTTTTTCTCCCATTAGCTATCAAAAACCACGTTGTTCTTTCTAATCATGGATGAATGTGAGCTTGATAGTGGTATATTGCTTTTTTTATGCTTCCATAAACCATATCAGCCAAGCATTTTGATATATATATATATATATATATGTTTCATTGAAGATTTGTCATCTTGATAAAACCAGGTTTAAGTATATAAAAAAAACCAATTTCACCCTCCTCTCTTTTCCACGTGGACACACCTACTTTTTTTGTGGTTTATCATGATAATGTTGTTGTTGATAATAATTTTTATTAATTATTTTTGGAAAAAAAAAGAGAGTTGACATATGCTCATGTCATAAAAAATATATACACAATAAAAATAATAAATGATGGGATGATGAATGATAATAATAATACAAAATAGAAAGAAAAAAAAAGTGGGATGAGATTGGTTTGCTTAAAATATGTGTGTGTGTGAAAGGGAGGATGATTATGAATTTTTGGGTATTGGTATTTTTTTTTTGAAAATGATAAGAAAAAAAAAAGAACTATGATGATGAAGAAGTGTTATTATTTTTTTTAGAAGATGATGATAAAATTTTGTGATGATTGGTATCTTTATGTTTCAATTGAAAATAATGTTGTTCGGAAGTTTCTTGATGATATTGTTGTTGTTGACGATTTCGAATAGCAGGACGACGTACGACCCAAAGCATACGTACTAAACCTTGATAAACAACCCAAGTGGCCATCAAGGATGCCACAGATTTTGTAATGGAAATTAATGTAAACACTAAATCCAAAAGGTTACCATTATTCGTAGTTGTCGTTATCACGTTTCTACTACTACTACTACTGATGCTATTACTGTTTTGTGCGGTAGTTGTAGTTGTAGTGGTAGCAGTGTTATTGGTAGCTACTTGTTGTTTCCGACGTGGTGGAATAAACCAATTTTTGATACGATGGGTCACACCCACCATCAATTCCCATAAATCATCATCTTCTTGATCATCGTCTTCATCGTCATCAAAACCATATAAATGATCTTCTTCATCACTTTCATACGACCAATAAGGATTCCAAGATGATTCTTTCATGTAATCATGATTTCTTGTGGTATAATAATCACCTCCTTCAAGGAATTCTTGGACAGGTGATTCAGGAATAAAGTATTGAATTTTGGTTGATTCAGGACTAAATCGAACACCAGTACTATTGGTAGGTGTAGGTGGTGGAAGTACTGTAGAAGTGGAAGAAGATGTAGAGGCAATGGAAGAAAAAGATGGTATACGATCTTCATTCAATGCATGATCTTCAGATCCAAAGGCACTACCATCACCAATAAGACCTTGCCTTCGTCGACGCACATAAATGGATGATTTTAATACAGGTTTTAAATCTTGTTGTCGTTGTATAGAAGTAGCAGTGTTGTTGTTGTTATGACAATGTGATGTTGTTGTGGTAGTAGTGGATGACATGCTAGTTGTCATGGTGATTTCATCTTCATCATTATCATTGGTATATAATGGTCCATAAAGCCCTAATAGTTATAATGATAATATGGTGTGAGTATATATATAAAAAAACCAGAAAGAGAAGTGAGTAAAATGTTGAAAAGAATGTGCCTTACATGTGATATCAGATTCTTTTTGCCTATTATTTCATATTAAAAAAAAAAGAGTGCATAAACAAACATGGTAAGTATCATTACACATACGCACACACCATCCAATTTCACCACCCGAAAAAAAAAAAGACAGGAGATTAATTTTTACCAGTTGACTGTGGAAGGATGAACCAAATGATTCTGTTTGCCCAAACGAGAAGTACATGTCCTAGACATTTGTCTCCATAAAGCATTTTGATATCGATTCAATCGTTGATATTCTACTAGTATGGATTTATTCTCTGGATCTTTATTTAATTTGGTCTTCATGGCTCGGATTTGCTTATAGATTTGTGTATGCGCACAAATGACATCGTTGGCTTCCCAATCGTGTGAAAGATAATCGACATGTATTCGTGCTTTCATGATCTTTTTTTTCCTATATATATGAGATGGGATAGAGAATAACGTTGTTCGTTCTTTTGTTCGTTTGTTTGTAAGCAAAAAAAAAGATGAATAAAAAGAAAAGAAGAAAGTGTTGGGTTGAAAAGAAAGGAAAGAAGAAAAAAAAAGAAAGGGTTTTTATAAAAATCTTTTTTTTTCCAACTCACACGCCTCGTTTTCTTTTTCTAGACCCCACCTTTCTCCCTCCCCCCAACAAGTATACACAACAGCAACAACAACAAACAATCAGTTATATAATATCACGCTAACATCCTGATACAAGAATAAGAGAGGGGACCTTGTTGTACTCATCAATAATCATTATTATATATTATAAAAACATGGTGATAATGGAGATCGCCTATTCTCTCTTTAATAAACTCCAAACACTATTCTATTTATGGTACTGCCTCCAAAAAAACTTTTCTTTTTTTTTTTGCTCAGGCCACGATAATTCCCACACACACACCCATTCATACCGAGATATCATTTTAGTGTGTGTATGTGCTGTTAATCGTTCAAAAAAACTTGTTATTGATTGTTGGGTCGCGACCTTTTTTTTTTCTTTAAGCATCTATCAATTGCATTCAAATCCCATCGATAATAATCACTCCGTTCTTTCCGTTTATCGTTGAATGTGTAACACGGTCTGTGCATGTGTAATTCAATCATCATAATAAATCCCTCAAATGAGCCCATTTCTTCTGATTAAAAAAGAAAAGCGTGTGGTTGTCGCAGTCGTTGTCGTCGTAGTTTAGTTGGAGTAAAAGTGATTTTAGAAAAAAAGACAAAAAGAGATAAGTGTTTCATAGTAAAATTATAAAGGCTTATCAGCCCCTCACTCTCCTCCTCCTCCCCCCATACCTTTAAACACATTACTACTCACGCTACCTTCCTTCTTCTCATCTCTCAAATTAAAAATACAACACTGACAACAATACTAATTATTCATGACAAATGATCAAATGACTCTTTTTCTGTGTTTAGTATGGGATCACCTTTTTTTTAGAGGGTGAGTGAATCGAAATCCTGCGAACTGGGGGAATACAGGAAGGAAGGAAGGAAGGAGGAAGAAGGTAACGGAAGAGGATTGAAAATGGTATGAAGATTTGAATCATAATAATGATACTTGCCCACTTTACCATTTTTATCTAATGCTGCGCCCGGACATGCTTCCGTGTTAATAATAAACAAAACTATTTGTCATAATTACAAGATAGAGAGATATTTTAAGACCTTTTTTTTTCTTTATCTTTCTTCTTTAATATGCAAGGAACCCTATCTCTGTTATACTTGATATATTATGTGGAATGATGCAGAAATCAAAAGTGAAACACGATAAAAAAAAACCGCATGTTACTATTATTATTATAAATCTTGGAGTGAATTACATCATGTATCTGATGTATTAGTATAATAGTAGACAGAAGACTGGGTAGCACGCAATTGACATTTCATTTTGATAAAGGACTAAAGGATGATGATGAATAATAAGAAATAATGGTATGATTTATTATTATTATTATTAAATTTTATTATGAACGCATCCAAACCCGCCTTTTTCTATTTAAAATGATTTACTCCTTGCAAAAAAAAAAGAGGTGCCACCACACTAAAAAGAAAAGTGTCACACAATTGACCATATCTACG
The DNA here is from genome assembly GCA_025677815.1 of Phascolomyces articulosus. Taxonomy (NCBI): domain Eukaryota; kingdom Fungi; phylum Mucoromycota; class Mucoromycetes; order Mucorales; family Lichtheimiaceae; genus Phascolomyces; species Phascolomyces articulosus. The sequence continues at coordinate 360,913 of JAIXMP010000026.1, read as the reverse complement.
GAAAGCTTTTAGAGTATTGCCATCTCCGACCATTCTTCCTGCTTGCACTCTTGATTTCATAGTAATTGAATAACGTAACTCCGAGCTCTCCGTTTCTCCCTCCTTTCTTTGTACTCACCTATCAACCGATAAAAAAAAACATGGCTGTGGATTTCTCGTCGCGCATTGTGTGAGTTTTATATAAAGTTTTTTTTTTTTTTTTTGGTTGGGGGATTTTGAGGTAGTGAACCAAAAAAAAAAAAAAGGAGGAAGGAGGAAATACAAAGGTACCATTGAAATTCATGAAAAAAAAACCAAACCCATTTTTTTTTACAACAATAAATAATAAATAGACAATTTAATTCAGTGCAAGAAGAACTGGACTATTATCGTTCTCATGCAGAAAATCTCGAAGCAACATTACAAGATACTAGATTGGCTTTAGATGAATTTCAAGTATCTTCACGTGAACTGGAAGAAGAACTTGAAAAAGAATTACAAACGACGGAAAAGGCATATAAAGATTTAAAGTCAAGGTGTGAACATTTTAAATATGAAGCGGATGAATGGAAGGTAAAAAATGAATAATACATGGAAAAGTTTCTTCTTCTCCTCCGTCACCATCATGTCATGTCACCAAAAAAAAGAGAGAGAGAAAATATTATACCTATGACGCATACACCGACACATACACACGGACCTTTTTTTTAAAAAAAAAAATCCTCTATTGATGCTCAAAATGTTACAAAATAGTCAAAATACACACAAGCAAAACATGAACAAAATATGCAAACACTTCAAATGCAACGTGAAATCGATATCTTGAGAGCAACGGAAGAAATGTTTCGACGAAAAATTTTAGAGTTGGAATTGGATAATGATGATTTAGAACGAACTGAAAGGTAATGGATTTTGGGCAGGGGGGGGAATGGAAGAATGGATACTGATGCTTATGGATCCTGAAACGAGAATAGGGCAGCTACATCTTCATTATCTGATCTGGAGGTTAAATTAAACAAGTCCATTGAACGAAACGTTATTCTTGGTAAATTTTTAATATTTCGACCGTCAAAATCCGGAAATTCAAAATTCTCAAATTTTCTGATTTCCCAAATCAATTCTATCTATCTATCTTTATTAGAAAACGAAATTGCAGCAAAAGATAATCTTACTGAACAAACACAGCGATTAAAGGATGAATTAAATGGTAATGATGTTGACAATACACAGAATAAGGGAGGAGAAATCAAACACAAAGGAATTGGATAGAAACTAATGTCAAGAAACAACAAATATATACATATATAGATGTCAATCATGAACTTTCCGTATTACGTCAACAATCATCCAAACAATCCGAAATCATTCAAGAAATGGAATCCAAATTAGATTCTTCTGAACGTACTTGTAAAGATTTACAACGACAAGTCGATCAACATCAACAAAATGCAGCTAATTCTCGTTCACCCACACCTGATCGACCTGGTAGTTTACACTATGATCCATCATTTAGTCGTCGAACCCGTATACCCCGCACCAATAGTATTGGTGGTAATATGAATGGTGCCAGTATCAATAGTGCTTCGAATCCAGTCAAGATGGTGCAGGAAATGGTGGGCCGTGTGAGAGTAAGTTTCTTTTAAAAAAAATATCTGATTTTTTATATGGATGATATATATTCTCTATGTTGTTTTTATAACGAGAGAGAGAGAGAATTACGCACACTCATGATCATCATTTTATATATAAATGAATAGAACTTGGAAGCTCGATTACAATCTTGTCGATCTTTGGTCACACCTCTTTTAAATCCACCTCCATCTTATAGTTCCACCATTCCTGTAGGAAGTCGACCTTCTTCACCTACTTCTACCATCCGATCCAACAGTCCGATGCAATTTTCTAATATTAAAGCACGACGACCTTCAGAATATATGAGAACAAGTGAAGATGGTGATTCTGAAAAGTAAAAACAAGAAACATATACATATATACTATTCTTTATTATTATTGTTAGTAAAAACCTTCTTGCCAACCTCTTATTCTTCCTCTCTTTCTCTTTATACATATTATTCAATAAACCCGATCTATACATACTTGTTATTATTCTTTTTTTTCTATCTAAAAAAAACCTGTTTCTTTTTGTTATGGTGAATTTATATTATATTATATGGGATAATAAGAATAGATCATGATCTAAGAATAGGTGCTATCTAATAACTTTATATAAAGAAAAATTGTCCGTGATGCATGGATGGGTTATCATTATTGTTGATGATATAAAAAGAAATTGATATATCATCAAAGATAAAAAATAAAATAGCTGGTGGTAGTGATGATGATGGATGATCGTCGATCGATCAAAAAAAAAATGCAAAAGAGGTAGTCCCCACTGTTGATGGCAGCTACTTGATAAATTCCCTCCAACGTGCCATCTTGACAGCCGTATTAGTGCTCTGAGTTTTCCCTGCTGTATTGCTACCCTCGGGCGGTTCCCCAGTATTGAACAACCTCCCAGTCCAAGCTTACGCCCTGACTCGAATGTTGACACCAAACTCTGCAAGACACTGTCTTCGACGAGACAACCAAGCAACCGTGATTCCACCAACGAATGGATTCAGCTCTTTATAGACTGCCACTTGGCTTACAGAAACACGCAACGATTTCCAGTCAATTTTAGTAATTGTTGTCCGATATCTATTTATCCTAGTCATTTTCGAATTTTTTGTGAATTGTGGGTTTCTTCACTTAATTTGGAAATTTTTTTTGGGGTTCATCATACGACGTCATTTGAAAAAAAAAAAATAATAATACTCTACTCTATTTTTTTTGTAGTGTCCAGATTTTCTTTGATAAAAGTATTTTTTAAAGAAGTATCATAAAAAAAAGCTTTCGTTGTTGTTTACAACTTCTATTTTTTTTTCTAGAAAATAAAATAACCTTTTATACTAGAAGAACTAAAATGCGCATACTTCAACAACAATTCGTTCTCATTCTCCGTGAGCTTTTCTTTTGATTAATCTAAATGCATCGGTTCTTCGATAGTATATTTTTTTGGTTGCCAATGTATTCTTTTAATTCTATATAAAATTAAATAGCATATGTGACAAGAAGTTCCTTTGATATTAAATATACCTTGTTCATAAACTTTGAGATATATTGTATACGAGTAATTTGGTTTGAGAAGAGTGATAGCATTCAAAAAAAAAAAAAACCTGAATGAATAAACCCCAGTTTCTTCATATTTTTTTTTCCATCTTGCTGCTTGTTCAAAGTGCAAGTATAAAAACTTATCACAATTGAACGATCATTATACAAGTTTTTTTCATTTTACAATTACAAATCATTTTTTTACCTCTTTGTTTATTTGTTAAAAAGATATACAAACAAGTTTATTATACAACGAAAGAGATTCCACCTTTTCATTCTAACTAATACTAATAATATTATTATTATATATCAACCCATTTATTTTTCTTGCTTATCAGATATAATATCTAAACTTTTCAAAACCTTTTTCAATTCTCTTGTTCAATTTGGCATAGGAATTGGCCATTTTAAGCATGGATTGCTCTATTGAAAAAGAAGACTGATACAATGTTTTCAAAGTGTGACTCAATTTGATATCACTCTTCAAAGTATTTTTGAGGAATTGATCGAATCGATGTTGAAAGGCATTGGTTAATTGGTGATGTTTTTTTCGTTGATAGTATTGACGAAATAATCTTTGCTTTTTGGAAATCAAATCTTCAATCATGAATAAGCTCTTGGACAATATGTCAAAAAAAAGTCCTTTGTCTATATAATTTAGAATTAGGATTATCAGTAAATTAGATAAAATAGAGTATACATAATAGAGAAACGACTTACTCTTTAGACATAAATATTCTATAATCAGGACTTATCCTTTTTCTGAGGACTCTATTCTTCTCAAGGACGATGAGTCCTTTTTCTTCTTCCTTCTTTGTGTCACTATTATCATCAGGGATTGGTGTCTCCTGGGTAATTTCTGTATTGGTCATTGTTGGTAACGACGAAAAAATGGTTTCTATTAATTCATCTTCATCCTCAAGCCCATCTTGTGAAGAACCACCAAAATGGAAAAATGCTCCAGCCAATTCCCCTGCAGTAGCATAGATTCCATCTTTTGAAAGTTATGTAAATAGTGAGTATATATAATTTAAGATTGTTCAGTTTCAGAAAAAAAAAGTAAATGGATAGATATAGTGATCATGACCAAAAAATAAAAAATAAAAAATAAAGAATAGGATGGTGGTGTTTGCATAGTATTATATTACCTGGTTTTTTTATGAGGTGAATATTATATTTTTTAGGAAATGATACTAGAGTCCATAAAAGATTGAGAATAAATGCCGTAAAAAAGAACACTATTTTTATGAAAAAAAAAGACACAAATTTATTAGATTCTATCTTCATCTATTTATTGTACGATAAAAAAAAGACAAGTCATCAATCAATATATAGATAAATACCTTTCAACAAATAGGTAGCACGGTAAACATTAATGGCAATAGAACCTATTGCAATTTCATATATATGGATAACATCATTGCGCTCCAATCGTCGATAAAGAGCTAAACGTAAAAAGCGATTCTGTTCTTCTTCTGGAATTGGAATATCCATGGATATGAATTGGGTTGAATGTTTGTTGGTGGTGGTTGTTTTTTTTAATATAGTGAAGGTGAGTTATTTTTATTATGTATTGATGAGCAGCTTTTTTTTTTAAAAAAAAAGAGAAAGATCAAGTAGCCTTTTATCAAGAATATTTATATTTATTTATTCATTGTTCATTATCGTCAGTTCTCTTTGTCATCATAATGCATAATAATATATTGTACTCATTATGATTTATAAAAAGCAAAATATTGTCGTACAAAAATTATATGCTAATTACTATGGATGATTGGCAACCATAGTATTTTACAAGTAATCAAAGAAAACAAAAGATTATATACACTCAACGACAACCGATTGTTCTTTCTTAAAAAGAATGTTGTCAATCAACAAGAGGTGTCTTTTCAAACACCGACGAACTTTGGGTCAAACCATGCATAGAATGGGATGGGATCACCAAGGAAACTTTGGTACCTAGCAACAGAAGTTGGAAATAAACGGGAAAAACAACAATGGTAACAACAGTAAAATACAATGGTTCTTGTTAAAGACATGTAAACGTAGTGTCAGTGTTATCTACTACAATTGTAACTAGAATAAAAACGATTGCTCAAGAAATTGATCCACGTTGGATGAGAAAGGTGGATGTCAACTATTATCTTACACAATCTTAATTTTCTTCATTTCAAAGACGAACGGATGGTTATAACATTCAGTAATGCAACAATGGGAGAGAACAAGTAGCCAGTTTTATGTTTCTTTTTTTTTGAATTCAGTGTCACACACGTAATCAATTTTACACCATTAACTACAGACGTTTGACCGTTGTCCACATGGATAACCTCATTGCTGCAAGATCAACCAAGGGGAGAAGGTAATCTAACCACTAGTTGACTGGTAACGCCCTGTGATTTAAGTGAATAAATGGATGAGTAGGTCATCAGATATATTACACTTAGAGCATTTTATATCCTTTTGTTAGTCTTCTTGGGATATTCTTTTTTTGTCTGGTACATTGAAACTGAACTGCCACTTCTTGCATTAGTTTATCTCCTTTTCGAGTTCTGTTTTTTTTTTTACAACAGAGTAGGTCTGGATATATTGCCTTTGCACATGATATCGTCGCCCAGTTCCTTTCTAGCGTTGGGTACAACCGTTACATATCGATGGCTACTCTTTCAATATAGGTTCTGTTGAATAGTGTGTGCCATCTTTTGGTCGTAATGGTGACTGGTTCTTTAGCATAGCCATGGAAAATATTGTTTTATTGCTTTTTGTGCGTTCCCATTCCTTTTTCTCTGTTTCGTGTAAGTTGATGATTTTAGTATTTGCTACACTTTTATTGTTATTATTTTACAAGTCTTTTATGATATTATTTTTTCTATTTGCTTTTATCGGGGTTAAGGTTAATTGTAGTATGTGGGAAGTAAATATACCTAATAATTGTCTCTGTCATTTGTTGGGGGAGGGGTACAAAGATCGCACCCAGACATTGGTTATCGTTCAAGAAACAACATTCCCGGCACTAAAAACGGGTTGATGATTCCTAGTGAGCAAAAAGAGATACACTGACAACAAACCCAAAACTATTATATATATTGTTTTAAATTTCCGTCGGGTACATAACCTAAACTAGCATATTGACTTGTGTAGTTATTCAAATATCGTTCCAAATAATACTACGGAATATATTGAATGATTTTGATGACAAGCCCATATGGTAATTCGGAAAGAAAACCCACGTTTCTGCTTTGCTGGACAAGTAGTAGTTGCTCATATTACTCTCTTATTCTGAAAGAAGCTATCTTGATTTTGTGGGTCTTAAAGAATCGTTTTTTTATATGTGTGGCAAGTGTTAATAGCAGTAGCAATTGCCATTATGTGGTTTTTAATTGAAGAATTTATGGGTCTATTTTATATTTACAGTAAAGAGTGGATGTGCTTATGAAGGCGATTCAAATCGATTGGGAGAATTAGACATATTAGTGCCTCTTTTTTTTTTCTGTCAATAAATCGTTTCCACATAACCCCAGTTTGGTAATATTATACATTGTCTACATTTACTTTTATGCCACACTACTTACCAGTGATTTATTGAACAAGTGCTTCCATATTTACAAAATGTTAAGACTTCGTGCATAAATAGACATGTCGAATGACTTGATAAAACTTAGAGTAATGTGGTCCATCGTGATCCTAGGAAGCAAAAGAAAATAAAGTTTTTTTTTTCTCTTGCGTATTTTCATCTGATGATCAACTAGGATAAAACAAAGTTGTGAAGATATGTATATTTAACATTCATCTAAGTGCACCATTATATTTTATATATCCCTATCAGTCATCCATAATTGGTTATATTTAACCCTTATTTAACACATCTACCTCCCCCAGACTTTCTTTATATAATAAAAGGTTATTATTGAACAAATTATAAATCTTGTTTTTTATTTTTGAAATTTGATAACTTTAAAAAAATTGTTTGTAAAAAAAAAGAGAAAGATAATAGACCTTCTCATATATAGGCAACACAAAGAAAGGAGAAATAAAAAAAATGCAACACGAATTTTCACATCACACATATACATGAGAGAAAAGAAGAAGAAAAAAAAAGTGAGAAGTATATTATGAAAAACTTATCGCAATCCCAATCGACCCTTTTCGCTTTCCAAACGTGAATACAAAAGATACAAGGCCATTTGGTTGCTTTCAGGTGTACCAGTAATCGTGACCAAACGTTCATTCGTGTTACCGTGAGGGTCAGCAATCTTGATATGACTTCCACTCAATTGTCGAATTTCATTAATTTTACTACCACCCTTGCCAATAATACATCCAACCTAATAAAATAAATAAATAAAACGAAGTGGGTCAGAATTTTATCTTTTTGTAATAATGGTACCAGTGAGATAGAAAGAGTACACAGCATTATCAGGATCACCATCATCCAATCAACGAATAACTAATAATAACCCTCCAATCATTTAAAAAGAAAACCTACCATTTCATTAGGAATGAAAATTTGTTGAGCCTGGGAACTAGCTACCATACCTGCCATACCATAATCACCTTGTCGACCTGAGGTGCTTGGCATACCACCATAGGCACCTGCAGCAGCAGCGGCAGCAGCAGCTTGATAATAGAATTGAGGATTGGCTCCGCTCATGGGCATACCACCCATATGTCCCATCATGGCACCATAAGGATTCATGGATGAAGCAGCGGCAGCGACGGCATTGGCACCAGCAGCACCATTGACACCAGATGAACTGACACGACCCATACCACTATGATATCCTCGGTTGGACATGTTACCTGATGTAGATCCTTGAGGTTGTGGACGGTATTGAACTGTAGAGTTCGTGTTGACACGTTCAGGATGTTCTGCCAATATTTCACTGATTTGTTGAATAGCCGATTGAACAGCATCGGTGGTGCCAACAATGGTGACTGTACGTTCAGTAGACATGGGTAAGGGTTCTTCAGACGCGTTTACACGTGCGTGGCTGTGTTCTTGGATTGATCGTATTACGCTACCACCACGACCAATCAATGTACCCATGCGAGTGTCAGCAACAAGTAATCGAATAGTCAAGGATTGCTCTTGACCATTGTCAGCATTTGGCATTTCCGAAAGAATCTTTTGGGCTACAAGAGAATAAGCCTAATCATTTTTTTTTTGAGTTTTGAAGCAAAGGTAGATAAGTTATAAATACATCAAATATACAAAACTCATTCCTCCTTTTTTTTTTTTGTTCCTTCAAATATATTACCTTTGCAACAGAATTCACAGGACCACTGACAGTCAAAATACGTTCATAGGCACCAGGAATGATATCTGAAATAGTCACTCGAGCAGCCGACATTTCACGAATTTCGCTTACATTTTTACCACCGCGACCAATGATCACACCAGCATCCTTGGTACTCACAAGCGATCGAATGTTTACAGTAGGAACACCTGGTGGTAAGGAAGCCAAAGATTGTGCATCAGAAGCTGCTGCATCAAAAGGAATACCACTAGCTGCAGAAGCAGCATTAGCGTTAGCGGCTACTGTTGAATCATTCATATCTGCACCATTGGTAGTTGACGAAGCTGCTGCTCCTGTGGATGTTGACGATGTTCCTTTTCCTTCTTCATTTGTATTACCAGCATCCAATAAAATTTGAACTTCATCATCATCACCATCATCTGAATCTTGTGAACCTCCTTCTTCCCATTTCTTCCGTCGGGATCGTCCAGTAGGTGTATTATTATTGTCTGAATTATTTTGTTGTTGTCCAGTGGATGATGTACCATTGCTTTCATTTTTGTTATCCGAATCAAGATCAGAGGCGCCTGCAAAATGAGGTGCTTTGGTTTCAGGATCGGGGACTGCTTGACGTTTAGGATGACGATCATCTTGACCATCGCGTTCATAGTCAGAATCCAAATCACCATCTTCAAGACGAGGTCGCTTGGAACGATCAGTAGGAGATCCATTCATATCTACTTCTGTGGTGGACATGGTTATAATATTCTTGCTTTATTTCTGTTCAAAAAATGAAATTGTATATTTAGTATCCATTTGGTGGGCTTTTTTTTGAGTTTTGCGGCCAAATTAAAACCAACGCAAAAAAAAAACCTTCTCTCCCCCCCCTTGAATAAGCCGAAAAGAAAGAAAAAAAAAACTTTTTTTCCTAACCACAATGCATTCTTTCCCCAGTCCCCTCTCACTTGCTGTTTGTCTCCTTTCTTTTATCTAAAACGTTAAAGGGATGCTGAATCTTACCTTTTGATCTGTGTATTATTTATGTATTTCCCTTTTTGAAGAGAACAATGATATAAGTTGTCATTCTCATGTTAATAAATCTATATCACTATAAACCTATACATCATCATTATCATAATAATAAATTAAACCACTATACCTTTTTATAAGAATATGAACCACCCTTTTTTCTTAATTTTTTTTAAAAAGAAAACAAAAAAACGCGAGTTAAGAGTGGAATAAGAGGATGAGTTAGGTGATGAGAAGAGAAAAACAGGGTTTTTTTTTGTAGTGTATACAAGTGGTTGATGTTTTTTTTGTGGATTGATTAAAAAAACCGGTGTGTTCTTGGTTCTGTGAGAAATGAAAAATGGAAAGAGGGAAAAAAATTTGATCAAACAGTTTAGAAAGGTAATGTCGTGCAAAATAATGAATAATAACAGAAAAAACACAAAAAAAAGAGGTAAATCAACCACTAAAGTACTACAACCGGGTGCCGCCACCCGCCACCCATTATATATATAAATAAAACAAGTAATAGAAAATGAACATTGGGCTTGTATTTTTTTTTTCTTTTTCTTCAAAGAAATGGGATTATAGATGGAAAGGTAGCGGCAAAAAGAGATGTGGAAGTAGTATTATTTTTGTTTTTACAAAAAAGAAACATTATAAAAAAAAAAGAGTAAGAGTAAGAGAGAGAGAGAAACAATACCGTCGATTGTATTTTTTAAAAAATGAGAACCTGCGAGTGAGTGTGTATATGTGTAAATGTATGTGTGAATGTAATTAGGTGTTGTGAAATTGTAAAAAAGTGTATAAAAAAAGAGAAAAAAAGTTGCGCTGTAGAAAGTACGTCCGAAAATTCATTCAAATACACCATATCATCGGACAAGCAAAAAAATTTTGAACCCTTTTGTTGGTTATGAAACTATAACTAACACGGCAGTGCTACTCTTACATTACCTTGATAGAATCTATTATGTATTACTATTCAATTGGATATGGCCTTTTCTTTATTTTTTTATTGTTATTAGTTATCTTCGTTTTGCAAAGCCTTCAAGGTAGTAGAATATGAAGTATTAATTTTTGATTGGTCCAAAAACTGTACTGGAAAAATCTAATTGGCAATGCTCTCTCATTGGTTTGATTTAACAAACAGCTGGAAAAGTCGATGAGCTATATCAGGAACAAGGGTTTTTGGGTTGTAAAGAACTACAAATGAAATAGCGTGTTGTTATTTTTATATCCACCTTTTGACAAGCTATAGATTCATCTATACAATTATTTGGTCTAATAGGAATATATAAAGGGGCGAAACATTTGATGGATAATCTTTTTTTGTAACTAATAATAGTCACTAATATTCAAATATGAAAGAAAATGAAGAAGCAAAGAAAGTACTTTTATCTAATGATAATAAAACGTCTATAAAAATATAGCCCTCTCCATTTCGACTAAAGTCATCGTTTTATTGGCATTCGGTATAGTGGTAGATATAATTTTTAGTATATATTGCTACTAATGTCTGTTGAAGGTGGATAAAGCAGGGCAAATCCCGGAGGAGAGGGGTACCAAACACCCAATATCTGTCTAAAATACATTAATATTTTATTGTCACGTTTATTGATATATTAGCAGAGCGAGTGCCCATAAGCATTTTCTTAATGCAATGACAGTCCATTTTCATATAACTTAATAACTGAATGAACATATCCATGTCTAAAATAAAATAACATTCTCAGAAAAAAGAACAGCGAGTTCATTATGGTTTTGGTTGAAGTGGTTTCATTATCGGGTTTAAACAGTGAAAGTATCATAATGGCACACTTTCAGTGTTCTGACAACATTGGTAATTTAAAAAGTATAAAAAGCCTTGAGTAGGATATCACAAATAATATCTTTTGTTTTACTGCATACCTGCTGAGCCATGCACCATTTGTATTACATATTATTTATTCATTTCTTCAAGCTGAAAAGATAATACAAATACCCAGCACAAGCTGTTATTATTATTAACGTTCACAAAAGTTATTGGATGAATTATAATATGACATTTAAAGAAGTATCGAGTACAGAGTGATTATGTTTTCTTTCGAGTGTGAGCTTAAAAATTATTGAGTTGTGTTATCGTGTGATTGTATTACCGATAGAAATACTAGTAAAATGAAGTTGGGCTTTTTTTTACTCTAATCAACTATAAGTTTCTGAACTTACTTTATAGTAGTTTAGCGACAGTGAATCAAATAATATGCAGCACCAAATTTAGAAGAATCCATGTTATTATCCCAGTTGACTTTTGATAAATAAATAGCAAAAAGTGTTACTTTTCTTTATCGTCTGCATATAAGACTAGGATGATAACGATCTTTAAGTGTGTCACACAAGCTTTAATGAGAAAAATATATATTTATAAATACCTTACTTGTTTTTTTTCATTTTCTATTTACCACTTTCATCGCTATTATTCATTTGAAAGAAAATCCTTGAGCAAAGTCAGCTAAAAGTACGCATATTAACTACCTCTTAAATCCATCATCACTGTATACTCCCTTGCGATCTTTTTTTCAATAGTACCATTCTTTTCTTTTTTATCTGTGAGTAAACATCTCTCTTTTTAATTTCTATCTATGACTATTTAAGCAAACTTGTCAAACTTACTTAATGTAATCATAGAAATAATGTACATTATCTACGAATCTGTACAATGCCCGTTAGATGATAAAAATCGTATATTAACCATTCCAACCCACCTAAAAAAATTCCAAATGATTTGCCCAGACCAGGCTTTATGCCTACCAAACTTGTTTGTATTTCTGACATAAACATAGTCGATGGATCTCAAGTAAACGAAGGTTATTGTGCATTATCATATTCATGGAATCAATCTGGTGACATACGAGATGACAATGGAAAGTACGTACGTGTCGACGAAGGCAAACACAAAATAGTTTCTTACCACACTATTTATCCTGAAATGATTGTGCCTGGGGACATGTTTGAAATATTATACACTGAGAGTGTATGCAATATTCAAGATTTTCAAATTCATGGAGAAAAACAATTACTTTACAACAGTCAAATACGTCAAATTTGAAGACATTATCCAGCAAATTTGCAATGATTTCAGCATCAAATATATATGGTACGATCAATTATGCATCAATCAAAACAACAAAAAAGAGAAACAGCGTGAAATACGCAAGATCCATCAGATATATGAAAATGCGTATTGTACTGTTGCATTTGTTCCTGATTACTCGCCTCCAATCCCGTTACAACAAGACGTACAACAATATTTCAAACGTTTATGGACTTTAGAAGAAGCAATGAAATCCAAAAGATTATTATTTGTCGGCAGAGATGTTCATTTATGGGGAAAAGATTTAAAAAATGGTTCAATAAACCATTTAACCAAACCATTATCACAATTAAGTGTCACTGAAATTCTCTACCATGCACATCAGCGAACAAGCTCAAAAGATCACGACCTCGTTTTTGCTCTCATTCAACTTTTTCCAGAATTCATTGACAAGGTTGACATTGATTATGAGCAACCATTGGAAGACTTGATGATTAAATTTTATGGTCTTTTAGCAAAAAAAGATATCAGCATTTTGTTCTTTAAAGAGAATCGTTATTATAAATCAACAATCAAAAAGTACAGCCTTTTGCCATCATGGACTGGTGCTGATGGAGAACATATGGTCGACAATGAAACACTGTTATTTCAAAATTACGACATAGTAGGAAAAACCATGCGTGTTATAAGCACTTTTGTTACGAACGATCAATCCATCGACAATACCACTTTAACTATAAAAAAAGAAGATCTATCACTAAATCCTGATGATATTTGTTACGATCATAACAAAGACGATTATCGTTTGTGCATACTTGTTCAACTACCTGAAACAAGTAAGATCAAAAGAATCACATTTTCTAATAGTTATACATACGATAATCTTTTTGTAAAAGAAAAGCATTTCGGAAGTATCTCTAAAAGACACCAATTATCAAGATTCATGGATCTAAAAAAGGAAAACTTGTGCTGGTGTCACAAAAAAATATACAAAGATACGATTATCCAATTGCTGCAAATGTCTATTTTAATTGTTTAACAGAAAGTTTGGATAATCATTGTGGACAATATGGGATCCTTTCGGGAATTTCATTTAAAAATAGTGAATATAAAAGATACTACCCTGTAATAAAAAAACGCTAGGAGAAGAATATTATAAAACTATTGGATGTTACAGAATAATAAGTAATGCTGATTTTTTCTCTGATTGTAATTTACAGAATTTGAGAAATTCAAAGATTTACAAACAACAATATACTTTGATTAATCAATAATTGATAATGAGTGTAATACCTTTAATAAGTAATATTGTTTATCAAATACTGGAGGGAGTCCCTGATGCACATCCAGGCAAAGTCAGTAGCTGCACGTAAAGAACAATTAAGTATGATAATAGGTTTTTCATGGAAGCATATAAACTAAACCTGAAAAAATATCGGAAATTCTGTTTTGTATTTAAATAAGTATCGTATTTTTAAGAATATTAATGTTATACACTAAAACTAGTCCCTCATCACCTTAGTACCTCAATTGTAGAGTTCTTAAAAGAGATAATAATCGCATCGATAGTATAGCAAATCACTTTTCCAAATATTTATATCTATCGATGTAGTCGAGATATACAATTTTTTTTGGGTATCTGTATGAGACCGCAGCCAATAATGCTACTTGTATTACACCTAATAATAGGTATACGCAAAAAGGAGAAAAAGAAAACTATTCTTGTGGGGTTTTATATGCTATATAAAATAACTTCAGAATTGTACTACATCATGTAAATGTGTAGAAAATATACATCAATAGCAAAAGTGAATATATATAACTAAGACAAAATGAAGTAAGTGGAAAGTTGTTTGCATGATGGGAAATATAAAAAAAAAAGGAGATTCCCAAAATGGTATAGTTCAACAAATATAAAAATCCGGGACCTGAATCTTTTTTTCTTTCCCTCCTTTCTTTACTTTTCTCTTTCGACAAGTTCTTTAAACACAATGGTAAGCTCTTATTAAAAAACGTGTTTCATACATTTTGATGGATATACACCTATTAACGCATTGGGGGTGGGGGAATAATATATAGACAGTTAAAGTTGGTGACAAAGTAAGTAGTAAATGATGATATAGATTGTTTGTGCAGCCATCCCAATATATATATACAAAAACAACATGTCTTATATATACGTTATACGCGTAACGTATTCTTTATTAGATCCCTGATGGTGAATTGGCATATGTGCCTTATGATGAAAAGGAAGAATTGGCTGCTTGCACCCGGTAAGTTTTTTTTATTATATTTTTACTTTCGATGCGCGTCATCATTTAAAAGAAACTCATGGTAATTCATGATTGATTAGTCCTCAACCTTTCAAGGTTCATGAACAACTCAAAGGTAAAAAGGCTGTAATTTTTGCCATACCCGGTGCTTTCACTCCTACATGTACCGAAACTCATCTTCCCGGTTTCGTCAAGAACTATGATGCACTCAAGGCAAAGGGGGTTGATCAAGTGATTTGTGTTGCCGTTAACGATGGATTTGTCATGAATGCCTTTGGTAAGGTGACAGGAACAAAAGATAAAATCATCATGGCCGGTGATGGTGGTGCTGTCTTTACGCATGCCCTTGGTTTACCATTGGATTTGACTGCTCTCGGTCTTGGTACACGTTCAAAACGTTATGCCCTTATTGTGGATGATCTTGTAATCAAGTATTTGGGTGTTGAAGAAGGAGGTGATGTCAAGGCATCTTCTGCTGAAGAAGTCTTGGCTCAATTGTAATATGTATTCGCACACAGACATAGACGCACTAAAAGCTATAGCTGCAATAGTTGTTGTTTATACCGAGTTATTTTAGTGTGTGAGAAATAATTGTCGCGTTATTATTTATGGTAATAGCCACACAACATGTATTATGTACATTTTATATAAAAAATAAAAAGCTGTTTAAGTTTGTTAAGAATAAACACAAAAAAACCTTCTCCGATTTTTATTTACAAATGATAAGAAAAATGTAGTGTAACAAGCATTGCTGTTATTGTTGTTGGTAGATGGTGCTAATAATCTCAGCGTTTTTTTAAGTTTGTTGAACTTGCTAAATTAAATTTAGTCCTAAAGATTATGCAAACTGCGCATATAAAATGAATCAAAAGTGCCACAAAACTTATCAGTTTATTTCTGTGTATGTCAATGTCTCAAGAATGACATTATACAATATTGTATCCACCTGTTTTCTCGTTACCCGTTACTTTTATAATGGCCAGTAACGCTGTAAACAAATTATAGCAAATGCTGGATTCTTATAAAACCATATTTGATACCAAGAATCGTTATCTTCTTTTTTTTAACAACAATATGGGGTATAAATAGGATCACCTATCATTTGTTGACCATTACAAAGAACTTCTAGCTGGTCAGATACTAAGAAGAGGATCGATCTCAAAGACTAGTTATTGTCATTGTTCGAGCTTTATCAAAAGTAGCAAACATAATACACCTAACCCAACCAAACACAATACATCATACAAAGCTGTTGCAAGACACCAAAAGCAAGCTGGTCAAAAGAAGACATCAAGCAATGATTTAATCAAGATACAAAACAACGTTAAAATGGCTGCTGAATCAAATTCCAAAATAGTAATAATCAATTATAATATATACTGTGGATAGTATTTACCATCTCCCTTTCACCATTCTTTTCAAGTAGAAGACGCTTTCACGAAAGGCCATTAAGATATGCCTGCGCTGTGTCGTAGATCCACTTTTGAAAATATGAAGTTGCGCCGCTTCCCCCTATGATGATTAACAATGGTGCATACTTAATGATTGTCGACCCAATCCTGTGACCTCTTTTAAGCGATCCCAGGGGAAGATTACATTGACTGGAAGTCAATGGGATATAACGGAAAAGTCGCACTAAGTGTGTAGAACATCCAGATGCAATTCAATTATGCCGACAATATTAAATATGCCAATAGTTTGGCATGCAGTGAAGCAACGTTGGAGAATATTGTATATATATCATCATGTGTATTTAGGCGTATTTCCATACCAGGAGAAGATTGATGAACCACTATTTCCTTCTTACACAACATAATACCATGTACAGTGGCGATAAATTTCAGCATACGCCGGGTTCATACAAGGAATCAGTTGGTAAGAATGGTTTATTATTTCAACCATATCATAAATGGTGTCAACATAGGAATACCAATCATTTGCCACCCATTTAAAAAATCTTCCTGCTTATAATGTTTTAACATCAAGTATTCAACCCACACTTTACTTATTATTATCACTGACTGAGCGAGCATTCTCAAGCCAAAACAAAAATAAACCTGGTCTAATCAAGCACCATGTAAAAACGTTTCAAGACAGCAAAAAAAAAAAAGGAGCAAAAACAAACGTTAAAAATGCGGTTGTTGCAAGATGGTGGTGGTCAAATCGAGAAACTAAAAAATTCTTGATATATAAATCAAGCTTATTTATCTCATATTGGTACCAATTAGAAACCGATCAGAAGAGCATAGTCAAGATAGCTTAAAAATACAAGGCTAGCTATGTTGATGAATAAAACACCATTTTAAAGAAAAGAAAATATCATGCTTTTTTTAGTCGAAGCAGTCGGGTAGAGAACAATTGAAAAAAAGTTTGTTTTTTATAGGTTATAAAAAGCACATTTTATATTGAAATTTTACATGATGAAGGTGTATATATTTCTTTTGGAATTCAAACGGTTTTTTGTCACTAGTATTCTTATCAAATATCAATCATTTACTGGATGTTTACAACGCGTTCAAATCAGTCGATCTGAATTCTTTGGATCAATAAGAATAGAGAAGAATCAAGGAGTTCAATCTCTCATAAATGCATCATGTCCCTCATACTTATATCATTATAAAGTCATGCATTAATAGAAATAACGTGTTTCGTTCAATTGTGAGTATATAAATAAAAGCACTTTACTTTCATAGAAAACATAATAATCAGGTGACATGATGGGAATAAGAATTATGTCGATTATATCTTGACAGAAGTAATGTTTGTGTAATGTGGAGGAGAATGGGAGAATTTTCTATTAGATGTTCTTGTGAATCTTATAGTAGATGGTTTTTTAATTAGTATCTGTTCTCCCTTACCTATTTGCTTCACATATCCATCCACCCCATTCTTTTTTTTTTTGGCATTATTTTCATAATATTATTCAAATAGGACCAATGGATGTATACGTAAGCATTATAAATAAATCTAATAATTCATCTTGAAAAATAAATAACTTGATGGAAATAATCACGTTGTTTTTTTTTCTTCGAAACACTGGTTATCAAAACAAAAAAAAAAGTTTGATACGAGTTACACTCTGCCTTGTTTAAAAAAATGCATAAATAATCAATGGGGAATCTAAAGTCAGGGTCCATTTGTAACCACAGCACCCGGCCATATTTTTGTTGTATTCCTTTTCTCAACAACTAAACCCAGCCAATAGTTGCATGTTTTTCTTCTTGTTCTCTCAATCTGCCATATATAAATATTTATTATGTCTAAATAAAACACTTGTTGTTGATACACGGATGTTCTTTTTGCAAAGTTAGGATAAATGGAAGGGAATCATCCGATTTAACCGTTGTGATGAGGAAGAAAATGATCAAGCGAAAAAAGAATTTCTATAATATGTCATTACGGATCTAAATTATTTTTTATAGATATTATCTAAACAAGATGTATATTTATCCTCGCACAGACAATACAATGGATGTTATCAATGTTATCTAAAAACCTCACGCCATGATTAATTATAGTACCATCATGATGGCATGAGACACAAACCCATGTCACTTTTTTTTATATAAAAAGCGAGGAAGAAAATTTTACAAATAAACCTGGAACCAATTGCTTTTTCTTTTTATATCACCTGTTTTTCTTTCTCTTTCTCTTCATCTACCAACTTCTTGTTTCTTTTCAACACACATATAACATAATAAAAATGGGAGGTAGTAAAGTCGCTATTATCGGTGCAGGATCTGTTGGTGCTACTATTGCTTATGCCATCATGCTTCGGGATGTCGCTTCAGAAATATTATTGGTGGATGTCGCTGAAGAAGTTGTTCATGGTCAAGTCCTTGATTTAAGTGATGCCAACTTGATTACCTCTACCAAGGTGCGTGGAGCTACATACCAAGAAGCTGGTCAGGCTGATGTGATTATTATCACTGCTGGTGCAAAGCAAAAACCAGGTGAATCGCGTACTCAGGTAAATTTGGTTTATACATCGGAGGATGAAGAGGATTATTTATTTATTAAAAAGAGAGGAAGGGAGAATCTGGATGAGTATTGAAATATCACATGTGCAAAAAAAAAAAAAAAAAAAAAAAAAAAAAAACTAACCTTTCCATTTCATATATGATATGGTTATTAGTTGATTGATAGAAATTACAAGATTCTCCAAAGTGTCATTGGTGCTATGAAACCTATCCGTCAACAATCCATCATGATTCTTATTTCCAACCCTGTTGATGTATTGACTCATATCGCTCAACAGCTTGCTGATATTCCACGTAACCAAGTATTTGGTGCTGGTACATTTTTGGATACATCGCGACTTCGTGGTCTTTTAGCTCAAAAGCTTGAAGTATCAGCCAACAGCATTCATGCTTATGTTTTGGGTGAACATGGAGATACTCAATTTGTTGCTTGGTCTTCCGCTTCCGTAGCTGGTAAACCTTTATTGAGTTTCCCAGAATTCAAGGAGGGGGATAAGGAAATTATTGAAAAAAAGATTGCAAACAAAGCTTATGATATTATCAAAGCCAAGGGTGCCACTTATTATGGTATTGGTGCATGTACCGCATCTTTGGTGGAAGCTATTCTCCTTGACAAGCGTGAAGTGCGTCCACTTTCAGTCTACGTGGATTCATTGGGTACCGTACTTTCAGTCCCTGCAAAGCTTGGTTTTGATGGTATAGAGCGTGTCTTTGATATTCCATTGAATGAACCCGAACGTACTCGTTTGGAAGAAAGTGCTGCGTCCCTTAAGGAAATTTGTGCAAAGTATCACACATAAACGAATAAAAACAGTATCCCATCCCTCCTCTTTCCCATGCGACACACACAACTTTTTGTAAATAGTATACTTTTACCAAACATTAATAAAAAGAAATTAACTAAAAAAAAGAAAAGGATTCGTACATTATATAGAAAAAAAATATTACACATAAATATGCATCCATTAATTCATTAGGTTGTCGTAGTAGTGGTAGTAGGTGTAATAGTATAACGAAGACCTGAAGTATCCTTTAAAGATTTCTTTCGAGGATTTCGTTTTCTAAGCCAGTCTCGAACAGGTCCAAGGACGACCAGCAATTCCCACGCATGGGTTGCTGCCATGTTGCCAATAGAGTAACCCCATAATCGATATCGGAAATATTTTGGAAGTACATTGTGTCCAGATGGATTATTGTATGGTTCAATATGGATATCGGGACTTGGGTACCCGAGTGACTCAAGTACATCCGGATTACCACAATTAAGTCGAACAGCACATCCAAATTTGTTTGGATCTATTTTTTTTCTCATCAGTTTCACATCAACAAACAAACAAACAAACAAACAATAGTCTTTTCCGAGCCAAAAAAAAGCCCATAATCATACTCTACTTTTTATTCCTCTCCCTCTCCCAAAAAATAATAGCTCTAATGCTTTTTTTTTCGAAACTTACCTGCAAGTTCCCAATAACTAACAATCGTAATAAACACAGCACAGACACCAAGCAATAAATAATTCCGATACCATCGAGCTCGAAACAGATATCCATAATTAAAGATTAATGCCGCATTGACAAATTGAAACAAGACAACAAATGTCAACACTTCAGATTCATAGTTATCACCAAGTAACCACCATTTTGAATTATCCACGGATCGCGCATCCCATTCATTGCATCGGAAAAAGTCATCGTGGGTATAAAGCATGATATAAGCGCCAACAAGGAAAAGAGCATTGATGATCAATTGACCAAGGACAGAAGCAAGCACTTCGGGACCAAGAATGCGAGCTGTTGGTCGTTGGGGAGATAATTTTTTGGCTGCTTTGGATTGTGTCACGGCGAAGGCACAAAATAGAGTAATGAATGCATCAATGAGAATAAAAATCCAAATGGAAAAGGAAGTGGTATAATAAAATGTACAAAGCTTGGCTGTGGCCATGGTTTCACCATACATGATCAAATACTTGTAACTGGCAAATGAGGTGGCTAATGCAGACCGCCCTTGGATCACCAATTCAACACATGATTTGACTGTACGACTTGGTGTACTGAATGGACTCACAACGGATGCTTCTGCTTCGGACATGGCAATACCTACATGGGCTGCTCTTAATGCACCGCAATCATTACCACCATCACCACACATAGCGGTGATTGCCTTTTCCATAAAGAGTTCAATACAAATCATCTTGTCAATGGGGGTCATACGTGCAAAAACAGTAATGGAAAATAATAATTGACGCAATTGGTCAGGGTCCTTTTCAAGCATCGAACGGAATGCGTTGCCTGTCATGGCTAGTTCAACATGATCGAATGTTTCCAGTTTTTCGGACACATGAAGTGAATTGGTTTCTGTATCGATCCAAATAATTTCACCATCCTTGTCTCGAACATCCGCAAGAAGTACAGGCTTATTATTGGGAAGCATACCACACGCTTGAGCAATGGAAACACCTGTCAATGCATTATCTCCAGTAATCATGACAGTTTGAATATCACCCTGCTTGAGTTCTGCAATGGCTTCTGTTGTATCTGGTTTAAGCATATTTTTGAATAATACCAAACCAAGTAATGATACATCCGATTCCAATTCATCTCTTGTCCAATTACGAACTGTTTCTTGGCTGATTTGATCCCCAAGGTTACGATGAGCCATGGCTAAGACATAACAACCATTTCTTGCTAGTTTGGATGCATGTTGATCATAGCTGGGAGGAGTATTGGCAGATATTTCACCAAGACGTTCAAATGACCCTTTCACAAAGACGTGGATATTCCCCGTTTCTGGATCCAAGGCAGCCACGGACATGGATGCACGTGCGTGCTGGAATTCAAATCGTTGGATAACTTGCAACTGTTTTGCTTTTTCACCAGGTCGAGAAGGACAAAGTTGGACCGTTTCATCAGCCAAATTGAGTGTTGCTCCTGTGGCTTCGAACATGACAATATCCACTGGATTACCAATGTATTGATCATCCAACACAGTGACAGAGTGACAGGAGGCTAAACCCATTCTTAATAATTCTTCATTTTGAACATCCGAAGCAAGATCTTGATACTGTGGTTTCAATTCATCCAATTGTGGTGGATTCGATTGTCGTTGTACAACTGGATGGACACCGTTGTATTCGAGCCCTTGATTGGTCAATGTACCAGTCTTGTCAAAACAAAACACACGGACTTTACCAGCCATCAAAATCCTTGGTAGATCAACCGAATAAATTCCTTTCTTTTTCAAACGACCACCAGCGACCGATTGTCCAACAACAAGAATGGCTATATAGAATCGTCATTATAAGAAGGGGATGAATTAGTCCTTTTTCTCTGTATTACCATCCATCCATCCAAATTTTCATATATATATATATATTCGTTTTACCTGGAAGCAAAGGATTCATGACTTGAGCAGCACATGTTGTACCATAAAACCAAGCTGTCATACCAGTACCTCCCAGCCACCATGATCCAATACCAAGCAACACTAAAGCCCAACAAAGCAGCATGGCAAATACCAGTTTGAGCTGTTCATTGAAAATAAATGAAACTGGCTGAGGGAATAAAATCTTTTGAACCAATTGTCCTTTATCTGTATTTGTACGTGTTGCCATGACAAGGGCAATGGAATCGGGTGTTGCTTGTTTAACCATAGTTCCAGCAAATAATCGATGAATCTTTTCATCCCATAATGAAGCATCACGTGCAGGGAATTTACGGATTGGAAGTGGTTCACCTAAATAGTAGTAGTAATGGGATGAATCAGAATTGAAATACATTTCATGTGTGCATACGTGTGCATAAATGTGCATTAATGCATATTTTTAGCAAACAAAAATAATCTCTTACCAGTAAGCGAACTTTCATCCGTTACAATATCACCCTTGAGGAGAACAGCATCTACTGGTACCAATTGCTGTGAATTCACACGAATCACATCTCCAGGGATCAAATCCGAACTTGATAAATCACGAACCCATTCTCCATCACGCAATACATCACATACGCCAACATATTCTGCCATACTTTTTACACGTTTTTCGGATCGTAAACGAACAATCACCTTGATAATAGCAGCTAAAAGAATAACAGCTGTATCGGCTACACCGATCTGCCAATAAGATAAATAAAAGTAACACCATAGAATCATGAGTTGATAAATATAGAAAAATCCAGTAAGTCTAACATTAAATGTGTGTGTATGTTAGTACATGATTGAAATCCACTTTACAAAAAAAAAAAAATCACTCCCATGTTTTTTTTTCTGACTTACTCTTCCCAAAGCGCATAGAAAAAGCTTGGAACGTGCACTTGAATGAAATTTGGTCCAACCCGTTCCAATCGATCCATTGCTTCTTTGGATGACAGACCCTCTTGGCTGAATTCAATATCAGGCACAACATGTTCAAAGACATCCTTTTCTGGTTGATAGACATAACGAGCACTATGATAATCAAAATATCGAAATGCACTACCACGTTGGACTGGTACTGTGATCACATTGGAGTTTAAACCTAAACACTTTTTAGCTTTGATTTCGAACGAATGAACCCGATCCATAAGGATACGTCCTTTTTTACGACCACCATGGATGTCCATATCATCATCAACGACATTATCCAATCGTTGTACTTGACGTGGTTGTTCCACTTGAATATACTGTGCTTTGATCAAGGGTCGTCGGATTCGGAAAAAGTTGCGTAATCGAGAACGGGTCACATTGATGACAAGATACCAACTCGTGGCAAGGAACCAACATACACAAAAGGCTTTACTTGATAAATCATAAGATCCATAAAATAACGCATATTGAATGCCAGTGACCTATATTTTTTTTGTGTGTGTTCATCATGTGTTTTTACATAAATATAAGGAGTCAATATTTGGGATATAAATTGTTGATAAAGAGAATGGATTAGGAAAAGTCTGATCCGAACTGCAGCATCTTAGCAAAAATAACAATAACAATAATAAATAGTATATACTTACATATCCGTAATAATCGAGACAAATGACGAGCAAGAATACCATCCATCCAAGAGATACAATACCGGTATAAATCGCCATCCAAATGCCAAAAATATCATTTCCATATCCTGTGAAACGCTCTCCTTCATTATTATAGGTAGGTGCGGGTGCGGTCTATATAGGATGATGATGCCATTACGATTAAGAATGATGTTGCATTTATCAGAATTTTTTTTTTTTTTTTTTACTTCTTGGTTCAAACCATGATCTCTCCTGCATACATAGTACGAAGTACATGTGCCTGCTTTTTATTTTTATTTTACCTTTTCACGAGCAGTTTTGTAAATGAGCCATAATGCAAGAAATCCATAAAACGCCAAATAGATAAACAAATAAGAAAGAAAAGTGGGTGCTGAGATAAAAAAGAGGTAGAAAAGTATTACAATTAAAAATCCATAAATATGGGTCCATGGTTATACAAGATCAGAAAAAAAAAGATACCTTGTGTAGGAAACTTTACACTGGCAGGGGCTTTGCATACGTTCCACACAGCATTCTTTGGACCATCACTTTGTAAAAGTTCAGTCCATGTTGGATAAGACGATGTTTGATTTAAAGCAGCTGCACACGCTAATTGAATTTGTTGTTCTGCTTTTGATGCATCATAATGATGAATATCTACAGTGAATTGACCTGCAGCAGAACATGCCTTGAAAGGCTGTGCTTGTTTTACAGAAGGACATTGACAAATGTTCGTTGAACTATGACATTGAGATTGACATGAGCCATCAGGGCAAAGGGGGTAGGGGCACGTTTGAGGGTTGATGGATGAAGGACAGTCTTGAATTGGGTCTGCAACGCATAATACAGGACAAGGTACATTATATCGAGTAATGGATGGACATGTCGTTCCGTTAAAATATTCATGGTTTACTGTTGTTTATATATGATTTATATAAATAATAATAAAAAAAGTAATGCCTCATTTTTTTTATTAATGAATTTTGTTTATGTTTATCTTCTTGTTATTGCCATTTTACTGAATAAAAATACACAAAAGGAGGAAAAAAACTGAACGAGTGGGTGACATACTTTGATTAAAACGGGGTATAGCATGTACGCCATCACTTATTAAAGTGAGTGATAGTAATAAAAAAGTAGGTAGTGCTAATGAAAGATAAGCAAATGTTTTCATGAAGGATGTGTATGCGCGTATGTAGTTTCTATACAATTAAATATAAAATATATAATGTAATAATAATAAAAAGAAGAAAGAAAGAAAAAGAAGTTATTTATACAAGATATATAAAGTTGTATAAAGAAGAAGAAAAAAAATGAAAAAAGGTGAAAAGCACGAAAAAAAAACCAGCTTTTTTAAAACCTTCCGAATCAATAAATAAAAAAAAGTTTGGAGACAACAACAGGAAATTTCAACCCTCTTTAAGAAGAGCTTCAGGATCTGCAGCCGGCATGCGTCGTTGATACCATCTACGTCGTGCTAACGCCATAATGAAATAGACTGCAAATACGCAAAAGAGAACCTGCAAAAAGAGCGCAGTTGATTCAGGATCATCTTGTTCAAATGGTTCCTGGTGATGATTATCCGGAGGTATTAATGTTGTCTCTGGTAATGTATTATCAGTGGTCTTTATTGCTGTCTCTGGAGGAAGAGGTATTGTTTTAGTTGATGGTTCCACAGGCCTCCTTTTCTTAACGGTAAATGAATATTCAGGTAATAAATCATAGTTATCATAATCCATCTACAAATATAGTATAAACAGGAGAATACAACGAACAAAAAAAGATTTGTTAAAAAAACTAGAATGACCACATCCTCCTTCCTTCCTTCTTAATCTCTTACTAACCTTCCTCCCCTCGATTGTTATATAATTCACCACCACCACCACGCAACCCCCTTGTAAAAACCAAAATTTATATATGGTGAGATGCATGAATCCAATCCATCCTATAGCTTGCTTACCACCACCATCCCCTGAACACGGAATACATTCGACATGGAATCATATACATCTTGTCTTGCCGAAGTCCATGATAATTGGATAGGCCATCCTTTAAGTTTAGCATCCACATGTCCAATGGATCCAGCCCAATCAATGGAATGTTCTTGTTCTTCTTCACATACAACAGGTGAATATACATCTTCATCAAAATTGATAAATTCACCCACAGTTTGATTATTGGAGTTTTTTACTTGAAAAATAAATCCTTGATATTCTAGTCGACCATGCACCGAGATGGTAAAAGGTTCATTTTCTGTCGTTTGTTTAATGTCCATACTGTAACAATTATTACATGTTGTTTTGGATGGTCCATGCCCGATCGTTCTCATCAGATCCAGATTACACTTTATTGTTGTCGTTTGTTGTTTTAGTTGATTTGTTGATGAAGGAAGGAAGAGAAAAAAAAAGAGTTATAGGCATTAGTTTTCGTTTTTATCAGAATATATATATGTATATACATACAGTGCCAGGTGCATTGGGATAGGCAAATGTAAGACCAAGTATACTAGTCAATATTATAATCGATGACAATGATGGTTTTCTAGTTTTCATTCTATTTTTTTTTTTTTCGTTGTCGGGACAACCTACAAAGGTTACTTATAAAAATCGTTGCTAAGCATTGCCTTTGTGTTCCCCTAAAAGAAAAAAAAAATATGGAACCATTTTAGTTTTGGATTTATTGGACCACAGAAATCAACACTTAGGCTACTCAACGAATGATCCAGTACCAATGAGGTTTGGATTAATGCCTGCGTTCTCCCAACAAGATTTTTTTGCTGTGTACAAATGAATAGATCATTACTATAGTAAACAAATCGATTTTATTGAAATATATATAAAACATCATGATGGAGACTTTGTATCATATAGGTGATACTTAATGCTTCCTCTTAATCGTAAATGGAGAATATAATAAATAATAGCAGAATATTATGAAAATGATGGAATGACAGGATATTCAAGGAAGAGTATTAGTTTCATAAGATCGACACATCACAGTGGTGATCTTCGACTTCATTTCTATTTCCATCGCTATCAGTCACTGAATCTGGGAATCGGGAATGCAACTAACATTAATATCAAATGTTATGACACTTTACATTTGATGCTATGGATTGAAATAATCTTTATGCAGCTGGTTAATACATCACCTCCAATGAACACCCTGTTTTTGTACTGCCGATAGATGTAATCCTATATTATGCCGATATAAAACGCTATTCCAAGATTCAATGTTTATTTTTAAAGAGAAGAGCGTAGGTCTGTATAAGAAAAGAGACTAGACAATCGATGCATCGGAAAAAACCCTGAAAATTAGAGAAAAAAAAAAGCAAGCCAGTGTACATCCTCAGTGGTAAATCTCTGCTGCATTAACAGAAAGATATTCCAAGTGGGTGTATATTACTGCATCTTCTGTAATCAAATTTATTTTCTTATACGTACATTTAAGGAAAATATAAACCTATATTAATTATCAGGATGTCAAACATTATGGCAAAATGGCATCTACTTTTATTATAATATTTTTAAGTCATGGATATTCTCGAATAATTCATTCAACTTCCACATAAAAAGATAATATTGTCTCCCAATCCCGAGATCCTTTTTGTGTAATAAAAAAGTAACAATATCATCCACAAACGCATCTATTCTATATAAGAAACCTGCTTGTTGACTAACAAGAAAAAAAAACGAACTCCCAGTAATCTATATATTGCCGTAGTTCGTTGTTGTATCAGTGATTCTCATTTCATTTGACTTTAATAAATTATTATTCTCCCTTGTTATTATTCCCATTGACCCAACGTTTTTTTTTTATTATTGTTCTATATACGTATTAACTTGACCATTCTACTGTTTTTTTTATGATGATAATAGGATAATTCATCATAATATAAACAACTCATCGATTACCAATAGAAAAATCTACCGATCAAAAAACGAGTGAAAAGAACATGTAAAGCGTATTAAAGGTGTTCTCTGATTAGAGGCACTATTTACTTGAATCCTGATGAGCATACAATTAAGTCTTAAACGACGAATTTTACAGCTTAAAAACTCGTATGGCAAGTGAAATAAATATAGAGTCAGTATGTATATTATTGTTACTCAAGACTCACAGATCCAGTTGTACCCGTATATCTGGTATTTTATATGTTTTTCACGCAATCAAACAAATTCAGATTGTCACCAAAAAAAGATATACAGTTAATGTGTATTCTGACCGAATTATATGTAGTTACAAAAAAATTACAGTATTATAGATAAAATCAATGATAGAATCATCAAATAAAAAGCAGGCATTTCTTCCCTCGTCTTACAATTTGACAGGGATATTGGATCCAACATCTATCCATTTGTAATTTATTAATATTTGCTTGCATCCTTTGTGGAATCGTTTATCTAAATTAACTTATCATTCAACCTTATATATTGATGGTTGGGCTCAATCAAGTAGGAACAGGTTAAGTTAACGCATGAAAGGATCATCATATTCGTAGCAAATGTTTTCTCCAAGTTTGTATAATTGTAATTTTTTTCTTTCAATCAAAGGAAACTCCTCTGTCCTCTTCCTATTTTTTTTTTACTCTTCATTACTTCCCACTTAATTTTCACTTTTGCACTTGGGTCATGGACATTATACCCTCTCATTAAATAATTATAAAATTATAACCGGTTGGATGAAGAACAGGTTCTTGAAATTTCTTGAAAATCCAAAATCTCTAAGCGAAAAACTTGCGAAAAAGGTTTCAAGGATGCTGTGAGAGTCGTGGCTGTCGTTTCTGTTTCTGCGTCGTCTGGCGGCGACGCCAAGCCAGGAACACAAATACTTCTTTACAACAATCAACAAATATAAAAGGACAAGAGCAGTGATTCACCAGGTCAAAAAGCGAAAGGTTTTTTTTACAAAAACACAGCTTTTATATAAGGCTATGCAGTGGCGCAGCAAGTGTAACATCTAATACCAAATATATACTACAACATGGCATGTTGGATTCGTTGTCCACTTCATTCTTGGGCATTCAACCAAGCTTTGGATAATAAATTTCCAGTAAGCTTATCAATTGATATTATTCTTATAATAAATCTACACACATAATGGGATTATTATTCTTATTGTTGTTTTCTTTTTCAGATTCTTGATACGACTTGAAATGATGATTATTGGAATAAAGTACGTGTCATGCAAGCACAAAAATCGCGGGCAACTGTAGAATTAGAACTGTATCAGGCAACAAATTTCTCATTTGCCAAAGATTATGTGAGTAACTTTTTAGGGTTTTTTTCTTGATGGTCGTATTTCATCGTATTCAAGTATATTTATCATATAATCTTTTTTTTTTTTTGGTAAAAAAGTGCAAAAAGCTAATGAGACCAACGAAGCACCTCAAGTTGACACTAATGACCAACAATGCTGCCACCAGTAATCTCACGACTCCCACTGCTCCCACTTCCAATTCCATCACTAATCCTTCCGACAGCGAAGATATTAATGAAACACGACAAGAATCGGAACAACAAATTGTTGAGGAAGATCACACTCACCAGCCGCTTTTCATATTATAAAGAAATACAAGACATCAGTGATGAATCAATAATTTGGTGCGGCCAAGTTGCAAAGGTAACCTGTGATGGGTTTTCGAAATTGTTGAGTCCTTTTTTGTCGACAAATAATCATCTTTCCGGGAATCAATTGTATTCAAATAAGCAAGACGGAGACGACTATAGAGAAGATGGTGAAGTTCTTGAAGAAGATCGTGCAGGAGTTCTGGTCCAAAGGCATTTTGGAAGTAGGGCCGTAGTAAATCAGCAAGTTGTCTAGAAATACCAGATCAATGTGTCAATATAGCAGGAAAATCAGCTTGAATATGGTAAGGAAGATTCTTCATAAGTTCAGTAACATGGGCGTTCAATTTTTTATTGTATTTGTAGCATTCGTAATGACGTGAAAGTATGTAAAAGCAACTGATATATATTTTATGATTTTGTGTACAATTAACAACTTTTACTTGTTTTATAAAAACCATGACCATATATATTTTTTTGGTACATTTGTTGTGTAATTACCTATCAATATCAACTATACGTCTTGTCACAGTAGGTTCACGATTAAATCAATTGCTATGTAACTTTCCTTTACAATTTGGATGTGGACAAGTAATGTTACTAGAGATAACTTCATCAGGAGTCCACACAAAGACACGAGGACGATAAAATAGAGCTGGTTCTATGACGCGATCTTTAAAACAAAAAATTGGCAATTCAGGCTCTATCCAGAATCGACGGTCACTTCTTTTTTTACTTTTAACAAATAATCACGAATAACACTGGCTAGAGGTATGTCTGGAACTTCTTCATTGTTATTATCTTGTTGTTGCAGTCGTTGCTCTATGCCATTGGTGTTATTATTACTTTCGTTTTCATTCTCATTATCCCTATTGCTATTGGTATTAGGATCGGTTTCAGAGCTACTATTTTCAATTTCACGCATAATATCCCCAACACTTTCCATTGGAGTAGGTTGTTGGTTCTGTTGTTATAGCAATCATAATTATGTATTAATTTATTGAACTAATAGCAATACGAAATAAAAAAAAAAATACAACAAACCTCAGAGCCACTACCTCCGGGATTTTCAGCAATGTCATTTAAATCAGGGTGAGGATTGAGATCGCTTGTTCCTTTACGTGATTTAGTGCAAGCAGTAGTAGTAGGTAAAAAGAA
The DNA here is from genome assembly GCA_025677815.1 of Phascolomyces articulosus. Lineage (NCBI taxonomy): Eukaryota > Fungi > Mucoromycota > Mucoromycetes > Mucorales > Lichtheimiaceae > Phascolomyces > Phascolomyces articulosus. The sequence continues at coordinate 330,509 of JAIXMP010000026.1, read as the reverse complement.
CTGAGATATGGGTTTTTTTTACAGGAGGAGCAGCTTTTTTTGTAGAGGACTTGCTTGCTTCACCCATATTTTTTGTCAAACAAAAGAAAGAAAAAGAAATGCTTTGACACTTGAAACAAAAGTTTTTACGCCACTCAAAATAGTACAAAACAACGGTTACATGTACATACACACTCATAGTAACGAAGCACAATCACCATTCTCATATTCTTTTTTTTATGCAGCATAAATTACACTACAAAATCGAGATTTTTTATTGGCTCCACTATATCGAAAAATCATTGGGCAAAAATCTCCTAAGCATTTGTAGGGTCGCCTACTTTTGTTATTCGTGGATTCGCCAAGAAAATTTTGGAAGCCAGCTTGCGAATTTTTTTTTCACCCCAGGCGCACGAATCACGCACCAAATTGGGCTCAGAAAGGCGCTTAGGATACCAATCTGCTAAGAATTCACTGCTTAAAAATGCACTATTGATGAAGTCTTAACTTTCATAGCCCGCTTAATGACTGGCGACACGCCGCAGGACCACAAAACAGTTACTTTTCCTACTTTTTTTTTTTTTTTAATTATTGCACTATGGAATCTACTACTGCATCTACCGACCAACATCGTCCTATTACTCCAAAGCCCTTTAGAAAGTTAAGCCCTTGGAATTTATTTATACATCTTGTGTTTAAGGGTACTGACGAAGAACGCAGAGGTTAGGACGAATATAATTTTGAATCTATATGATAATGAATGTGCTTATTAGTCTGTTTAGAATGGAGTGCTTTGATTCAGGTTTCGGATCCCATTTCAGGTGCGACTGATAAGGAGATTTCAACGGCATATAAGAAAGTTAAAGAAGATAAAGCATTGATGGAAAAATTGGATAAAAAGCTAGCAATCATCAACAATCCAGTAGCTCCTACATGCGAGGAAAAGAGGAAAGAAATTATAGAAAAATGGATGAAGGATATTGTTTCTCGGGTGGACATGATGACAAAATTGTTTGATTTTGATATTACATTGTTAATATCTCCTCAACGCGAAGAGGATTGGCAAGCTGAAGTAGCTCGAAGTACAACCAGTAAGTTATTTTATGGATTATATATGGATAAGTTGGATACTAACTAGATGAAGTATATAGAATCTTCGGATTATTCCATAAGAAAAATGGGTGGAATTGACGAGTTTGTGAAAGGATGTAAAGGTACGTATGGTTATTGAACACGCTGAAAACTATAAAGTTAGGTAAACATTGCTATATTATTATATTCAACGTTATTGTAGAATTCTCGAAAGATTCTATCCTGAGAGATCCAGGTGTGTTTATGGTTTTTATATTCATATATTAGAAATAAATATTTGTGAATTAACTAGTAATTGGGCAATAAATTTTGTTTAAAATTATATCATATCATATTTTACATATCAGATATCGAGGAGAATGTGAATTCAATGGAGGAGGAGGGTGGGGATGAAGATAGGAATCAAGCATCTTCTGTGGGATACGTGAGGCCCTCACAAAAAAGAAGAGCTTCTGTATCAAATTACTTTAAGAAAGAAATGTGTGAATATCATAATTATGTATATATGTGGTTAAATTGACGTGAGTTCATTGATTGCATGGTATCTTGTATTTTTTTAGTAGAAGCCGCCGGCCAGAAAACCGACTGGACACGGTTTTCCTGGAAGAAATTTAAACGGACGATTGTTGGATGTAAAGGTGATGGAAGTGATATCGTAAGCTATGTTAATAAAACCGACGGTGTGGAGATTGTGGGCTTTGATTTTGGGGTCGACAATGCAATAGCTGTAAATCCACAGAAGCTTAGTAACGACATGTTTCAAAAGCTCGAAACAGCAGTTAATGACAGCATTGATGTAGCTAATGAACATAAGAAAGTTAGAATTATTAAGATTGCCGACCATGGTTAGTTGAATTAAATTATTTAGACTATACATTATAGTTATTAATATGAATACTATATTTATACGTATATAGTACAAGACGAATCTGCGAGCCCAGTTACCAACAATAATAACGATGGGTGATGATTACGTTAATAAATTAAAAATGTTTTTTTTTTCCAATTATAATTAAATCATTATAGAAATAAGTTATTGGTATATATCTAATATTGGGAATAAAGGGATGAAGTTATAAAGTATAGTATTATTCAAACAATTTTGCACGAGGATACTTGCTTATTTCACTGAATAACAACGTGAAGCTACAATGACAATGATAATAGCAATACATTGTATTAGCAGAAATTATCAAAACTAAATTAATTTATACAGAAATACTTGAAGTTACTTTATCTTTTTTTACACTCTCTTTCTCTGTCTTCGGCATTTATTTATTTTTTATATACTACTTCTACTATGGGTAAACAAGGACGTACAATCGTTCGTAGACGGAAACAGCCAGAACGCCCTCCATCATCCATTGAATCTAATCAGCGTAATCAACAGCCACAACAACAACAACAACAACAACAACAGGGGAATGGTATAGTAAGCGAGCGTGAAGACAGTGAGCAACCTGACCAGCACGATACCAGGAATTTAAAAAGACCAAGATTGGACAGAAATACTATTGGTATTATTGTATTAAGAAGACTTGCTGCATTTTAATAAACTATTATATTTATGAGTATTATTATAAATTATATAATAGAAGAAAGCACCATAGGCAATATTGGGCAAAATAGAAATATAATAAGTGATACTTATCAATCTCCAAACGGTAATGGCACTTGAATAAGTAAAATAATACATATCAAGAATAAGTATAATTATTAATGCACTGTGTGGTTACTGTATCTTTAGCAATTCCTCACAATCGCATTGTTGCACCCAATGATTCTTCTGAAGATGCAGAAGTTGTTCGTCCACATGGTTCTGTTATCCCTGATATCCGTGTCCAACACCCTCAGCAAAATTCTAAATCTTACGCAGAAAGATCAAAGGAAACAGAAAAAAAATGGAATGAGTTGCTCGAGGATCTCCAAAAGCAATTTAAAAATTGCTATAATGATGGAGGACCTAAGTGTACAGATTTAGTAGAGCCGGTAACTGCTGCTTTAAAATTTTGTGAATGTCGTGAAAAAGAAGCGTACAAAAGAGATATTATTTGCTTTTTTTACACGGGTAAGAGTGTATTATTCGTTTTCACTATACCTATTATATATAATAACGTTATAAAAATTCATTTTACTGTTTAATATTACGTCGTTATTTACCGTTTTAAATATGACATATTAAAAACAGGAGTCAAAAAAATCAGCTTCACATGCTGTAAGTGTGAAGAGATTCCAGTTACACTTCTACGCCACTCTCTTATTACCTCCTCTCCCTTTGAACCAAAGATTGCATTTCATTTGCCACTTATTGAATGGTATTCATTGCTACGTGCCGAGGGCCAATTATCATGTCAAGCATTTTCTTTTGCTTTTACCACTTTACATAAATCCAAGGTTCTTATTATCAAATCATTGTCAAATAATAATTCAATATCTTCTAATACTCATAAAAATACTTATCTCTATAATTGAATATGAATTATCACAACAATAGATAATTAAATCTGATACTTTGAGGAAGGCCCTTGGAAATGTCTTCTTTGTTTATGAAAAAATAGTAGAGACAGTCGATCAACAGTTACTACAATACGAATTGAATGAAATCCCCCAGGAAGAGAGATCGGCGTGCCCTGCGTGTCCAACAAAAAGAGATGCAGCAGAGGAAAACAAGGTGGAAGCTAGAAATACAATAACTTGGTTTTTCAATTATTTGTGCTATTATATTATAAAAGTAAGAAAATGCCCCTACTTATTATATATAACTGCTATTTATATATTAATAGGGGTCCTATATGTCAGTTGCCATTGATGGGAATCAGCAACTACGTCGGCTAAAAAGAAATGAGCAAGATAAAGAAAAAGCTTCTTGCTCATTGTATTTTAAAGCGGATGAATATCAAAACGCTTTTGGTGAAAACGTCGTGGAAACACAAATGCCATCAAATAATGATGACGATATCGTATGCACAAGTAATTTCGATGTTGCAAATAAAAGCTTACAAGCTATCAATAAGCCTCGTTTCCATGAAACTGGTGTTGTCGGATGCGTTTGTAAACACGATATTGCCTTGGAATTCACAACTATGTATCAATCTGGAGAAGGGTATTTACAAAATATATACACAGTTTTACTTTTATAATATGTTGTATAAATATTATGTTAATTAGACTAAAACAAGTATATTATTTATTTATATACATGGGTACATGGGATACCGATACTAATAATGATTTCCTGCTACTTTATATTTACAAGATTTAAATATCCTCTGGCATTAGTCAAAGTCATGACCGAAAAATACGGCAATAAAATACATGTTTACTATGATATTGCTTGTAGATTCAAACACGCGCTTTCTGTATGAATCAACTTTATATATTAATTTGCTACTTTAAATATTAGTTGTTGCTCTTAATATAATATAATAGTTTCTTATGTGTTCCGAACTGCTTGCCGCTTTTTTTTCATATATATATATATAGGTATATTTTCCTGAACTAAAAAGATCCGGATCGAAGACGGCTATAGGAGTATTCCACTCAATTGGTCATTCCATGAGCTGCCAAGTACCTATTATAATCATTTTTTAGTTAGCAAATTGCTTAATCATCATACGCTGTTGTTAGAAAGTTAAAAATTAAATCTTTTTTTATTTATTTAAAATTTAAAAGGTTTATAACAATCCTCGATTTATCGAATATATGGGCCTTGTTGATGGTGAACAATGCGAAAGGGTACCTATATTGTTCATTATTATATAAAAATATATTGTTTCACTTTCAAATTAATAATACATACTAATTAAAATCCATAGGTATGGTCCTATCTAGGGAAATTTGTCAGTATCACCAGACAAATGTCTGCTGAAAGACGTATGCTGACTTTATCACATGCAATTACACATTATAACAAAAAACATTTGTTTAATATTCGTAAGATATCAATTTTTTTTATTATAAATATGAATATATTTAAGATAATGATATTATTTAACTTTCTACTTGTTTATATAATAATTATAATATAATGATCATTAGCTAACACAATACGGCGACGATGGTTGAAGGCTAAGAAAATGATTGAAGATGCAAATAAAATTATTGGCGCATATGATCCATCTCTTCTTACAGATAATGGTAAAAAATTAAAGGAAAAATGGGAGGAATTCGTCAAAGAAGTAACCTTTGATCCCGGCAGTAATACAAATACAGCAATAAGCGAAGAGGCAAGAAAAATACAGTATGCAAACGAACTGCATAATTTTTATAAAAATCAAACTAGGTATGTATTCCTGGCCATAAATAATATTTAATAGTTAGTAATTCTATTAAAGATAATGCCATTTGATTTGGTTTGTGTATTACTTAAAAAAATGATCCGCATCTTGTTTACATTATAAAACCTTTAGCCAACAAAAAACGAACATAGTTGAAAGCTTGGAGCGAGCTCTTAAGGCTGATGGAATTATAGAAATACGTTGGGGAGATGGTTCTGAAAATTACAAGAATTATTATCGAATGGGTCAAGAACGCTTACTTGAGAAAGAAAAAGCTCACCTTAAAGCTGTAATTGTTGGCAGAACGTTGCTACAGGACCAGTTATATCATACTACGAAACTTGGTACGCTAATATCACTTGCTCTTCATCACGTAATGGGAATATAAAAGGATAGATTTGTGAAATTAAATTATATATTATTATAGGCCATAAAGCTAGCAAGAAACTCAAATCATCAATTACCAATGTCAGAACTACTGCTATGCCCATTTTAAAGAGATATAATGATATCTGTAAAAAACTTGAAAGATATGAAGATGTTCGCAGTTACAAAGATATTTGTAACTTGAAAAGTGATTTCTGGGACTTCGAAGTTGACACAGTTACATTTCGCGTGCTTCGAGAGCATATGAATAAAAAACGTGCTCAAGAAGAAATAGATATAATTAAGGTACTGTATATTTCATATTGTTTAGTATTATATACTTGGTATATAATAGGTATAGTCAATGTATAAACTAACCTTTGATTATTTAGATTGAAGAAATCCGTGTAAAAAGATATGCGATGCGGCAGTGTCAGGCATTGGAAACAGCCGTAAAAAAATTCCATAGGCAAGAAGGAACGAAGGTTTTATTATACTACCGTTTATTAGATGCTGAAGACTTTTACTTGAGAGTATATGGTTATCATTATAACCGAGGTGAATCTTTTGTTATCCCTGGTGAGACACATTTATATGAAGCTTTTGATGGTGTCGATGATAATTTGGAAGGTGTAAATAATTATAATGAAGGAACTGAAGATGAGGATAATATCAATGATGAAGATAGTGGAGCTGACGAAACCGAGAGCCAGGATGATGTTCAAGTAGATAGGGTTGCAGTGGACCGTTTATACGAAGAAATTGAGAATGAGGAGGAGAAGGATGATGAAGAAGAGAACGAAGAAAATGTTGATGTTAATGCTGATATATGTTTTTAAATAGGGATCCCTATGCTCATGTATATACATTATTTATTATTCGTATGCCCTTTTATTTTTTTTCCTGTACTTGCACTTGCTTATGTTTATTTTAGTCTTTTTTATGCATTTTATACATTTTTTATATGTAGTTTGTCTTTTAATATGTATGTTTATATAACTATCCCTGCTTCATACCCTATATATTTTTCTAAATGTAATTGTTTTATTATATATTACAGTCATTAGTAGCATACATGGAAGTTTAGTTTAATAGTTGCAAATCAAAAAATTAACCACAGGTTGGGCGGGCTATGAAAGTTAAGACTTCATCAACAGTGCATTTTTAAGCAGTGAATTCTTAGCAGATTGGTATCCTAAGCGCCTTTCTGAGCCCAATTTGGTGCGTAACTCAGAAGCCTAAGGTGAAAGACAACAGCTTGTTCTGAGTTTTTGTATTTTATTTTCAACTTGATAAACGAGAAAAAGAAGTCATTATTAGAGGTTTATGGGCAAGTTATTGTCCACAAAAGACAGGTGTATTTATTTGCAGTACGCCACCCATAGAGCTACACATGGCGAATTTATATTCAAGATTACTATTCCTAACCTCATCATTTATATTTCAAGTAAAAAGCAACAGCTAGCTTTGTCATACACATCCAGAAAATGACCTCAGATTGCAACGCGTTTTAACCATTAATTATAGCATACCTTAGTAATCGTAAATAATGAATGGCTTGTGATGATAAATACTACACTATGTATAAAGTGATTATATAAAAATATGGTCTATTTATGATTTATATTCTGATTTGTTATCTATTTTATATATCCCTATTAAGTATGTCATAAAAAACTGTAACGCCCCGCTTAAACAATCTAGTAATTTGGTTATCATCGTTCTATCACCAGGTAGAATATTATCACCAAATACCAACCTAGTTGGCTGGTCAGTTTTGCAGTATTCATAGTTAAAGATTGGTATAATGTTTCTACCCGCATTATTCTAATGTTTATGGATACGTACATGAGGAAACAGCAACTAAACAGTAATGTTCTGGCGGTTAATAATACCATGCAACGAATATTTTAATATGTCAAATATCCCACTTTTTATCTTAGCTACCTGCTTGGTATTTGGTCTTGTTTTCTAAGGAATGCATCATACTGCACATAGGAGTCACTATCAAAATATTAATATGATTGAAATCTATTGCTAAGTATATATAATGATTTTCATGACTAGAGAATTATTTAATTATGAGAAGCATTAATGTTGTAGGCTAAAAAATGATGGCATTTAGGACCCGCCCTATTTTTTTTGAAAATTTGGGCCACGGTTTTTCTCTTTCGACTTTTTTTATTCGGTATGCTTGTTGTCCTGTCAAAACGGATCGCTTTACCACGACTACCACCACAGACATGGATCCATTGTGTACGATGTTATTCAACAACGAAGACATTACCACAATACCCTGTGCGGGTACGATTTGCACCTAGTCCCACAGGATATTTACATTTAGGTGGACTTCGAACAGCTTTGTTTAATTACTTGTTGGCGAAAAAGACTGGTGGTGATTTCATTTTACGCATTGAGGATACAGACCAAGTAGGAATTCAAAGAGTTTTTTGTTTTGTTCTTGACGAAAAATTGGCGTTATAAGGACTAAATATTCATAATAGAGTCGATTGGTTCAAGGGGCAACTGAAAAGCTTATTTCTGTATTATCATGGTCTGGTATTAAAACGGATGAAGGTAAATAACATTGAACCCCGTCTTTTTTTTTTTTGATGCTTGCTGTCAAAACCGAAAAAAAAAATCAATAACAATCTTTTTAATAAGGACCTACCTCGGGCGGACCCAATGGACCTTATGTACAGGTAATAAAAGAAATAACAACGACTCGTCGTGTGTGTGTGTGATGAATTGGAGGAATTCTCGTATCAATGACTTATACCATTATTTAGTCAGAACGAACAGATATATATCGTCAACATGCCGATCAATTAATTGAGGTAAAAAAAAAAAAAGAGGAATGCGAGTTAGATATTTGGATTACTGATACCAAAAATATACATTTGGTTTATTTTAGAGTGGACATGCTTATAGATGCTTTTGTACACCGGAACGGATAGATCGGATCCGAAAAGTCGGGTTAAAACATGGCAACCAAATTGGATACGATCGACATTGTGCCCATTTAAGTGAAAAGGAAATCAATGAAAATATGGAGAAAAAGTTACCTTTTACTGTTCGAATGCGAGTAAGTTTATTACATTTTATGAGGAAAAAGGTGAAAGATCGATTGAAACTTAATGAACATTGTCTTCAAATGAATAGACACCGGAAGGAGAAACCAAAGTTAATGATCTTGTGCATGGTCAAGTCAAATTTAGTAATCGACTTTTGGATGATGGTATTTTATTAAAAAGTGATGGATTTCCTACCTATCATTTAGCCAATGTAGTGGATGATCATATGATGGGAATTACACATGTATTAAGGGGGGATGTAAGTAATCATTATTCTGAATTATGAGAAATAATAAGCAGACCATATTAATGAATGAAAAATAATGATAGGAATGGTTACCATCAACGCCAAAACATTTAATTCTTTATAACGCATTTGGTTGGAAAGCACCTCAATTTGCCCATTTACCCTTATTGATGAAACCAGGAGGTGGAAAATTATCCAAGCGATCCAATGATGCTTATGTTGAGCATTATATTCAAAAAGGTTATTTTCCAGATGCATTAAACAATTTCGTTGCTCTTCTTGGTTGGAGTGTTCCTGCAGGAGAAAGTGAAATTATTCCATCCATGGATGAATTAATTGAAAAGGTAGGTATTTTCCCTTTTTAAGGACCATTCGATTTACTAAACCTGTATATCTTTTAATTTAGTTTGATGTCAGTAATTTAAATGACTCTCAAGCTGTTGTGGATGTGGATAAATTGGGTTGGATCAATAAACAACATTTATTGAAACGAGCAGAAACAGAAAAAGGCATTTTGGAAATGGCCAATTATTTACAACCCATTGTACAGGAAACATTTGAAGAAAAGTATGGGTTTTTTTATATGTTCAAATGATCACTCTTTCTTTTTACATATGTATATAAAATGATGGTTTTAATTAATATAAACATTTGTGTTCATAATCATTCTATCTAGATTACAATGTATCGATCCAGAACAAAAATATTCCTATAGATTAGAAACAGATTATATTGGCAAAGTGATTGAAGCTGTCAAGGTAAGGTGGATAAGAAGAATGAGGAAGATGTATTCAACAATAGACTGATTGTCATTTTTTTTAGGAACGGATTCGACTTGTTCATGATGTCCCTGAATTATGTGAATACTTTTTCATTGAACCAGATTATACTACAGAAGATGCAAATACTTTGAAAAAGAAATTAAAAAACAAACCAAAAGGTAAGATTATTTCTTGATGGAGGAATTTACTACCCAGAGTGGCCTTAAAGAAAGCTTGTAAAATTAACTCCTATTTCTTTTTTTATTTGATATGACAAGATATTGTTTTCTCAGATGAAGCACGGCAAGGACTTGAATCATTAGAAACGTTTGATACAGCTTCAATTAATCAATATTGGCAAGACATGGCAAGCCAACATGAGGTGAATTATAACCGGATTATGCCAGTATTACGTTTCGCAATGACCGGAAAAGGAGTGGGTACATCGATCCCATTAACGATGGAAGTCTTGGGAAAATCAACATGTTTAGAACGACTTGATAAATCTCGTAATTACTTGTAATTTAATAAAAAAAAAAACAAGTTCATTGTAATGATCCGATTACTGCTCTTCAAAAACCTGTTGGGTTAACTTGACCAACTTTTTTTTTGATTGCCACACACGCAAACTTAAAATAACCCCGCTTTGTTCAGGTCGCCTGTCAACGGACAAGTTTATTTTTTCGTTCTTTCCTTTTTTTCTTCTTTTTTCATACCAACTCAATCATGAAGACAGTTACTTGTACAGCTCCCGTCAACATTGCAGTGAGTATATTTTTTTTAAAACGTGTAAAAATACAATGGAGCGTGTAAAGTGAAAACAGAAGACAATGACGAGAAAAAAAGAGGTACCTTTTTTTATTCACTGGATTTTACTTCATTTGTGTCATCAGGTCATCAAATACTGGGGCAAACGTGATACCGAACTCATCTTGCCTACCAATGACTCTTTGTCGGTGACATTGTCCCAAGATATTTTGCACAGTAAGACGACCATCTCGGCTAGCAAGGAATATACCCAAGATCGTCTTTGGTTGAATGGCAAAGAAGAAGACATTACCAAGAACAAACGCATGCACAATTGTTTCCGTGAAACGCGCGCTCTTCGTCAAAAGATGGAACAAGCTGATGCCAGCCTTGAACCCTTGTCGACTTACAATGTGCGTGTGTGCTCTGAAAACAATTTCCCTACAGCTGCTGGTCTTGCTTCGTCTGCTTCCGGTCTTGCCGCTTTAGTTTATACTTTGGCTCAACTTTTTGATCTTGATGTTACTGTTTCTGAATTATCACGTATTGCTCGTCAAGGTTCAGGCTCTGCTTGTCGATCCTTGTTTGGTGGATTTGTTGCATGGGAAAAGGGAGAAGCCAAGGATGGTTCGGATTCGATGGCTGTTCAAGTCGCACCTGAATCTCACTGGCCTGATCTTGAAGCTTTGGTATGTGTGGTCTCGGATGCTAAAAAGGGAACTTCTTCTACCGAAGGTATGCAACACACGGTCCAAAGCAGTCCCTTGATGCAGGAGCGTCTTAATATTGTCCCTGGTCGCATGGAAGGTATGAAAAAGGCTATTTTGGAACGTGATTTCCAAACCTTTGCTGAATTGACCATGCGCGACTCCAATCAATTCCATGCCGTTTGCCTCGATACCTATCCACCCATCTTTTACTTGAACGATACCTCGCGTGCCATCATTCGTCTTGTTCATGCTTACAACAGCACTTCCCCCGATGGCAAACTCAAGGCCGCTTATACTTATGATGCTGGACCTAACGCCGTTATTTATGCTCCTAAGGAAAATATGCGTGAAATCATTCAATTGATTTCTCATTATTTCCCTGGTCAAGATGCTGCTACTTATTTCACCGATCCTTACAATGTCATTGCTGATGCTCCTCTTGGTCAAGATTTTGTTCCTCAAGATCATGCTACATTTAATGAGAATGTCATTCCTGTCTTTGCTCCTGGTAGTGTTAGCCGTTTATTGCATACCAAGGTCCATGATGGTCCTCGTGTTTTGACTTCGGAAGATGATTCATTGTTGAATGCTGAAGGTTTGCCAAAGCGTACTGTATAAAAAAAAAGAGTTGTTTTTTTGCCTCTCTTCCTCCATCTTCATATTATTCGTGTCTACTTGTTTTTTTTTCTCTTCTTTTACGTTTATAGTTAATTGTACGTCTTTTTTTTCTATATTATCCATTTAATCACCCATATTGTTTTTCTGTTTGGAATAAAGCATCCATTTGTTGTTTAGTCCGCTTATCTTACATTTGAATAGATTTATATGGATTATACATTTTATTATTGTGGAATCCCATGTTTGGATGGTAATGGATGACAATGATGTGATCGTGGATCATTTGTGTTTACATTAAAACATATATCATGCCGAACCGAGCCGATCTTTTTTTTTAGTTGATTTCGGCACTACGGGATATACCTACTCTACTACTCTTTTTTATTATTTTGAGATTTATTTTAAACTGTAATCAATTCATGCGATTAAATTGTGTTGTCCACAATTGAACGGGATAATAATGATGAACACTCTATTATTATAAAGCAACAAGCAACAACAAAAAAAGATTGCATTTTTTTTATATATAACAGCCAATCTTAGGGCTTTAACTGATATTTATTTTCCAAGATCAAAAAAAAAGAGAGAGAAAGAAGAGAGTATTTAAAGATTTCTTTTCTTTTTTTTTTCTACTGAAGGTCTTGGGAAAGCCAGTCATTCAACATATCAAGAGCATGTTCAGGTTGATCATAAGGAACCATGTGTCCAGCACCAAAGACACGCAAGAAAGCGAAACGGCCATCCTCAGTCTTGCGAAGTTCACCAGCTTCCTTTCCAGTAATATGTGAAATCCATTCGGTATCTTCAGCAGCAGCAAATTCTTTACCACCACTCCAAGGTAATTCAACAGTCCATGCCTTATTACCCATCCAGTTACAAATATAATCGGCATCACCGGCATAAATAAGAACACGAATACCATCTTCAAGCACAGGTGGCAACTCATTTACATAAGGACGCATCCAATCACCAGCCATCTGTGTTTATAAAAAAAAAACCCCAGAGAAATGTAGTAGATTGTGAGAAGATAAAATACATACTTACATCTTTAACATATAAAAATAGTAGATATATATATTATATACTTACGTTGAATCGGAAGTTAATTTGCATATTACAACTTTCATATTCGCTTACTTGAGCACCCACTGCCTTTTTGATTTCTTCGCGATTCAAATACTTTTGAACACTTCCAATAATTTCATAACAAAGATCACCACCCTTACACTTTTCACGAACATCATAAGGATTCATGCCAGTTTGTTGATAAGGTTGGATTTGATCCTTGTTACATTTCATGGCTGCGGGAAGACATTGCCAAACATTTTGTGAATTATAACAATTTTCAATCAAAGTAGCGCAAGCAGGATATTGACGATCCATTGCATCACAGGTGGATTGAGAAAGCACGGGACCATAAGAATTTTCACACGCCATCTTGGAATAATACTTGTATTGAATAAGAGGATCCGTTAAACCATTACCAATCAATAAACTCTTCAAATTGATGGTCGATAAGGTGGATGCATATTCATGAAGACTGGCGGTAGTAAATTTACCCTTATTGTTACGGTTTAACTCGCCTCCGATAGCAGGAATGTAATGACCAGCATCTATTGAATAGCATTCGTAAATATATAAGGAAATAAAACCCTGTTTGAGAAATTGAGGCTCTTCTGCGGGGATTTTTTTTTTAGTATAATCCTTCTTTTTTAAAACAAAGCAAACAACTCACATGACTCGCCAGCAATATGGAAGTCCAATGCTGAGTACTCTGAGAATTCTTTAAAGAATAATTGAAGGAAAGCATAAACATCCTTGGCAGCAGCTACAGTATTCGAAGCACCTCCACTACCATAGGAATAACCAACATTAAGAGGCTATAAAATAATAATAATCAGTATCATATGTGTCAGATACAAAAAAAAACCACATTTGATCGGAAACCCAACGTATCTATGGTGACAACAATAACAATGACGGATTTTTTTTTCTTTATATATACCTGATCCAAAAAGATGACGCTTGCATTACTGTTCCAAGAATACTTGTTGATTGAAGTATCATCACCTGCTTCATTTACAACGCATGGTCCCAACTCCATAAACAAACCAGTCAATGAAGAACAACCTGGACCACCATTTAACCATAAAACAACAGGATCAGTTTCAGGTTTGTTACGTGATTCAAAGAACCAAAAGAAAAAGTGTTTATCTTGTTCTACATCGAGATAACCACTAATCTGTTTTATAGATTCATATATTATTATTCCAACTCAAGACATTCAACATTCAATACAAAAGAGAGATGCCAACAAACCTGTTTGACATCAGGATCACATAAAGAAGGTCGCTTATAACGCATAGCATATTCAGGGAAAGCAGGATGAGAAAAGGCCTTGAAACCATCATCTTTCTCTTCAGAACCAGGGAATGATACCTTGGGGAACCAATCCTTGAATCCTTCTTGAACGATATCATGAGCGTTGCGCCAAGAAGTAGTAAACCCATCGACACTTTGTTGAATAAAGTTAGGGTCTGCAGATACAGTATTTCCTGCACATGCTAATAAAGCTACTGCAGCAGCTGTAGTTGTAGTTAAGAATGAGAATGAAGGCATTCTCATTACAAAAGAAGAAAAAAACGGGAAATGAGGAATAAGATAAAAAAAAAAGTATAGAAAAAAAGAAAAAGCGACGACGACAATCGCGCTTAATACTTATTTTTTCTCGTTACGTGTCCCCCAGTTTTTTTTTTCTTTTCAGGTTCAAGTGCGTCGGGATTGTTTAGTAGTGCAATAGCGCATTGTTGTTTGGTGGGAAATAAATTTAGCCAATCAGGGTACTTGTACACATTAGGAAGTAAGGTGGTGCACCATTAATGTTTGCACAGACCACGGCAGTTTATATTATCATTTTATGCAATAATCAAGAAAAAATAATAAAAAGAGATTTCAACGAGCAATATATACATTTCGTTGATTGACATGAACAAAATTTCTTTTGGGATGTAAAAAGCATGGTCATTTTTTTAGTTGGAAATAGAGAAAGTATGGAATATTATATATAGATTTCAAAGGTTGTAAGGGATCAATTTACTCCGGTAAGTATCAGAAGCTCATGTAAACAAGAAAAAAGAGTTTCATAATTTTTATTGAATCAATAATGTTTTTTTTTGTGTAAATTATAAATTTTTATTATACAACATCCAACGGCTTTATAATACTCTTCCCCTTGTATTTTTTTTATTACTGGATTTGATAGTAACAGATATCATTAACAAAATTTCATAGAGGATGACATACTGTGCAGAAGGTTCATGCAAACTTTCTGTCAAATAACATAAATCAATGAATGCGTTCATTTGATAATTATCACTTTTTATGTGACACCAGCACAAGTTTTCTTTTTTTATCTCCATAAATCGTGATAATTGTTGAAGCTGTTCAGAGATTACATTGAAATATTTTTCTTTTATGAAAACATTATTGTAACTTTTATTAGCATAAAATGATGTTCTATTGTATACGTCTTCACCTGTTCCATTTATTTGGATAGTCATGCACAAGCAATGATTGTCTTTATCATCATCATCATCGATATCGTCAGGATCTGGTGGCAGATTTTCTTTTCGTATATATGATACATGTTGCGTATTTCATGTTGCCTCTCTTCTTTATTGTCTTGATTGATACATAATTGGTCGTACCATATATATTTGATGTTGAATTGGTGACATATTTGCTGAATGATGCCTTCAAGTTTGACGTGTTGGATTGTTTTTGTCAAGTAGCAATTTTTATTCTCCATGGTTTTGAAAACTTGATATACTTTCTTCAGCTTTTCACTTTTATATATCTTGTACTCCGGAATAACCATACGTATCAGGAAAAATGGTAGTTTCATAAGAAATAATTTGATGTTTCCCTTCATCTATTTGCTCATATTTTCACGTGACTCTATCAAGCATTTAATATGACAATGAACAGTTGTAACTTTCGTTGACTTGGGATCCCTAGATTACTTCCATATATCAGTGATATGAACAAGTTTGGTAGGCATAATATATGTTTTGGGCAAATAGTTGAGACTTTTTTAGGTGGTTGGGAATATTTGATGGGTCCTTTTGCTTCTGGACCAGGAGAATATTGTTCAGTCTCGTAGGTGATATACATTTTTTCTATGATTATATATTAAATAAGTTTGTTAAGTTAGTTTCAATATATTGAAATAAAAAAGATGGTGTTTTACTCACAGTAATCAAGATTACTATTTGTAGGGCTGCAATAGTAATAACACGAACAGTGTATGATGGACGGTGGCAACCACTATTGAACGTTCCCATAAACTCAAATTAAGATACTTTTTGTCAAATAAAGGTACGCAAGAGCTCTTCTTGTAAGGATAGGATGGAAGTGATGGTGGTGATAGATAGAAATTGAAAAATAAAAAGTAATCAAAGAATAGTAGAAAATCGATAAAAATCAAGTAAGGCTTACAAACAACTAAGCCAAAACTCTAAAACACTTGAATCATCGACTGTCTTTAGTTTAAGTAGGCAAAGGATAAGAAGGAGTTTTACTTTTTTGTCATCGAATCAGCAACCAAGAGAATATGAATCCCTTTGTATCATATTCCTTGTTGTAGTATAACATCTGCTTCTGAACAACTATGAAGCAATATAAGAACATAGAAAGTGGTTAATAAGAAAGATAAAAGCCCAACTTCGTTCCATTTGTATTTCTATGGGTAATACAATAACGCAATTTATATTACGTATGGATTTTACCATATATCCCCAAGACTGCTCCTCGTCTAAACAACTACTGTTAATAAATCACATAAAATTATTATTCACCACGCAACTATTTCAAAAAAAAAGTTATAATAAATACGTGCAAGTTTAAAACAAACAGTGATCTTTTATATACTTGAGACTTTTTAATAATTGTTTCTTACAGAGTGAACAATGTATTTTTGGCATTAACACCTCATAGGATTCGATTGTGTTGCCTTATTTCAATATAAGCCATTATTATTCAATTTTCTCAATCATGGTCATATGTCATCTTATCTAAATTGCTACTAGAGAAGATGGCATTCTCTAAAGTAAACCAGTGGTAACACAGTTCTATGCCTGATAGAATAATAATGGAAATATGTTAGTGTTGTTATATTAAAATGGGAACAATAATGAGATCCTTCCCATGACTTCCTTTCTGATATTTGGTGACGATGATGATGATCTAGATATTAAAAAAAGACGACGACATGTCAATAATCTAGATTGTATGTACATTAAATGCCGCGGCTGCTGCTTATTATTACAATAAATAATATTCGGTTAAACGAATAACTCCGAGTCTTATATATGTACTAACCAGTACAAATTGTTTAGCTCGTGTTTTTCCTGACAACTTTTATAATAAAAAAATGTTCTGATGTTGAACGACAAACACATGGTTTTAATAAAAAAAAAAGATCGTATCAGGTCATGCTTACAAATACGTTCCTTTATCTTTATTATGATTGATATTCGAATATTTCTTTATGGTTATGGTGATGGCGATAATAATGAAAATCGATCAAAGTAAATAGGATTTCTTTATCTCTTAAGAATTTAAATAATCGTGAAAAAAGACGAGGAAAATCCCATCTAAAAGTTTTGATGTGACACAAATCTTCTTTTTCTGACAATGAAAATAACTATACTTTGTGTCACCTTACCACGATTATATTTATATATGTCCCTTTTTTTTTTTTACTCCACAAACACTTCTTCTTATTCCTTTTTTCTCCTTTCCTTTTCATATATCAAAATGGGATTCACACTTTGGCCCGGAATTTACGTCCCTGACTGGAACCTTTTAACAGGTGGTGCTACAGCATATGGTGCACTTATGGGTTTAACATCCATCCTTACAGAAAAACAAAGTCCTATGGCCTACTCCAAATTTGGTAGTATTGTAGGTGTCAGTCAACTTCCAAGCAAGATTGGCATGTTTATTATTTATATCCCCAGTGTGATTGTTGCTATTCTTAACCGAAATGCAAGCGATGTCACTCGTTTTCAAATCATCAATGCCGTCACTTTTATCCATTTTATGAAACGTGTCTTGGAAGTTGCCTTTGTTCATGTTTACAGTGGTACCACCGATCTTAAAACCTCTGTCACCATTGCTGCCACCTATGCTACTTCGGCCGCATTGAACTTGGCAATTGTTCGTCGTATGCCTACTTCCACTTTTACCCGTGGTTTCTACATTGCTGGTTTGACCTGTTTTATTATTGGTGAATTGGTCAATGGATATCACCATATTCTTCTTCGTCGTTTGCGTACTCAATCCAACAAGGAAACTTCCAAGATCAACGAACTAAAGGAACAAGGAGAACGAAAGAAAAAGTACTTCCTTCCCCGCGGAGGATTGTTCAACTACGCTGTGACACCTCATTACGCTGCTGAACAGCTTAGTTTCCTTGGTATCATGCTTCTCAGTCAAAATACAGCTTCCATTGCTGTCAACAGTTTTCCATTTATTTATTTGACCATTCGTTCCAAGAGCACTTATGAATGGTACAAGACTCGCTTATCAGATGATGAAAGGAAGGAATTACAAACTCGTAAAAAGTTGCTTCCTGGTCTTTGGTAATCTTTTGAACCTGAATAAAAACCTTTTTGTGATACCTTAAAAAAATTACAATCACCGCACTTCTTTTTATATTTTGTGATTGGGAATGGGGGATCATGGAAAATGTGATATATAAATAAATGCTGGTTTTAATCTAGATTGACAGATGCTTCCCAAAATTGGGATAGGGTATAAAATATTATCCATTCATAATTTTGACAGCAGTAGCTGTTTATTATATATGGCACACAATTCACACACGCAGAATCATGGTATAAAATGAACCTTTTTTTTTATTAGGTGCGATATTGAATAATTTTGGAGGTTGCATATGGAAAACCATCCATTCCAGATCTACTTTGAAAAGGAAGCTTGCCGAGGCAGCACGCGAAGGTGCTATCACCCCACTCATTTATCGGATAATTACAGCCCTCTTCTAATAAGGTTGAAAGAAACAAAGCATTTTTATCATATTAATAGTATAATAGTAATAGTACTGCTATAAAGATCAAATTACTCTCGTACCATTTATATTTTTAATAGTGCTTGTATTATGACAATATTATAACTGTGTTAACAAAGATTGAAATTCAAAGAAAATGAGAAGATGCTGTTATATATAATATATGATAGGAATGAAATAGTGAAAAACATGTAATAGTAGAAAGCAAGAGAAAAATAATACAAAACAAAGCTTTTAAAATGAGACAGATTTCATTAGTTGCTGGTATCTTGGCTGCTATCTTGATGGGTGTCGTTGTTAGGATTGCTAACGTTGGAATCATCACTATCTAGACTGTCTTTATTATGTATATCCTTTTCAGAAGTTTTGGCTTTTTCATTTCTTGCTGTACCACCGTTACTAATTGGGTTTCGTTTACTGGGCAAAAAACACGGGGGAATGATAATGTTATCAGAAGTACCAAAGTCAATGTAATTGCCGCTTTTACTAATGATTCGTAATTTGCTGCTGGTAGATAATTTTTTTCATAAGTAAATAATTCGACAGAGCGTTGTAAGTCTTGGAATAAGGTCCTCCATTTTTGGGGGCGGTTCATTCTATATACATAGTTGTGTGGACAATCCAAAATATGTGGGAGCATTGACACACCTAGATGGGCTTTTTCTTTCGTTTATTCTAACTATCTTACTGCATGTTTTTACTACTATATTGCTTCCTAGTCGTTCGGCAGCAGTGAATCAAAAATTCAACGGCATGATTAGAAGAATTCATATCATTCCAATTCATTTCTTTTCTAAATCGTTCACATATAAGCAAATATAACTCAATATTAATATATGAGTTGGGCTGACGATGATCTTTAAAGTTTTGGCTTAGTGACTTGAAATATGTCACACAAGTTTTAGTATATTTATAAAGCGTGATTTTTTTTTCTGTTCTTCTTTACTCTGTGTATTAAAAAGATACCATTTTCGTTTTTCGTTTTCTATTTACCACTTCCATCACTGCCCTTCATTTGACAGAAAATTCTTAAAAGAGCGCGTATTTACTACCATTAAAATCCATCATCACTGTATACTCTCTTGCAATTTTTTAAATAGTACCATTCGTTTCTTTATCTGTGAGTAAATACCTCTCTTTTTTAATTTCTATCTATAACCATTGAAACTAAATTGTCAAAACCATTCAATATAATCATAGAAACAATGTATATAGCTTACAAGACGGCTCAATATTCTTTTAAAGGCAAAAAGAGAAAATTCACCAAACGTGTAAAACCACTCATAACAATCCCTAATGATTTGCCTAAACCAGACTTTATGCCTACAAAACTTGTTCGTATTTCTGATATGAAAGTAGTCGATGGATCTCAAGTCAAAGAAGGTTACTGCGCATTATCGTATTCATGGAATCAGTCTGGATCAATTTTTTATGGTCCTTTTCGCAATAAACATGTACGTTTTGATATAGGAAAACACAAGATTATTCGGCCAAATGGTAATTATGAATACGTCAAATTCGAAGGCATCATTCAGCAAATATATCAACAATTCAACATCAAATATATATGGTACGACCAAATGTGCATTAATCAAGACAATAAAAAAGAAAAACAACATGAAATACGCAACATGCATCAAATGTACGAAAATGCTTATTGCACTGTTGCACTTGTACCTGATTACTCTCATAAAGTACAACATTTAAATGTAAGCAAACAACAATATTTCAAACGTTGATGGACTTTAGAAGAAGCAATAAAGTCAAAAAGATTATTATTTGTCGGAAAGGATAGACATGAATGGGGATATCAGATTTCAACCCATAATGCAGTATCTATTTTACTTAAGCCATTGTCACAACTCAGTGTATCACAAATTCTATACCATGCACATCAACGAACAAGCACCAATGAACACGACCGTGTCTTTGCTCTCATACATCTTTTCCCAGAATTCATTGACCATAAAGATGAGCCTCACCCAATCAAGGAGTTAATAATTCGACATTTTGGTGGACTTTCCTCGACCAAAAATAGTATCAACAAGATTCGTATCGATTATGGCCAACAGTATGAGGATTTGATGATTCAATTTTATGGTCTTTTAGCAAAAAAAGACCTGAGTATTTTGTTTTTCAGAAACAAAATTAATTATAAATCAAAAATCAAAAAGTACGAATTTTTACTATCATGGACCGGTGTTAATGGTAAACACTGGAGACTTAGTATAACGAACTCATTTCAAAATTACGATATAATTGGAAAAACCATGAATGTTACAACTACTTATGTTACAAACAACCAATCCAGCAATGATGACAATTTAGCTATACGAGAAGAAGATATACCGACAATTCCTGACGATATCAATGATAGTGGTGATAAACGAAAATATCGTTTGTGCATACTTATTCAACTATCTGAAACAAATGAAATGAAAAGAATCGTATTGGATCATTATGGTCACTATTGGAAGTTTGATGGAAAATCATTTTTCGATGAAATCTCTAAAGAACTTCAACAATTATCAAGATTCATGGAGATAAAAAAGGAAAACTTGTGCTGGTGTAACAAAAAAAGTGATGTTTATCGAATGACTGCAAGGATTAATTTTGATGATTTAACAGTCAGTTTGGATGACCCTTCTGCACAATATGTCATCCTTTCTGAAATTTCGTTTAAAAATGGAAGGTTTTGCTTCTATCCCGTCATAAAAAAGGCACAAGGAGAAGAATTCTATAAAGCTATTGGATGTTGTTTCAAAAAAAATAATGAAGATTTTTTCTCTAATTGTAATTTACCCAAACAAACATTTTTAATTCAGTAGTAAACAATGATCTAAATAAATAGTTTATATATATACGTAATTACTAAATTTATGTTCATTTTTAAAATATCACACCTCGGAATTCAGCGGGAAGTATGTTGATTATTCGATAAATTGATCATGAGTGTTACATGTTTAATAAACAACATTGTTCGTCAATGACTGGAGGGGTGCTCTTGATGAAAATCCTGATAAAGTCAACAACTACATGTTAGGAATAGTCGAGTTTTGAGTGAGCATGCAAATGTGTGGTAATGATTTTTTCTTTGAATCATAATTGAACCAATTCAAGCAACATCAAAGAGCAAACCTTGCAACGCACCTGATTAACACAATGTCACAGCCAATATCAAGAATTACCTAAGGTTTGTCCATCACTGTCACCAACCAAGAAGTATTATAATTAAACAAGAAGGAAAATAATTGAAAATCTAATGGTTACAAATAACATAGTGGTGTTGCTCAATCATGTAATAACCTAAAATATCTCAGCGGTAGTAGGACACTTAAGTCTTAAGCTTTTAAAAGTGCTACTAAGTCCTACTGAGAACAGTATCAAAAAGGATTTATTAACAGAACGATAAAAACATTTCCTCCTTTTTTTCTCCCATATTTCAAATTCAAAACCTTCCAATAATAACTCACCAATAAGAATAATATGATTACTAGTATCCAAGCAACATGATATTACCACTATGGCGATCGCCTTCACTTGTAAACAGGCGTGAAATAAGAAACCAAGCTTTGAACAATAAAGAAGTATTATATTTCTGAAGATACTCGAATATAGACAACTAGCTAGCATGGCAATTGCGCAACTACTGGAACGATTTCATTTTTGATTTCATTTAATCCTCCCTTTGTAGAATAATATACATATATAAGAAAATGTATAAGTAGATGTACTAGAAAAGAAAATAAAAAGAGAGCTGCTTACCGATCACAGAATGCCCGTCATTGAGTGTTCTTTCATCACAGGCTTAACTCTTTCTCTCGCTGCAATTTAAGGTCAAAAAGGCCTTGTGACCAAGATTATCGTACGTTTACTTAATGGTCAAATCGTATTCCAAATTTATAACTTTTTTTAATTGTATCTGTAGATTTTGTTTGTATCGAAGAAAATGGTTCAAGATAAAGTCATCTGAGACTTTATTTGCTATTGTTGTAGACTTTTGTAATACGGGAGAGACTTGAGCGCTTTGCTTTTCGTTTACTTTTTATCTTTTTGATAATGAATTCAAAAGGACTTCAGCCAGTCTTGGCCAATGTACATGGAATTCCATTTTTTTTTATATATAAATAAAATCTATATATATAATTTACTAATTAATATTTACTGCACATTATCATATTCCTGTGATCAATCTGGACAAATTATAAAGGATAAAATTGCTGTAAAATTTGAGCAAATCGATGAACATAAAAATCATTTCTTAATTATATAGTTGCATATATATATAACTTTGGACCAATGAATGATAATCACTACTTTTCCGAACAATTGGAGACAACAAAGTCTAAAGTCATCATTCAACAGAAACGTCGACAGTTTAACATCAAATATATATTATGGTATAACCATATGTGTACCAACTTACATGATAAAGAAGAAAAGAAGCGTGAACTAGTCTATTTAAAAATGAAACATATAAATATATTAAAGCCATCACATTTATACTGCCTGATTATTATAAATTATTTTTTTTCTAAATACCAAGGATGTTCCAATGTTTATGAACTTTAGAAGAAGTATTAAAACGAAGAAAAGATTGCTTTTGTCAGCAGAGAAATTTATACGTGAGTAGAGAAATCACAGGTAAGTGTCAGCAAAATTCTATACTATGAATGTGCACCAACGAAACAAGCACCAAAGATCACAATTGCGTTTTCATGAAAGAAAAAAAAGTCGATCGATTCTCAGGAGAGTTAAAAAATTACCAAGGTGTATGGAGATAAAGAAGCAAAAATTGTACTGTGATGTGCATGGGGAAGAGACGAGTTTTTAATCTCTCCACTTTTTGATTACATTGTTCAACAGAAGGTGTTTTTATGGGCGATGGTTCTTTTGCACAATATGCGATGTTTTTTTTAAATTTCGTTTTTAAGATAATAGAAATTGTGTCTTTTAGTACTTATAGAAATACGCTAACCTTGAGGATCCTAATTTATTATATATAATTCGCTACAAATACAGTAGAATCGTTATCACTGAATGTCAGTCTTATTATATATCATTATGCAATTATATATGTATAATCTAATCCAGTATATCTAATCTAATATTTATTCATCCACTTATTTATATGGACATCGATCTAATGGGGGATTGATTGAACATGATGATATTATACAGAATTTATTAAAAATGTATTTATACGTACATTTATTAAGTATCATTATATAAGGAATAATTTCAAGGGTATAATACATAAATTATCCTGTATACAGCTTGTTTATATGAATGATATTGTGTAATATAAAATGCTGATGGAGAAAATACAAGGTCGCCTGATAATCACTACTATATAGGTACGTATATAATACGAAGTACGTCTGCAACAACATCTGTCACTACACGTGGTTTCGATTCATTTTCCTGGAGTAAAACACGAATACGATGACCTAACACCTTATCCGCTGCAATGGTAACTAAATCTGGTGTTAAATAATCCCTTTGAAATAAGGCAGCAAGTGCTCTAGGTAGATGTTGCCCAATTTATAGTAAGTTTTCATGTTGTTTTATCCATTTCATTCCACCATTTTCTCTTCCTCATTATGATCCCATATCTATTCATCCATCCTGCACCAGAAGAGATTTATTGTCCTTACTTTGTGACTAAAACAAATTCTTGTGATGATCTTGCTGTTAATCCACCTTGGATCAATGGATGAGTTCGAATACCAACTACAATATCACGAATATATCGCGTGATATCAATATTGATATGCACTTTGGAGATTTGTGATGCCAGCGCTTTAATTTCCTAAAATACCATAGCAATCATCATCATTGAGGAAAATAAGTTCTAATGTCCTTTTTTTCACTCCTCGATATTGACTTATTTTCACGGATATATGTATATATATATTTGCCTCATTTTTCATCAATGCTGTTCTTCGAACAGGTCCTCTTGGTGTACCAAATGATCCAAATGCATCTTCATCGAAATTATAACTCACAAAAAACCGATCCAACTATGTGTTTTTTAACATGGTATAACATGATATTAGCATGGATGGTTCATTTCTCAACCTCCACTACTCAAAAAAAGTTGTTCCTATACACAAAGAGTAATAGAATTGATTTAACGTACCAATTGAGAAGAGGTGGATGTTTGTCTATAATTTTGTGGTAAAACAGCAATGACAATAAAATAAGGTTTTGGTACAGTATGTCGAGCGTTTGAGATCTTGAGTTCTTTTGCAATAATAAGCTTTTTGTTTTTGTGTGTACAGGAAAGAAGTCAATTCGTTTTTTAATACTAGAATCCAATGTGATATATGCTATATCATTCCAAAAATCATCATAGAAAAGTAGTAAGAGTATATACCTCCAGTAAAGTAGCTTGAACAAGTTCATTTGCATCATCCAATCGCTGAATAATAATAGATTGTGCTAGTTTACCACTAGATGATGTACGTTGTAATGATTCAACAATAGCATAATCAGATTCCTTTCTACTACTACTTGCTGCACTCAGGGTATCGCGTCGATCTGTGGATAAATGGGTATATCGTATATTTTGAGGAGGTGACCGCCGTCTTGTTGGAACAGTGAAATCAATAGGACTGACAGGATGTATACTTCGATTATCTTCATCAAACTATGAATAGGTGAATATGGGCAGTTAGTCCCTTCCCGTTCTTCCTCTTTCTCCATGTGTTGGATATGCATATAGAATAGAGATATCTATCTTTCTTTACATGTTGCCGATTACCCATCGTTTTAAAACTTGGATAAGATAATAACGATGGTCGTGAATCCAATGTTTGCATGGATTGAGTAGGTCTATGTCGATTTGCACTTTCTGGAGGTGGATGTAATGAATCGCCATATATTTTACTGTAAGAACTATTTCGATGTTCAGCTGATTCGTTGTATTCATCACGGGCTGCTGCAAAAAGTGAATGAACTAGATCAGAAGGATTCTGATGTTGGTGACAAACGACATTGGCAGTTGAGAATCCAAATAAACAACGACATATCTGAAGTAAAAGAAAAAGTTTATGGTCATAGTACGTCAGCTATAGGTCGAAAAAGAATATTCAGAGAGAAACTGTTTTTTTTTTTTTTTTTTTTTTACCAAAGTAGCCATTTGAGCCACTTCAGGTAAGCGATGAGGAGCAGCTGTAAGGAGCAAGTGTTTGTCTCGTCCAGAAATAAGACATAATAATACAGATATAAACAAGTCGTTATGAAATGCAAACCCTGCTTGTTTTTTGAGTATAGCTAAACGTTGTTGAATCCATTCTTTCGATGGTTGAGAAGACATGTGGTTTTCGATTTAATTAATATAAAGAGTAAATGAGAGTGAAAGAGAAACAAAAAATGGTCAAGTGAAGGAACATACATTTAATAATGCTTTTATAGTATTACGGACAGGAAAGGAAAGAGTGTGAGTTCCCGTTACACACGCAGCTTTTTATCTATTTGGTTACTTGTTGTTATGGTAAGTGAATAGATCCATTGCATATATTCTAAAAGAAGTTATTTTGTTTTTGACATATGAAATAAAGTTATTTTAATACATCTCCTCTCCTTTCAATAAGGATATTTAGGTATCTATTATCACAAAGATCATGCAGATAAAATAAAAAACATGGAAATATTAAATAGATGTGAAATAAAATAGTATTTTTTTTGGATGAAAAAGTGGTTTCTCTAAAATAACGTTATTATGATCCTTATATTTTTTTTTGTAAAAAAATAACTTCTCGTGAAAAAAAGTACATTCGTTGGGAGATAAGCGAAAACAAAAAAATGAATTATATAATATATCCTCTCATTGCCGACTATCTTCGCTTTGTGTACAAAATGGAAATGCTAGGTGATTATATTTATTTGGGAGGGCTAATAAATAATACAAAGTAGATTGAAAAGTAGAAAAGAGCAAAAGTTAAGTAGTATAAATTAGTATATGATATTCATTTCTGTCAAATAGATAAGCAAAATAATTGTATAATTCAACTTACTTGTACACGATCTTTCTAGACTTAATAGGAGCCCACTTGAAACGCTTGAGCCAGATGGACAAAAGGGTCAAACCTGACAAAATGATAGTAGCCTTCATACCCATCTTCTTACGGTCATCATGTTCGGGTTCAGCAGCCCAAGCCAAGAAAGTACAAACATCCTTGGCCATTTGGGATGTAGTAGCAGGGGTACCATCTTCATATTCAACAAGCTCATCGAAAAGAACACGAGCCATGGCAATAGCACCACCAGGGAAGTAGGGGTTGTAGTTCAAACCTTCACGGACTTCGACACCTCCTGGTGGGTCCATGTAGCCAGTAAGAAGGGCAAAGACATAATCTTCACCACCGTGACGAGCCTTGGTGATTAAAGAAAGATCTGGGGGCAAAGCACCGGCGTTACCAGCACGGGCTTGTTCTTCGTTGGCATATGGTCGGGGCATGTAATCAGAAGGCTAAATCAAAATAAACATGTCATATTTTAGAGTTCAATCCCATATTATATATTGTCATCATCTTCCCGAATATCATCATATTACACAGTAGATGCTTCTCCCTTATATCTCCCCTCTCCTCTTTTTTACACTCTTTTTCATCCAATTTACCTTGCCAGGTCTCATAAACATATCACCGTTGTCATCGGGACCATCTTCATATTCGACTTCTTCAGCCATAGCCTTAACTTCAGCTTCAGAGTGAGAAACACCAATCAAGTTTCTCCAAGCAATACGGTCGAGCGAATGGCATGCAGAGCAAACTTCTCTGTAGACTTGATAACCACGACGGATACTTTTGATTTGTTATTTTTTTATAAAAAAAAGATTAAATCAGTTTCATTTTCTCTTTTTAACCCTGTCATTATCATCCTCTTTTTTTCATCATGATCATATATCCTTATTCGTTCTTGTATTTTTTTATATATGGTGAAAGAGAATGGAGAGTACGTACGAAGCGTGATCATAGGTGCTCATTGGGCCACTATGGGGCCATGGGTGGGATGGAGGGTGAAGACCTTCATCGGCCATGTTAGCAGAGATACCACTGTCAGCATACATATATGCTAAACCAGTAGCGCCAACGATACCAGCAGTAACGGCAGCGACTTGCTTGGGATGCTGAAAAAATAAAAAAAAAAATAAAACACATTGGTCAGTTTTTTGTTTCATTCCGGGGTATATTGGTCCAATCTTGATAAAAATAAAAAATGATCCAATGACCAAACTACATACTTGAGCGGCAGCAGGCTTAGTCGACGCGAAGCGAGCCTAATAATATATAAATATATGTATATATATATTCATTTATTTAAAATGGTTTCCAATGAGTCAGTTTCGATAATTTTGTTGCAAGGATATAATTTCGCGTTGTTGTTGATAATATAAAATAATAACATCGCGTAAAATGTGTGTATGTGTGTGGCGTGATTTATTATTATTATTATTATTTTGTTGTTGAAAATGATATCCACCCCCCGTTCTTTTTTATAAAAAAAAGTATATATATAAAAATATAAAATCGATTAATCAAAATTACCTGAACAGCGGGCTTGAATGCCTGTTGAACAGAACGCTTCGTTGAGGGAGCAATCCGGGAGAACATGAGGTAAAGAGTAGGGAGGAGTAGGGGGTATGTCCAACAAGCAAAGAAGACAGAAAAAAAAAAGCAACAGCCGAGTTGGAGTTTTGGGAGCTTTGGCTGGACAAAAAGAAGGGAAGTTTTTTGTTGACTCTCAAAAATAAAATTTGTTCGTTAGAGCCCCCGCTGTACATTTTTCACTTGCTCCTAGTGACGTGACGTCAACTGCTATTACAAGGAGCGGGGAAAATCATATTGGTCGTCTTGGCCAATAAAATAATACATTGAAACAAAAAAAATGTCAAAAATGAGATTAATGCGTTTTTATGTGAGGCAAAATTCACTATAAGTGTCTTTTTTTTTGTATCATTGAATTGATCTTGTTTTTCTTTATATTGTCACTAACTATTGGTATAAAAAAAGGCTATTGCCGTTTATAAAGTTTTGTTGAAGGAATAAAAGTGTATAAAAAATACGTTGGTGTTTCACATGTCAATAACTAAGCGTATCAAGGCAAATTATACGTAATATGTTGCTTCACAGCCATCATGCTTACGTATATTTTATTATTGAAAAATGCTTAGTGATGGAAAAAGAAGAAGAAAATGGTTACCTGGTAATGGACTTTCAAGAATCGAATCTTTGGCTGGGTCCAAAATACCAGCACAAGATGCTTTTTAACAACAGGCTTTTTGTTCGTAATTTTGACTCAATTTTATGATGAAATATACATGAATAAGCATTTCTTTTTATTCTTATTGCTTAATTTGTTGGCATGTACCTAATATAATAAAATGATTCATTCGATTGTTATACAGTGGACCCCCGAATTTTTCAACCATGGGATTCCTAGTTTCTTATTAATATCATAAACAAGTCGCTCCATATAAAGTCATATAGGCGCGTACTTTTTACCCTCTAATACCAGGCTAGCTAGAAAAACGTAGTGTTTTTAAGGCCCCATCCTTTGTAAACTTGGTTGTCATTATTACTACGTACCATATTCCTACCAGTTATTAGTGATTCCCCACTTTAATATTGTAAATCATAATTTATAAATAGATGTGCTTGAATGTAATTCATCTTATATTGGATGCTTATTTATTATCCATAAAAGTAGTAGTAAAATGAAGTTGGGCTTTTTTTTACTCTAAGTAACAATATCTTTCTGATCTTACTTTATAGTAATTTGGCTGCAGGGAATAAAACAATATACAACGACATGATTAGAAGGATTCATGATATTACCCCACTCTTTCCTTTACTTAATTTTGCCTGCATATGTATAAACAAATATTACTCATTATTCATTATAGGATGCATTGATAATTATCTTTCAAATGTTTATAAATTTTTGGCGCAGCTACTGTAGTATATTACACACGTTTTAGTGAGATAAAGATATATTTATAAGCCATACTTTGCTTTTCTGCTCTTCTTTGGTTAAAACACAGCTTTTTCAGTTTTTACTTAGTACTTCCATCACTACGTGTCAGTATATTTTTACTAGAAGAACTCTTCATTTCACAGAAAGTACCTACGCTTTAATAACCGTGACCATCATTCTGTACTCCTGCAATTTCTCCAGTAGCACGAGTCGTTACTTCTTTATCTGTAAGTTTACAGAAGAATTTTAATTTCTATCTATAACTATGGAAACGAACTTGTCAAACTTATTTGATATAATCATAGAAATAATGTATATAACCTACGAAACGGCACATAACTCTTATAATGACAAAAGGATATTCACTAAACGTTCTCAGCTACCTAAAAAAAGTTCCTAATCATTTGCTCAAGCCAGAATTTATGCCTACAAAACTTGTTCGTATTTCTGACATGGAAGCAGTCGATGGATCTCAAGTCAATGAAGGTTAATGCGCATTATCGTATTCATGGAATCAATCTGGGGACATACAACAAGATGACAATGGGAAATACGTAACGAGTCGATGAAGGTAATTACAAGATTATTTCTTATAACACTATATTTACTGAAATGATAATTCCTTATTATAAGACATATAATAGTAAGAAATTGAGCATGATATATCAAGTTTTCGAAACCATGGAGGACAACAATTACTTTACAGCAATTAAATACGTCAAATTCGAATGCATCATTCAGCAAATATGTCAACAGTTCAACATCAAATATATATGGCACAACCAGTTTTGCATCAATCAAAACAACAAAGAGAAACAATGTGAAATACGCAAGATGCATCAGATATATGAAAATGCTTATTGCACTGTTGCACTTGTTCCTGATTATGACGAACATTCATACTTTTTAATGACAGCTAAAGAATATTTCAAACGGCTATGGGCTTTAGAAGAGGCATTAAAGTCAAAAAGATTATTAATAGTCGGTAGATATATTCATTCTTGGGAAGAAGATATCTTTCAAATAAGTGATATATATCAATTAGTCAAATCATCATCACAACTTGGTGTCAATAAAATTCTCTACCATGCACATCAGTGAACAAGCACAAAAGAGCACGATCGTGTATTTGCTCTCATCAATCTTTTCCCAGGATCCATCGACCATAAAGACGAACCTCACCCATCCAAAAAGTTAATTATTCGACATTTTGGTGGACTTTTCTCGACAAATAATAGTATCAACAAGATTCGTATCGATTATAGCCAACCATTGGAAAACTTGAAGATTCAATTTTACGGCCTTTTAGCAAAAAAATATAGCAGGATATTGTTTTTTGGAAAAAAAATCTGGTTATAAGTCACAAATTCAAAATACAAGTTTTTGCCATCATGGACAGGTGTTCATGGACAACATATAAAGGATCATGCAGCAATATCATTTCAAAATTACGATATAGTCTTAAAAACTATACATGTCACAACTACTTATGTTGCGAACAATCAACCCATCGACGATGAAACTTTAACTATACAAAAAGAAGATCTACCCCCAAGTCCTGATGATATCAATGATGATGGTAATGAATACGATTATTATTTGTCCATAGTTATCCATCTACCTGGAACAGATGAAACCAAAAGAATTAAGTTAGGACACTACAACTATTATGTTTATTACTATTATCTTTTTGTAAAAGAAAAACATTTCGATGATATCTCTAAAGAGCTTCAACAATTATCAAGGTCCATGGAGATAAAAAAAAGGAAAACTTGTGCTGGTGCCACCAAAAAAGAGATGATAATCGAATGGCTGCAGAAGTTCGCTTTGATCATTACATAACGAACAGTTTGGATGACCATTCTGCACAATACTTCATCCTCTCTGAAGTCTCATTTAAAAGTCTTAATTCGCGATGCTTTAGTGTAATAAAAAAAAGAAAGGAGAAAAGCACCATAAAGCTATTGGGCTTTGTAAAATATTCAGTAAAAAGGACATTTTCTCTGATTATAATTTACCTAAAGAAACATTTCCAATTCAATAAAAAAATAATGATTTACAAAAATATTTTCAAACTTATGCTCATTTTTAACATACCTTGATTCAAAATACTACAAAGGACACAATTTTTGGTCGTTCAATAAATTGATAATAATGAGTGGAATATATTTAATAAATAATATTACTCGTCAATGTCTGGAGGTAGCCCTTAATGGACATCACCCTGATAAAGTCAGCAGCTGTACGTTGGGAGCAATCGAGTTTTGAGTGTGTATGCAAAAATTTGATGATGCTTTTTTTATGGAAACATACAAACAACATCTGAAAAAAATTCTGTTATATATTTAAAGGAATATAAATGCATACATAGCTTATATTTGTAGGTATATAAAGGCAAGCTTGATGTCGGTCAATCTTTAAATATCTTCTCCTTATAATAGTACCATATTGATAGCCACAATGAGCTATATTTTATATAATACAATTCCCCTCATCTTCTTTTTGTTTCGTCTTGAAAATAGACAAAGATCATAATATATATAAATTATTTTCTTTATGGAATAAAGATAGAGATGACTTATTCTTTTACTAAGTACCCATTAAGCCTGTTATGGCTGAAGCATTTGACCTTCCTGGCTCTTAAAAGCTTCTTAGCATGGTGAAATATATTATTTGGTGGCGATGCTGTTCTGTATTTAGATCAATTTTATTGATATGGTCACTAAAATCACTGGCTATTTCGATATTAACCAATTACAGTGATTTTTTTTAGCTTAGAGCAAAAACACTAAATAACACAATGTCATGCCCTGTTGTACTATATTTTTACATAGTGTTTTACGCTAGAATCCTACTTATAGTTCTACTAGTGTCTAAAAGTGTGCAGAGGCGGATTGTAAATTTTTTTTTGAAAATTTCAGCAAACTGGGGTTGTCTACCATCTAAATTTCTCATTCTACCTTGCAATCTCGGCTGCAGCTGCAAAAAAAAAATGTATACAGGATTGCAATCCAATTTACCATCCCCGCTGCACCCACACTTATTCTTAAAAGTATTATGCTATCCATGACTGGATAAAATTATGCTAGTCAATTTGTAATGGTCAACTCAGGAAGTTTATTTGATTCATCAAAATGCAAAGACATGAGGTACAGAGAAACTTCATACATCCTGAATTCGTATCATCCAAACATCGAGTAGCCACAAATGAATCCAGAGATAGACATGTTTTGAGTGCTGTCAGGAGTTGGATGCTACTGCATTTTTTTAATGTTTTACACAGAATACCAATTAAGCATCAACAAAGTTTAATTTGAAAAAAAAGACAGATATATATATTTGTTACAAGTTGTTTATAAAATATATGCTCGAAAAAAAGAAAAATATAAATCCACACATTATTATTATTATCACTATTATTTTGCCCATGGAATATAAAACGCTTTCTTCCTTTTTTTTTTTTACTATGATCCATTATCCATCTTCCTGCAAAAAAAAAAAAAAAAAAAGAATTATGCAGGTTCTTTTTTCTTTAAGATCCTAATCGCTGACCACGTCCCCATGAATGGCCACCAAAGACATTTGTGCGATGTTGCTGTTGTTGTTGTTGCTGTTGCTGTTGTTGATTACCAGGCCACATTTGAAATCCTCCTCCAGCAGTAAATCCTCCTCTTCCTGTTGTAGGTGGGAATAAACGTTGAAGAAAAGCAGGTGTTGACAGATATCGACGTCCACCTTGACTTGGATAAGTTGTTGTTAAGTAGTAATAGATATGTGCTGCAGCAATACCGACCAAAGATCCAACAACGTTACCTCCAGGTGTCAGATAATTGTATCCAACAAGTACCCATGGAAGATATTTGGCCTAGTAAGAGTATACATTTTCCTTTAGTTCTTTTCTTCTTTTCTTGTAATCCATTTTTTTTTATCCTTCCATCCTGCAATAATATCAACTTACTTTAAATCGGATACCAAACATAAATGACATTGGAACATCACCATAATGCTGAGACCACAAATATGTAAGGGACATGATTAATCCATCACTTAAAACGTAAAGTTCTAAATAACGTGCTGCAGCCTATATTATCCATTCCCATTCAATCCAAAAAAAAATAGGTTTAATATAAACATACGTAATGATTATATCATTACTCTATATATCAGATGTATATTTATACACCATATATTCTTACCAGCTGCATAATAGAAGTAACAAGAATGAAATAGAGATAATCTGCCGTTCTACCAACGAAAACTTCGTTTTCTAATTGGAGTGATTGACGATAGGAAAAGTAAAGATTCATTGCAAACCCCAAATCGAGTTTATTAAGAAAGAATGAAGTAATCAATCGCCATAACTAATAGAAGAAATAAAAAATATATACATATATTATATTATTAGAATCTTTTTTTTTTTCGAAAAAGTTTAAAAGACACGGTACCTGTAATTTAGAGATTGCAGTCCAGTTCAATATTAATTGGTAAGGATTGACAAGACCTAATGCAGGTGCTACAGTAGTAGCTATAGATAATGTAAATATGGCTTTTGTAATAGGTGGGATGCTTTGATACCATTCTATAAGTTCATTTCGAGCCTGCGGTGGTGTTTGGGGAGGCATTATTTTGTAAAAAGAGAAGGGATGCCACGTAGCGCGCTTGGTCTAAAATTATCCGAATTTTATTATCTGTCACCACTCTTAATTAAATTTTCTGATTGCTATTCTGAAATGCACTCAACAAAAAACCAATGTAGATTTTTTTCTATAGGTGAAGTGGATAATGAAATAATAGTACAATTTTTACTAGCAAAGCATTAGGGAAAAAGCGTCCATGGATGAGTGATAAAAAAGCCTGACCATTTTTTCTTTATTAATGATTAAATGCTATGATATCACATTCAAATAGTAAACAAACATATAATGTTATTTATAATTGATAATTATTATTCTTATTCTTATTCTTATTCTTGATGACACACTTGAGTTCGTCTAACCCACTCCCATCCCGATTGTAAATCCCAATGTAATGCCGTGGAAGTACAGTAATATTTTTAATTATCAAATAGAAAAACGCGTTTATTTTTTCCATAAACCTATTCCGTGATGGTATAATAGATTAAAAAAAGCAACCATGGCTAAATATGGATGCTTTTTCTTTTCGTTCACATTTCTTTGTCGTTGAATTGCTATTAAAGCAAACCACAAAATAAAAATGAAAAAAAAATATAATAAACTGAAACCTCATATAAATCAACCCTATATATTATTAAAGAGTTTTTTTGTAATGGAAGATGAAAGAGAGGATAGCATCGTTTTTCACGAAATGTAAAAAGAAGAAGGATCCTATGAAAATTGAGGGACCTATTTAGCCAATAGTCCTGACTGGGATTCCCTCTTCAATTTTTGCATGTAAAATGGAGGGAGTAGTAGAAGTATATGATTCTCCCAAACTTATATTTATCATTAGATAATTTTACAGATATTTGTATTTTGTTAACAGTTGCGATAGTAAAAACAATTAACCGTGATACGTGTAATATGTGGTCAACAAGATGGTGTTATTATATGTTATAACTGCAATAATAACAACAGGTACATAATGTCAATAACAATAGGAGTATCTAGGACACAAAAAACCATCCAGTACGTAATCAAACTTCTTTTACACATATATAGCAACGTTGCTACATCATTTCTCGAGCATCTTTTTTTTCATCATAGCCATTCAAAAATAGAAAGCGATCTACTATGCAGATAAAGATTGACCAGTGAAAAAGTGGCAAATAGAAGTGTCACCATATGTAAAATTAAATTATCATATATTTATACTAAGCATAAATCCAGAGCTACGATCATCCAGGCCATGTATGGAATTTTACCGATGCATCCATAATATGTTTGATAATAATAATAATAATTCTTAGATAGAAATAAAAGTAGTTAGATTCTGTAAACATTTCTTAACCTCTTTTTTGATCGACGTAGAAAGAATAATATATGTTGTTTTCCTATGTGCAATTTTTTTCGGTTTTACCAATAATCAAATGTTTATTATCAAGTAACAACTTTTGGTACAACTAACATATCTAGGGGATTAGACCCAGATAATGTTGGAATCCATAATCCTAGTCAAAAACTAGGCACCAACTCGTACCCTATTAAAGTAGATGTCGATGTTTTTATGTTTTCGATACAAATAACGGTGGTATAAGATTTTTATAGTGCGCAGACAATACCCAAGCTTCACCCAAAGATATGGACTTGTAGTAGTTCACTTCTTGTTGGCTACACACATATTAATGAATAACCAAAGGATTATATATTAGAATCATCTTTGGAAGAAATATATAAACTTAGGGGGGAAAAAATAGTAAAAGGGATAGTATACCTGATCTATAAGAGCTACAATGGAAAGACAACCTTATTCCAAAGGTGAAGCAAGAAACATATATAAGACATGAGAAAGATATCCTAACAAATAAACATCGATGTAAAAGAATACATATGGCAGTACATAACAATAACTTCCAGTAGAAACAAAACAACACACCTTGTTCCCAATCCCTCCGATACATGACGGACATAAAGGATATCTTACCATAATAGCCACAGGTGTAAAAAGAAAGCAAGAGAGATTCGATCGATAAACAATTGATATACAAATAGGCTGATAAGCACTATTAAATACTCATGAAAAAAGAGAAACAGAAAAATAATAATATGATTAACATCGTCATTTCCAAACACACTCCTTTCACTCTCACAAAGCATGTACCATTATAAACCAGCAGGAGAGAATCATTAATGCCAACCATGATATGATGCAAACATAACAGAGACCACTATATTATAATATATACACTTATAATAAAGATGGAGTATACAAACATAATGACATAATAAAAAAAATCCCACATACCACCGTATCTCTCTTTTTTTATACCTGAACCTAGTATGTTTCAAAAGTTGGAAATATGAACACAAATCTTGACAATCACCATCGACCGGGGGAAAAGAACCATGTTCTTGTGGACCCTATCATCATCAATAATAATAGTAGTAAAATCAAATAAGAATAATGAATTGGCAACAACAACAGACATCTTGAATGAAAGAAAAAAGTGTGTTTTTTTTGACCTGGAAAGCAGAGGTGTTGACCATGGTGGTTAAAGAAACAAGTATGCTTGATAGACTTGACACACGCCACTGGTAACAATAGGAGTTGGATGAGGTCTGGGATAAACGTATCATGATGGATGGATGATTTGAATCTGTGGATGCATTTCTTGTTCCATGATAGAACATATTGAACAATGATAATCAGGGAACAAATAGAGATGACTTTTGACGCATGCATAAATAAAGAAGAGGAACCTTGAATCGGGAACAATAGAAGGATGATCAGATAAAAAAAAATGGAAAAGATTCGGCTGATGATGGAACGAATGATACGAAAAAACACAGAACGAATCAATAAATGCACCATAAAAAAAAGATTTGAGCTTTTGGTCGAATTTGGCAGAATTTGGCAGAGCTCCACTTGACATAATGCAAACTTTTGATGCCTTACCGTATTTATTATGTTCAGTAGTACGGTTTGACAGTTACAACTGCCGCAGTGTATTTTAACAAGATAGTTGATGGTTTTTTTTGGCATTTTCTCTTTTTCTTTTTGTTATTTATATAAAATGCATTACCCCTATTATGACGCCAGTGACAGGTAAATATCTGTTTTCAATAGAAAATAAATAATAAAGTTAAGAACATACCCATGCTGAACTTAGAGCTTCTTTGCTCGCTGAACTGAAGAAAGAAGTAGAAGAGCAGTCGCTTCCAACCCCCTTTGATTTGTGCAAGGACGATTGGATCGCAAATACAATGTTGCGTTTACGATGGAAAAATGTAATTGATGCACAAAATAAACGAGAAAGAGATGGCATCGAGGAGTAAGTGTTCTTTTTAAAAAAATTCTTATATCAACATCATATTATCTATTTTTCTAACTAATTCTTTTCTTCTCTCTCTAGCATGGAACAATAGGGTAAGTGACTCTACTCTTTTATTGTTAATATATATTTATAATATCAATTCTCATTATAAAAGCACATTCTAATTTATATATATTAATACATTTAAAAAAGTTTACATTCCTTATATATTTTTTTTATGTTGGTTTTTCATAGATTCTATATAGATATGAATATTATTTTCTCTTAGTTAGTAATAGACCTATTTTTTTTTATTTTTCATTCCTCATCTTTTTATTTAATAAAATCATTTTTTATTACAAATCTTCCAATTAAATGTAAATGCGTTATAAATGAGTTTCCGATATTATATTGTTTATAATACTCTCTATTTGTTATCACCACCTTGGTATTATAGTTATTTATTACGTCAGTTATAGTGGATAAAAAACAATCTTGATATAAACACTCATCAACGTCAAATACACTCCAAGGTAACGTACAACCATGAGTTAGAGAAGCGCTTAGTACTACATAGCTTTTGGCCGAATTTGGCCGAATTTGGCAGAAAACACTTCTGTCGGCCAAAATTCGGCCAAAACATTTTTTATGGTGTGGATAATATAATATGACACCGTGGATAATCCGTGGACACCACGTCATGATAAAGAATTGTATATGGATGATATGAGAACGTGTCAAAGTATGGGCCAAGTCAATCAATATAAAGCTTGTAGAGCAACAAAGATAAACCACAAATTGAGAGGCCAAGCATGGATGACGTGACAAAAGTAATCCTATCGCGTGGATGACCAATGGATATAGACAGCATAGCACAATATCAAAGAGCTTGGGCGGTTGAAGAAGATGGATGATGGACAGCAATTTAGATGGAAAAAATACGTAGTAAGTATTATCAGAAGGTAAAGATACGACACAAGAAAAAATACGATGCGAAAAAAAACACAGTAAGCAAAAGAAAAATAAAATAAAAAGGATGATCATACCAATGTGGATGAAAAAAGAACAAGAGGACTGTTACAGCGTGGATAATCAAAGTAGATTGGTGTCACAACAAAAAAAAGTGCCAAGCAGGTGAATGGCACGATGCTATATAACATCAAAAAGAAAGCAAAGAGTATGGATGCATCAGAGGATGAACTCCCACAACATGAATGATAAAAAAAAATGTGTATCAGGGAAAAAAGAGAATTACCTTAACAAGTGTTACTAGGAGATGATAGAAAGTACGAGGAGTAGTCATGGGATTTGTTTTTTTTTTTGACTTCAAGAAAAAATACAACTGAATATTTTGAATCCCTGATAAAAGTATCAATTTTTATTGAAATACGACGAAATGGGTCTTATTTTAAAGCCAAGAACCTACTATTTCTTTTGATATATATTTCTTCATTCTGATTGTATTTGATGATATTGCCATAAAGTAATAAAATGTTTCTTTTTGACACGAAAAAAATGATTATTTGACCACATGATGATTACCACAGATGTAAATTGATAACTATTAGTGGATATTTTTTAATAAAGAGTCATATTACACATTTTTATTGTAATGACTTGCTTTTTTTAAGAGAGTATACAGAATAGTACGTTATGGATACATTGCATAATCCAACGTGTTTTTTCATGTGTTCAAAGTTCGACAGGAGGCGCGGGAAAAAAAAGTGATTTACATCATAAAGAAAGATGTTTTTTTTTAAAAAAAAAAAAATGGAGCATTGCACACAATCGAGCCAATTGGTATGTGGACTTATTAGACAATCATGAATAAAATTTATATGATTAGAATGAGAAGAAGATGGACTTTCTACCGATATATATTTATTACTATTATTGTATCCAATAAGTGGGTGTTTTCGTTGATTAAAAAAACGCATTTTTTTGATGCTGGAATCATCGTTGTCAGAAAATTAAAGTCGGGTCTCGATCATCGTGTTGGGTCTCAAGATGAGTCACGACAAAGATATTATATATGTTTTCTTTTATAGCAACAAGTTTGCCAGCGAAACTACCATTCACAGGTTCTTTTAACTTCCTTATCGTAGACAACCAATGTATCATCGATTGGAACCGAAGTGAAGCGCTTCTTGACCCAAATGCGAAATACGGCGGTACAAAGCAAATAGTTCAACTAACATTATAAGAGAGAATATATATAGATAATAATAAAAAACCGTTATTTACCATATACAAAAAAAAATATTCTTGGGTAATTACATAGAGACAAGATTTCTTATATAATCTTATAATCTTGTTGAGTGACAAATGCCTTATTTTTAAAATAAGGGTGGAGGCGCTCAATATACTCTTCAATGATTTTTTTTGAACCGTTCTCTTGTTAGCCAAGTAATCTCTGCCACGCTATTACACCACCGTCCCAAATATTTTAGAAAATGAAGGAAGTATATAGTAGAGAATGGATGGATTGGATAGATAGAAGATGTGAATTTTTTATATACTCTTTCGTTTTATTTTTTATTTACTTATTTATTTCTACCAAATGTTTCAGCATTTGTGTGGCGAGTCAGTGTTTACATCAAGCTGGACAGGTCAAAAATGCATGTTGATATTCGACGGTAACATGTGAAAAGGATCGTCATATTCGCAGCAATGTTTCTCTGAATTTGTATAATAGTATTTTTTTCAAATCAAAGGAAACTACTCTTTGTCCTCTTCTATTTTTTTTTTTTTTTTTACTCTTCATTACTTCCCACTTTATTTTTACTTTTGCACTTGTGTCATGGACATTATACTCCCTCATTTAAATAATTATAAAAATTATAACCGATTGGATGAAGAACAGGTTCTTGAAATTTTTAAAAAATCCAAAATCTCTAAACAAAAAGTTTGCGAAAAAGGTTTCAAGGATGCGGTGAGAGTCGCAGCAGGTTGGTCTCGTTGTCCACTTCATTCCTGGGCATTCAACCAAGCTTTAGATAATAAGTTTTCAGTAAGCTTATCAATTAATATTATTCTTATAATAAATATACACACATAATGGGATTATTATTCTTATTGTTGTTTTCTTTTTCAGATTCTTGATACGACTTGGAATGCAGATTATTGGAATCAAGTACATGTCATGCAAGCACAAAATCGCGAGCAGCTGTAGAACTAGAACTGTATCAGGCAACAAGTTCCTCATTTGCCAAAGATTTATGTGAGTAACTCTTTAGGGTTGTTTTTTTTTTCCTTGATAGCCGTACTTCATCGTATTCAAGTATACCTAACATATAATTTTTTTATTTTTTTTTTTTTTGTTGTAAAAAAGTGGAAAAAGTAGATGAGACAAACAAAGCACCTCAAACTGGCACCAACGACAACAACAATGCTGCTACAGTAATCCCACTGCTCCCACTTCCATTTCCATCACTAATCCTTCCGACAGCAAAGATAGTAATGAAACACGACAACAATCAGCACAACAAATTGTCGAGGAAGAAGGTCAAGAGAAAGAAGGCCAAGAGGACTTTCCGTCCGATATTACTGAAGACTATCACCCTACCAGAACTGCTGATTACCATTTTATGATTGATGAAGCTGAAAGTGAAAAAGTAGGAGCAGAAGCATTAGATGGCGACGACGATAATAATAATGAATTGGATCATTGGATCATTGGTGACATTAATATATCCAAAAGACTTACCGATGCTCGCTTATCATGCCTTCGCGTTCAATCCAAAAAATGTCGGATATCAGATTGCTGTAAGTGTTGGTTTATGGAATACAACAGTACTACTAAAATACCACTTTCCTTATTATTGTAGGAACTGTGAAACTAATAAGAGCACTTTTCATTTTAATTGATAGGATGGTTAATAATATTTACCTGTTTACATATGATAATATAACACCTTCAGTGACAAACTATTCCGTCTTTTTGACGACGATGATATGTATGTTATTACAATATTTTTTAAGTGATGTTTTCTATACTCAATTTATAACTAACAAACAAACTTTATATTTAGTTCTACGGCATATACTATTATCAACTCACTCATCAGACGCCATTCATATTATGAAAAAAACACAAGACATCAGTGATGAATCAGTAATTTGGTGCAACCAAGTTGCAAAGGTAACCTGTGATGGGTTTTCGAAATTGTTGAATCCTTTTTGTCGACTAATATAGCAGGGCTAACAATGATGTTTTTTTAGCGTACATCCGACGATTGGCAAAATATCCAAAAAAGTCACTATCCCCATTTTGAGCAAGGCCATTCAAAACAACAATACTATCGATTTGGTTGTTGCAAACGTTCTCCATCAACAGTAAGTTCCTTGCTCATATTGATCCAAGTCACATCGAGAGATGTTTATATAGAAGTATTGGTTTCTTATGTATGCTTTTATCTATATAGATCACTTGAATACACTGGTAATGCAAGTCAATCACCCTTCGAAGACACTTATGTTCATCGATCTATTGCTGCATTATTCAAGTCGGTATTTCAAAGCGACCCTTTGTTCAGTTATGATTGGTAAGTAATATAGTAATATCGTAACAATCAATAATGTTCATATTTGCAGTTGTTAACAAAATAGTAATAAATAATTTCTCAAGGGCAAATGGTGCATTATGTGCAAAACGAAAAATGGGATCGGAGGCTGCCAATGCAATTCAAAAACCAGATTTTGTTGCTTTTGTCTCAAGCCGCAAGGACCTTGCAGTTGCAGAAATCAAACCCCCAGCAACAACGCGTCAACAAACCACGGCGAGTCTGACCAAGTAAAACTCGGTAAGATGATGCGATCAATGTACAATGCTCTTATCCAATCAAAAGTATCAAATCCAATCGTCGGTGGCATTTTGGTCGAAGGGAAGGTCATGCGCACATTTATCATGAAATTACAATACCGTGAAAACCTATGAATTAATCCAATTAGCCAAAAGCGATCTCTATCATGACATCAAATCATTATCTAATCTTCCGATGTTAATTCAAGATTTGTTGTGGTTGAAGGTATTTATTATAATATGGTGGAACGGGTTATATTTGAATGTATTACTAATATTATGGTCATATAATTTATTATAATTATTATTAGAATATCCTGAAGCCAACAGCAGTCCGTGTGCTTCAAGTAGAAAGTCAAAAAAGAACAGCAACACCAACAGCAACACCCAATCCATTCTCACCACCTAAAAAGTATCTTGATATGGATGAACGAACATTATTGAGAAGCAACAAAAAACAAAAGAAGAGTTCTTCAGATTAGTGCATTGTCATTATTCTTCTCTTGGCATACATCACTCACACACAACAATGGCGAGAGTAGCTATTCTTTCTCGCACAAATGTTTTTTGGGCTTATTACTATTCCCACAATGATTACTATTGATACCCATACATATACACACAATAATCATCTCATATTTTCTCTTCTCTCTCTTTTTTTAATTTGTTATTATAATTGATAGCATCCAACACCCATACACCTATGTACAAGTCGCAATATGTATAAAGTAAATTTTATGCTGGAAAAAAACGTAACAACACCCTTCTCACTTTTTTCAACTCTGTACAATAACCATCATATCAAATATTTCTCCCCTTTTACACTTACGGAAGCAAACTGTACACACCAACTTTCATTATCATTGTGATTGTCCTTATTCAGCATCCTTATTCATAATTGTATATGCATATTTTAGAAAACACAATAGTTTTTCTTTTTTTCTTTTTTTTTACTAAATACACGCTGTATCTTTTAAATCTATACCACATATTCCCATCCTCTGAATAGCATACTACATAGTAATTTTTTTATCGACGCCCACCCATAATGATGATAATAAAAAAACACAAATAGTTTCTTTACTGAACTATATTTCCGGTTCTTTTGAGATATTATGGACTTAAGATTTGATTTGACACAACCGAAAAGAAGGCAAAGGATGAATTATATGGATGTAACTTGGGATTTATCCAACACGGTAGCAGCTATATACTCTTTATTAATGCTTCCTCCTGCTAAACCCTTACAATCGAACTAGTTTAAACTTCCCAGACTTGTCTTTCCTTTTTTTTCATTTTATTATGAATTTTTTATTTGCAAAACGAAAAATGGGATCGCAGACTGCCAATGCAATTCAGAAACTAGATTTGATTTTATTACTTTTGTCTCGAGCAGAAGGGCCTTCCAGTAACAGAAATCAAGCAATACATCAACCGGAAGATCCAAAATTCTGCAAAGATTGCATTTGATCATATTATAACAATTTATTCTATCAACCCCATGTAAAAATGATTTTATAAAACGTTACATTAAAGTACAAAAATTAAGTTCTATAAAACAAAAATGTCGCTGCTACAAAAGCTATAACAGTAGTAAAATATAATAGAATACACTTGATTATTCTCTAGATGTTTTAATGTTCCCTGATAAACACAGCAAAAGTAAGTTTGTGTTCTTTCTTGAGGAAGATTAAGCAATAAATATAAAAGAAAAAAGATCTTAAGGAATATATAGGTTTGCAATAGGACAAGGCTATCAAATCAAGTTATAGAGAACGAGACTTCGATAATTTTGGTTTGGACGACAACGTTATTAATACCAATTGCATTTTACCAGTTTGGACAAGTCTTTATACCATGGAAATATACGCAGACACAGCAAACTCCTGACACACTTTGGATCCTGTACAGAAAACTCTTTGTACCCCTAATAGGCTGTACTGTCTGAGAGATTTTGGAAAAAAAAAAGAATCACCTCTTTAGCCCAGGCACCACACAAATGCATCTCTCATACAAAGCATCTGAAAGAACACTTTGCATCCAATCCAACCAATTGAAAACAGGCGCTGCAGTATATTTCCCATGTCTGAAATGAAATCTAAGCAGGAAAAAAAAAAAGAAAAAAAAAATACAA
Organism: Phascolomyces articulosus; assembly: GCA_025677815.1. Lineage (NCBI taxonomy): Eukaryota > Fungi > Mucoromycota > Mucoromycetes > Mucorales > Lichtheimiaceae > Phascolomyces > Phascolomyces articulosus. The sequence goes on along the minus strand of JAIXMP010000026.1, from coordinate 285,700 downwards.
AAGTCATTTTTTGTGAGCAAAGCCAGAAGTAATCTATTGTAATTCATCATTTACTATAACGCACCCTTTCCATAGTAACCAACTTGTTGAATGACATGGAAATATACGCAGACACAGCAAACTCCTGACACACTTTGGATCCTGTACAGAAAACTCTTTGTACCCCTAATAGGCTGTACTGTCTGAGAGATTTTGGAAAAAAAAGAATCACCTCTTTAGCCCAGGCACCACACAAATGCATCTCTCATACAAAGCATCTGAAAGAACACTTTGCATCCAATCCAACCAATTGAAAACAGGCGCTGCAGTATATTTCCCATGTCTGAAATGAAATCTAAGCAGGAAAAAAAAAAAAAAAAAAATACAAAAGTCATTTTTTGTGAGCAAAACCAGAAGTAATCTATTGTAATTCATCATTTTACTATAACGCACCCTTTCCATAGTAACCAACTTGTTGAATGACATGGAAATATACGCAGACACAGCAAACTCCTGACACACTTTGGATCCTGTACAGAAAACTTTTGTACCCCTAATAGGCTGTACTGTCTGAGAGATTTTGGAAAAAAAAGAATCACCTCTTTAGCCCAGGCACCACACAAATGCATCTCTCATACAAAGCATCTGAAAGAACACTTTGCATCCAATCCAACCAATTGAAAACAGGCGCTGCAGTATATTTCCATGTCTGAAATACAAAGACTAGTTTTGGTTTTTCTTTCCATTAGAACAGCAAAAAAAACACCTTAGGCTTCTGAGTTACGCACCAAATTGGGCTCAGAAAGGCGCTTAGGATACCAATCTGCTAAGAATTCACTGCTTAAAAATGCACTGTTGATGAAGTCTTAACTTTCATAGCCCGCCCAACCTGTGGTTAATTTTTTGATTTGCAACTATTAAACTAAACTTCCATGTATGCTACTAATGACTGTAATATATAATAAAACAATTACATTTAGAAAAATATATAGGGTATGAAGCAGGGATAGTTATATAAACATACATATTAAAAGACAAACTACATATAAAAATGTATAAAATGCATAAAAAAGACTAAAATAAACATAAGCAAGTGCAAGTACAGGAAAAAAAATAAAAGGGCATACGAATAATAAATAATGTATATACATGAGCATAGGGATCCCTATTTAAAAACATATATCAGCATTAACATCAACATTTTCTTCGTTCTCTTCTTCATCATCCTTCTCCTCCTCATTCTCAATTTCTTCGTATAAACGGTCCACTGCAACCCTATCTACTTGAACATCATCCTGGCTCTCGGTTTCGTCAGCTCCACTATCTTCATCATTGATATTATCCTCATCTTCAGTTCCTTCATTATAATTATTTACACCTTCCAAATTATCATCAACACCATCAAAAGCTTCATATAAATGTGTCTCACCAGGATAAAAAGATTCACCTCGGTTATAATGATAACCATATACTCTCAAGTAAAAGTCTTCAGCATCTAATAAACGGTAGTATAATAAACCTTCGTTCCTTCTTGCCTATGGAATTTTTTTACGGCTGTTTCCAATGCCTGACACTGCCGATCGCATATCTTTTTACACGGATTTCTTCAATCTAAATAATCAAAGGTTAGTTTATACATTGACTATACCTATTATATACCAAGTATATAATACTAAACAATATGAAATATACAGTACCTTAATTATATCTATTTCTTCTTGAGCACGTTTTTTATTCATATGCTCTCGAAGCACGCGAAATGTAACTGTGTCAACTTCGAAGTCCCAGAAATCACTTTTCAAGTTACAAATATCTTTGTAACTGCGAACATCTTCATATCTTTCAAGTTTTTACAGATATCATTATATCTCTTTAAAATGGGCATAGCAGTAGTTCTGACATTGGTAATTGATGATTTGAGTTTCTTGCTAGCTTTATGGCCTATAATAATATATAATTTAATTCACAAATCTATCCTTTTATATTCCCATTACGTGATGAAGAGCAAGTGATATTAGCGTACCAAGTTTCGTAGTATGATATAACTGGTCCTGTAGCAACGTTCTGCCAACAATTACAGCTTTAAGGTGAGCTTTTTCTTTCTCAAGTAAGCGTTCTTGACCCATTCGATAATAATTCTTGTAATTTTCAGAACCATCTCCCCAACGTATTTCTATAATTCCATCAGCCTTAAGAGCTCGCTCCAAGCTTTCAACTATGTTCGTTTTTTGTTGGCTAAAGGTTTTATAATGTAAACAAGATGCGGATCATTTTTTTAAGTAATACACAAACCAAATCAAATGGCATTATCTTTAATAGAATTACTAACTATTAAATATTATTTATGGCCAGGAATACATACCTAGTTTGATTTTTATAAAAATTATGCAGTTCGTTTGCATACTGTATTTTCTTGGCCTCTTCGCTTATTGCTGTATTTGTATTACTGCCGGGATCAAAGGTTACTTCTTTGACGAATTCCTCCCATTTTTCCTTTAATTTTTTTACCATTATCTGTAAGAAGAGATGGATCATATGCGCCAATAATTTTATTTGCATCTTCAATCATTTTCTTAGCCTTCAACCATCGTCGCCGTATTGTGTTAGCTAATGATCATTATATTATAATTATTATATAAACAAGTAGAAAGTTAAATAATATCATTATCTTAAATATATTCATATTTATAATAAAAAAAATTGATATCTTACGAATATTAAACAAATGTTTTTTGTTATAATGTGTAATTGCATGTGATAAAGTCAGCATACGTCTTTCAGCAGACATTTGTCTGGTGATACTGACAAATTTCCCTAGATAGGACCATACCTATGGATTTTAATTAGTATGTATTATTAATTTGAAAGTGAAACAATATATTTTTATATAATAATGAACAATATAGGTACCCTTTCGCATTGTTCACCATCAACAAGGCCCATATATTCGATAAATCGAGGATTGTTATAAACCTTTTAAATTTTAAATAAATAAAAAAAGATTTAATTTTTAACTTTCTAACAACAGCGTATGATGATTAAGCAATTTGCTAACTAAAAAATGATTATAATAGGTACTTGGCAGCTCATGGAATGACCAATTGAGTGGAATACTCCTATAGCCGTCTTCGATCCGGATCTTTTTAGTTCAGGAAAATATACCTATATATATATATATGAAAAAAAAGCGGCAAGCAGTTCGGAACACATAAGAAACTATTATATTATATTAAGAGCAACAACTAATATTTAAAGTAGCAAATTAATATATAAAGTTGATTCATACAGAAAGCGCGTGTTTGAATCTACAAGCAATATCATAGTAAACATGTATTTTATTGCCGTATTTTTCGGTCATGACTTTGACTAATGCCAGAGGATATTTAAATCTTGTAAATATAAAGTAGCAGGAAATCATTATTAGTATCGGTATCCCATGTACCCATGTATATAAATAAATAATATACTTGTTTTAGTCTAATTAACATAATATTTATACAACATATTATAAAAGTAAAACTGTGTATATATTTTGTAAATACCCTTCTCCAGATTGATACATAGTTGTGAATTCCAAGGCAATATCGTGTTTACAAACGCATCCGACAACACCAGTTTCATGGAAACGAGGCTTATTGATAGCTTGTAAGCTTTTTATTTGCAACATCGAAATTACTTGTGCATACGATATCGTCATCATTATTTGATGGCATTTGTGTTTCCACGACGTTTTCACCAAAAGCGTTTTGATATTCATCCGCTTTAAAAATACAATGAGCAAGAAGCTTTTTCTTTATCTTGCTCATTTCTTTTTAGCCGACGTAGTTGCTGATTCCCATCAATGGCAACTGACATATAGGACCCTATTAATATATAAATAGCAGTTATATATAATAAGTAGGGGCATTTTCTTACTTTTATAATATAATAGCACAAATAATTGAAAAACCAAGTTATTGTATTTCTAGCTTCCACCTTGTTTTCTCTGCTGCATCTCTTTTTGTTGGACACGCAGGGCACGCCGATCTCTCTTCCTGGGGGATTTCATTCAATTCGTATTGTAGTAACTGTTGATCGACTGTCTCCACTATTTTTTCATAAACAAAGAAGACATTTCCAAGGGCCTTCCTCAAAGTATCAGATTTAATTATCTATTGTTGTGATAATTCATATTCAATTATAGAGATAAGTATTTTTATGAGTATTAGAAGATATTGAATTATTATTTGACAATGATTTGATAATAAGAACCTTGGATTTATGTAAAGTGGTAAAAGCAAAAGAAAATGCTTGACATGATAATTGGCCCTCGGCACGTAGCAATGAATACCATTCAATAAGTGGCAAATGAAATGCAATCTTTGGTTCAAAGGGAGAGGAGGTAATAAGAGAGTGGCGTAGAAGTGTAACTGGAATCTCTTCACACTTACAGCATGTGAAGCTGATTTTTTTGACTCCTGTTTTTAATATGTCATATTTAAAACGGTAAATAACGACGTAATATTAAACAGTAAAATGAATTTTTATAACGTTATTATATATAATAGGTATAGTGAAAACGAATAATACACTCTTACCCGTGTAAAAAAAGCAAATAATATCTCTTTTGTACGCTTCTTTTTCACGACATTCACAAAATTTTAAAGCAGCAGTTACCGGCTCTACTAAATCTGTACACTTAGGTCCTCCATCATTATAGCAATTTTTAAATTGCTTTTGGAGATCCTCGAGCAACTCATTCCATTTTTTTTCTGTTTCCTTTGATCTTTCTGCGTAAGATTTAGAATTTTGCTGAGGGTGTTGGACACGGATATCAGGGATAACAGAACCATGTGGACGAACAACTTCTGCATCTTCAGAAGAATCATTGGGTGCAACAATGCGATTGTGAGGAATTGCTAAAGATACAGTAACCACACAGTGCATTAATAATTATACTTATTCTTGATATGTATTATTTTACTTATTCAAGTGCCATTACCGTTTGGAGATTGATAAGTATCACTTATTATATTTCTATTTTGCCCAATATTGCCTATGGTGCTTTCTTCTATTATATAATTTATAATAATACTCATAAATATAATAGTTTATTAAAATGCAGCAAGTCTTCTTAATACAATAATACCAATAGTATTTCTGTCCAATCTTGGTCTTTTTAAATTCCTGGTATCGTGCTGGTCAGGTTGCTCACTGTCTTCACGCTCGCTTACTATACCATTCCCCTGTTGTTGTTGTTGTTGTTGTTGTTGTTGTGGCTGTTGATTACGCTGATTAGATTCAATGGATGATGGAGGGCGTTCTGGCTGTTTCCGTCTACGAACGATTGTACGTCCTTGTTTACCCATAGTAGAAGTAGTATATAAAAAATAAATAAATGCCGAAGACAGAGAAAGAGAGTGTAAAAAAAGATAAAGTAACTTCAAGTATTTCTGTATAAATTAATTTAGTTTTGATAATTTCTGCTAATACAATGTATTGCTATTATCATTGTCATTGTAGCTTCACGTTGTTATTCAGTGAAATAAGCAAGTATCCTCGTGCAAAATTGTTTGAATAATACTATACTTTATAACTTCATCCCTTTATTCCCAATATTAGATATATACCAATAACTTATTTCTATAATGATTTAATTATAATTGGAAAAAAAAAACATTTTTAATTTATTAACGTAATCATCACCCATCGTTATTATTGTTGGTAACTGGGCTCGCAGATTCGTCTTGTACTATATACGTATAAATATAGTATTCATATTAATAACTATAATGTATAGTCTAAATAATTTAATTCAACTAACCATGGTCGGCAATCTTAATAATTCTAACTTTCTTATGTTCATTAGCTACATCAATGCTGTCATTAACTGCTGTTTCGAGCTTTTGAAACATGTCGTTACTAAGCTTCTGTGGATTTACAGCTATTGCATTGTCGACCCCAAAATCAAAGCCCACAATCTCCACACCGTCGGTTTTATTAACATAGCTTACGATATCACTTCCATCACCTTTACATCCAACAATCGTCCGTTTAAATTTCTTCCAGGAAAACCGTGTCCAGTCGGTTTTCTGGCCGGCGGCTTCTACTAAAAAAATACAAGATACCATGCAATCAATGAACTCACGTCAATTTAACCACATATATACATAATTATGATATTCACACATTTCTTTCTTAAAGTAATTTGATACAGAAGCTCTTCTTTTTTGTGAGGGCCTCACGTATCCCACAGAAGATGCTTGATTCCTATCTTCATCCCCACCCTCCTCCTCCATTGAATTCACATTCTCCTCGATATCTGATATGTAAAATATGATATGATATAATTTTAAACAAAATTTATTGCCCAATTACTAGTTAATTCACAAATATTTATTTCTAATATATGAATATAAAAACCATAAACACACCTGGATCTCTCAGGATAGAATCTTTCGAGAATTCTACAATAACGTTGAATATAATAATATAGCAATGTTTACCTAACTTTATAGTTTTCAGCGTGTTCAATAACCATACGTACCTTTACATCCTTTCACAAACTCGTCAATTCCACCCATTTTTCTTATGGAATAATCCGAAGATTCTATATACTTCATCTAGTTAGTATCCAACTTATCCATATATAATCCATAAAATAACTTACTGGTTGTACTTCGAGCTACTTCAGCTTGCCAATCCTCTTCGCGTTGAGGAGATATTAACAATGTAATATCAAAATCAAACAATTTTGTCATCATGTCCACCCGAGAAACAATATCCTTCATCCATTTTTCTATAATTTCTTTCCTCTTTTCCTCGCATGTAGGAGCTACTGGATTGTTGATGATTGCTAGCTTTTTATCCAATTTTTCCATCAATGCTTTATCTTCTTTAACTTTCTTATATGCCGTTGAAATCTCCTTATCAGTCGCACCTGAAATGGGATCCGAAACCTGAATCAAAGCACTCCATTCTAAACAGACTAATAAGCACATTCATTATCATATAGATTCAAAATTATATTCGTCCTAACCTCTGCGTTCTTCGTCAGTACCCTTAAACACAAGATGTATAAATAAATTCCAAGGGCTTAACTTTCTAAAGGGCTTTGGAGTAATAGGACGATGTTGGTCGGTAGATGCAGTAGTAGATTCCATAGTGCAATAATTAAAAAAAAAAAAAAAGTAGGAAAAGTAACTGTTTTGTGGTCCTGCGGCGTGTCGCCAGTCATTAAGCGGGCTATGAAAGTTAAGACTTCATCAATAGTGCATTTTTAAGCAGTGAATTCTTAGCAGATTGGTATCCTAAGCGCCTTTCTGAGCCCAATTTGGTGCGTGATTCGTGCGCCTGGGGTGAATTGAGTGTATAAATTCGGAATTTGAATCATTACGTTATTACATGATGCAAAGCGAGTATCCCTTTGAATCATAAATGTCGCAAATAGGCAGGTTGATCTTATTTTTAGTCAATGATATCGTATCTATGACAGTACTATCAGTTATTTCATGATATATAAATCGTATAATACCATATTTATTGAGAGTAAACTAAATGTACGATGAATATGATATATAGCATCTATGTCAATAGTATACTTCAATAAGATAAAAGAAAAAAAAGTATATACAAAATAAAAAGAAAGGAAGGAGAAGAGGAATTAAGTATATATTTATCAAGTGCTATGTGTGCATCTGTACACATAAGAACTCATTGACGAGTGCCATTACTAGCAAACAAAGATAGAGAATTTGTCATTATATTACTATAATAATAATCCTGTATAAATCTTAATCATAGAAGAACAGAGAGCCAGAATGCATGGATGTTAATTTTAAGTAGCATACATTTATTCTGTTACATATCTAAAATAATCATAATTCCCAGGGAACTACTTCAAAAATAAAATATTGTCAGTAGTTATTAAAACATACTAATACAGACCCTAAGTTTATTACAGTCTCAATATTTTACACCAATAAAAAAAAGAGAGAGATACCACCGACCAGTTGTAATATATACACTATATAATAGGAAAAAAAGTGTTTATTGCTGACGAACATGAATAAAAGATTGACCGCTTTCTTTCATACGTATACTTATATAATATTTTCATTTTGCAGTACTAAAACTAAAATCACCTATGGAATGCGTGTTCATATTCATTTATTTGGTATTTATAGAAATATCATGTTCCAGAAAAAACACATGTGCGATAGTTAAGCATTTTCTTGCGTATCGCGTCATCCGGATGCATATACAATCCAAAGCGAAAAGTCATTTTGCATGTTTGTTCTTCCGGGGATAATTCGTTTTCCTTGTGAAATATTTAAATATTCATCAGTCTCATGGAAGGATAGCTGGGCTTTTGATAACTTGGTTTATTCCCTACAGTTCTCACCTTCTCCATATACAAAATGGATAGAAGTCCAGTCGAAATTCAGCAATATCTTGTTTATTGGGTATGAATTATTTTAGAAATTGAAAGCCACCTTATTACTGTCACCAACCCATCGTTTCAAGGTTTTTTGGATAAGGAATTTGAGTACGTATGGTGTTGTGAACGACTCACAATCAAGGAAACTTTAACCAAAAGATGGAGATCGATCTATACCACTCGTCTATAAAAATAATAACTGCATAAAACTGAACATTTTGATGAAATGTATTGCATTATTTCATTGGTTGGTGTCCTGTAGTAGTCAATGGAACATGTCGCCTGTCATACTAAAACATAAGCTGGTTTGCCCATAGAAGAAAGATTCTACCTACATATTACTGTCAAAAAGCCTATTGTCCTATGTTCATCTGATTGATTGTGCTAGAATAAAAAAAACTACCCCATACCATGATAAATAACCTTAGATCCCTTAGCAGATAATAAATCGGCGCTACGGAGATATATGTCTTGATGCAGATCCTTAGTTTGTGACCAGGTGAAACAAAAAATAAGCTTGGTTACGGAGTGAACTAGGTACCACTTTAACCTGTATAAAAATTTCCATGGGGATGAACGTCTTTTTTTTTTTTGACATGCACTTCAATTACTTTTTTTTTTACTCATATGGCTTATACACGCTTACAAGCATATAGAAAGTAGGAGAAAGGAAAATAAAGACTGCTCCATAAGCAAGTTACCCAATCGGATATTCAATGGGGAATAAAAAGAAAGTATAAAAAGACCTGCTGTTTTCCTTTCTCTCTTTTTTTTTTTTCATTAGGTCACACGCTCATCACGTAACTTCAGGTTGGAAGAAATTTTTCCAGACTGATTATTACAATAGGGTTGCTTTCGGATGTTCCCAGATGATGAAAGCATAGCGTAGGTCATCATAATCCCAGGTTCATCATTCCACGATTGTACAACTGGAGGGGTTGACAGTCTTGGGTGCGCCTTGGCATTATCATCTTACACTTGTGAATAAGTATGGCGCCACTGCTTTTTCATAAGTGTAAGATGATGATGTCCTGGCAAGTCTGGGCAAGTGTGTTGGTTGAGGCACGAGGAGGCGATGAGTACTGTCGTGGCCGGTTTTTTTTAATAATATATAAGAAATGATAAAAAAAAACCAATTAGTTTAGTTTCTTCATGTAAAATAAAACGCTTTATTGTTTATCCTTTAATAAATTGATCTTCAACATTTACTACTGTATTAAAGTGTCTGCCTTTTTTTTATGTTGTTATATATCCTGACCGACTGCTTCGGAATTCTTCTAGATGCACAGATCATACCAATAAAATAAAGAATACGTTGCCATATATTATGCTTTGTTTAAGTTAATCCATCGTGATGTACATTGCGATTTATGAAAAAGGATGATCGTTTTATATGTCTTTTTTTAGTAATCCTCAAACTTTATTATATCTGAAATTTGATATTACGACAACGTAACAATGGTATAAAAACGATTGTCAAAAACGCTTGACACATATGAATCAAGCAAGGGTTATATCTCATATAAAAAGTTATTAACCACTGTTTGTGCTTTATGACTATACTTCTATTATTATATACGTAAGAAACAAGAACACACATTTTCCTTTTGACAAGTTCCTTTTTCCTTTTAATAAAAACTATATATACACGATCAAGGAAACAATACAATGATTTATTGATCAATAACTATTTGATCAATGTACTCGCCAGCTCAATGACTAATATTCAAATTTGTGCATTCCAAAAACCTCATTCAGGATTCCATTGGTCACCTTTCCCAATCTTCAACCACTTGATTTTTTTTTTTTGGACCTTTGGGTGTGTGTCTATTCTTTATATTGTTGACTTGAAACAGTACGTGTCAATACTACATGGAAATGATCAAATTTTACCTTGAATATATCGACAAGATAATTCTTTTTCTATGATATACTATAGTCAGCAGCAGCAAGCACTTGTGGCATGTATAAAAAAGGTAATCGGTCAGAGCTATCCATTCAGCTTGGAGAAAACATCCATCCATTTGGTAGATAAAAAACTCAAAAGCTAGAAGCATACATGAGACAAGTATGAGAATGCGAGAACACACACATCTATTTTTTTTTCAACGTTTCCAGAAGAACCAGAAAAATGTATATATACCACCATCCCATTACTATCAATGGAGAGTGTAATATTATACTAGTAAGCAATAGCGCGAATCAACAGATATTTGATGCACTCATTCTCCCAAGCGAGAGGATTATCCTGTTGGGTAATGAAAAAACGTAGCTAAGTAGTAGTAGCGTCATCGTAGTTTACCATAATTATATTATATTATTTTAATATATATAGAGTAGCCAGCAGTACGAAGATTAGTAAATCATACTATTAAATAACGTGAATATATAATGATATGAATACCTTCATGGCTTTCTTTTTTAGTTCTCATGGTACTTTTTGTCATCCTTCTACCTAAAACATAACTTTGGGGACCCTTTATTGGGATAGTCATCATTGTTGTACAAAAAAAACATATTATAATATATATTATACTGTGCATTGTTATTGTAAATCAAGATTTAAAAAAACATAATAGAGTGCATATATATTATACATCCCTTGTTTCCATTTTATGTGGTAGAATCACATCATCTGTCCTACATGTGCACTTTATATAACATCGTTTTTATTGTCATGAGCCCAAAAATTAAATATGATGGTTTGCGCAGTAGAAGTATAATAAAAAATAACTCCAAACTCTTCAAATACTATAGAAGTGGTGCATTGATAAATATTATTTTCAATTTATTTCAGTCACCAATTTTTTATAATATCCATCAAAGTAAGAAGGTGTCACTTCTCTATGCTTGTCGAATTTACTTGAACTACAATGCAGTCAGTTACACAAACAATTTTGTAGTATGTGAGACATAGTTTTCCACTTCCCCTTTTATCAGATGAACCACATCATCCTCCCACCTCTGGCTGTTGAGTAAATCTTTCAAATCAACTCACCAGTGAAAATGAAACATTCTATCCTTCTTTATTCTTCTATTTTTTTTCTACGTCGCGTATATACCAACCTCTATTCAATTTTTTATAAACAAAAAGAAAACCGAATAATAGCATGGTATTATCCAACCAAGAGGATGATGTTGGAAAAGTCTCCAAATTAAGGAATATCGTATCAAAAACAGATACCCTATGTATTTTTGTTGGGTATGGAAACAAAAAACACAGCATTATTTTTCTTTTTCTTGAGACTTTGATCAGACTGATTGATTCGGTATTATTATTATTATTATTATTATTATTATTATTATTATATATACATCATTCCAAATAAATACCTTTTTTTTAAAGTCTAGTATTACTTTCATGGACCATTGATTGGGAAGCAACCATGGTTGCTACTATCATTCCTGCCGTAACAAGCACACTTTCTGCCAATAATATATCAAGTATTCTATCTACAGTTACTTTTATTTTACATACTGTTTTTCTACCTATTTATTCCAAAGTGGCCGATAAAACAGGAAGAGCAGAAGCATATTCTGTCGCTATTCTGCTTTATATCGTTGCATTTATCATCATGGCTATGGCGCCCGATTATGAAACACTTGTTGTGAGTTTGTAATGATAATAAAACCATAACTATTTAAAAAACAAAACATCAATAAATTCTAAATAAACAACAAAATTAGGCAGGTCAGGTGATATACGCTTTAGGCTCATCTGGTACTCAAGTACTTGGACCTATTGTTATTGCAGGCAAGTTTTTTTTTTTTTAAAAAAAAAGATTCATAGAAAAAGCGAATTATGAAGAAACGACATTCACTAAAGTACATAATTATTATAAAAACGATTAGATATGACTTCAGTGATCAATCGTGGATTATTTCAGGGATTATATAGTTTACCAGCATTGATTTGTTTGTTTGTGGCACCTTATGTTGCTCAAGCACTTTTGGATCGTGATCAATGGCGTTGGGTGTATGGCATGGTGCCTATCCTTTTATTTGTAACATGCTCGCCTTTATTGTTTGGGCTGTGGCACGTACGACTAAAACAAGCAAAAAAGAACCAAAATCAATCCACGCAAGCAGCAGATCACAACCCTCCATTTTTCCCCTCTGGACAACGACTCGTTCGAATTACAAATGAACTTGATTTAATTGGTAGTTTATTACTGATTGCCGCATTATCTTTGACTCTATTTCCATTGGTATTAGCGATACCACGATGGGGTGGATGGGGAAGTGGTAAGAATAAACAATCAAGACTTGGTGTAGTGGAAGAGAAAGAATAACAAAAAAGAGCTATTCCAGTGTTTCAACTATTATTATAATATCTTATATAGCCATGACGATAAATACTTTAATGTCTGGTTGTATTGCATGGATTCTATTTAGTCTTTGGGAAACGAAATTTGCAACCAATCCCATCTTACCATGGTCCACTTCTCCTAGTTTTCGATCCAGAACGGCTATTTTTGGTGTATTGTCATGTTCTACAGTTACTGTTATCTCAGCCACTAATTGGCAATATTTTGCAACCTATTTACAAGTGTCTCGAAAAATCAATGCGAAAGAAGCTACGTATTTGGAAAGAGGATACAATGTTGGCTATATTATTGCTCAATTAATTGTGGGATATTTAATGAAACGAAATGCCGTCTGGCGTCCATTTATTTGGGTCGGTACAATGGTCTTGGTGCTAGGTGTGCTTTTGATGATTCCTGCACGATTACCTACCTCTTCCGATGCGTTTCTTATTATTTCACAAACCTTGGCAGGGTCGGGATCAGGAATGATGAATATACCTATTGTGGTGGCAGTGCAAAGTTGTGTTGAATATAACGGTATGGAGATTTATAGAGATGGTTTTTTTTTGATTTACTATCTGATATGAATAGGAGGATGGTTTGCTTTGTCAAGGTGAATTAATAATATTAATTTCTGTATATAGACTTAGCCATCATTACAGCATTTCTACAAATTGGTGGATCGATCGCTGCTAGTATAGGATCCACATTAGCAGGAGCTATATGGAATACATTATTGCCAGGATTATTTAAGAAATATGTCCCAGGAGATTATGATTATAAAAAAATTGTTCAAGATATTAATTACGCAATATCATTACCAAAAGATCAATATGATGGTGTTGTCCAGTCATACAGCCAAGTTCAAAAATTATTGACAACGATCGCAGCTGTTTTCTCAGTGATGGCATTCTTATTTTCCTTACCTATGCAATCCTTTGGACTTGAAAAAGAAGATAGGCATCCAACGAATGATAGCACTAGGACTTCTTTTACAAGAAGAGCCAATATTATTAGAAAAGGTAGCATATAAAATTGTTATTACAAAAAACAAAGCTATAGCAAACTGACCTATGGTGATAACAATCACTTGAAATTTATTGTAATATACAGATTCTGAAGTAGGAGAAACTGAACCATCATCAATACAAGTAGTATCGACAAGCTATGGTGCAATGGATTTGGATACCAATAATTTAGAGACGCATTGATCAAACCTTCTCCTTCATCACTTTACTATAATAGAATGAAACGGATCAAATTTGTATATATTAATAAACTTGGATGATAATATCACGCCAATTCAATTCACTAAACCTATAAACATATTTCCACCTTACAAACATACATAGGTCACATTGTTGTAGTGAGGATTGTGTTATCATGCTGCGGACTTGCCACTTTCAGGTTCGCGTTTAGGGAATTCGCGTTTTTTTTTCTCCTTTTTTATTTCCTTGAATTTTCTCCCTCTTCATTACTTAAAAAAAAACTTTGGTCATGTTGCGGCCACGATCTGAAAATACAAGAGGAATTACGCATCGTAATAGAAAGACGGAGGAGAACGATGGTCTCCATGTCAATTCTCCTGTTGGAAAACCAGAATTACAACAAACACAACAAAGTGATTTAACCACACCGCTTCTTAAAGATAAGGATGTCAACCAACAACGATCCATGCCCTCTTTGGGTTCAACAAAAACAACCGAAAAGGATCGTTCTATCGCATCGTCTACTTTAAAGAGTCCATCGCAAAGTAATATTAATATTAAAAAAGAGCATGAATTTTATTGTGTCCATTCATTTGATCATTCTAAACAGCAGTTTTTCTTTTTTTATTATTATTGTTACAACAGAGGGATCGAAATTCAAAGTCTTTAGTGATAAAGAAAATGTGGGTGCATCTACCTTTGAATCATCAGCTCCTTTACGAAAGAAAACTAATATTACACCAGTGAAACGAGCAGGCTCAAGTAATGAAACAGCCTTTTTTTTGTATTTTTTGTATTGTATTTTTACATAACACATCAGAAAAAAATAAGAATCACTTATGTTGGTGTGACTGTAATATCAATTTAGGTTTGGAAACATGGACACCTGTATCAAAACGTGTAGAAACAGAGGCTATGAGTAGTAGTGCAAGAGATAAAAACTATCTCAAGGAAGAAGATGGTAAATTATCCCATTGGTTTTTGTTAGTACCTGAATTTTTTTATGCTAAAAAAAATCCTATAGAGTTACCCTATGTTCCAGAAGTTGAACTTGATTTTTCAGCCTTTGATGACCAACTTGACTTTGGTGTTTATGAACAGATCACTGCGGAAACGTCAGAACAAGATGAGCATGAAAAGATCTCAACAAAGATTCATTTGGGTAATATCGAAGAGGAAGTAAAGCAAGTGGATCGTTTCGAAGAAAGAGAATCAAGTCCGATTGTGATGGATCAAACATCAAATATCTTGAATGATTTGGAAATGATTCAAATGCCTTCAGAAGTTGAATATGGTCCACCTAAAGAAAAAGGTAACGTCTCCTTTCATCTCATTCTCCTTCTTATTTCTCCCTTTACCTTAATACCCAGGTTTTTCTTTTTAGCTTTTTTTATTAACTCTAATTGATATTCCTATGGAACCAAAAAAAATGATAGAACTTGCCTATGAACCCGCTGTTTCAATTGATGTGTCAGAATTCTCGGAATTATTGCCTGATATTACTGCTTATGAATACAAGAATGACATGGAGAATGAAGCTATTCAATTGGTAGATGATCAAGATGATGAAGATCTCTTGATGATTTATACCACAAAATGGATGGCTTCTATTACTACTGAAAATCATGATGATACTACTACGGAAGGTAAAAAAAGGAAAAAGGAGGGTAAGGGAGAGAGACAGAATAGGCAATGCCACGCAAACCACGTTAAAAAGAAGCACATGGCAACTAAAAAACAATGATTGCATAAAAATAAACTAGAATTCGAATTATTGGATAATCTGGATCAAGACCCCTTCTTTACAAACGAAGAAACGGAACAAGATCCTGAATTACTCTTTGCTAACCATTTATTCAATGTAGATGAATATATCAATCAACAACAACAACAACAACAGATTATTTGCTAAATGAATCTCTATATACATATTTACTGCAAAAACAAGTATCGTTTCCCCCCTTCACCCAAAACCCCAAAAAATCTCAATATGTAAATAACTATAAAAAAACGAATTTATGGATTATTAAAGTATGTTCTTATCCACAGTAACGTATTCTATCATAAGTCTATTCATGAAGAAGGGGAATGATATGTAGTACCTATGTATAAAAAATAGGTTACGGGGAAAGGGAGGAGAAGGAGGAAAACCTATTATTATTTACATCTTGGATTGAAGTTATTTATGTCAAAACATCGAGAAAAGAAAAGGAGATGATAGAAAGAAAAAGAACCATAAGGAGTGTGATATATAGAGAGAAACATATATATATATATATATATAGATTCAGAAACAAAGAGAATAAGTTAATGGATGGTAAGACAAAGAAAGGGAGTTCTCATATGTTTTTTTTTCTTCTGATACATATACGATGAAATATATGACGCTATCTAATAGCTATATATCATGAACGATGATCATCAAGAAGAAAAATCGTTATGGTTTTCTAAAACAAGTATATAAAAATAGGCTATTTTTTTCTTCTAATAATATGATACCATTTTTAACCTTTAGGTATATGCCCTATCAATCCCTATTGTATCAGGAGAAATAGCCTGTACAAAAATGAATGTATGAGGCGTTTCCATTTCACTCCTATTTTTTGGTGTTGTTGGAGAGAGGAGGAAAAAAGGGTTATTTTTCATGTTTGATTCGTATCTATTAGTCACCCTGCTTGTCTCTTTTTCTACGATTGCGATTCATCCATAATATTGGATACGTAAACAATAATATTTGAATATAATATCTCCCATTGCATCATTACAGTCATCCTATCAATAGCAATACGTATAGAATGAAAAAAAAACGACCGATCATATTCGTATTATATACGCGTTATCTACAAACCAAATATCTGGTTTTTTTTTCCAACAAAATCAACAATGGCATTTCACCGCTCAGGCATGAAAAAAAAATATAGGTTATTACGTATTATTATTATAAAACTCCTTTTTTCATTTTTCTCTATGGAAACATAGATTTACTATTACCATTATTTGTTGTATTTTCGTGGCAACCACGCGAATATAATATAAAAATGATGTCGTCCGTTGTATATAATAATACGTCTTATCATCTTCTCCTTTACTTCCCATATATCCCCTTCTTCCCTCTACCCTCCCCTTCCTTCCACACGTTTGTTTAATAATGACCATAATATATGCAAATAGCCACTTTATCATAATATACTACACAATACATGAAGTAGAAAAACAAATCATTGTACAATATAATGAATTAAATATTTCTTTTTGGAATTTATTGATATAAATTTTAATGGTGGTGGTGGTGGTTGATATAATTTTTTTTATGTGGAAAAATCAATTCATAATAAGATGATAATAATAATAATAATAATGAGGATGGATGGATGAATGACTTGAGCAACCGGGCCTGTGGATGTCTTGAGAGAGAGAGAGGGAAAAAAAATATAAGAATGAATGAAAAATGTATATTGCTATTATTGCTACTGTTGTTGTGCTATTTGATAAAAAAAAGGGTGTGAATAGGAAAGAAAGGTGATTTTTTTTTGAAGTAGATAAAAAACAATATAAAGAAAAAAAAAGTTATACAAAATGCAAAAATAATAATAATAAAAATTCGCAATAACCCAAAAAAATAATAATAATGTAAGCTTAGAAGAAAAAAGAACCGTATATGGACGTGCATAAACAACAAGAAAAAAAAATAGTTTGTAAGAAAAAAGACCGAGAAGAAAAAAGATGCATGATAATATTGGGGGGGGGGAGATGAAGAATGGGTTATGAATAATAATAAGAAAAAAAAAGCAGTAGTAGTGAGGATAAAAAGAAGTATAAATGCAAAGAATAATAATAATAATCATGACCAAATTATAACTTGTTATATGTTGGGCTGCGTTAGTGTGTGTGTGTGACTGATATGTATATAAAAATATGTGTGTTTTAAAATGTGAAAAGATATAATATATATATATATAGGTATGATATAGGAATATGTCTTTTTTTCCCCTCCTCCATCAATTCATTGTTTGTTATATATATATTAAGGAATTATGAGTTGATGGTCAATAATATTCTAATTGTTGACTTGACTGTTGCATAGGATGATGAAAATCCTTTGGTGCCGTTAAAGGATGATGAACTTGGGGAGATGATGCATACATCATATGGGGTGGTTGTTTTGTATCAATGATAGTAGGTGCAACGATCTTGGTAGGTTCTAATGATACAACAGTAGTAGTAGTGGTCGTTGATGGTTGTTGAGGGGGTTGAGAAAACAACATCATGTTATTATTATTGTTGTTGTTGTTGCTATGATTAGATAATGGACCTGTTCCCTGTTGTTGTGGTTGTGGTGGTTGATGAGGTGGAGGGGATAAACTAGTAGGATACCCTTCTGTGGGGAAACGATCAGCATCTCGATACATCTCTTGTTCTCTTGGTGTTGTTCTTTGAGGTGGGGGTTGCTGCCAATAACCATTTTGTTGTTGTTGCTCCAACGATAATTTACGAGGAATAGGACGACCATAATGACCAAAAGGAGAAGGTGGAGGTGATGTACTACTTGCCGGACTTTCTGTCATTGGAAGTGAAAGTTGTCGAGAAGTTCGTACTGGTACTTGTAAATGATAAGGCAATGAAGATTGTTGTTGTTGTTGTTGCTGTTGACCAAGGGTAGCTGTTGGACGAGGATCTGTTACAGTAGGGGAAGGCATAAATACAGTAGTGGAAGCTGATTGCGGCGATGAAATATCAGCCACTGCAGCTGGATATCCCATCGGCATCATGGGTGTACATTTGGAAATAGCGGTCATTGGATCACAAACGCCATTTAATTCATGTTGTTCAGGAGCCGTATTATTATATCGTACCATTGAACCCCTATTGCCTAATGCTACATTATTATCATTGCTGTTGTTACTAGCGCCACGAGAAAAAGCTGTTGGCGTAGTTGCCATTTCTCCACCATGATGAGGGTGGGGAGGATGCATCCCTCCATCCATTGCATTTGTCGTTGTAGGATGCGTATTATTATCAAATGGATGATTATCCAATGTCATGGCTCGAATGCCCCCTTCCATACTTGTTTTTGATGACTTTCTAGCATACATGGGTTCTGAATATTCTGAAGCTCTTCTACGTAACTGTTGCCCTGTTCATAAAGTTGTTTGTTTGTTTGTTAAAAAAATTATTAAAAAGTAAATAAATCAAAAAAATAAAAATAAAAATAAAAATAAAAATAAAATAACAACATACTAGGCATAGGATAAGGAGATAAAGCCAATGCTCGAGGTGACGGAAAATCTATCGGTTTAGTATCAAACATCATATCAGCGGTAGCATGTTCCGTCATGGGAGGAATACGGAAGCTTTGACGTAAAAGTAAATCGGGAGATATTTCCAATTGGGCAAGTTCAGGAATGGAAGAAGGTGTAGGTAATCTATTATTTAATACATCTTCTTTGGTATAATAACTGATCAAATGTTGAGGTGACCCATTGACGACAATGCTCATTGTTTTTTTAATTAATCCTCCTTTTTTGAAGTTGTACGACGTTGTTAATGATCCAACCAATGCACGCTCACGACTCCGATCGGCTGTAGTGGTTGACGGCGCATTATTTGTGTCTCCTCCCAACATCATATCTCTGCTGTTGTTATTATTATAATTGTAATGAGGATGCTGATGGTGATGGTGATATTGTTGTTGTTGTTGTTGTTGTTGCTGTTGAGGATGGTGTTGCTGATGGTGATGATGAGGATGGTCTTCAAATTCTTGATTCACTTGACAATAATTGACATATCCCATTGCAGCAGCTGTGGCTGTAGGTGATGAACCCACAGACATTCGATTAGCACGTCTTTTATCCGCTGATGAATCGCGTCCATCCAATTCACGATAAATTAAAAAGTTGCCGAGAATTCGAGAAGGACTCCAAACAAATCCATCCGTCCAACGTTTTATTCCTTTTTATCAGATATATAAATACATTAGCTCAAAAATGATACGAATCCATAAAAAGAAGAATCTATCCTAGCTTACCTGATTCTCGCTCATCAAATACATAGACAGTACCGGATTGAACTGCACCTCTTTCTCTTTCTTGTAATCGTCGATTAATTTTTGGGAAAATACCTCGACGGCAAGCTTCAAAGATTAACAAAGTATCAGTGGTTGTTTCCACAAAACCATGAAAAGTTTCATTTGTTGGCATTTTTTTTTTTTTTTTTGGGATTGGTATAGTGTTGTTGAATTTACTTTTGAGAGAGAGAGAGGGAGTTTTTATTATTATTAGAGTTGAAGCAAAATAAAATAAAATAAAAATTTGCTGATAGTATAGGTAGAAAGAATAAAAGAATAAAAAAAAATATAAAACTTTAAAAAAAAGATGTACAAGTTAAATAAAATTTTGAAAATGAGAATAAAAAGAAGAAAGAAGAAGAAAAAGAAGTGAGAGTTAAATAAGATGTTCAAGTGAATAGTCCTGATGTGTACGTGTGTGATGATATTTTGCGAGTGGCGTGAAGGTATAAAAGAATCTATAAAAAAAAGAAGGAGAATAGGAGAACGGGGGAGGGGAACGATGTGTTGATAATTAGTCAAAAAGAGAGAGAAAGAGAGAGAAAAGACCAATATTATTAATAATATATTATAAGAAGAAGAAAAGGTACGAGGGAGAAAGAAACGATCGAACGAAAGAATGAACCGAGATAAAGCGTTATATTCGTTATTTTTTTGGGGGGGGGGAGGGGAAAGAAAGAGAGAGAAAAGAGTAATAGTGAGAGGAGAAGAGAGAGAAGGTTGGTAAATGATAATAACATTAATGATATATGCAAATATGCAATAATAGACTTATTGTTTATTAGTTAAAAAAAAGATATCATTTTGAAGATGATTATTCCATAAAGTAGGGCTGAAATGCATTTGAGCGGCTGAGTATTTTATCGCGTGGATACAATCATCTTTACAAAAAGAAGAAAATAAAAACATGGATGGATGAATTGACCCTGGATATGACGATGGTGCCTATTAACGACGTATAGAATCCCAGCGTTTATAGTGGACTTGAATGGCTTTTTGAGTAATTTTTCAGATTCAAGTAATCCACAAATAGAAGGTACAATCATGTCAGGATCGCTTTATGCCTGTTTTTATCCATTCAAATAAGAACAAAAGGAGGAGATATAAGCGTGGGGGTGGGGAGAAGAAGAAGAAGAATAAATATATAAATTTATATATATAAATTTATATAAAAGAGGGAGACAAACGAAGGAAATCAAGGGGGGAAAAATCTTTCTATTTTTCTGCGGCTAGTCAAAGGGGTCCCCATGAAAATCTTGATTCCCTTTTTCTTTTTTACCCATGCGTTTTATAACATCATGTTTTATGATGATGGTAGTAGTAGTAGTAGTAGTGATATTGTATGTTTTCTTCTCTCTCTCTCTCTCTATATATATATATATATAAGGATCATTCTCCCTTTTTTGGGACAGTCATCCACATCGTTCATCCATTCGTATATATATATCTATCTATGTAAACATGGTAATAATGAGACACTTTTATCTAGATTATTATTTAATAATGACATTCTCTCTCAATAGTGTTTAATAATAACAAGTTTATTTTCAATAGAAACAAAAAAAATTCTATAATTCTCCTATGAAAGAATGAGGAAATGATGACAATTATAACACGTGTAATAGATATATATTACATTTGAACATTGAATGACAACTACTACTACTACTACTACTATTATTATTATTATTATTATTATTATTAGTATTATTATTAGTATTATTATTATTATTATATCACACAAAAAAGTTATCTCTGTGTTGTTATTTTTTTTTCTCAAGAATTTTATAAAAATAGGTAATGGTAGTAGTAATAGTAGTAGTAGTAGTAGTAATTACTATTGTAACTTCTCCTTCAATATGAGGGGGAAAGGGGATATTTATAAAAATATAAATATATTATGATATACATAAATATATGTACAATATCTTGATCCTGCACGCTGTCCTTACATATTCATTTTCTTTTCCGCAACGTGGTTGGTATGGCGTCCTCTCTATCTCTCTCTCTATGATTCTTTCCCTCCCTTCTCCCCTGTTTTTTCTTTTTTTTTTTCCTCGGCGGGATAGTGGTATTATGATGTATCTAGTAGTATGTGTACATTATAGAATTCTCTCACTTGAGTTATATAATAAAATTGTTGTTAAAAAAAAGAAGATTATATCACCACTACCCACGAGGATGATGATTACTATTGGTCTTTACAAATGTAGCCACACACGACCTCTTTTATAAAAATTGCAAGGAACATAATGATAATTCGGTGGGAACCACGTTTTGATATAAGTGCAAACATGGAAATAATATAGAATTGAATCATCTGTTGTTTGTCACATAAAGATGGTAAATGTGTTTCATTAGGGGACCAAAAAAAAAAGAAGGACTGTGCTCAAACTCACATATTTCTTTTCCTGCAAGAAATTATCACATTGCATGTTTTATGTATGTATGTACCTGCACAAACATCAAGTTATTATTGCCATGCTTATTATTTATAACTTCTTTAAATATAACATCATACTACATCCTATCATCTTATTTTTGATAGGAACAAGTTTCAATCATGAAGTTTCTACTATCTACATTCTTTACTATGTTGTTATCATGATTTATTATCATATATCATTAGAGTATTATATACTACAACATAGATAATCCATTATTGTTTTGTCCTCATTCCTATCCCCTTCTTTCTCCTCTCCCTTTCCTCCCTCGCTCTTTCTCTTTTCTCTTCTCTGTTCCTCCTCCTCCCCCCAACACCTCTCCAGTTTCTTTTTTGTTTTCGAGCGAGAGCGATTTTGTCTTTCTGATACAAAATTAGAAATAGGAGGGGATGATAGTAATAAAAAAACGCCCGTTCATGCTTAATACGTAGCGTTACAGTAAACTACTACTACTACTGCTACTATACCATAATAATAAAAATAATGATTATTATTACTATTCGTATTATTATAGGATACAAAAATACCTCTTTTATAAAATAAAAACAACATCGACGTCATTTTTCCCCATTGAAAAAAACAACTAAACGTGTGTGCGCAAAGAAAAAAAAAGTGTTTATTTTTAACTATTCTAAAATGCTAACTAGAAGAAATAAGATCATTCTTAGATAAATGATAATAAACAGTTATTTATCTATTTTCTCCTTCTTGCACGTACACAAAAAATAATCTCTTTTTCATAATAGTATATACCTTTATGTGGGAAGGGGAGGAGTGGGGGTGGTGGAGATGGTGAAAGAAAGGTAACTATTGTTCTATATATTATCATACCATGATAATAGCATAAATAATAGATATTCATTCATTCATATCATTAAAAATAAAAACAAAACCTTAAATTTGATCATTTTATAAAAAATACGGTTTTGAAAAATAAAGTTTCCGTTAATAATGTAATATATGGATATGAAGACGACGACGACGACGTACAGTGATGATGAGACGTGGCAAAGTGAAATATTTATAAATTCACCCTTATTATTATTTCAACAAAAACAGCAGTTATATCGTTTTAGGGAATGTGTCTTTTTTTGATACATTATTTAACTATTTATGTATAAAGGTGTTATTTTGTTGTTGTTGTTGTTTGTACTCAATGTACATCAATGATTTTCAGGGGGTTATTTATTATGTTATAATAATAGCATAGCCAAAAAAAGAAAAAAAATAGGAGGTAATATGTGATCGCTAGACTGCATGTTGGACATAATCTACTACTTATTATACAGTTATCATAATAATTATTATTTATATCCAAGCCTCAACCACCTCATTCTCATCATTAAAGTAGACGGCCCGTATGTCCGCGCCAATTTCATTCTTTTCATTGTTTTTTTTTTAAAGTTGATTGATGATCATTTAATTGAACTGCACACAAATATAATATTTACTTCATTCCTTCTTTTTTTTTATATCTCAAGTGAATTGATGAATGCAAGGGTGAATTCATATTTACCATAAAGCTTGGAAGATAAAACGGGTCAAACAATAATATATTATTTATAGTTAGAAATACTGGTAATATGTAGGAGGAAAAGAACATTGATGGAAGAAAGTATATTATAACAGTTAATGATAATCTAAGTACCAATTGAAAAGCCGTCTTATAAAACACCTTGTTCTAATGGCTTATGCTGTGGTAGGTGTATATTACTGTGGCTCAATAATATTAATTAGAATGACATAAAAAAAAAGAAGGGGAGGGAGGGGGGCAGAAAGAGAGGGAACAAAAAAGATATCTCCTTCCTTTTTTCCCTTCATCTTTATCAATTATTATTATACAAACAATTCTATAGAAAAAGGAACAAATAGTAAGTAATTTAAGCGTTGGTAAATCCTTTATGTTGACTGAAAACTTTTTTTTTGTTTGATTATATTAAATATAATTTATACTCAATCGATCATCTATCAGAACAACCCTTATTGGCAATATCTATTAGTGATCCTATTCTGTATTATATCTTCGTAGTGATGATATAAACGCTTTGTTTTTTTTTACCTTATCTTCTACCCCCCTCCCTCCCCTTCTTTTATTTTTATGGCTAATAAATAATGCATTATGCAGATCATCTTTCAATAATGTCAAAAAACGTCAAGAAACAAAAAGCCCTACCAATGTATATGATCGGTGATTGCGGCGCTTAATGAAGAAGAGGGGGGTGGGCGACTTTACCATTATTGTTTAAGTAAATGGTAGTAGCTGAAGGAGAACAAGGATTCCATCGTTGTTTTGTCTGATTATAATATTCAAGGTACCAATTTTTTGTTTTCAAAGGATAATATTAATGTGAAGAATAACATATTTAGGAGCTATAAAAAATAGGGTTATTATCTACTTAATGGTAATGCCCCCTTCTCTCAGTTCTAATATTACTGTGCACAAGTATTATGTTCGATGATGTAAATGTTTGTTCTACTTTAATCATCTGTTATGTGTTATAATTTAATAATAATTGCCACCTGGTTTATAGATATTTATATTCTTTTTCTTGTGGCCAAAATAATGGATCGTCCAACCATTGAGTAAATGGTGGTCTATTATTATGCACCTCATTTAAATCGAGGCGTTTTTCCTGCATTATCGAGTGCAGCTAATTATAATAAAATGTCATGATGCTAATTATAATAGAAGGGAATAGAAGTGGTCCATGAAATTACTTTTGTTTGTTGTATATTTATAATATAGTTGCATATGACCAGATTGTTCTTTTTTCTCTTTATCAATAAGATAGAGTTATCCTTCAATATCTTTTGACAAACTATCTACTACTAATATAAGGTGTTCTTTAGCCGAGACCAAAGGTCAAAGGATTACCAACCTTATTCGAGGTAATGGATCCAGTGATTGTCCACCATCCCTTACCCTACATTAGTCTTTCTCTCACTCTCTCTTTATCAATGATAGTGTTTACAGATATTATATAGTATCCCTTTATATGTTATTTTATTTTCTCTCGAATAAAGATGGTAGCACAATCACTGGATCCACCTCTCGATGAATAATATACTTTAGCTGATTGATAAGTATAATACTATTATCAATTGAGTTTATCTAACAGAAAAAAATGTCATTTATCAATCATCATAAATATAAATCTTATGCTTTTCCATTCCACAAGAAAGGCTACTCTTGAATAAGCGTATACCAATCCACTTTTTTAAAAAAAAAACTGGAGTAGTAGTCAGGAAACTCCATCTATTATTTTTTTTTCTTTGTAATAAAATTAACTTTTTCAGTTAATGTTAATTGGATAAAAAGATTTTATTTATGACATCTGTGTTACTTGTGGCGGTTACCAAAGTTTAATCTTCCCCCCCCGCGCCAAACACACACACAAATAAACTGTTTGCTTTCTTCGATGATAATTTTTTTATGCTAACTAAAACAAGTATTTCTCAAATCTCGGTAATAATAATATTATTATTTTTATCAAAGTTCGTTATTTTTGAGGATGTGAAATAAATATAGATATGTAAGCATCGCCGATTCCTTCTCACATACAATCAGCACTCGCCATGATCTTTTTTTTTATGGTTGTAATGAATAAACTATATCAATGATTGTACTGGAAAAGTGTATTTTCCTAGTATATAAGAAAGGCCGTCGTATCTCTGTATAATAAACTACTACTGATAAAGCGAGTTTTAAAAAACATTGTGTTTAACTCAATCATCAAATCATAGATAACTTTAGAACCCCATTAAAATCATATCCATGAATGGGGAAAACTAAACCAAAAAAAAAAAAAAAAAAAAAAAAAACCTTGGATTGATGGAAGCCAAGACTTTTTTTTAAATGAGATTATGTGATTTAATCTCTACAATCTTTTGTGAGAAATTAACCAAGTGGGATCATTTGTACAACAACATTAGTAAATTGTTACTTTTCACCATACTACTTTATACTCATATCATTTTTATTAAACAGCAGAATTGTTGATAATTTAACAAATAATTATTACTATCCGTTTTTTATACTGTTGTTTCTATATCGTGCTTTTGAATGATTGGCATATAAATGATCAGCTTAATAATATTTTAAGACAATACAGTGTATGTTATCTTTCCAATAAATATGCACTGTTTGTAATGTAAAGTTTTTACATAAAAGAAGAATTATATCAAATCAAGTTAAATTTGCTGTTCAAGTGTATATAGTAGTATATATTGCCATGGAAATAAAAAAAAATCTTGACCGAGGAAAAAGAAATGCATTAGGGAAATTTGATTCGATTAAGTAATACTATTTACGTGATAAATAAAAAATCGTACTCACGATTAATAAAGAGGTGGAGAAATTTTCTTCATCTGTAAATAAATTACAAGTATAACTATCGATCATTGTTCCACCAGTGATTACGATTCTGGTATATCATTAAGAGACGGAAAATAATAATGATAATTATACGTGGACCACAAAGAGCGAGAGAAGAGAAATATTCAAAAAAGGGATCTTGATAATATTCCAAAGAACCTTGAGAAAGTCTATATTATCCACCAATTTGAATCCGCTCAAGATGTATTATACGAATCATCATGGTTATTATTTCACAGTGAAAAAAAAAGCATATAAATATAACATTTCAAATAACAAACCAACGTCTTTATTCAACCTTTTTCAAAGAAAAGTTATTGCTGATCAATTCCTTCTATACTTATTATTATTTTGAAAATGAAATTGACTATATTCCCTTTTACTTTCCTTTCCTTTTTCCTATTACCTCTTCTTGTTTCTGCTTCTCATGGTGAATTCAAGAAGCGTCAAATTGGGAGTGCCCGTCAAGCAACCACTGCAGAAGTGGAAGAACTTATGTTCTATAGTTCTTTGTCTGCTGATGTTTACTGTCCAGCTGTAGTCCCTGGAGGTACATGGATTTGTCCCAACTGTGCCAAGGCTCGTCATTTGGAAATCGTGGATACATTTACTACCATTGCTTATGATACCAATGTCTTGGTTGCTCGAGGAGACACTGATAAGACGATTTATGTCGTCTTTAGAGGTATTAAATTGTTATAAATTCAAAGTACATTTTCTGTTGTTATCGTTGGATCCATTATAGTAACGAATATATACGACTACTAACAATTATCATTAATTATTTGTTAATGTAAACAAATACAATCAAAAAATCCAACAACAATAATAGGATCCGTTTCTCTTCAAAATTGGCTTGCTGTATGTAATATTATTTATAACAACTCGTGGTGATTAATTATGAATACTGACATATCGCTCGGCATGAATATAAATAGGATCTTACTGCCATCCCTGTGCCTTACAGTGGCGTCACAGGTGCTACTGTTCATGTTGGATTCTTGCAAAGTTATAAAGATGTTCAAAAAAAATTGATTGAACTTGTTAACAAGGAGCTTGTAGCTCATCCTGGCTATACTGTTGCTGTCAGTGGGTAAGTTGTTAAAACTCTTTTGTTTAAAAGTGATACCACCCTATGTGGATACAAATATCAGGGATCAATTACTGATTTTTATTATTCTATTTTTTACTTTTTTAGCCATTCATTGGGTGGCGCAACTGCCTTGCTTTGCGCTTTGGATTTGTATGAACAAGGTGTGAATGTCAAATTATACACTCAAGGTAAAGCATGTTTACTATAGACCCTGTTATTCTACCATACATAGTAGTAATGGATAGTGATATTTATTATTGGATTTTCTTTTCGATAAAAAAAAATAACAATAATAGGCCAACCTCGCACGGGTAACAAGAAGTTTGCTGAATACGTTGTCAAGACCGGAATTCCTTATAAGCGCGCTGTACATGCTAGTGATCGTACGTTATTTACAGAAATTAGAAATTACTATGAGCAATGATAATGAAGAATAAAAAAAATGGAATAACTGATTAATTCATGTATATTTTCATAATAACATAGCCGTTCCTCATGTTCCTGATACTCTCCTCGGATTTTACCATGCTGGTGAAGAATTCTGGGATAACCGTCTCCGAGTTGGTAAGTAGACATTTACATATTATAATTAAATCTATATATATTGCATCGAATACCAATTATTATACCATTATTTATAATATAGTTGCTTGTCCAAATGGTCTTGAAACCAACTATTGCTCTGGTTCTCTTGGTGTTGGTCTTATCTTCACCGATCACACTTCGTAAGTATAATAAAACAATAGTAGTAAAATAAAAAAAAAAGCGTCCATTTCATATTCAACGTCATTAATTACTAAACTAACAACCTACTTTTTCACTTTAGATACTTTGGTATGAGTACTGGTATCTGTCTTTAAAGAAAAAAAAACAAACCTGACCGTTATATTAGGGTAGATTCATATTGTACTCTTATTCCTTCCCCCCCTCCTTCTTTTTTATTACTTGTGGTACTACTATGTGTTATATATTTACTGTTTTTTATAAATATCATGAATAAATAAGAATACATGGAATCAGTGTATAGAATATATTTTCTTTAATTATAAGTCTATATACATATATATATATATATATATAAACAAACAATGAATCATTTCACCATATGATCTATTTTTTTTTCTTAATTAAAAAGATTGTTTACGAGCTATAATAATAAGTGATTCATGTATCGGTTGCTATAATAATAAAATAATAATTTTATATATCCAACAGCCGCTTGCATAATAATGATTATAATTATTGAAATTTTCTTTCGGCTATGATTTTGAAAGAGGAGGATCTTTTTCATATCGATGCATTATTGTCTGGTGAATGTTAAATGTGTTGTCTCACAAAGTACTACACCATTAGGAAACGGAAAGTCTTATATTCCGGTTCGCCTCACCTGAAAATTCAAATTGGAAAAAAAAAAGAATAATTACAGGCATTACTTGTTTACTATTATAATAAATCTTCACTGCAACAATAATAATTAGAAAGTGAATCAATCAACATAGAATTATACTATAGTATATAGTAGCATATAATAATAACATAGCAACAACTCTAAAATACGCAATATATTATTTTTATCATTACGGAGATTTCCTATTGAGAACTTATCCATCGAGAAGGAAGCTTATAAAAAATAAAACTAAAACTAAATGGTGAACCTGTCACCTATGTTTTTTTTTTTTAAAAAAAAAAAAGACCCAATTCAACAAGATAAGCCCCGAGCATCATCATCATCATCATCATCCTTTATCTATATCATCATACGTAATCTTTGAAATTTATTTACTCGGATAAATGTATTATAATAGCATAATTGCCCATCCCGAGGTAAAAAGCAACAACAATATTAATTTTTTCATTTCATCTTGTTCCATTCTTGGAATAATATAAAACAGTAATAATAGTTTAATTCGACCAAATAAGTGTAATTATCCGTGTACAGAAGAGAATAAATGATTTGACAAATTATTGTGGAATATATCATCGATCGAGATGAAAAGAATGATACTTTTATTAGGCCGGGGGATTCATTTACTTTTTAAATTATTGTATTAGGGAAAAATGAGATGTGAAAGTATTTATGTTTACGTGATAAATAAAAAATCAGACTCGCCCTCCCATTTTATCGGAGCCCGTGTAACATTCATATTCGTCTAGTATGATTAAATAATTCTTTTGGGAACACGTCAAATCAAATTATTGAGTTCATTCTTCTTATTATGCGCCATGATCCCTTTATTATGATCCTATTCAACAACGACAGGATCAGGCTCTCTTTCTTATTTAGATCGTTTTAAATTTCTCATGTCAATATTTATTCTTACTACTTGAAAATACCTAAAAACCAAGTTATACTCTATTAGACTATATATATATATATATATAATATATTAAGAAAAAAGTATATATATAAAGATGCCAAGATGACAAGTCGAAAAGAAAAATTATCAAAAACAGCCCATTTGTTCTACTACTACGCCAATAATTACAAGAATGAAGTTGGCAACTCTTCCCCTCACACCCATTTCATCCTTTTTGCTGATGTTTCTCACTGCTTCAGCATTCCCCACCCAACATGACAGTCTCTTTTCCAAGCGTCAATCCAGTGGTACTCGTGAAGCGGCTGCTGATGAAATCGCAGAACTTAAATTCTATACTTCACTGTCTGCCGATACTTATTGTTCATCTGTGATCCCTGGTAAAAAATGGAGCTGCCCTACGTGTGACCAAGCAAAGAACTTAGAAATTGTGGACACTTTCACTACAAGCGTCTATGATACCAATGTTTTGGTGGCTAGGGGAGATGCCGATCAAACTATTTATGTTGCCTTTAGAGGTAAATATTACTGTTTTTTTTATTCATGCGTTCGAAATCTAATTATATATGAGTAATAATTTATTACTTTTTTATCTGACATTTCTCATTCTTATCCTTTTTAAATTATAAATTATTAGGATCGGCTTCTCTCCAAAATTGGATAGCTGTAAGTAGTACTAGTATGCTAGAAGGTGGGGGAGGGAAACAGGATGGAGATTTTTTTTATTACCATTAAAAGAGGATTTTATGTTATTACGGATGATGACTGATTCATTTCGAATTGCATTATAGGATTTTACTGGTACCCCTGTCTCTTACAGCGGTGTCACAGGTGCTATGGTTCATCTTGGATTTCAACAAAGTTACCAAGAGGTCCAGAAGCAATTAATTGCTCTTATTAACAAGGAACTTGAAGTCAATCCCAGCTACACTGTCGCTATTACTGGGTAATTATCTTTTTTTGTCATTTTTATCTCGCATATTATTATGAAATGACACTTCATTCATAATTTTTGTTATTATAATTACTCTTATTTTAGGCACTCCTTGGGTGGCGCAACCGCTCTTCTTTGCGCTTTGGATTTGTATAAGCAAGATGTTAAAAATCTCAAGCTGGTTACTCAAGGTATTTTATACTATATTTAATTTTTTTTAAAAAACATTATATCGTTATATTATTTCAATCTTCTCGTGTTATAACTTATTTTTTAAAAATAAAAATAAAAATAAAAACAGGTCAACCCCGTACGGGTAATAAGAAATTTGCTGAATATGTTGTTCAAACTGGAATTCCTTACAAGCGTGCTGTGCATGCTAGTGATCGTAAGTTTTTATCTTACGTATAAATTGTATAGTGAAAGATTAAGACAGGCCGCAATTATTGATTTGCTCATACAATTGATTTTTGATGATATGTAGCCGTCCCTCACACTCCTGATACTCTTCTTGGCTTTTACCATGCTGGTGATGAATTTTGGGAGAAGCGTAACAATCAAGTTGGTGAGTAGAAGCTTATGTATATTAAATTATAATTATCAGTATAGAAAGGCAAATGGATCACAGCTTTATATTCTAATCATCTTATGTACTATGATTAGTCGTGTGTCCCAATGGTCTTGAATCAAATTCTTGCTCAGACTCTCAAGGAACTGGTTTCGTTTTCACCGATCACACTTCGTAAGTTTCTTAATACATATGAGAGAAAGAATTGTAGTAAATTTTTTTTGGGGGAATCATCGATTATTGGAATTTACATAAGTACAAGAAATTGGTTCAATAATATAAAATACTGAACTATATCCTTATATCACGATACAGATACTTTGGTATGAGCACCGGCATTTGCCTTTAAAAAAGGGAGACATTGACCATGTTTTATTATATCTAGGAAGTTTATTTATCAGCAGTACTGAATTCTTTTGTTATGGATAAAAAAAAATTATTTCATCGATGAATTATTCATTTTGTCAAATAAGGGGATATTTTGGGGGGATTTGAGTGACAACATTAATTACACATACATACATCAGTTACCATAAATATAGTTACATTTGACTATTCTTTTCTTTTTTAACTACTCCCCAATTGACATAATAAACACAAGGTTCACTTAATATTTGGTTTTTTAATATAATTGACATGTATTTTACTTTATTTACAATATATATGTACAAAAATATATACAACGCGTAATTGCGGGAGGAAAAAGGAGAAAGTTGACCCTCTAACATGAATTTCACATTGAAATCATTTCGTATTTTAATCTATCACCAAAGGATAGATTATTTTGATCCTATTGATCATAGTACATAAGTGGATCATCAAAGCAAGATTGTTGATAATTGGATTGTTGTTGCTGATTACCAGATTGTTGCTGGTCGTTAGACTGTTGCTGGTCGTTGGGTTGTTGCTGTCGCTGTTGTTGATCATAAGACTGCTGTTGGTTTGAAGAATCTTGCTGAGAATATCCTTGTTGAGAAAATCCTTGCTGCGAATTATTGTACGAGGATTGTTGTCGTTGACCATATCCTGTGTAAGGTTGATTCGACGACCCAAAATCTGAGGTTTGTCGTGAATCATTGTATGATTGGTCATACCCTCTTCCTTGTTGTTGAGACAATGGATCTTGCTGTTGATTGTCATATTGATTATTGGAATAATTATTATAAGATTGATCATAGGTATCAGCATTATTCTGAGAGCCAGAATAATCCCAATCAGCAGAGGTGTTATTGTTTCCTTGGTTGTAAGACATGGTTCAATTGCAAAAAGAAAGAATAAAGATATAATGGAGATTTAGTCCATTTTACCTTTCTCTTTTATATCATTTTTTGACAGTTTAATTATCCTATGTAATTAATACGTGCGCTGCAATCGACTACAAGGGTGTTATCTTGTATAAGAAATGGAAATTAGCTCCGAAATTAATTTAGTGGTTAAAACCACTCAATTATGCCGCTATTTCACTTGTATGACAGATCATTCGTCATTATCATGAATCTTGTTGGATAGCTCCTTTACATTAAATATGCGAAACGATTGTCGTGTTAGTTAGGTTTATGATAATTATCAATAACACATCACATGCTTGGAACTATTGGTAGCTTTCTACATTATGTTCTTTTTGCCATTATGATGAGATGATATAACGTATCCGTAGATAAAATCTAAAAACCCTTGAAATCGATTTGTGTTTATCTACTTGATGCTTTATATAATGATTATCTTTGCTTTTGTTACATCTTGCTATGAGTAAATAAGTCACATGTATTAGTAACAATAATTAGATAATATTCTCCAATTGAAATGAACAATAGACAATTACATGCTGCTATATAATAACCATATTGAATGACTATTAATTACTGCAATTGGTACAATGCGTTGTTAGTTTTAAATATATCCTTGAAAATCAAACAAAGCACTGGAAATATTAAATTATCATCAAAATCCCACGGTACCACATTAATCGTCGGGTCTCTTTTTAATTCGTACTCGAATCCACTGTTCACCATTTCTTCATTAGGGTCTTCAGAGGGCAGGAACTACTTTCCAATTGATGGTGACAACTAATGTATTTGATGAGTAAAAATATTATCCACATTTTAACAATATATACTACTTACTGGCTAACTTAAGTATGCATTGGATAGGAGAAAGAAAAGTAGCCTAAGCAATACTGGGAAGTTGGGTTCGTGTTACACGGGATAAGTATGTACGTAACGTAGTCATGTTGGTATAGTGCAATAATAAAAATAATACCACGTGGAAAGTGAGTGTGGAAATTTGGATATTAATAGATACTATATACCAAATTCTCAGTATATCAGAGCACACTAACGCAATACATTGTTATGTTACTTATTATGATCTTTTTAAAAATATTATTCAAAAAGTGGTTTATTTTGTATATATCTATTTATATGCAAAAGTTATACTACGTTAAAAACACAACGTAATTCATACCATTATTTACTTACTAGCTACCAAGTTTTAACTACTTTGGTACATATTTGAAAAACTACATAACGATAAAACGAAAGAAAAAATGAGTGGCGGCAGGTTACTCTAGATTATTGCACTCTATGTCAATTATACAAAAAATGAGTTTCAAGGGTGATTGTTTCTTCTTACGGTGCACTTTTGAACTATAGTAAGTCTTGGTAACAAAAGGCATCACTATGATTGCTATTCAACACAGGAAAATTTATGATATTACTTAAAGTAAGAAGCTTGTGCTTTTATAGGAATCGCTCCTAAAATTATGATAATAATACATATATGTCAGTTCTTCGTTTTCCACAAGACCTTCGCATTTGTCTTTATTACATACTTCTACCTAATTTTTAGTAAGAGGAGGTTTGAAATTTCTTTCTATGGAACAAGAAATAATAAGGTACAACTTACCGATCCAACAATCGCTAAATCTAATATCTATCCTTTTGATTGTGATTGTGTTTATCAATAATCAAAGATACACAACTGTAATTAGAAAAAATAATAGTTTTATACTATAGCAATGACAACGTAATTGGTAACTGAACAGCCCTATGGAATGATATACATGAGAGTGTAAAAAAGATTGTAGTCATCCCACATCCATCACTTGTTTATAACATATTTATCTGACGTGGACAAAGAAGGATTTAAAACAGGAAGTACACCTGTATTAATATGAGCGTTAAACATAACTATGAAAGATGCATTATTAGGTGGAAGGAGAATATTACATTTGGTGCAAACGGTAACAAAAAATAAACGAAAGATGATGTGGCAATTTAGAAAAAAATGATAAAATAGATCTTATTAAGAATAACATTAAGTATATTGAAAATCAATGGATATTGATGCAGATATTAGTTGTATTATTGATACCAAAATACTCATTATTTCATCATGCCATCAATAATTTCAAAACAACTATCTTCCTCTCTCGTCCTATATAATATGTAAATATTAACAAAGTAAATAAATGGAAAACCCTTTTTTTGAATCCATTCCAAAAAAATTTCTTTTTACATAGACACTAAAGATTAATAATCACAGTAAAAAAAAGAAGAGGGGTTGTATAAAAAAAAGGTCTTTTTTTTTTGGGCTGTGTGTGTGTGCGTGTTTTTTTTTAACGTAATCAAAGCAAAGTATATAAAAGTGGCACTGTTGAATCCCTGTACTCACGAACTGAGACATTTTATCTGACGTATTGAAACTATACAGAACGTAGATGAATGAAAGTGACTAATAGGAAAAATTACAAATGGGAAGAGATCATCACGCTGTAAATGGTAATAATAGCGAGTGTACTAACCACCACCCAAACAATAAGAATATAAAGTTTGTATTATTGATGACAAGTTGAGAAAATAACAATAGTCATAAAAGATGCCTCT
This sequence comes from Phascolomyces articulosus, assembly GCA_025677815.1. Classification (NCBI taxonomy): domain Eukaryota; kingdom Fungi; phylum Mucoromycota; class Mucoromycetes; order Mucorales; family Lichtheimiaceae; genus Phascolomyces; species Phascolomyces articulosus. The sequence continues at coordinate 250,110 of JAIXMP010000026.1, read as the reverse complement.
GTTCATCATTGGCTATTACGCAATGAATAAAAACGTTATTAAAGTTCTCCAATGTTATTTCTTTGCCGCGGCATAAGTTTCCAGACTATCATTTTCTTATATTTTTCAGTAATAGAGTTACTTGTGGATGCAACAATTTTGGCCGAGTGTATCAATCGCTTTATCATTTCACTTTAAGAAGTTATGATTGCATACTCGATTGGTCAGTCTATTACGATTCATACTTGGACAACTTACTTCTGTGTGCTTATGTAGCCATTATTTACATGATGATCTTGAGTGTTACTTAGTTTCCTTTTATAAAGAAAATCTACAGTCTTCTTACGTATTTTTATATTATTTTTGTACTTTTTTCTTGCACTTTCTAGCTCGATGGACGTATACGTAGTATCATCGGTCTCTTTATTGTATAAATTGTAATATTTATTACACTAAACAATTATGGACAACAATGGAATGTGCCTTGTTCTTCTGGCGCTGACTTGCCTGGTTGAATTTTTTTTTTTGTTCTCTTCTGATAACTGCGAGGAATAAGTTATAAAAAAGGGGGCTACTGCTTCCTTTTTAGTGGGTTAGATCATGACCAAAATAATATTATTATTTCACGTATATGAACATCGCATGAAAGTAATGATAAGGTATTACAGACATAATTATATTTTAACTGGCATACATAATAAAGATGCAACACATAAACTATTATAACCCTAAAATCTTCATATCCGCAAAAAGAATAAAGGGCAACAATGCTTAAAATATTTAGCTTCTCGAGTAATTCTTGTTGAAAATCAAATATTTGTCTGAATTCTTCTATTAAAATATTATAATACGAAAATACATGTTCATGATGACCTATAAACAAATCTATTATGAAAAGAATGGATTGTCAGCAAAATATGCATATTCACATTGATCGACGGATGGATGGGAGAGAATTCTGAGACGACGAGATGATCGTCTATTATCTTACACATATATACCATTTAAATAGTAGTAATAATAAGGACTTAATAATTGCGGAGCAGTATCTGTATAGAAAAAAAAACAAAAAACAATACTGTTAAAGAAGATGTGAGAACAAAGAAAAAACTTGGAGTAATAATAAATATTTTTGAACCACTTTTCTCCCATATTTTATTTAGTTAGTGCACACTTTTACAGTTATATATTTGACTGGCAAGATCATTATTCCAATGGTTTGGGCCTATCCTATTTTAATATACATAATGAACTTCATTTTTTTAAAAAAAAATAAAAGCACACTAGAAATGTACCAAGTTAGCCGAGGTATTTCTAAAAATGGACATTTCGTAAAACAACTTCGTGGAGGAATACGACCGTGAAACTTTAATTAATTTAAATCGATAGTGTAACAGAAAGAAAAGCAATTGGTTTTTCCCATATTCAAATCATAATCTAGACTTCCACAAAAAATCTCAAATTAGAGAAACCTCAATCTAAGATTTGATTTATTTTAATGTTCCTGAATTTTTTCAACAATCATTAAGAAACAGATTTCTTCTTTACGCGATCGTTTTCAATTTTTACCCACGATACCTCGATTTGGTAACTTTTTGAATTTTTGACATTTCCCAGATCACGCATAATATTATGCGGGAAAGGGATACGATATTTTAGATACCCTAAAACCCTGTGGTTCATACGTATTGTTCTCATTTATTATTATTAAGTATGGAAGAACAAATAAATTACAAAGAATAATACCTTTTAGGTATCTGTGGAACGTCATACCGAGATTTTGAATATACGGTTATGGATATGAATCCATATTTCTGACAAAAGAATACAAAAAAAAAAAGGGTATAAATAGGATACCATCATATTTCGATTTTTTTATTATCATTCAATTAAAATCCTAACGTAAATTTTTATTTTTAAGATGAAGGTTACCCTCCCCTTTACAATCATTTCCTGTGCACTAGCAGCTGTTACTGCCATTCCTGTCAATAACCAAAAACGCCAAGCAACCGATCCTGAAGCTTCTGCTATTCAAAGAAATGGTCCTCTTCCGTCCGGTACGGATACCTATGGAGATACTGAATTGGCTTCTAATGCTACCGAATATCCTGATTCTGTCGAAGCTGCTTTGAACGGTACACTTGCGGTAGCTCTCGCGAGTGTTCGTCAACCCACTGCTGAAGAAGAAGAAATGATTACTTACTACATGACATTAGCTGGTGCTGCTTATTGCTCTAGTGTCATTAGCGGTGGTACATGGGGTTTATGTACTCGTTGTGGTGATGTTCGTCATACCGAAATCCTTGAAACCTTTGATACACCTATTCATGACACCAATGCTATGGTCCTTCGTGATGATAAACGCAAGACCATTGTTGCTGTTTTTCGAGGTAAAGAATATTCATTTGTTTTATGCGTATTATATTCATACTTCATGTGGTTAGTTATTTTCTAACTCTTTTTACTGTCATTTTCAATGAATTATTTTATCTTCAGGTTCTGCTTCCCTCCAAAACTGGGCTGCTGTAAATAAAATATCTGTTTTTGTTAATAACTAAGTTAAATATTATACAACTACTTTCGAGCTTTCAATAATCTTATACTTTTTTATTATAGAACTTGGATGCTACTTTGACCAACTATCCTGCTGGTGGCCGTGCTCATCGAGGTAAATCTACTGGTGTTTTTACATATGAATTAATTTTAATTGAAAGACAGCAATGATTGTAATTTATACTGTCTTGCCCATTGAAATTTAATTATTTATATCTTTAATAATTAGGTTTCTACCAAAGTTATGAAGAAGTTGCTGATTCTCTTACTGCTGTTGTCTTGGAACAACTTGAACAATATCCCGATTACTCTGTTGCTACCACTGGGTAAGTAAAGATATAAGGATATAATTGACTATATGGAATGGGTTAAAAATCACATTTATCCTTGGAAGTAGAAGGAAAGGGAATAATGTTACTTTTATGGGTATTATGCTATGTAATTTAGTTTTTTTTTCGAAATTTAATTCTCATCGATCCAATCCGTTATACCATAATATATAGACATTCTCTTGGAGGTGCTACATCTCTTTTGTGTGGTTTAGATTTGTTCCAAAGAGGTGTTCCTGCTAATAAGCTTTCTATCCACACTGCTGGCGCTCCTCGCGTTGGTAACAAGGCATTTGCTAACTATATCGTCGGTACTGGTATCTATTATACTCGATTGACCAACAAGCGCGATCGTAAGTACTTTTTTGTTGCTACATATCTGTGTATTTTAAATCCCTCCAAAAAAAAACTATTCATTCAAGTATCAAAATCATGCCATACCGTGGTATTTTTTTATATTTACTTGCTATATAGTCATCCCTCATGTTCCATCCACCACCATGGGTTTTTCGCACGCTGGTGAAGAATTTTGGATCCGTACTGGCGGTTCCATCCAAGTCTGCACCGCTGATGATGGTCTTGAATCTCCCGATTGTGCTAATTCCACTCCTCTCTTTACCAATATGGCCGATCATCTTGAGTACGTCCTAGTGAAATATAGTTATATATTTTAGCATGAAATGTTTAGACTGATCATCTTTCTTTCTTTATAGTTACATGGGTCTTCTTGGTCTTTGCATTTAAAACAAGTCCACGAAAAAAAAAGAATATATAGTGTATATTTGAGTAATTAGTAGTTATTTCTGTCTGTTACATACTTATGGCTCTGGAGTTATGCATTGCCCTAAGAGAATAGAGAAATATTCTATATTATTATTATATCTTATTAACCGGTTTTGAAGAATAAAAATATAAACATCGTTATTATATATAATTATCTTCAATAATTTATGACAAGTGTATGTGATGTATGTTTAGTGAATGAGGTAAGATAAATGAATATCATAAATCAATGTTACTAGCAACTAGTCAGATGTTCTTATGAAATAGTAGGCTTGGTTTAGCAATTACTTTCTGATGAACATCAATACTTATGGGTTTTACGAAACCTTATGCAACTAAATATTATAATTGAACAACAGTGACACACAACGTATTTAGCGTGATATACTGCATTTATATATAAGAACATAATTTTCTGATGTTGATAGTTAAAAATAATTAGAATATAATTAACTACAGATATAAATATATGGAACAGACTACATACAATGTGTATAAAGTAGGTGTTTTTATTAACAATAGTACAATAATAGAAGATGCAGATATGATAATGGTAATGTGCAATGATAGAGGAAATAGTTTTTAATATATAACGAGAGTACAGAAGAAATGATGGATGAAAAAAAGTATTAACTACTGGCAAGACGGTTTTTAAGACCTTGACTCCATTCAATATAATCTTTATATCGCTTTGAACCCCTATAATCTTGACGGTTTATAAATGATACAATACCAGAAACAGGAGCCAGTTTCTTTTCATTTCGTTCTGGTGGTGGTAATGTTGATTTATTGGCTTTTTGACTGCTTGCTGTTGTTGTTGCTCGTTTCTTAGTCGCAGGTTCATCCGGGATTTCTTTACCAGAGGTTAGTGTTGCTCGACAGGTTCGTTTTACAGGCGTTGATGAGGATGAGGGTGTTGCTGCTTTTTTGGTATTTTCCTGTTCATTTCCCTTTTGTTCTTCCCCTTCCTCCTCATTATCGTCTCCTTTTCTTCGACGTCGAGGTCGTGATACAACTGTTGATCCCTGTTTCAATTCTTTGAGTTCTTTAGCAGAAACGTCTGAAATAGCTTTGATATATTTGTTGAGCTCGGATGTGTTGGAGGCACACATTTCCTGTAACTTATTCTTCGCTATCCGCTCCTATTATATACAACAATATCCATTTCATAAGTCTTTCATATTGCCATAAATCACGCAATTCAGAATATATACTGACAAATGAAATGCTCACTCACACCAAAAGCTTTTGCACATGTATAAAATACAGCACCTTTCCATGCAGGTTGATCCAACTCTTGTTGTGCTGTCCTTCGCTGTGCTCCACTCATTTGTGATATATAAGCTGTTGAAAATGAGTCCCATAATTTTTGAACGTGCGACACCATAATAGTACACCCAAATGTAACACCTAAACTCTCAAATGTAACTGTTGGTTGGAGTTGAAGCGTTTTTCGAACAATACTGACTGTATTTTCATAAGCTCGTTTGGTACAGCCTGCCAACTGTGCCGCTAAACGATTGTCCCAGCCTGCTCGTGATAAACTATATAATAAATAGATATTATTATTATTCATCAAAGATTGGAATGAAGTATTTAATAATCAATAAGATTGATGCTATTTAGTAGATATAGATTGTTATAAAGAGTGCATAAATTTATCTACCTTTCAAAAGCCATGTGGATCGCAAGTACGGTTTTACAATTGGGACCTGCATTGAATACCTTTTTTGGTACATTACTTTCTAATTGTCTTTGAAAATATTCTGCTCGTTGTTGGAGTTGAACATCGTCTTTAAGATGAAGTCGATCTAGACAGTGTATAAGTGGATTCTCGCTCGACATGATTTTTTGTAAGTATTCAAAAAACAAAAAGTTCAGCGAGCGACTAAAAAAACTACTGCTTATGAAATTTTAGTTAGTGTTCCTGATTTCAAATACCAAATAAAATAGTGATAATGGATAGGAGGATATGTTTATGGAAAATTACTACTATTACTTTTTTTCGACGAATTAAATTATAAAAATGAATGAATGATATTAAAAAAAGGAACTATACAAACAAAAAATAAAAATAAAAAGAGAGGAGCTTCTATACATTTAAGATAGAGAATGGTAAAACGTGTATATGGATGGATTGACTACTATATTTATACAAAAATGCGAGAGAAATAAAAAAAATCATCTTATAACTCTTCATCCTCCATCAATTGATCGCCAATAAACCGTTTTACATCACGCCAATGTATACGTTCTTGGTTTCCAGTATCACGATCGCGAATTGTCACTGTTTCATCCTCCAAACTTTGATAATCGACCGTGACACACCAAGGTGTTCCAATTTCATCATGACGATAATATCGTTTACCAATCTTGAGTTTTTGTGCTTCCACCATAGTAAACCAACCACGTCGTCTTAATGATTTGGCGATCGATTCTGCTAATGGCATAAATTCGGGTTTACCTGTAAGTGGCATCACAGCACACTTGACAGGCGCTAATCGAGGATGAAGTCGTAAAATACTTCGTGGTGGTTTATTATTTCCTTCTGACACTTGATGAAATGCATCACACAAGTAAGCCAACATGGTACGGTTTAACCCACATGAACTTTCAATGACATGGGGTACATAACGTACAGGTTTTTCAGTTGGTATCAAACAATCATCAGCTTGGATCAGGGGGGATGAAACACGTGCTTCTTCTTCTATTACTTCAAATGCTGCTGCACTGTTCTTGATATGTTGTGTCAAATCATAATTACCACGATGTGCCACACCTTCTACTTCTCCCCATCCCCAAGGATATTTATATTCTACATCCGTACAGGCAGATGCATAATGAGCCATTTCATGCTTTTCGTGATCGCGTTGACGGAAATTCTCCTTGTGACATGCATGTTCCAACCACCATTTGAATCGTTGTTCGCGCCAATATTTGAACCAGTGAGATGATTCCCAAGGTGGAATAAAGTATTCAAGTTCCAATTGTTCAAATTCAGGTGTTCGGAAAATTCCATGTTCTAATCGAATTTCATTACGGAATGATTTGCCCACTTGAGCAATACCAAACGGTGGTCGTTTATTCATTGTACGAGTGACTTGTTCAAAGTTGATAAATACACCTTGTGCTGTTTCAGGTCGTAAATAAACGGTAGAGGGTTTAAGCACTTGATCCACTGCTTCACGGATGGCTATGGGACCCTTTTTATTTTCTTGTTCCTGTATTGTTGTTTGGATCACACGATCAATGGGATCAATGGGATCAAGAAATGTCTTAAACATCAAGTTAAAAGGTCGACTCGCTGTTAAAAAAGGTGAATTGCTATTGGGCTCAACATAGCCATGATAATCCAAAGAAATAGGCTTTCCATGTTCTTGGTTGGAGACAAAATCAATGCGTCCACCTTGTCCTTCGGCATCAGGTTGTACAAACGCATCCACATGCAACATGATCCGTTTTCCTTCCAGTGTAGTTCGAATACCTGGTGAAATTTGTTCTTGAATTAACTGTTGCCATGTTTTGGCTGTTGCTTTATCAGGTGCTTCAACAGGTATACGGCCCAAAATTCCTTGTCCTTCTTTAGCCGGCATAATTTCAAGCGTAGGTGCTTTATCAGGTCGAAACCGTTCTTTGGTTAATATACAATCTACTAACAAGTCGGTAAACTCGTCTACGTGTCCAGAAGCTTTTAATACAGGATGGGGTGTCAAGATACTCGTGTCAAGTCCAACCATGTCGTCGCGCCAATACACATGGCGTTGCCACCATGAATTCAAAATATTCTTTTTAAGTTCAACGCCTAATGGTCCATAGTCATAAGCACCACGTAAACCACCATAAATTTCGGCTGATTGGTATAAAAAGCCTCGTCGTTTACAAAGATCCAGTAACGCGCGAAAAGCGGCCATTAGTTTTATATGAATATAACAGGAGAAATAAAAAAACTCAACTTTGGCAGGGGCATTTTTTCCCTGCTCCTTTTGGCTGAACTCAGTTCCTGACCTCTTTGGCTCAAGCTGCCAAAGAATTCAACCAGTCACGAAAAAAGAAGTGGTGCGTATGCAATTATACCTTGACAACTTTCTTCATTTTATCACGTCCATGCTTTATATACAAGATGAGTTCTTCTAATGAAAAACAGCCTAATACAAACAACAACAATAACGACGAAAAGTCTAATTCAGCAGCATTAAAAAAGAACGATTGCCAACTTTATGAACTCGTCCAATATCAATGTGAAGTTGGCAGCACACATATTGAATGTAACCCATTCGTCAGAGTGTTTTTACGGTATGCATAAACAATCTATATGAAGTATACAAAAATATACTAGTTCCCCTGACGATATTGAAAGCTATCATTGGTTACTGATATAAACATGCTTGTATTTTGTATTAATAATAAAAAGGTGTGCTGGAAAGCCAACGACAGAGGTTACACCAGAATACGATCATAATGGTGATCCAGTAACAAAGTAAGAAGAAAAAGAAAAAAGGAAGGAGTTAGTGATATATTAACATTTATAAATAATTGGTATTGATATATAATAAATTACTATAGTATTTTACCTGATTTTGGAGCAGTTGGAACGAGAAAAACACCTAAAGGAATTGTCATGATGGAAGAAGAAGATAAATAATTATAATCACTCACCCTCGCACTTTTTACCAGTATTTAACTTATGCACTTACATACATTCGCTCTCCTAACTGTACATATTTATATTTTCTATTCTTAACCTATTATTTTGTTGTATACCATAAATCTTCCATTTCATGCATCACGATTTATCCATTCAATGGATTTATCAATTAGATAACATCTTAAACTCTTCTATTTTATCAACTATTGTATTACATTAGTGAATTCTTTTTCTTTTTTTCTCCTTCACTTTTTGCATGATATTGATAAATTATATTAGAGCAAAAACGATATATAATCCATCTTATTCTTGAAAACGATTTTTCTTCGCTATATCTTTTTTTATCTAGAGTATCATGCGTTGCAGTACTCTCGCTATTTTTTCATTCTTGGTACTTTTCGTTACTACATCGTTCTCACAACAAAATGGTGAAACAACGGACACTACTGCTGCTCAGCAATTAGGGGGTAATGGGAATACCCAATCAAACCAAGAACAAACAGATACTACAATTGCAACCCCAGCAAGTGATGATACTTCTTTGAACAATAACAACAATATTCAAGGTTTTGACATCAGACGTGGTGATATCAATGATCTTGAACATTCATTTCCAGCTTCTTTTCCAAACTGGCTTCGTGGATTTCAAAATATGCATTCTGTCGTGGAGGAGCGGGCTACCCAACCAATGGTGGATGAGCAACAAACAAAGCAACAAACGCCGGCTCTTCCTGCTGCTCTTCCTGCTCCTGCTCCAGCTGCTGACCCTCCTTCTTCACCCACTCGACAAGAAGCACCCATTCAACCTCCACCTATCAGAGAGCAACAACAGCCTGTTGAAGGCCAAGTCGTTACTGACCCATCCACTGAACCACAACAGCAGCAACCAGAACAACAGAAGTCAGAAGAAGCTCAAGAAGCTGTTCCATCTACTAACGACGTACAAGTTGTAAATGATCCAAATGTGAATAACCGTCAAGTAGAAGTAACATCCACCTATACGTTGCCGGGAAAAACTTCAACACCACCTATTCAAACTACCACAACTCCAATCCCCACCACACCACCACACACTACTATGATGACAAGTGCACTTGTATCCACAGTAACTCATACAATTACAGAAACTCCATTGCCTCGCCCAAGTACCGCTAATACCCTGTTTGCCTCCAACAATTTCATTGATATTACAGTGATGCTTCTTGTTGTATTTCTTATCCATTAAAATCAATCGATCAATCAGCTCAAAACAAACCAACAAATTCCTGCACGTAGTTAGTTTTACAAACAGTAAAAAAAAATAGTAGTTTTAATTAGCTTATAATACAATTTCTTTTTTTTCTTCCTCTTTTGTTTTATATATGTTAACTATATATAAATGCTATGCTGGGAAATCACAAAAGAAAAGAAAGATGAAGGTAAAAGGAGGAGGGTGGTGTGTTTTTTCTTCCATGAAATAAATGCGAGTTGAATAAAAACAAAAAGGGGTAGGAGGAGAGACAAAAGACGAGTGTGTGTGCGCTTATATATGTATATGTGTCGACGTAAAGGGAGCGCGGCGTATATAGTTATATGTTGTTTTGTATGTCTATGATATTTTGAAATATGTTATTGTCATTATGGCTGTATAGGGTTGGTATGCTCGAATAACTTTTTTTAAACTGCAAACGATTCACCACATCCACAAACACCTTTGGCATTTGGGTTATGGAAAACAAATTGAGAAGAAAGTTTATCTTCAACGTAATCCATTTCCGATCCAAGAACTGTAATAAGTGCTTTTGAATCGACAAGTACAGTGACACCTAATTGTATATATAATAATAAGAATAATAAAGTATTAGCATTTGGTATATAATGCTTTTTCGGGGAAAATAGGAGTGTTGGGGAACCGGGTTGTGGTATTTTTTCGATCGAAACAATTACCGTCTTGTTGAACAATTTCATCGAATTTTCCTTTGGCATCGGTAAACTCAAGTATATAAGAGTTACCAGAACAACCCTTTTGTCTAACACCTACTCGTAAATACTGAGGTGAAGGGCCATCGGTCAATCGTTTCAATCGTGTCACTGCTGCTGGTGTCTATATTTTTATATTAAATTGAATTAATATGTGAGGTTGCTTATGAATCAAAAGAGAGAAAAAAACAATACAAAAGATAAATCGAATGGACTCAATAAGAAATAATAGATTCATACCAAAGTCAATGCTGCTTTTCGAAGACGTAAACGTGAACCTGCATTGGTTGCTTTTGCTGAATTAGCAGCTGCTTGCTTTACTACCGCACCAAGCGCCATTTTGTAACAATTATAAAGAGTGGGAAAAAACGTAACGTTTAACAGATTTTAGCCAGGTCCATCTATTTTAATTTGTGGAGACTAAGATAATGCCGCGAGAACTTGTGACGTGTGATCTTCAACAGCACAAACTGCTCGATGCCGAAGATGTAACAGCCAATCACGTCTAATCTTTTATGAGTTTTTTACTGAAGTCGATTTGCACACGTATAAAATATGATTTTTATTTAAGAAACATTATTTAATATAATACTGTTACAAAAAGAATTTTTTGTTTTGTTTAATCCATCCTTCTAAAGTTTCCGGTTGGCGACCAAGAAGGACGGATAATCCAATTGTTTTGTTGGCAATATATTTGTTAAGTTGCAAGAGTAAAAATGCTACACCATGGGGTATACCAGCTTGTTTGGTTAGTGTTTCATAAAACTGTTCTTCAGTGATTTGTACATAGTTTATATCTTTTCCAAGGACTCGGCTCAAAATATCAGCTTGCTCTTTGGGTGTTTTGGGATCACTAATTATCTCGTAGACAGCATCACCGTGCTTTTCGATAGGCTCTTGTAAAACATTGGCAGCCAATTCACCAATATCATTAGGAGAAACCCAAGGTGTTTTTTCATCCGGATCACGAATACCTACGATTGAATTGATACTTTTCACTGTGTCTGCAGCATCTCCTGGCGCGAGTTGGTTGGACATGAATAGAGCAGGACGCAATGTGACAAAGGCTTTTCTGTCTGTGATCGAAAGGATGGCTTCTTCCACGGGTACCGAACTGTAGAAAGGATATCTCCAAGGTAAGGACGAACTTGATCCAGCGTTGAGTACAACTTGTTTGACTCCTGCAGCATAAGCTTTTTCGGCAAAATCCCTTCCGATGCGCTTATAATCGTTAAAATCAGGGAGTTGGAGTAAAATAAATAACCTGGTATGGCCAGCAATAGTTTCTACAAACGGTTTCTGGTCATAGTAATCACCTTGGACAATAGAGATCTTTCCATCTGGATGCTCTCCAAAGAGTTGCTGAACCTTGGCTGGAGTTCTGACATAAAGTGTCAAAGACACCTTTGAGTTGGATAACAATTTGCGGACCAAGGGCTGGCCGATGTTTCCGGTTGATCCTATGATATAGATCTTGTCTTCGTAAACCATTTTTACTTGTAGTTGCTGTGTTTAATGGAAAAAGTAATATATAGTACTTTGAATGTCAAAAAATACTGTAAGTGTTGATAATACTGGACATGAGAACTAGGTACAGTGTTTATATAAAAAATAGTTATTACTGTGCCACCTTACAAAAATAGTTTATGCCATATCATAGTTGATAAACCAGGTACAAATTGCCTGTTTTCAATTGTTTATCAAAATGATGAATAAATATTACTGATGTATTAGTAAGATATTATGTGAACGAGCTACATTGTATGTAATACGTAAAATAATAGATATATGACGCTATGATGATTTTTTTATGCTACGTATTGCTTATAAATTCATCACGTTTGCTATGTCCCATCTCTAAAAGAACACAGTGACTTGGAAGAATACACTCAAGAAAAGAGACATGATGTGGCGCAATAAGTCTTTTATTCCTACAATTATGTTATTAATATTGGTTGATTATCTATAATAAATGTTCATCTTACTATTTTACCTTCATTTATTAATAATGGTGCTTTTTATTCTTCTTGATGATAGTACTATTATTTACACAAGAGCCAATACTCAAGGATAATGTTCTTTATTATATATTTGTTATGAGAGCACTTACAGTAGAACGTATTGCTGATTTATAAACAATACATCAATAATTATTAAATGCCATCATTCCTGTTGGAAGTTGAGTAAACATTGCTCCATTCAAGCGCATTTTAAAATTTTTTACATAGTTTGTTTTATTTCACTTTGAAAGGGATATCTAAATAAAGTACCCATTTGTTTATATCTTGATAATCATTCTGTGACAAATATTTACGTTAACCAGTCAGCTTAGCAATTATTAAGATTACGTAGCTTAATTTTACATTTTGGAATACTTTTGTATATGGCCAGAACAAGGGCATTATAAATTTATATAATATGGAAGCGTATATAAATATATATTAAAGCTTTACATACAAATAATAATATTAATTAATAATCAGACATTAAATACAAAGAATGGGCGTTAATAATAGCTAATGGAGCGAGTAGTCATCTTAAAATAATAAGAGATGGATAGAAGAAATAAAACTATAAAAAAGAAATGAGGAGAGGGTATGATGTTTCATGATAAGAAGGAAATAGTTAGTATTAAAGAAAAAAGCAGAATATATACAAAACGACGATGGGATACATTCAATGGAACTCTTTATGTTATAGTATGGAAGTGTTTTCTTAAACGTCCAAGGGATGTACCAAAAATATCTGCAACCTATTAAAAAAATAGAAACAATTGTTAATCTATGTTTGTAATCAACATGAATAAAGAGCATTGGCGTTCCGTTGCTGTTTGATTTTTACCAGAGCATATCCAGGAAGAGGATACTCTTCGTAAAACCTTAATGGAGAACGTTGTCTTGTTTTTACAAACACTTCCAAAACAGATGATGATGCAGGGACATGATGTCCGGGAGGTAAAAATGAATTGATAATTGTAAAGCATTTATGAAATGCCGATTGGACTCTAGGTTGAAATTGGACATCAAAACTTGATGTTACTTTACATAATGAATGTAATAACTGCATCAAGAAATCAAAGGGTACTATTCCAAATTTGATCAATATACTTTAGTATTTAATTCATCCATTCTTAATATATAATGTAAAAAAAAAAAAAAAAACTTGCGTGGCAAGGACTCATTTTCTAATTCCAGGTTGCGTCGAAGTGCAATAATCATAATCTCAGATGAACGAACAGATGTCTTCAATGCTTTTTCTCGAATGGCTTCTAATACATCTTTTGTCGCTGCTGAATCATCATTTAAATGCCGCGGATGAAGCATACATGCATGGAAAATCGTCGAGAGCACATGAATAAACACAATTACAAGAGTTTGAGTGGGCTCTTGAAGATTTTCAATGGTGTCGAATACTTCATCCGAATAAGGATCTTCACATGATCGTAATTCACCGGGTAAGCTTGCCCACCATTGTCTTGCAACAGGTTCAAATTGTAATATCATATCAAGACTTAGTTCTCCAGGAACTCCATGAACATTGGCATTGATTTGTTGCTAAATTATAAAATTTGGATGGATAAATAACATGTCATCATTAACAATATCCAATGACCATCTCCTCTTCTTTATAGAAAAAAAAAAACTCCTTACCATAAGTGTATTTGAAAATGAACTTGATGCAAACCGCAGCATATTGTTATAAACCGTTATATATTTACGCGTCACTAATGGCTCATCTGGAGCTACTTCTAGATCAATGGCAGGTAATCGATAATCGACTTTATCACCCAAAACCGCATCGCATAACCGAATAACGGCTTGATGATGAACATAATGACGTTGAAACATAATACGTGCAACAAGAGGAGCTTGTGAATCATCCATATAAACGGGTTCAATATCCTTACATATCAAATACCCTATAGTTGCCATTCGTCTCGATTCATCATATTGCAATAATCCATCCCCCAAATATTGTAGTAAAAAACTTATTGCCATGACAATTTGTAATTTTTTGGCAGGATCTTCATCTGTCATATCGTATATCATATCTTTGCATTTCAAGAAAAAGATTTCAGCAATGTTTCGTCGCTCATATGAGGTCATATCAGAGTGGACGCGAGGACTAATCGATGCATCTACACAGATCCCTAATGTGAGTGGACAAGTCATTGGATCTTTCAAGGTACGATAGTGGGTGAGAAACGTGGGAACGTGGATTAAACCGATATTGATGTTAGCACGATGTACATATTCCATGACGAGTTTATGGATGATGGTTCGATAATTGTAGGATAAAGGTTCATAGGTGAGTGCGAGTCGTTTTCGTGGTTTACCGGCGACTGATCTCGATAACAACCGAAAAGGAGCAAGGGCAATACTGGCAGATTTGGTTTCAAAGTAAACCCTCTCTTGCTGAAATAAGCCTGTAAATGGTGAAAGATAACGCAATGATGCTTGACTATAATTAAACAATTCCTGCAAATTTGTAATATTGGTCTCTAAACGTAAATGACCGTCTATCACAGATAAGGTCCATTCCGGTTGTTGCTGATCATCGGCAGACGTGGTGGAACTGATTCCTGATGATTCTGAAAAATAGGATGCCGAAGAGGAAGGTGATGCTTCTGCACATGGACTAGATAGTGACGAATATTTTATATCGTGTGATACATCAGTGTCATTATTAATATGAAAGGTCAATGGTATTGGTTGTTGTTTTAGTTGTAGTTGTTGCTGGGACGACGATTCACGGATCGCTTGACCGAGTTTTTGCATTTCAGCTTCTAGTTGTGCAACTTGATTTTGCCAATACTGCAATCGAGCCAATTTATATTCATTTTCAGCTTCGTTGTCACTAAGATTCGGGTCATCGATTGGAATACATTCCAAATGTATTTTTGCACAACGTTCACAAATGTTGGAATTAGGTTGCCAAACACATTTCCGACGACGAATTCTACAGTCTATATCGAAACTCATTCATCAGAGACGCAAACAACCTAACAATTATTTTCCCTACAAAAAACGCACAAAAAAAGATGAATTGGCGTAACCTACTCGAGCACGGCGTATCGTTTCTCATAACTGTTGTAGCAAAATGGAATATGTATCTATTTTTATTTTTTTTCGAGAAAAGAAAGAGAAGCGAGTCTAACGCTGGGTTTCTTTCTGGATATCTATCAAATGAAAAATGGACTGGGAGGGAAAAAGGAAATGCCGATAATAATTTTTATCTTATCAATTCATTACCACTACTGCCCCATATTACACCTAATTCAAAGAAAAAGACGTGTATCATAATAATGCACATTAAAAAATGTCAATGATTTTATTCGTTCTTCACTGGTGGAAGTTGAAAGTGGAGCGAGGGGAAGATTTTGTTGCTATAGTTAGATAAAAACAAATTTATTTAATAAACTGTCATTGGGGAGAAGATGATCCTTTGAAATAAAGTTTTTCAGAATAGGTAAACCATTTTTAAATATAAATTTTAGATCTCTCCTGCATAGTTATGCTATTATGAATTACATAGAAAGGCACAAAGGTCAAATTGAGCCAATCTGCTCAAAATAAATGATTGATTTTTATATATTATTGGTTTTTGGTATAATTCAACCATCTGAATGACCAGATCGGTATATGTGTGTAACATTAAATAATATTATAATATAACTGACAACATTTGATCATATCAGCGTTATAATTCATTACTCCTTATTTTCTTTGAGAAGCAAAATTTTTATGCAAACTTGCATATATGTGATGACTCATCTACTGTCAGTCCGTAAGATGTACTTGATATTATTATACTAAAGTAATTCAGCTCATCCAACTTTTTTGGTACACATAATATTTTATGGCCAATCAGTTGTTTCGAATCATGTATACTAAAATCTGCTCAGATCCCTATTATACAAATTATGATTATATGCTTTACGTATCATACTTAACAAGATTATTTAATATTTGTTTAAAATATATAATTATATGAAGATTCAATGTAGTATGTACATAATTATACTAAATGATATTATAATAAAAAATAAATCCACTTCAATGAAAAGAAAAGGCTAATGATGATGGCTTTCTATTTTGAAAATCATTAATATACTATTATTACGTATTGGCGAGGATTGATTTTTCTAATTGATGGAACGAAGTTAAACAAATATCTGAAACTAGGGCGAGCCCAGGTAAAGGATACTCATCATATACATTTAAAGGTGTCCATGGCTTCGTTCCTTCTTCATTCGTTCGAGGTGGGGCAGAAGGGGATACAGCTGCCATAAATACCTCTAGTTTAGAATAGCCCAACGGAACTCGATGATCGACTGGAATAGAGCCCTCCAGAATAAAAGAACATTTTTTAATTACATCTTGGACTTCCTCAGTAGGAATATCGAAATCAGGATATGTCACAATATTTGAAATTGCATAAAGAAGTCGTAAAAAGTCGAAATGAACCAAACCATTTAATGCTTAATTTATATTATATATGCTGTTAGTTTTTATTTCTTTGACATTGTAACATAATTTGACCTCAATGAGAGCAACGAGTAGGTTTTTGCATAAATAGATAAAATACTTACAGGGTGTTGACATGATATGATTCCCATATAATTGACAGCTTTTGGTCATTCCATAGATAGCTGCTTTACAAGATTTCCATGTAGTTGATGCTGCATTTTCTTGAAGGATCTTTATTAGATCATGACTTGCTGTTACTTGTGGTTTAAGGATGGATGAATGGACAATAGCAGTCCACAAGTGTATAACAGTATATGGAGCAATTTGCAGAATATCTTCTACATGCTCAAGTACATCATACGGATTGGCTGAATACGGATCATCACAAACACGAAATTTTGCAGGAAGATTAGCCCACCATTTTCGTATTGTCGTTTCAAATTGTAATATGAAATCCAGTCGAAGGTCGCTCGCTTCACCATGCATTACCCGATTGATTTGTTTCTATACAAACAGAATAGAAAAATGATAGTTAAGATAAATTATATAAAAGAAAAGATATATAAAAACATCAGCATCCTATCGAATCACATACCATCATAATATTCATATATGGAATTCTAAAAAGTTCCAGAATTGCATTATTAAGAGCATAGTGATCAACCACACTCTGTGGTTCATCATCTAAAACTTGAATTTCCATAGATGTAATCGCAGCAAAATCAAGTTGGCCGTTTAAAAATAATTCAATTAGTCGATGGTTCATGACAGACTCAAGACGGTGCCGCTGAAACATGACGCGTCCAACAGCTGGGGTCATTTTAATTTCTTTCAGGTCATGATATTGCTGCTGCTGTTGTCGACAACTGCGACAAGTGCAACTTTCTTCATCTTTGTTGCCTTCGTCATTATCATCACCATCACCATCATATGGTTTAAATTGCTCTTCAAATTGATTGCATAACAACAGTGATACTGTAAGGTAGAAACGTGCTTCTATACAATCAATCTTTATATTAATCAGATATGATAGCAAAAACGTAATGGTCATGACTGTTTCCAATTGTCGCGTAGGGTCGTCAAATATATCTGTAAGAATAGTCTTGCATTTGTGATAAAAATAATCGGAAATCCGTCGGGTATCCTCGGGTGAGTATTTTACATAACAACGCAACGAAACCGCAGTTTCAACACAAATGGCAAGCGCAATAGGGCACATCAGTGGATCGTTGAAACTTTGATAGTAAGCTTGAAAAGTAGGTTTATGTAATAATCCAGATATTGGATTCACATATTTCAAATAGAGTGAAATAAGGTAATCCATATGTTCTGCAAAAATTCTATCGTCGTTATCACGATTATTTCCCAAGATCATCTTGTTCGTTTTCTTTGCTGTCATTGCCATCTTTTGTTCTTCATAGATAATGTGATATGGTGAGTGATGACGTCGTGGTCTTTCGATAGCGTCACGAAGGAGAAGACCCATGAAAGAAAGGACAATATTAGCACCTGAACTCTCAAAGCGAATGTGTTCGGTGTCAAAAATACCATTAAATGGAGAAAGATATCGCATCGACGCTTGGGTATATAACAGCAATTCATCAAGACTTTTAATAATAGTTCCAAGGCGGACACACCCATCTTTATCTATACAAAGTTCCCATTCTAGATTCGAGAGTGAATGATCATGGTTGTTCTTTGTTTTTCCTGTTGACTGTAAGTCTTTGACATGGTCATTCAATTCTTGTAATCCTATTTCAAGGGTCTGTACTTGATTTTGCCACTGCTGTAATTCGAATTGACCATCAATGGATCCTTCTGTTTCAACGAGATGATCTTGAACTGATGGATCAAAAGGTATACACTTGACGTTTGATTTAGAACATCGTATGCATGGTGAAAAGTAGGTGCTATCATCGGTGTTGCCCAGTTGTTGTTGCTGTTGTTGCGGCCAGACACATTTTTTTCTTCTCGTTTGACAACCTAAGTGTTTTTTATATAGAGATATA
Source organism: Phascolomyces articulosus (assembly GCA_025677815.1). Taxonomy (NCBI): domain Eukaryota; kingdom Fungi; phylum Mucoromycota; class Mucoromycetes; order Mucorales; family Lichtheimiaceae; genus Phascolomyces; species Phascolomyces articulosus. Next base: position 231,383 of record JAIXMP010000026.1, on the reverse strand, counting down.
TGTTTTTAAAATAAACAAATTATATAACCACTTATGAAAATAGCAGTGTTATTACGTTTGCATGGTTTATTACGCATTAATACAGACTCTTCTGCTTGGCGGAGAGGAAAATAGATTTTGTACAGAATAACAAAAACCTGGTGCAGTCAATGCTGTCCATCGCCACTTAATTTTCCAGTTATTCTTCTCCGATTGCTTGAATAGAATGTGATCACATCCTAAACAAATGTGAATTCTTTTTTTAATCTCATTGTATGATACCATGTAAGCAAATATAGTTGATTTCCAGGTATTAGGATTGGTCATAAATCGACTAGTTGAAGGATCTAAACAGGTTCCATCAAACACAAAAAATGGATTTTTCACACGATATTTTTGGCACACATCCCAGCTTCTTTAAATCGGAGTGAATGTGAACAATTGCGTGGGAAAAAGTAGTCTCAAATCATTATTTCAAACGCACATTCACATCCGACCCCACATTTTCTCTTTTTTCTTTTTCTTTTTTTTTGAACTTCTTCTTTTCCTTTTTTCACCTAAACTGTCAACCTAACACCTAGATATATATATATATATATATATAATGCTTTCATCTTGTCTTTTCTCTCAAACTGCTCGTGTAAGTTTATTTTATATCAATAATATAAAACAAAAGCAACAATGACGACAATATAATTAATCTTGGTATACAAAATAGGCTGGCGTTCGTTCATCCGCTCGTCAAGCTTTCAAGAGATACGCGTCTTCTGGCTCTTATAACGCTGCTGTTGCTAACTTGTCTACTGAACAAGAAGAGGTTTGTATATAGATAAAAATTGAGAAAGGATAGAAAGTGTAGACATGTGAAAACGGTGAATACTCCTGATTTATATATATTCTTGATAAACTAACCTTATATATAAAACATCATAGCTCCGTGAAGCTGTCCACAACTATGTTCAAGCTGAACTTGCTCCTAGAGCTGCTGAGATCGATAAGAACAATGAATTCCCCATGGATATGTGGCAAAAGTTTGGTACTATGGGTTTGTTGGGTATCACTGCCCCTCAAGAATATGGTGGTTTAGGATTGGGTTATTTGGAACACACCTTTGTTATGGAAGAAATTTCTCGTGCCAGTGGTTCCGTTGCCTTGAGTTATGGTGCTCATTCCAATTTGTGTGTCAATCAACTTGTCCGTAATGGTAACGAAGAGCAAAAGAAGAAATACTTGCCAAAGGTAAAAACACTCTTCTTTCTTTCTTACTTTATAAATAAAAGTATACACTCTAAATAATTATGTGATTATATTATTATAGCTCATTTCTGGTGAAAATGTGGGTGCTTTGGCTATGTCTGAACCTGGTTCCGGTTCTGATGTCGTTAGTATGAAACTCAAGGCTGAAAAGAAGGGTGACCGTTATATCTTGAATGGCAACAAAATGTGGATCACCAATGGTCCTGATGCCGATACTTTGATTGTCTACGCAAAGACTAATCCCCAAGCTGGTCCACATGGTATCACTGCTTTTATTATTGAAAAGGTAAAAAAAAAAAAAAAAAAAAAAGAACTAAGGGAAAGGGAGAGAGCATAATGGATGATTGGATGGTTTATAAAGTTACATGGTTTTTTTTTCTGATTTTTATTTTTTATTTTTTATTTTTTTGCTATCTGAATATAAAATAGGGGTTCAAGGGCTTTTCGACTGCACAAAAGCTTGATAAGCTTGGTATGCGTGGTTCCAACACATGTGAATTGATTTTCGAAAATTGTGAAGTTCCTGGTAAGTCAATATACAAGTTAGAATCCATCACGCACTCTTTTTTCCCCTTGTATACATAATAACAGTAATGCTAATATCAAATTAAAAATAATAGCCGAAAATGTCCTTGGTGCTGAAGGAAAGGGAGTTTATGTCTTGATGAGTGGTTTGGATCTTGAACGATTGGTTTTGTCTGGTGGTCCTTTGGGGTAAGAACATGAGCACAGCTTTATTTAATATCCATAAGGAATGGTTTGAAAAAAGTGTATTAATGCGATTTTGATGTATAGTCTTATGCAAGCCGCTTTGGATGTAACGGTTCCATATGTTCATGAACGTCATCAATTCGGTAAACCCATTGGCTCATTCCAGGTTTGTTATTTATTTTAGTTTATTTATATAATGTAAAAAAAAGAGGAACAACTAGATCAATACTAATTGATTTGTATGATAAATATTTATAGCTTCTTCAAGGCAAACTTGCAGATATGTATACTAAGTTAAACGCATCAAGAGCTTATGTTTACGCTGTGGGTCGTGCATGTGATAATGGTAATATTAGCAACAAGGATTGTGCTGGTGCCATTTTATACTCTGCTGAACGTGCAACTGAAGTTGCTCTTGATGCTATTCAATGTTTGGGTGGTAACGGATATACCAATGAATATCCTACTGGTCGTATTTTACGTGATGCCAAGCTTTATGAAATTGGTGCAGGCACCAGTGAAATTCGTCGTATGTTGATCGGTCGTGAATTCAACAAGTTGTATAAATAATTAAAATAGTAATAATATGATATACTCCTCGTCCAAAATAATAAAGAGGTTGCTCTTCATTTCAAATAGAATAATAATAATAATCCATCAACGATGGAATGATCAAAATTGGTAATGAAAAATCCTTTATCACATCGCAATAAGTATTAGAAAACTTGAAAAGCTTATTAACAACTCCCTAAATCATTTAAAAACATATATAATATATAATCATGCTGAAACCTTACTAATTCTTTCATAAAACAAAAATGTTGCTTTGAGAATGTTGTTATTGCATAGATACGAGTTATATCGATCATGGGTTTTTATTTATTACAGACCATAAGAATGGTTTTCTGGGAGATGGTCAAGACTAATTCATCGTAAAACGAGACTGGGACAAGCAAGAAGATTAACCTACCTATACATGATGCTTTGTTTCATCTTTCTGTTATTCCTTTTTATTCGTATAATAACATTACACTATACATACATCACGAACGAAAGTAATATCTAAAAAAGAAGAGGGTTAATCCCATGCCCATTCGTCGTCTCTAAATGGTACACAGCATCTCAATGAAATACTCTGCATTAGGTAATATCGAAGAGTCTGACTGTTCTATACGTTTAAAAAACGAGAACGGATAACTGCGGTACGCTCTTCCACCTTTGGATCCCAAGTACACAATATTAATATATAGCCTTAGATATATATTTGGTTTAGTAGAATAATCAAAAAGTATGTACTTGTAGCTATCTTGGCATAGTAATCGAAGAAGAAAAAAGGGAAACATGTAGAAAAGTGAGGTTTTTTATATAAAAATATTAATAACAATGTAACACGAACGAATGATCGACAGAACAATACACAGCACCACGGAGCAACGAATGGATAGTATAACATGGCAGCATGAATAATCCGTGGACACCACATCACGATAAAGAGTTGCATACGGATTTATACGAGGACGTGTCAAAGTATGGGCCAGGTCAACCGGTATAAAGCGCGTAGAGAAACAAAGATAAATTAAAACTTGAGAAACTAAACATGTATGCTTGACAGAAATAATCATATTGCATGAGTGATCAGTGGATATAAACAATAATCAGGCAGTTTGGGTAGTCAAAGAAGATGGATGACAGATAAAAAAAAAATCACGTAACAAGTATTACAAGAAGATAAATGATGTGATCACAAGGAGACACACTGTAACGAAAAGAAACAAAAATAAAATGGATGATCATACCACAGTGGATGTAAAAAAAAGAGGATTGCCGCAGTAAGGATGGATGACATGAGCAGGAACCCAAAGATTTGTAATGGGTGATGGTGGAAGATTGACCAAAGGACCAAAACCAGAAAACCACGATGGATAAAAAAACATTTTTACTTGTTGGCTGGTTGGATGATGGTATACAGAAGTGGATGATGATAAAAAAAAAGAAGTAAAAGAAGGTGGAGTGATTTCGTGGGGCTCTTTTATATTTTGTTTCTTTTTTTTGGCATCAAGAAAAAATATTTTGAATTCTTGATAAAAGTATCAATTTTCATCGGTACAAGATGAAATGAGTCTTATTTTAAAGCCAAGAACCTACGTTTTCTTTTGATATATATTTTTCATTATGGTCGTAATGATTGTATTTGATGATGTAATATATAACACCAAGTATCCATGCCATTAAAATTTCATGTTGCTTTTATTAGTTAATAAGAAAAATTATGTTGGAAGGCGGTGATTATCTGGGGTATTAAAGGATATACTTGCTACTTGCTATACTTATGAGAAAATTAGCATATGAGATGAGATACCAACAAATGCTGCTAAAAAATGCATTGTATGGGTCTTAATATGATAATAATATGCTTGTAAACTTTATGTGACACGATTTTAATTACTTCAGAAAACATATAGTGTATTTAGAATGGGTTGTTAAACAGAGTACCTTCTACCATGTTTGCCATGCGGCAAAACCTACAACGCTCCGTTATTACTTTTTCATCCATATATCTCAACTATAACTATGCTTGTTTACTATTATATATTGCAGTTATCAGACAAGGTTTGTGTGGAAGTGATCTAATATCATATCTGCTACTGATGTATGATGCAAAGTGGCATAATACTATGATGCTTCATTAGCTACACTGTACTGAAATATCAGCCCCACACGGATTTTAGTAATACCGATCGATTGCATTACATCACGTGCGTGGTGATGACGTACACGTGACGTGATTTGGCATTAAATCGCCATTTTCAGTTTAAGTATGACCCTTACCATATAAGGGAGTTGTTATATTGTTGAATCACTGTACGTTCGATAAACGTTAAAAAACGCGTGTAATCGGAGTGCTATGTTGTAAATATATAACAGCTTATATGATGAATAGAATGGATTTAAATTTCACGTCTTAAGCTTCATTGCTATGTGGAAACAACCCTTCTGCCTTCCTTCTGATGTATGCTGTTATATAGTTACAATTATTGTCGTAGTATATTTTTAGTATTAGATGTTACACCTGCTGCGCCGCTAAAAAGCTTTATATAAAGGCTATTTTTTTTTTGTAAAAATAAATCTTTTAGCTTTTGACCTTGCTGAATCACTGTTCTTGTCCTTTTATATTTGTTAATTGTCGTAAAGAAGTATTTGCGCTCCTGGCTTGGCATCGCCGCCAGACAACACAAAAACAGAAACGACATTATATATATTGAATTTTATTTTGTTGTTTTCTAATATCCAACAATTATCATCATACGTAGCAGTGATATATAATGCTCTTTTAATTATTATAGAGATAGTAAAAATAATGTACAAATTTTTTTCTGTTTCCATACATTATTGTCGTCAGTAATACAGAGAAGGAACATATTCACTATACTATATGCTATTCATCAAAAGATCATATTAAGAAATATAAAACAAAAGAATTACTACAAAGTTTATTATAACAAAATTCGATCTTGTAAATGAAAGAATATTTTTATTACCATCAAATAAAAGATGCTTGCGAAAAGAAAATAGGAATAAAGTGAGTGTGCAAAGAAAAAAAAATTTGTATAACAATATGGTACAATTTTGTAGTTTTTAATCGTCTAATAATAAGGAAGGGAGATGAAGAAATGTTATTATTATTTTTTAACTATTACGGAAAAATAAAAACAGGTTACTCGTTAGTTTCCAGAGCATGATTCTGATAAATGTTCGTGTGAACCACAATAACGGCAAACATCCTATCATAGTTGTATATTGGTGAAAGTTAATAAAAATGAAGACAAAAATTGGAGGACAACATATACATTTTTTTAAAAGAAATCCCAAGAACTATATACCTGACATTCAGCACTTGTATGACCGGACCCACCGCAGTTACCACATCGAATGATAGGTGGTTGTTTATTGTAATAACGTCTTCCACCACCACGTGTACTATGATTATTGGAACGCATTGATTCACGATAACCCGCAAACAAATCCTGATTACCAAATCCTGCAGTGATTCCACCTACATCACCTCCTCCATTGTTATTATTAGCTGCAGCAGCAGCGGCAGCAGCAGCAGCATTATTCGCCGATTTGAGTTGAGTTTCCAATGTACTGATTCTTGCTTCAAGTGACAAAATATAACGTCTTGCTTCTTCCATTTCTGTTTGTTTACGTGCTTCAAACAATTGCAAAAGTTGTGTTTCACGTTCACGCGATAAGGTCATCAATTCAGAATAACGGCTGGTTTGCATGGTCATTTCTTGTTGAGCAGCAATCAACGATTGAAGTAGCCTTGAATTGTCGCGTTGAATCGTCTGAACAAATGTAATCAAGGTATCGTGACTCATAGTACGCATTTGTTCAGCAGGTACAGGCTCTTGCTGTTGCATCAACGAAGAGGATAAAGCGGATGTCATCGTAGTATCAAGGATACCACCAGCACTACCTAAAGTTTTATTCATGGGGGGAGAAATGGTGCTGCTGGTAGTAGCTGTAGGTGGAGGTGTAGCCATGGCAGTAGACGTCAATCCTGGTGGTTGCATTGGAACAGCAGGTGTTTGTTGAAGAATATCTTTTAATGAAAAGTTGACTACTTCACTATCGGAATGCTGTTGCAAAGGTGTGCCAGGTGCTGACATACCAGGTGGTGTGATAGTAGCAGTAGTGTTAATAGGCTTGACCATTTGTTGTTGTTGTTGCCATTGTTGCTTGGAATTGTCATTGTCCCATCCATTATCAGGAACACTGCTTCTACTTTGGAGGTTTTCTTTTTCTTCTTGGTTATTCCATCCAGTACTGTTACCCCATCCAGCATTGCCAGCACTATTCCATTTATCAACAGATTTTTGTTGTTGTTGCTGTTGTGATCGGTTTCGGTTGTTGCTATAAGACGAAGAAGAGGAGGAAGATTGTCGATGATTTGAAGTTTTCTTTTCATCCCAGCCATTAGTACCTTCTTTGCTCCATCCGTCATTTGCTGAAACGCCCCAGCCATCATTGGACGGTGAAGATACGGATTGTTTGGAAGTGGTTCCCCATCCATCATCTGCTGTCGATTTGGTTTCTTGTTGCGCACCCCATCCATCGTTTACCAATTTCTTCGGTGTTGAACCGCAGTTGTCATTTGCTGCTTCGTTGCTAGAAGAACCCCAGCCATTGTTAGCAGCTGCTTTTGTTTCTTTAGATAAAGTACTCCATCTATTATTAGTTTTCGACGTTTTCTTTTCTTGTGCACTCCATTCATCGTTTGCTGATTTCTTCTCTTGCGATCTCCATCCATCATTACTTGTCTGTTTTGGTATGGAATCCCATCCGTCGTTTGCCGTTTGCTTTGATGCAGCTCCCCATCTATCACCACTAGCTGATTCAACCTTCTCCTCCTTGGCTCCCCATCCATCATTAGCTGGTGTCTTGTTCTCATCTACTGCACCCCAACTATCATTGACAGCAGTTGCCTTCTTTGATTCTTGTGATTCCCATCCATCACTCATTGTTGTTGTCTTATTGACCTGTGATGCTCCCCAACCATCGTCATTCGCAGTTACTGCTGCTGTTGTTGTTGTTGTAGCTCCCCATCCACCCAACGTTGGTTGTTTCTCTGTGGATGGAGAAGAGGAAGATACCGGTACTTGATTCCATCCATCATCTTGAGCGACGGGTGACAGTTGTTTTTTCTTAGTTGGAATTTCTGTCCAACCATCAGAAGTTGTTGTTGGCTTATTGTTCGATTCGTATGGTTTGGGTACATCGTCCATGCTTGTAGCATCCACCATTTGACGAATTTTTTCATGATTCTTCTTCCAAGCTTCGGTATTTTCCGCAGCCCATGCATCCGCTTGGATATCGCGTTTCGGTACCGGAGGTGCAGCATCCCAGCCATCATCTTGTGGTGGTGATTCCGCAACTTTCTTTTTGGCAGGTTGTTGTTGTTGCTTCACTTCTTCGCGGACGGGAACAGAGTCTTTCAAAGCGTGCCAACCTTTGACCATTTCGGCTGCGTTCACAGAACCCCACCCTCCTAAATCTTGTGAGGGTGATGTCGTACTAGTGGCGGATACTGGTTCTGCTGAAGAAGGCATGGTGCTTGACTTGGATGACAATGTTGTTGATGTCGATTTAGATGGTTCCTGTTGTTGTATCTGAGAAGGTGGAGGAGTCATCAACTTCACAGCGGTAGGTGTGGTTGCCTTTTTAGGTTCGGATTTAGATTCAACAACCTTTTCTTTGGGTGGAGGAGAGGGTGTGTGTCTTTTGGGAGAAGGAGTTGGTACAGTTGTTATAGTGGTAGTACTGGATTGAACAGCTGTAGCAACGGGTGCTGGCGATGTTGGTCTTGGCGATGCAGGTTTCGATGAAACAGAAGTAGAAGGTGCTGGTGATACTGTCTTTGGTGTCGTAGAAGATTTAGGTGTTGTGCCCATATTCTTTTGTTCTTGTTGCTTTGGCATCAATTTAGGTGCAGAAGACGAGGCTCCTGAAGCTGGTTTGCTACCGGTACCCTTGTTGGAAGTTGAGAATTCGATGGCGGGTTTTTCATCCTTCTTCTTTTCTTCATCATCATCGAGAACAGAATCACAAAGCTTGTTGAGTAATTCCAAACGATCGCTCACCAATTGTACATCTTTTTTTGCATCTGATAATGAATTATCAGAGGTTGTATTGGCAGCACCCTTTTTCGTTCTTGTCTTTTTCTTTTTTCCAGCCACACCTGATGATAATTCTTGTTTTGAAACAGAGGGCTGTGGTTCATTAAATGTATTCCTACCTGACGGAGAAGGTGTTGCACCTTTGTCTCCCAAAGATTGAAGCAATGTATATTGACGTTGCAATGCCAGATTTTCACCTTGAATACGCATTCCTTCCTTCAAGAACAATCGACCCATGATCCCTGCCAATTCACGTCGACCTGTCATAATACCATCTTCAAAATCTTCAAACAAGTATTGACGTTCTTCCACCATATCCTTTTGTTCTTCAGAAAATCGTTTCATTTCACGTTCAATCGTCATGACTTCCATTAATTCTCCTTCCTGGATCAAGGCTTCCACAGACACTAAACAAAACTTGGCAAATCGGGTTTCAGGGAAGATCTTTTGTGTTAGTTGATATCGGAAATGTTGACGGATCGAATGATATCCCCCTTCAGCCTTTTTGATTTGCTTTTTGAAGGCCTTGTGATTGGCAATCTTGTCTAATCGCATAGTAACACTGGCTTTCCCTTCCATATAAACCTTTTTCAATTCCTCGATTTCAGCGACATACTCCTTGATACGTGCTTCTGTTTCTTGTTGAATACTTTCCGTAGCTTTTTTCACGTCGGTCATGGGATCCACACTTTCCACTGATTTGACGAGTTTCGCACAATTGGCTTTCATACGTTCACCAATGTTCTCTCCCTTTTCATTCTTACATTCAAAGGTCGCCATACGTTCAGCCATTTGACGGATTGTGGGCATCAATAATTCCCATAACTTTTTGAGCAATCCTACCACAGCTTCCAAACGAGGCAACACAAATTCCTTTTGAAATTGCTCCGCTTTTCCCACCAAGTAATCAAAATACTCATTGAATGCTGCATCCACGGTAGCCAGATCAGGTCCATTTCGTTGCTTTTTCTTGAAATTAGCCGCAAAAGGTGACCAATACTCTTGAAACGAAGCTGCCAGATCGGATTGTTTACCAGCAAAATAATCAATATCCTTTTGACATTCTTCTTTACCCAACAAACGAATACGGTCCTTGTCAATAGCACGTAATTGAATCATAAATTCAGTTAAATGTTGCCAGGATATATTCAACACTTGTTCCAATCGACCCAATTCTTTTTTGATTTCTTGATCCATTTTTTCGTTAAAAATCGCACGATCCACGTCCAAATCATTGGGAGATTTCCATTCTGGACGTATATGGTCACACATAGCCTCACGATGAGATAGTAAGACATCGCCTGTCAAATTTTTCAACAGTTTGAACTCTTTGGAAGGTAACAGTACATGTTGACGTTTAACTATCAAGGGATTCAGCAATCGTCCAGGTTCTTTGGGATCCGCTTGTTCTTCTTCAAATAACCCTTGATCGTATGGATCGAATTGAACAGGTTCAAACAAGGAATTCAATGTCGTGACATTGCTAGGTGACTCAATCCAAGCATTACAAGCGGCAATGATTTCTTCTGCCAATGTGGTGGTGGTTGTTCCTGTGGTATTGCTATTTTCGTCTTGGTCTTTTAATTTTTGTTTAATAGTCTTGAACATTTGGCGAGCCTGTCCTTTATGATCCACATTGGTCGCAGCAGCAGTAGAAGTGTCATTAGGAAGACGGAGACTATAACGACCTGCTTTCAATACCATGGCTTGGTCTTGATTGTCTTGCGTTTTTTGAATAGACGCGACATGTTTTTTATAAACAAATTGAGCCCATTCACGACAAAAGTAACAACGCGATTCTGGGTGACAGGGACGGAATCGTGCCAGTTCCTTGGAAATGGCACTTTGTTCCACTTTGAGTGCTTCAATTGAATTATCCATGGTAAGACGAAAAAGAGGTTATTTTTTTTTTGCTAGTTATTAGTGGCGGAAGAGGAGGATAGGCCCGTGAAAAGGTACGCCGGATTGTATATTACGCAAGTTTGTATAAATAAGTAGACAGAAAAAAAAAGAAAAAGAGTCTGTGTTTGCTGGTGTTGTGTGTGCCTTCAAGAAAATATAAAAGTTTGATGGCTATAAGTTGCCAGCCGCGCCCTCCGATGGGGGGGGGGTGGGGTGAAGGAGATACCTCAAAAGGAAATGCAACAATAACAAGTATAAGGCGTTTTCTTTATTTTGATTGTTTGCATAATAAAATGTAAGTTGCTAAGTGACATTTTGTTTGCAGCGACAAATATTATCCATCATAATATATCATTTATTCCATCTAAATTGTCTTTAATACAATTAAAATTTATTATTTTATTAATGGCTTTTATGAAAATGTCTATAATACAGTCAACCTCTCACATGTTGCGCACCCACATAAGTTTTGTATCAATTTTTGGAATTTCATCTGCTTATTCACTCTCGTTTTAGTGTATAACAAGTTCGTACTGATTTTTTGAATTTTCCTGTGTTGCAAAAACCGGGGGTTGACTATAGATGATGCATATATACTATATATGCAAAAAAAGAGGCTAATTAAAAAAAGAAAGAAATAAAAGAGCGTAAACAAGAGCGCTTGTTTTTACAGTCTTTTTAAGTTATCAACACAGACAAAGAACGTGTACCATCCTATATCTACCTTCTACCTTATATATATATATATATATATATACACTACATGGCGGTGTTAAAGAGGAGTAAGAAGAGGAGAAGGGGTATTAGCTAAGTGATTATACTATTTAAACTGATGGTGGTTTAGGTAATGGATACTATATTTTTATATATAGAAAGACTATCGATATACTCAATGTAAAAAAAAAAATGTCTGTTCGCCTCATAATAATTCACATAAAAATGGTCTCCTTTTTTGTGTGCTTAAATTCCTTTCAGCTATTATATATTATATTATTATACCCCTTTTATATATCAGAATCCCCTTTCTATATGCCATTCTCGACCTATTATATAGTTACTGCTTATATATATATATATATAACAAGACCATCTTCCTTTATATATAGATAAATTTATATATATATATATATATATATATGATATTCGATAATAATGCATAATATATACAATTGAATGATAATAATAATAATAAAAATGAAAAAAAAAAACATATGTATAAAAGCTATTATTATTATTATTATTAAATAATAATAAAGAATTTGAAGATTTATATTAATTATTTTCTCTACCATCTCCTCTCCTTTTATACTAAGCCTTGAGGAGAGAAAAAATAAAAAAGTGAGAAAAAGAAGATGAATAATTTGGGATAATAAAATGTATATATGGTATATTATGAAAAGCTATTAGGATTGGAGGAGAAGAAGGAGAAGGGATATAGATAAATAAAGAGAACAAGTGCCGTTTTTAAATTTTGACATCCACAAGAGAAGACGTGGTGATAGTGCCATCTTCAAAACTAGTACTTTTACGATCAAAATGATAAGCAGGAGGTGGAGATTGTGGTAACCCAGGTGTTGATGGAGGAATCATGTTATGCGTTGTCGATGAAGAAAATGGTGTATGATGAGCCGTAGTAGAAGGTTGTAATAATAAAGATGGACGTATCTTTCTATTTATTGTATGACATGATAAATCACTCTCACTCTTTTTAATTTCTGCCATATGAGCTGGACTGCCAATAATAACGAAATCTTGTTCAATATCTCTCCATAAACGGCGTTCCAATCGTGAATATCGTTTACAAGAAATATAAATTATGGCAATAACAATCAATATTATCAATATCGAAACGATAATCAATAAACCTTGATCCAAATCCGATAGAATAACATCCCCCATGATACTTTTTTTTTATATCTCTATGATAAAATGATGAATTAATAGGTGAATATAATGAATATCTTCTAGACTTAATATCTATATACCTTTTGGATGTTGTTGATTGCTATAAAATAATAGAGATAAGTAAGAAAAGAAAGAAGAAAGAACAAAAAAATGTGTCAATAATAGTAATCTAAGTCCCACAAATATAAAAATAAAAGAAATAGCTCCTTGATCCTAGTGCTTTTATTATAACAAAAAAGAAAGTTTGTTTTTGGTCTCATAACAACTTCTATAAATATAAACTAAACTGCTACTACTACTGAATTCCTCTTCCGAAACTTCTTTTTCTAATGTATGTTATTATTTGATTCTCTCTCTCCTCCTTATTCTTGTTCTTCTTCCGCTCATCCCTAAGCATTATAAATCTCCTTTCGTCTGGCAAAAAAAAAAAAAAATAATGTACATTCATGATTTTATTATAAGATATATTTATTAGACATAGACACCCACTGAAACGGATGTAAATACGGCACCAAAACCAAGGAAAAGGGATGCTAAAATGGATATCGAGAGTTGGTTAAACAAGGATGTGTTTTTGCCTTGTCTATAATTTTTTTTAAAAAAAATAACAATTCATTATAAATAACTACTTTCTCCTTCATTCCATTGAATAACCTTTCTTCTTCTCCTTCTTCATTTTATGCAAAAACTCATTATAAACTTACACGACAAAGATTCCGCCATAAAGAAGTCCTGCGGACAAAAAGGCCAACGCTAAAAATGGTAATACACTTGGTGGAATGGGTGCGCTCAATGATGAAGCTGCTTTCCAATCAATCTATTAAAAAAACCATAATTTAAATAAAATGGAACTTCTGTATCAAAATAATTCGATTATAATGAATCTTACAAGTGCTGATGACATTATATGAATATAATAAAAAAAAAGAATGGAATGAATAAAAAAAAAAGGAACTGTCGTGTCACGAATAGGTTTGATGCGTTGGCTAGACTATATTATTTGCTAGATTCGCGCTGAGGTTAAAAAATGAAAGCATGCCTACTTTCAGACGAGCGCGGTGTGTGGTGGTGCCTTTATATTCTATATATCTTTTTACCTTTATTTTTATATAAATTCATATAATCATGTCAGATTACACGAACAAAGCATTGATAGTTCAACGTGAACCATGGTATAAAAATCCAACATTTCTCTGGGTATTGAAATCTACAGCCATCAACTTTGTATTACCTTTCTTTAATGGTGTTATGCTTGGCTTTGGTGAAATCTTGGCCAATGAATTGGTGTTCAAGTATGGTTGGTTTGGTTTCTCGCGCGTTTCTTCCCCTGCTACCGCTCTTGGCCTTGGTCCTGGTATTCCACCTGCTGCTACAGCCGAATATAAAAAGACTTTACAAGCTGAAAATAATCGATTAGAAAAGCTCAGAAACGAGTAAAAACAAAAAAAAAAAAAAACTTATCCCTCCAAAAATGTGTTTATATGTATGTATATATAAATATATGTTGAATATAAGAAAACTTGTATTTGTTCCTTATTAACAAGTTGAAGCTTAATCAAAACCTTTATTTTCATCCTTTTTGTATATTATTAAAGAAAGACAATTCTATCACTACAAATCCATCACTCGAACCTAAATTATCACCCCTCCATCCATTTTCTACCAACCATAGACAAATATATACATATATCGTCCTCGATATATAACAATCAAGCAAAAAGACATATAAACCAACACTTCTTTCTTAACTATTGTTTTGTACTATATATATATATATTTATATTTAGAATGGGGAGAAAGAGAAGGGAAAAGGAAGAAAGATGATAGTTGGAGTTATATAATAAACACGAAAAAAGAAGAAAAAAAATGTGTTGGGTAGGGAAAAAAAAGAATTGTGTTGTGTGAGTAGGATGGAATCTTTATTTTTGTTTAACGTCGCTTTTGTTTCTTGCGTGAAGCATTTGCTGGAGCAATATGTTCTTCACCATTTCTCTTTAACTTTCGTTCATCAGCTATATAAAAATAGGTATAGATAGAATGAATTAATATGAATACATATGTATACGCAAAAGACGTGTCTTTTTATCAATATCAAACTTTTCTTTCTTTTACCTTTTCGTGCTTTTTCCTCAAGTTCATCCCAATCATCACCGGAATCTGACAATTCTTCCTCATCCATAGAGTCATCAGAGGCATCTGAAGCGAAATCACTTTCATCATCATCACTTGCACTCTCTTCGAAATCGCTTTCGTCCATTTCAAACTCACTTGCTGATTCTGACATATCTTCTGCTCCTTCAGCCTATATATATAAATTAGATCAGTATCCCGACATCAACCTATTTTTTAAATCACCAAGGATACCAAAATCAAAAACATACATCACTGTCTTGTGCTAAGAAGTTCCATCCACCATTTCTGTAAAAGTCTGCAGGATCAGCGAGTACTGTCTTTAAGATCATACCCCAATTAAGATTGACAGGACCTTCTGTAAATGCAACTTCAACCGAGCTAATTTTTTTAATAAAGAATAGTGAGATGTGTGTGAGTCAGAACATCATCTAATTCACCTTCCTCAAGGAATAATAATAAACACAATACATACTCTAACCAGTCCTTGACATTATCGAGTTGTGACATGGGAATGGTATTGATTTGTATATGAGGACGACGCAAATCTTTAAAGACAAACACCATATCAAAGTTTTTAAGCCCAAATTGTACACGTTCCAAATGAGCAATTTCAATTTCACTGATGGTAACAATCAAGAAAGGTGGGTCTGATAAATGAACAAGACAATCTGTTGTAGGTTGTAAGAGAACATTGGATCGGAAAGGTACACCAGTGAAACCAAGTTCTCGGAAAGGTGTATCCACTTCAACTCGACCGTCACTCTAATAAAAGTTTGATGTGCATGTTTAGTCCATGCCATGAATCCACAATTGTTTTCCCAATCATATCAAGAAAGAACTTACAGCATCAGCAATTTTTTCAGCAAATGTTTTGAATTCACGATTCAGATTGGCTCGTCGCCGTCGTTCTTCTTGTTCAGATTCTAATTCATCTTCATCACCATAAATATGTCTCCTTCGCTTGTTACCGGTTTCATCGAATTGAATATCAGATGCTTCACGATAGAATTGAATATCTTTGGTTTTCTTTTTTCCAATCATAACTGGGTTCTTGAAATGAATATGGATCAATACCAATAATTCATTATCACAAGGTTGGAAGAACAAATGCTTCACGTTGGTAAACAGTACATCTATTATTATAACAGTTATTGTTAGGTTTGTTTTATTCATCCTATATCAAAAAAAATGTGAAAAGATATTTACTGAATGAATTATCGGATTTGATGGATTGATATCGAATACCGTTTTGATGAATTTCGAGTTCACCAGGTAAACGTTTACCATCCAATTGTGGACGAACATAGACATCAGGCAATCTGTGCGGACGACGACCCTTGACAACAATAAGATTATCTTGTTCCACCACATCGGCCATTTCTTTCCGTTGTGCTTCTTTTTTGGCAGCTTCCTTTTTAAGATCTGTAATATCACGGAAGATTTGACCCATACGATGTGTATCTGCACTTCGGAAAGTCAATGCTCGAACAAAAGTGGCATTGGCATCATGGAATGGCTACAGTCATATTTTAAAAAAAGGAATGAGTAAAGCCACTCTTTTTTCGTTCATATCAACCAACTGTATGTACATATATCCCATGTCTTACCATATCTTCTTTTTTACCACCTGCCTGACCAGGAGTAATAAAGTTAAGACGGAGCATCACAAAATCACCTTCATCACTCTTGCTTGCATTTTTCAAAGTAGTGATATGGAATGGTACAGCCATACCATAAAATGGTAAAATGACAGTTTCATTTCTCTTGTCAACAAAAATCTAAACCAATTAAAAAAACGGGTTTTCTTATAAGTTTATTTTCTTTCCTACCTCATCTTTCTCATCCCTCAAAAAAAACCCTCTTACCTTTTGATCTTTGACTAGAGGTAATTTGGATTCGGATCGATAACTTTCAAACTTTTTAAACACGGGTTTATTATCATCGACACCATTACCTTCACCTTCTGCAAATTTAGCAAGACCTTCTGCCAATTTCTTTGCAAACAATTCCTTTTGATGTTCTTTGCGTTTATGTTCACGTGACTCTTCATCTTGGTCTTCACTACGGAACTTGCTGCGCAATACGGCAGATTTAGATGTGGTTTCCTTCTTTGCAGGTTTAGCAGGTTTTTTCTTTTCTTGTTGTTCCGTCTCACTTCCATCAGCTTTAAAAAAGTAAGAGACTTCATTCAATTTTTTGCTACAAGCATCAGTCAAGACAGTCGCAGGACCTTCAGGGGAGACACGAATGGTATCGACCAACAACAAGGAATAGGTCTTGCTGCGCTTGTCAGCAGGCTTGGGATTCTCAAGATCGGAAAAGCCAACGGATAAATTCAATACCATGCCGTTACGTAATTCACGCACATTTTTGCCATGAAGAACATAACTGGCTTCACGGAATTCAATACCCATACCAAAACCGATGGAACGTGTCAAATGTTTTTCCAAATCAGGTCGTTTATTCTTGATATATTCCAATGCATGTTGATAGACATCACGGATCTTGACACCATCATGAATATTTTCCAAGATTTTCTTTTGTAATTCGAGCAAGAATTCATAGTTCTTTTCTTGGGTTTTGTTAGGATCGATTAAGAAGGTACGACCAATGTTGGAACAATAGTATTTGTATCGGATACCGAGGGAACAGATAATCACACCTGCGTGCAAGTTGCTTCCATTGGACATGGCAGAGGATTTTAAATCGTATTCGCCGCCACTTTGTACAATAGGACTATAACACCAATCCACATCATCTTTGTTATCGGGGTCCACAGGGAGACGTAATTTTTTCACCATCTTTGGATCGTCCAAGATCCCTTCGGTTTGTTCAGAAAGTTTTTCGTGCGTTACTTGCCGCTCTTCATCCACAATCGTAGACATTTCATCGATAAAGTAGTTTTTCATCACATTGACACTAAGTCGGGATGCCATTCGAATGGTTTTCTATATTTGAATATACATAAAGCCATCAATATATAAAATTCTTCCTTCCCAAAACTCTGAGATGGTAAAGAAAAAAAATATGACTTACAATTTCTTCTTCATCCTTTACAGCAAAGCATGCGGATAAAGCTGCGGTAATATCGACATTTTCGAATGATTTGCCAGAGGATTGAAGTGCCTTTTTCCATTCTTCCACATTTTTACCGGTAAACTTGTCTTTTTCAACAATACCCACACGTTTCTATAATATATCAATTTAGTATAAGTATATCTATATATAATACATTCCCAACCAATAGAACATAGGTCCTCTATACTTACACCAGCCAATTCTTCAATCAAAGGTATATAAAGAGCAACATTTTGTTCTTGATCTTTGCTACGTCGAAGAATGTCAAGTGGTATTTGCTTATCTCCTTTCTTTAAACCTTCCAATATATCAGCTAATAAAAAAATTGTACAATAATAGAACCGTTATTATCAAAGGATCCTACATGGCTTCCATGTGCTGCGAATATCCTATTCTCTACTATTATATATACCTTTTTTTCCATTGCATACAAAAGTGGCTTTATCGGGTACAAGAAGAAGCAAAGTTTGATACATTGGTGTTCCAAGTAACCAAGTCTAAATTAACCATGTTTATTAACAATTGGACATTTAAGTATATATTCTATTCTGTCAAAAGTCATTTTTAAACCAAAGGGCCGAATGGATTTACCTCTGCAGTGACTGATTTACGGTATGGATTTTCATAATCATCGTCACCAATTAGTAATAAAATGGCGTCCACATCATGAAAAAGATTAGCGTTCGAAGGACTCTACAAGACATCGAATGAATTGATTCAAGATCAAAAAAAAAAAAAAAAAACTATAATAATCCCATGGGCTTTTCATGATCCAAACGTTCCAAAAAAAATATAAAATTTAAATTTGATACCAATGTGATTGCTAACCTTCCATTGTGTAAACAAGAAGCGTGCCCTTCGATGGAAACGCTTGGCATCTGCTTCTGTAAAGGTCATTATTATTAACGAAACCAAAAGTAGAACCAGAGAGAAAGCGAGTAAAAAAAAGAAAACGCAAAGACACGAAAAAAAAATTAAGCGCGTTCAAGCGCTCTTTGAAATTGGATGTAGTTCGTCTCTGCGAATGCTCAACCGAACACCATTATACTGATATAAAAAAAGTTGGTTATCTAGTAAATTCTATCATCCTTATCGAAAACTACTTACTTACTTGCTTATGTAAATCACAAATATTAGTTAAGATGAGTTACAGTGATATTATAGTCGCAACATGTCCTTGTAAAAGTACAGGTTGTCAAGTAGTATTTGAGAGACAATAATAATAGAAAGCTATTTAGATAGATAGCAAATAGTTTTATAAATTCATTATTCTACAACATCCTACAATTGAAATAAAAGCAAGTGTATTTATTTACATATATATTTGATAAATTTCTATAATATATAAGACAAAACCAATATAATAATCCAATAACTGGAGCAATATCGCCACACATGTACTATTATAATCTTTTATATTTTTTCACAGTTTGAGCCAAGTTGTACAGGTTAAAATTTTTACTTTTTCAAATGAAAACTAGAGCGACCAGAGCACTATAGACATGAGGTCGCTTCCTTGAGTGAAAATTATACAGCAAATAAAAGAAAAAGTAGGTAATATCATCCATCGAAAACCATCCTGTTACGAGGGGAAGCTAAGCTAATAAGTGTGAGTAATGGAAAGTCACACCTGAAATGATCAGTTACCAGCCTTTGGCGCATTCAGGCACCATGCCCGTAACGAGTATCCATCAGCTCACCATCAGTAATCCGGCTATCGTCGTGCAGCCCTTGCAGTGTGAATTGTCGAAGAATTTGAACATTTAGGTATGGATGCTTGCTCTATTCGACATTGTCACAGCACTGATCCAAAATAGTTTCGTCCTTCAGGTATAGCTAGTGTCCAAGTGTACCGGCTTGTATTTGATATGTTCGTTCTGTCCTTCAAAAAGAGAAAGTAGTCAATTTTGTTTCCTTTTAACATTCGATTGACTTGTACGTACCAGTTTTTCATCGCCGTTTACGGTACCCATAGTGACTTCACTTCGAGTATATGGCACGTTTTGATTCGGAATGTTTTTGCACCCAACAAGCAAGCACTTGTTGGGCAATCTCATAGGTAAGGAGGTGTAGCAAAATATTACTGTAAAACAGATGAATGGATTAAGTATATATATATATATATAATAATGATAAAACGTAAAACGATATAGGATACCATCTTGGATTCCAAAATAATTCATCTTTCTATATACGAGGAAATATTAGCGTCTAAAAAAACCGTTGTCCATAGCTGATGTTAATGATCTACATATCTATCAAGAATATCGATGTATACTTTTAAATTTCACTGCCTACAGCCATGCATATCTCTGATGTATATATACTTGATATTTGCGGATGTGCTATGTTGCTCACTGAAGTTGTAGATTGTAAAGCCTTTGTAAATGTATTCATCGTTATTGAAAATATGCTGTCTAGCGTAATGACGACCATTTTTATAACTGTCTATTTATTCCTTTTGAGATGAAACGATGCATAAACAAAAATATTCACTGATTGATTCTTTATTAACCCTTTTTTTGCCTGTCCTATCGATACTAACCAGGTTAGTTACAAGTTCATCATGAAGAACTGCATTATATAGTGTATTTATATTCCATAATCCATTTTTATATTATTGGCATCTCCCTGACAGTTAACAATCATACAGTATTAAAGTAATAAGTTCGTCCTTTGTTTGTATGGTCCAAAATTTTGACAGGTTGAACAGTAACCAAGCTTTCATCTTCTATGACTTTGCCAGCCCAGTCCTTCCAAGCTCCGAAATTTTTTTTTTGGCCGGGGTGGGATTTTTGCCAAAAGGGCCAGCGAAGCTATAAACAAATTTTTTTTTTCTGTTCTTTTACCATCAATACTTAATCATGTCCGCTTGGAAGTCTGCCGGAATCTCGTACGTACCCATTATTCATAAAAGCCAACATTAAAACGATTCGGAAAAAAAGGAAAACGAACGAATATAAAAGAGACAAAAAAAAACTCACTGGTATTTATTACAATAATTTTTTATTAGTTACCTTCAATACGCCAACATCTGTGCTCGCGCTCTCCGTAACACTTTGAAGGATGAGCTCAAGGCCCCTGCTCAAGCCCGCAACCAAAACGGTTTGAAGTTCGCCAAGTGGGAAAAGGGTGTTGCTTCTGAACAAGTAAGAAATGAAAAGAAAGGGTGTTGGAAGATTCTTTGAATTATAATAGTAATTGAATTTATTCATTTTTATTTTTTTAATTAGAAATTCGTTGCTCAAGCCAAGGCTCAACAATAAAAAGATACATATGGAACCTATTCTATATAAATATAGCTTTGTTTATTCTCTTTTTACAAGTTTGTACCAAAAAAATCACTACACCATTTTTTCCATATAAAGATTTATATATATACACACACAAATATATATATATATATATATATATGACACGTCTACTATTATTATTTTTTTCAAAGTAATTCATCATATGTCGACGTTGCGCGTACGTCATTTTTCGCTTTTACGCGTTCATAAAAGACAGGACAATCGAGGGAATCGCATGGATGATCAGCATAGCCTGTTGTATCAATGGATACCATATCATTCTCTTGTTTCACTGACTGTTGCTGTGGTGGTAGTTCAGAAAGGTCATAGCGTTGTTGGGGAGGAGGATGCATATGGGCAGCAGAAGCAATATTAGCGGTCAGGATAGGAGAAATACCAGAACAGGATTGACAAATAAGCAATGTATTAATCAAATTGGTTTCTGTCACGGCTTGTCGGGACCGAAGTGTATAAATAGTACTTGCAGGATCACTTGCACAATGAGAACAGATGTTTTGGTCTGTCAATCGTCGACATACAATACAATGACTACTGGAATAATATTGGTCTATGCGTTTGAATAACTTGTTTTCTTGTTGCAATACTTGATATCGAGCGGAAGCAATGGCGGCTGTTTTGCGTGACCGTGGCATCTCGTCATACCAACCCTTGATGTCCACCCCAACGAGGTTGAAGATCCGTGCCAAAGGTGGTATAATCATCTTGGTGATGTAGTATTCGGCATCTAATTGTAATGTGGGATCATGTATAAGGATTTCTTCAGGTCGTACTACTTTATCTCGTAGATTGGCACCAGGTCCACCACGATACACAACCACATAGGGGACCCGTTCTCCATGTTGTGGTGCATCTCTTTTGTCTTGGGCTATTTTATCCAGAGCTACTTTGGCGCCATTGGGTAATCCTTGCTCTGTGTAAGAACCTAGTTTAACTTCACGAGCAATGATGAAATCTTGAATGGATACTCGATTGGATAGCACCTTGGTCCATTGTTGATAGAGATATTCTTTGAGCTGAGACATGTCTTGGGTTCTAAATAGTATCCTTTTTTTTTGAAAGAGAGTAATAGGTTAGCTACTTTAATACGTTGCTTTCTTTAAGATCACTTACTTTAAGGATGCTTCAAGAATTTTCTGTGTTGCCGTAGTACCATCCCGTCGAACAGTTTCAATTCCTTTGGCTTCAAAGACAGGTTTTGTTTCTTCAGGACTTTCATATTTGAATCCAACATAGCGTTTCTTGGCTACCAAAACACATGGATGATATACTTTTTCAAATTTAAGTCTTATGGGTGCTGGATTCATAGCTGTGATGGTGCGTGCAATATCTTTTCCAATCTCAAAAGCCTGTTCTCGTGTTCTTCCAGGTAAAGATACAAAAACACTATCTGTATCACCATACACCACTCTTGCGTCCCATTTTTCTGTTTCATTGATCACAGCAATGGTCTAAAAAAATTCAAGTATATCATTTTGGTTTTAGTATATAAAATAAGTCAAGGTAGAGTCATAGTACTCTTCTCCTTTGTTAACTTACTCGTTCCAATGTTTCACGGCCTGTTTGAACAATACTATCAGCAATTTCAACAGCTGGCATTCGACCTGAAAAAGAAGCGGAAGTATATCCATAAGTTACATTGGCAATATATTTGAGCGTCAATTGTCTTGCATCCAAAAGTCGTAATAACCCAGTATCTCCTTTGTAATCCTTCATGGACCTTTTGATCATCACACGCGTATCCAAAATCTCGGCCAACATTTTTGCAAGTAGACTTTTACGAACAGATGACTTTACAAACATCACACCATTCGGTGATACTAGTTATTACTTTAATATACATATCCACCGATATTTTTCTTTTCTTTTCCCTTCATTGTAATATATTTATATAAAAACTATATTCGTCATTTACCATTGATGCTGTCCTTAAATTTACGCAATATAGCAGGTGTGATATCCAGTTCACTCACACCAAATTTTGGCGGGTCACCTAGGCTTCTCACTTTACCGAGACATGTAGAAAAACTATAGGGAGATAGGTTCTTATACATCAATATTTCAAAGACTGGTAATAGAGATGAAAAGATTAACCTACCAGTAATTATAGGCAATCATAATGGATGGATATAATGATTGGAAATCCAAAACAAGTAATGGACTGTTATAAAACTGCGTTTCTGGTTCCATGACTAATGGTAAACATTCAGCAGCTCTTTGACCACCCACCTATAAAAAAGCATACATGGACGATATTTAAGAATACTCAGATAAAACGAAAACCCCACATGAGATTATATATATATTACCTGCTCTCGACTTGGTGATATAAGAACAAAATTTTCAGGTTTCGCAATACGAAACATCATGGATTCAACTTTGAATTGAGATCCCCGTGTCAATACAGAATAAAAATCAATACCAAACACACGGGCAGATTCAGAGGCACGATGAATAGTATCAGATACATCCAATAAATCAAGATTCATTTGTATTCGATCCAAATAATACTTGTATAATCGATATTTTAAAACGACTTGTTCCTCTTGTGTATGCCATGACGTCAATGTACGATGAGAGAAATGAGACATTCTATATACATCAATATATGTTTGTTAATAATAGCCCATACAAATAATTTCAGTATCCTTCCCCTCCCCCGAAAAAAATTCATATATACCTGCAATGAAGAATATGATAGGCAATATTTTCAAAGGTATAACTTGTCAAGTTGTATTCACTTTTCATTGTACGCCAGACATTGATCATGTGTCGACCTGTAATTCGAAATACAGACGCTTTTCTGTATCCCCATTGATCATATTGAAGTCTGTCCGATACGGATCCGGTCCTTGCTAATTCATCCACCAAATTAATATCTAAATAAAGAGAGAGAGAAAGGAGAGAGAGTTAGCTCAAAGTATTCATTGAAAGAAAATAAGCCTTACGAAAATTGTATATATCTAACCATGGACGGTAGCACGCTCGATCAAATAACCCCAAGAAGCATTATGAAGTTCATATCCCACAAGCATATCAGGATCATAGAGTCGCACAACTTCAACGAGGACTTTGAAAAGTGATTCTTCATCTTCAACATAGGTTGTTTCATAAGCTAATCGTTATGTGTGTATATAATGAGTGAATGGACCAGCATTTCTGTGCCCTTACACATATAAATAGATTCTTTCTTTTTTCATCTGAAATGGGAAACACAAAATAGATTACCTGGGAGACCAATTTTTTTCGTATCTATATGATCTCCTACAGTAATAATTTCAACGTGATATCCATCTTGATATCCATTGGATATAATATTTGCATCTTCAGTTTTTAGACACCAGAAAATGGCTTGCACAGAATCATGCTCTGGATCAGGAAGTTTATCATCTCGGGTATTGACTATTTTTGGTAAAAAAAATATGTAAGTGAAAATCACAATAATCACTTGTGCTATATGTTTACTGTACCATGAATCTCAACACTAAGGATATCTAAATAATCTCTTGCTCGAGTTACATTTGATTTAGGTTTACTCAGACTCAGTTGAAAATCAAATGTCGAAGGACCATCCAACTATAAATTTCCCCCGTTTTTGTTAATATGATCTTTTGTTCTCCATAAAAAGTAATCCTTTACTATAAAATAATCCTAGAAATAAACCAACCTGGGATGTTGTAGTTGCCTTATCTATATCCATTTCTACCGTTTTATTAGACTGCCGTTCCTGCTTTTGTTGTTGTTGTTCTTTTTCATATAACCATTGTCGTATCTCACTTGGGCTCGGTGGTTGGATGGCCAATTCCCATTCTGTCATGGTAGAATGTTTCCAAGCATTTTCTGATTTGGAAAAATAGGTGGGTGGTACAGGTTTCAAATGTTGAACGGATTTTGAGGTTAATCGAAACTCTTTGCCAGAAAATACTTTGGGTCGACCGGGCACATCAGCGGGATTGCTATAATAGGGCTCTTGATAGGTCACATAATCTGAGTTGGGTACAACTGGAGGTGAATGAGAATAATCATAGGTCTTAGAAGGTGGGATAGGCAGCAGAGGAAGCTCTATCTCTTCATCGTATTCAATACGTGGTTGTTTAGAAACAGGTTGCTGTATAGTTTGTTGTTGCCCTAGTAAAGGTTTTCGCTTTTGACCGGAAAACGAGCCTTGTTGTTCCTGTTCCTGTTGTTGTTGTTGTTGTTGTTGTTGTCGCACACGTTCTTTTTTCTCTCGCTCTTTATTCATAATCAGTTCTGTTAACTTTGGATAGTATTTCACGGGTATATAAGGTTCTTCATTGTAAGGTAACGGTGGTCTTCTTCGTGTTATTTTCGGAGGAGGTTTTGATTGTTGTTCTCGTTGTGTATTATGATCTTGGGTATCTATATCCTTGTAATCTTCATTGTCACTACTATCACATGCACCATCAAACTGTGGCAAGTATCGATTTCGTTTATAGGCTCTATATAAGCATTAAAATAGTTACATAACTTCAGTATATATCTAAAAAAAAAAGTGCTTGAGTGACACTCTTTTTCCTATCCCTTCCTCTCTCATTCTAAATATACCGTGGTGGTGTGGGAGGTATTTCGCTCACTTGCAATTCACGCTCATCATTATCATCAAGATCCATAATCGCTGAATGGGATATAGTAGTTTTCCTTTCCTCCGTTCTTTCTGATGATGTTGTTGTTTGCTGTGTTGCTATCCGTTCATCCATACGCGCCACTTCTGCATGAAAATCCAATTTTCTAGGTCTAAAAAAATATGGAACAAATTGATTAGCTTAAAATCTAAATAATCAGTACAAAAAAGTGCATATTTATTCCTTCACAGTATGTAAAGTTTACATACTTGAAAAGATCAGGCCGTTGCTCCTGCTCTTCCTCCTCCTCTCCTTCCAGTTCTTCATAACTAATTTGAATGGTTGGTAATCGTTTTCTTTCAGGTGTTTTTCGAAAAGGACTATCCGAGGGCCACATAAAATCATCATCATGGAAATCCTCTTGTTGTTGTTGCTCATGTTCTTCTTGTCCACCTCTCTCTTGTTGAGACTGACCTTGATCACTTAATTGTCGGGCCAACGCCAAAATGTCATCATCTGGTATATCATCATCAAAAAATGAACTTTGTTGTCTCAAGAGTGTATTAATTCGATCCTCATTCACATGTTCCTCCGCTTTTCCTTCATTTTGCCAACGTTGATATCGAGAGGGTGTTGCGGCTTGAACACTGTAAGGGGAATCATTGGCCATGTTAAGGAGCTGTTGTCGTTCTTGTGTACCTAATTCGGAAATGGGCTGTGATCCTTGATAGTGATGAGTATCAGAACTTTGTTGTAACCATTCGGATAAATTAGATAACATGCGTGGTGGAATGATCAACGATTGTGATAGCCCAGGACGCTGATGTAATGTATAATACTCTATTGGATACAATGATTCTACTGCTTCAAAGGTAGTGGGGATATTGGAGGAATAGATTAATTCTTCTTCCTCTTCCGTATCCAAACTACTAGGATGGCTATTCTCACCCTCATCCGATCGTGGTTTCTTGTCAGTATCCATGTATTTATCAATCAAACGTCGCCATGCTTCTTCTGAGCTCCATTCCTGCCGCTTTTGCTCATCATAATCCCGTGTCCCACCATCCTGTTGAGTTGTTGGCATTGATTCATTTCGTGTTGTACGACGAATCTCTTCGTCTTTCCAAATCCCAGCTAATGATTTGATCAGCTTTTCTTGTAATCCACCTTCTTTTTTCTCTTTCTCCCTATATGTAGCTTCCAATTTGGGATTCCAATGAATATCACGTTGTTGCAATTCCAATCGATTCCCAATGGTCATGACTGTCGTGTCAATTTCAAGTTCACAATAACTAGATCGTCCAACACGATTCCATTTTAATTCGGCTGGTACAGTCATGGACGTAAAATATTCATTTTTGTTCAAATAAATCGATGCGTCTTGACCATGACTACTGGATGTTGTTTGACTCAATAGCACTGTTTTTGGATCATCAAATAAGGGTTCCCGAAACCTCAAGCTTAATTGGACATTATCTTCCTCATGATCGTCGGCAGATCGCTGTTGCTGATGTGTTGTATTATTCATTACAGGATGTAAATGTAGCCAATTCATACCATAAATATTATAATCCATCATAAATTGCAATTCATAAGGAATATGCGCTTCATGTGGTTGATAACGTTGGTCATATACTGCGCCTTTATTCAAAAGATCTGCCATACGTTGTTTATCTGCAGGATTCAATAAATGGATTTTCAAATACGATTCGGGTTTGGCATGATATCCATAAAAAGGGACTCCTTTGACCAAGGTAATAGCTGCAATATATTGATCGCCATTGACACCTTGATTTCTTCCTTGAGCTAAACTGAGGGCATGATTCAATGCATTGCCAAATTGAAAAATGTCACGTTGAATTTGTTCTGGATCCACATTGTGCCGAGGGAGTGCATAAGGAACGTAAAAATAGGGATAAGCCTAAACTCGTTTTGGTTGTTGTTGACAACAAATATAGTTTTTTGTTAGTATCCAACTGACATTTTGACTAACCCGGCATCGTTGGCATGTTGTCAAGTATCAAAGGAAAAAAAAAATAAACGTTTTTTTGTTGAATAGCCTCACCTGGTGAATATGAAGACACACTTTTTGTCCAGAAGGAGTGGATCCAAATACGCGAATGACGGGTACTTTGTTCAATGGGGTATTACTAAAAGGACAAAATGCGCGATCCATAGGACCTGGTTCATCCAAATAATGATCAATATTGACCATGCGAATGGAAATATACCGTTCCATTAGGAAAAGGGGGGAGGGGAGGGGGACGTGTGTTGCGATCGTATAATAAATGGATGGAAGAAGAATAGATCTCTCAAGTTAAGGAAACAAAGAAATAGTAATTTATATGCGCAGCGCATCAGGTGAAATTTTTTTATGCGGGAAGTTTTATTGTTGGAAACAGAACTTTTTTTACTTATTAGGATCATCCGATCTTTGGGATAAAAATGTTATGCAACCTCATCATATTATATAACGTGCACTCAGCATGTATAAAAGGGATAGATGGTTTTTATTTTTGGGATCAAAAGAATATATGTTTTTTTATTATAATGAAAAGAATGTATATATATCTGTTACACTTATTTAAAATGGTTTTCTATTAAAAGAAAAAGAGAGGTATAAAGATCATTCTGACCTTCATAACGGAGTATACTAATTAATTTTTTGTTTATGGTCGACCACCTTGATCTGGCTTCAATCCAGCTTCTTTTCGTAATTCTATATTATATCACAGAAAGAAAAATTAGCCACTTTATTCTCTTCCCTCTATTTCCACCTGATCTTCTTCCATCATTTGCCCAACCACACTTGGAAATTTGATACTTACGAACAACAATACCCGATATATCATAATCCCCATGTTCTTCCACGACCGAATTCAAATGATCCAAAAACACTTGTGTCATGGGAATACTAGCATTACTTTCCTTGGCCATATTCATGATATGGGTAGCATCCTTTCTTGCCGACGTCAGTGGAAAATGAATTTCATCCACAAAAGTATTTCTCACCATCCGATCCGCATAAGCAGGTAATACCGAACCAGGGAACAACCCATCCATCAATTCCTTGACATGTTCTTGACCGATACCACTGGCTTCTGCCAACGTCGTTCCTTCAGCCAACAATTCCACAAACGAAGTGATAAAGAAATTGCCTGTCAATTTCATTCGCAACGCCAATTTAGGTTCATCACCGACACGAATGACCTTTGGCCCTGTGGCAGGAACTAAAAGAGGTAATACATTATTTTCCAACACGTCTGGTTTACCACCAGCCAAAATAATCAAAGCAGCAGCGCGTGCTTTCGCAGGAGGACCCATAATGGGACATGCCACGAATTGTAAATTGTCACCATGCTGCATGATCTTGTCGCCTAATTGTTGAGACACTTCGGGTGCAATGGTGGATTGTTCAACGAGAATGGTGCCAGGTTTTAAACCATGAGATAATAATGTGTCGACAACTTGTATGACGGCCGCGTCGTTCAATAAACAGGTGATAATGATATCGGCTTGCTCTGCTACTTTGGCCAAGGTATCGGCAATTTGGATATCTGGAACACGTTCCTTGAGTGCTTCGGCTCGTGCCAATGTTCGGTTATGAACAAGTAAAGGTTTGCCACCCGTCGATATCAAATGTTGATGAATTTTTTGAGAGATTTCGAAACCAATGGCTCCTAAACCAACATAGGCGACTTGAGGGGTGTCAGTATTCATGATTCACTTATATGTGGGAGTGTTGTAGAAAGAGAAGATAGAGTTGAAGAAGTTTGTGCTTTTTGTTTGCTTTATAAAGAAGATTGATTATACAGGGCTTTTTTTATATTTTTTTTAATGCAAAAAAAACATGATCGGTCAAAAATAACACCGAATTTGTGCATTTATAATCATTTGTAAGCAAATGAAACAAGAAATCGGTACATATTACGCACATAAAAAATAATACCATTTATAGGTAAATTCAGGAGTTAAACAAAATTCGCCATCGTTACTTCTTATGCTACTCTCTTCTACGTACTTATACAATCGGACTATTCTTTCCTTTTGAACGGTTGTTTGGTGATCTAAACTATTTGATTTATTTATTCTATAAAAACAGTTATATTAAATGCTATATAAAGTAGGAACATGTATTATTGATGATATCAAGGTATGTATTTATTCAATGAAAATACGTGTATCGATCAAATAAAAAGTAGCGTGGAAATCAGTAGTATATAATCTGATTCAGTATATGTGCATTTTATAGCCAATGACAGCACTTTCTTTGGCTCTACAGCCTTGGATAAAATATGACGCAAAATATTATCTCAGAAAAGAAAAGAGAAAAAGAGGAGAGCAGGAGCCAGCTTACTAATTTTACATCTTGACATCTATCACGTAATATTTAAAAAGATGCATAATGATTGTATACCTGAAACGAAAGAAACGCCCAATTCATAATCAATCAATAGACCTATTATTATTATTAATCAAGATATGCTCTGCTATCGTGGTAAAAAATGTTCCTTATTTGGGGATTTTATTCTAAGGACCAAATATTGAAATTATGTTTTCCCATAAGACGGGTCAACGTGTAGTAGCCTCGCTCTTCTGAAAGTTATCTAGCCTATTTGTATTAGCTTCAATGATACAATACTACTCTCAACAAATTCATAGATGACAATACAATCATGCTATTTTTTTTTGGGTGTTGTCTAGCAATCATATGTTTTTTTCACCAATTAGGATATATAATTAAATCAAATGCATCATCATACTATCAACAAAAGTCACTCCATT
Source organism: Phascolomyces articulosus (assembly GCA_025677815.1). NCBI lineage: Eukaryota > Fungi > Mucoromycota > Mucoromycetes > Mucorales > Lichtheimiaceae > Phascolomyces > Phascolomyces articulosus. Next base: position 201,059 of record JAIXMP010000026.1, on the reverse strand, counting down.
ATAATATAGTAAAAAAAGAGTTAGGGGATATTTATATAATAGAAATTAATAAAATATATATATACTAAATGTATGGATAAAATATACTGACAAAAGAAAGAAAGAAAAAGGTATATTATATATAAAACTAATAAAATTCATTTTTTGCTTATAAAAAATGTGGGGTGAGGTTGGTTTGCTTTTTTTTTTCTTGTAAACAAAAAAAAAAATAACGTATTGTTTTCATACTAACATAGAAAAGAAAAAAAGGAGACTTGCATTTATAAGGGTGTATAGGGTGTGTGAGCATAAAAGGAAAGGAGAATAAGATGATACAAAAAAGGGCTTAAAACTATAATATTTTTTTTTTGATATACAACAAAAAAATTAACCTTGCTAATGTGGCATGGTAACTTTTTTTTTACAATAAAGGAGCATAAGGTAGGGGAGGATATATTAATACAATATTACAATACACCAACACGCGATGACTTTTTACCAGTGACCATGCGTTTGAAACTTTTCCATAATCGACCTACAACAGTGGGAGGCTCTTGTTCTTCCTCTTCCACAGCCTTGTTCTTGCTTTGATCGTTCGAAGCGGTAGAAGATCCAGCTGTTGTGGATGATGAAGTAGTAGTTGTCGTAGATGATTTTTTCTTATTGGATGATGTTGTCGTGGATGATGTCTTTTTAGGAGATGGATCAGGACGTAACCAAGTGGCGAATAACGATCTACGAGTTGGTTTTGGTGGTTGTACTGGTGGTGATGGTGATGATAATGTGGTAGGTACTGGCTTTCTTGTAATATTTAATTCGGGAGAAACAAGGGTGGATGCGGTATTGGATGATTTTAATGGTGGCGGTGAAGGTGTTGATGAAGATAATGCAGGTGATTTTTTCTTTTCTCGAGTAAACATACGTTTGAAATTAGCAAAAGCAGAGGTAGAAGGTGGTTTGGAAGGAACAGATGGAGCATTCGCTAATAATTGATCCATATTTTTCACAGAAGAGGAATCAAGATCCTTTCGATGGGGAGATTTAGGTAATGGTTTATTACACAACGTCGTGGCGTTTGAAGCAACGGATGAAGCACGTGACCGAGTGGTAACCTTGGCAGGTTGTTGTACTGGTATTGGTTGATCCTTTTTATTGTTATCTTTGTTGTGACGATGCATGGGTGATAATCGGCCCAATATACGCGACGTTTTACTATTGACTTTAGCGTTACGTTCAGCAATCGCTAAATTATTGGATGTGGTAGCATCCAAAGGTGGAGAAGACGTAAAGATTTCACGAATGGATTGCACTGTGCCTCGCCGTATTTCAGGTCGAGCATTGGATGAAACAGAAGATGATCTTGGAGTAGCTGAAAAAGTAGAAGCAGAAGATACAGCAGGTGGCATGGAAGAAGGAGGATGATGTGGTGTAGGTATTTGGAACAACGATCGTAAAGAACGTACAGTCCCTCGATGCATGGAACTCATGATGGAAGAAGAAGTGGTACGTTGACTACGAAGCGTTTCAGTATCAGTAAAGTCATCTGTAGATTGTCGTGTACTAGAATGGATCGACGAAGTTTTGGAACGAAGGGATCGATGATACCGATATGCACTATGTTGATCAAACTGGCTTGTTGAAGCAAGTGAGGATGCTTTGCTGGATGCGGCAGATTGTCTCCTTGAGGAGGCATTGGGTGGTGCCACGCGAGCCACGTCTCTTGGGTCCGCTTCAGCAACAGGTAAAAAATGAGCATCATTATGAAATGGAAACGCTAATGGTCTTGGACATGAATAAACAAGATCAGGTTGTCTTTGTTGTTGTTGTAATTGATTTTTTGTACGACTTGATTTTTTCTTGGGTTTTTTAGGTATGCTTGTTCCCGATGTATCATGGTGATGCTGATGATGATGCGTATTAGTATTATTATTGATATTATTATTATTACAATGACTATTATTATTACTATCTACACTGGATGAGGATGATGGGGATGATGTGGTGGGTGATGATGACTGTTGTTGCGTTGTTGTTTCTTCAGCAGCTACTCGTAAACTAATAGGAGACGGTTGTGTTGCATTAGGTGATGATGAAGTAGAAGATGTATAACCACTATCAGCACCTGATGTATTGGATGATAAAGAAGATCGTTTCCCTTTGTCATTTGTATTGGTGTTGTTGTTATCCTTTTTATTCGTATCCACCGACCGAGTCGCTGCCGAACGTAAGGCAGCATATTGCTCGTGGCGATAACTGGATGAATGAAAATACATCCACTTTTTTTGAAATTTATATCAAGAATAAAATGATGCTGTTTTTGTAGTTATTTGGTAAAAAGAAGGAAAACCTTTTTATTTTTTGGGTCAAAAAGTAAAAAAGAAGTGCAGAAGAAAGAAGAAGCAAGAAAAAAAGGACAGGAGGGAAAAAAAAAGAGACCAAAGGAAACAAAGTTTTTTTTAAAAGTGCGATTTCCAAAAAAGGAAGGAGTTAGTTACACGATAAGTTCACACTTAAAAATACTTTTTTTTTTCACTCCCTCTTTTCAGCCCACTTTTTATTTACTATTTATCCTTTTTATAGTGAGCTCACTTATAATAAATGATTTATTATAAGTCTTTATTATACTTAAGGCTATGAGTCCATATAATCATCATCATCTATCATCATCCAAAAATGATAAGTGAATCCCCAAAAGTGAAAAAAAAACTTTGACCGGGACCGTGAAGTGTAACCTTAAATGAAATAACTTGTACCACGGATTTGCCAAAATATCCCTTAATCAACTTTCATCACCATCAACCATTCATTATCAATCACCATCATCAATCATAATTATCCAGAAGAAGTATATATTCAAAACATTATTATTAATAATTTAATCCAAAGGTTCATAATCATAATAATCCGTCGATGAAGAAGAAGAGGTGATATAAGTTAATACCATAGCAATCAATATACTCAATATCCAAGCAATGGTAGCTAAAATACAAGAAACATCTAATCGAGTGCCATGCAAAGACTTGGACAGATGTGCCATGATCAAAACTGCCACAATACTGGGCACGGCTACACAATTTTATAATCCTCTTTTTTTTTTAGTAGCATTTTTTTATATGGACACGCGTGTTTATTTTACAATAACCCCATTACTCTTTTTTCTCTCAGACACACACGCACTACCAGCATATCGCATGAACAAAAACAGAACCCTTTCCAAAAATGAAAAAACATGGTTGATTAACTCACCATGCAGCACAAGCATTCTATTATGCGTTCATACGTTATATATATATAAAAGAATGAAGATGATTTTTATAATAAGAAACCATCATCTTAATTTTCCCATGTCAACAATATATATAAAAAAAGATGGGATGATGGACAGAAACTTACCCTGACACAACTTTCCATCCTTTTTCCCTTTTTCGACGATTTCGACATCCCATTGTGCCAAGCACAGCAATGATCGTCAAAGCACCTATAACACCTGCCAAGATCATCGCTGCCCCAGCAGCTTGCCTATAATACATTATTTATTATTATATTATCCATCATCTTTATCATTGTTTATTATCCTAATGGTGTCATACTGTACCATAGTGGGCAAAGATCTATTTTTGTGAAAAAAAAGGTGTTTTTTATCAATGATAAGGAAAATTTTAACTCTATAAAGTGATATCTTAAATGATCCATGGTGGGCTAATAATAATACTATACGCTACCTATATTGTCACAACCTTCTTTTTCTTGTGTTTCTGAACTTGGAAATGCTCGACATGCCTCGTTGGTGCCACTGCATATCATTTTTTTTTTACAAACAACAATAACAATGAATAAACTTGGCTTTACATATTATACCCCTCTTTTCTATCCCCTTGTTCTTCTTACTTTTGACATAGTTGAAATAAACCAAAAGACCGGATGATTGTTTCATCGTCATTATCATCATTTATGATCGCCAACCTTGATATTCCTCGAAAATAAGCGTGTTATTTAAAAAAAAATAGGTGGATGTATTCCCTATGCCAAGGAATCTTTTTTTTCTTCTAACTTCCAAATAAAACGTGTCGAGAAATAAAAAAAAAAGTTCTTTTTTTTTTACCATTTCGGTAGAATGAGCGATGACCAATTCAAAGAATAGCTTGTTATAACACATAATAATAAGACTGAATACGCAAAGTATGGCATGTTTAAATAAATAGAAAAAGGAGAGAGAAAGAAAGAGAAAAAAGAAAAAAGTTTTTTTTTTACACACAAAAAAATTCTATTTATCATAAAAATGGATGGATAATAAAGCCAAGTGATTTTTTAAAATGTTTGATGATTTAATGCTTCTATTTACACATGTTAAAAAAATATTTGTTATTGTTGTTGTTTTACATATAATGTCATCTTTAACTATTGATTTTTTACAATTCTTCCAAGTCGAGCACCTTCCACTGCTAATCGATCCGCATTATCATTACCAAAATCACCACTATGTCCTTTGACATAGGACATCCACACTTTACCCGGTCTTGTATTTTTCAACTTCAATATCTTTTCCACTAAATCACGATTATCCACCGGTTTTCCATTAGAAGCCTTCCAACCATTCTTGATCCATTTGATACTCCACGTTTCCACACAGTTGATAGTATATTGAGAATCGGTTCGAATTTCCAATGACTTTGTTCCTTTGGCACTTTGTTCCAAAGCTCTTAAAACAGCTGTCAATTCTCCCCGTTGATTTGTTTGCTTTTCTCCTTGCAATGGTCCTCCTTCATTTCTTGGATCCTCTGGGCCCCAAAATACACCATAACCTGCCTTGGCTCCTTTTTTTCCATTGCCAGGAGCAGCACCATCCGTATATACAATTTCATCTGGCTTTATTTCATTTTCTTGCGCAGTGGTTGCTGTACCTGAAGAACTAATGCTGGCTTTGGTGTTGTTTTTATTGGTTGCAATCACAGCATCATGTTTTGATGATTTGGATCGATCGTGTTTGGTTTTCCCATTGGCTTCTTTTACTTTACCGTCCTTTATAAATGCTTGGGCTTCTTCATACGTTGTAAATTTTCGAAAATGGGGAAACTTAAATCCTTCAATTTGTTTTTGGCATTCTCCCCATGTTTTATAGATACCACATTCATGACCACGTCGAACAGCATAAAATGCTCTACTGATGACTTCTTTTGGCATACGGAATAAGAATGAAGGGATCAAGCGGAATGGAAGAAGAATTCGTCGTGTCAGTTTGAAAATAGGGACGATTGAAGGAGAAAAAAGTTGTCTGTTGTGTAGTAATATAAAAGCAACAATGAAAATTATTTTTTATTAGATTATTTAATGCCGAAATGTGTGTCACTAGCAGTATCAAAGTGTGTGTGACGGAAGCTTATAAGAGGTTATGTTTTTGTTAATAGAGAGAAAAGAGAAAGATTATGTGCTATGTATACAAATATAAAGATATATACTAAAACTAAAAATAACTGACTACTAACTAACTAAGAGAGGAGTGGAGGAAGAATGCCAAAGAGAATTAACTATTTTTTTTTGTTTTTGAATGTGGAAAAGTTCAATTGGATATATGTCTATATATGCATGTATAAACACAGAGGATCATCATGTCAAACGCATATGTTGATTGTGATAGTGGATATAAGGATAACTCCATGGGTCCATTACATCGAGTAAACTGATAAGATAACTTGAATGAATATTGGTTTCTTGAGAAAGCATGGGTAACTTTTCTTGAATGAATTGTGCTTTTTGTTGTTGGAAAGTGGTTCGATTCAAGCTTGGATCCACTTTACATCCTTCAATAAATGTCTTGATGAGGGCAGGTAATTCTTTCGCAGCCTTCCTAATATAAGCATCCTTGATTTTGGTCACCAACCTTCCACGTGCCATTGTGAAAAAGGATGTAAAGTCATCACCGAGCGATTGATGCATGGCTTGAGAGAATGATATAGGGAACGCGGGAGGTGTGGGTGGTCGCTGTACTCGTTTCTGTTTTTTCTTTGATTGTTTGGATGACGATGATGCCTCTTGTTGGATTTGTTGTTGTTGCTCTTGCATGGCAGAGATTTTAATATTGAACCCATCATCTACCAATTGAATAACTTGATTATCCGGTACCAAAATAGCCAATTCAGTTGGATCCATGGCCAAAGCAGACACCAGTTTTTGTTCCTGTGCAAAAAAACCCATACCCAAATAATCACATGCCACCTCTTTCCAAATGTCAGGCATCATCTTGCCAATCTGAGACCAAAGTGATGCGGGAGGTCGTGCTGCTGCTGTTGCATTTTCATCCTCTTCCTTGATGGATTGATAATACTTGTCACTGGTGAGACGTGCCTTGAGATATTCCTTCAAGGCATAATACTTGGAATTTTGTGAGCGATCCAGGAATTTTTCACGTTCGAAATACCAATCGGTGGAATAGTTGTAATATTGATTGCGACCCATGGTACCAAAGATCGTATGATCCATAAACCATCGACGCTCCACCAACGTTTGAATGACATGATCCAAGATCGGTTCTCCACTCGTGATATAGTTTTGACAAAAGGATGATCGATCGTTCAATTCCATATTGTGTTGTTGCAAAGCTTGTTTCAAGGCAAGACGTCGCTCTTCACGTAGTCGCTTTTGAATGGCTTCTTGGACCAATCTCTTGACTGCTTCTTCCAATGTAAATGAAGTGGGCTGATGAATGTACATTTCAGTCGTGTTGGAACTGCTATCATAAGGGTATCCTACTGCTTCAATGGCTTGTTTCAAATCATTTTGTCGCTGGATACGTTGACGGGCCATAGTAATACACACTTCAACGGAACCGATATTTGATTCGACATATTGATGGGCAAGTTGACCCACCAATGTGTTTTCGATCTTAGCCGTTTCAAATTGTGTGTTCAAATCCTTTTCACGTGCATCGCGTTCTTGACGTTCACGTTCACGACGTGCTTGTAAGTTTCTTTGACGTGTGGCTATCATGTTACGAGATTTGGAACGAGCAGCTTCAATGCCGACATCACCACCATGCACACGTCTTGCGTATGAATGAACTTCACTACTTTCGTATAATCGCATGGGTGGGGCATTTCGATAGTATGGATTGCGTACAGGAATATAATTGATGTTATCCATATCAAACTCATTCAATCTGAAAAACGACATTCCTGTGCTTTTAGTAATACGCGTGCGACGACGTCGGTGACGCTGTTGTTGTTCCTCTTCGACTTGGCTTTGTTCTTCGTCAGCATGATCTGGTGGATCTTGTTCAGGATATGTAAGGAAATGAGATTTACGACAGGCTAAACACATGTTTATATCTTTTTTTTGTTCTTCCATATGGACAGGGAGAGAGGCGCTCGAACCAGATTTTGCACAATATGCATGACATTTTTCACAGACACGATAACTGTGTTTGATCACTACTTGATAAAATGTTTTACAATGTCCACGTATTTTTGGATCAGGGAGAGACGCCTTGAGACAAATAGATTTCCAAATGGGCATATATGTCACAATGGCTTTGAAATGATCGTTTATTTGTGCCAATGTAGCTAATTCTGAAGGATAGAGATGTTGGAAGATTAACTCCCATACTTCAATAGAAATGTCGTATAAATGTGATACGGGTTGTTGAGGATCTCGTTGTTGTTGCTCATTATTCTCTTCTGAAATCTTATCATTCTTTTTTCGTTGTCGTTTTACTTTTGTTGTTGTTGTTACTGCTGCTTTCTTCTTTTTGGGGGGAGAAGAATAATTCGATCCCGCTGCCATGTCACCATCTTGATCTTGTTCTTTTCGTTGTCGCTTTTGTGCCACCACCTTCTCTTTGGCTTCCTTGGCTGCCGCTTCTCGTCTTTGTTGTTTTTCCACCTTTGCAGCAGCGGCAGCTTCTTTTTGTTGTTGCCGTTGCACTTTGGCTGCCTGTCTTTCTTCACTGGCACGCTTGTTATATTGGACGCGCTGATTCGCACGCACGGCTGCTGAACGTCGCGGCCTTTCCATTACGGTAGTGGTTCCCGTCATGATTACGAATTACGTGAAGTGTTTTAATTTTTCAGAAATAATAAAAGTGTGAATGTGAATGTGTGAGTTTGGTATGTGTAGAAAAAAAAAGTGGAAACGATCAATGCAAGAGGAGTGTCGGCGCTTGATAAATTCACAATGATTGAGTTTTCTTGCTACCGGCACGAAATACATAGTGCATATACTTTGGATCTTGACACCTCCATCACCCAAAAAAAAAAAAAAAAAAAAAAAAAAAACGCTACAGCAAAAAGAAAAACAACATCTACAAAATCTCTGTTTTCTCTTTGGGTTACCTTACACGACTATAGAAACAGTATTCATCTCAATATACTTCGCAAGAAGTAAAAGGGGATCAACAAAATCAACTGCAACAACAGAAATGATCTGATGATGAAGATTGGGCGGTTAAGAGAGGATAAAGAAGTTACTTTGGGAGATTCCAGTTTGTAGAAAGACAGGCATCATAGCGACGTGTAATAATGACGGGAGTTATCATTATAACATATGGGAATATGTTGTTGCACAATTAGGAATAGCACGTCGCGAGCACGTTCGGTTGAAAATGCATTGACGACTGAAAAGTCGAGGTAGGATGGCTGGCTTTTTGGGGATGAAGTTGGATCCAAATGTATGCAGCCTCAAAGGGATATAGATACAATCTGTCACTTATTCATATACAATACAACATACACATGTATACATCTCTCTCTCTCTCTCTCTCTCTCTCTCTCTCTCTCTCAATTATTCACACACTCATGATTCATTACAAAAACATACACTGACACAAAGACACATTATATTTGTATCCATCAACACATTCCACAAAAAATCAAAAATCAAAAAAAAGAACAAACAAACAAGACAAATTATCTATTTCACATTGGGATACCGGACGTGCTAATTTTTATTTTTATTTTTTAGGCACCGGATCGAGTGCCACATTTGTCCTCCTGCCACGAAGAATCTGTCATTTTCAATTGGGATCAAGAGTTAAATTACATTATATTATATACAACAACAACAATAACAACAAATTATATCCTATCGGTTACATACTCAAATAATATGATTATCCTTCAAGATCCAAATCCAAACAAACAAAACATCTCTTCTTGATCTCATCAACTCTTTGGAACTATCATCATCACTTTGCAATTATTTATTTTTCATAATAATCACCAATTACACTATCAAGATACTAAGGTAAAAAAAGGAATGGTTATGTGGATATATCATTTTCTTAACTAGATTGTTATTATGGAACAATTTTTATTAATCTACTGGTAACTTTTTCTTTTAATAGTTGTCAAGCATTTAAATCTTAAAACAAGAGAAAGGAGCAAGTTTTGCTGGATCTTATTAATTCTGACAGGAGGTAAGACGATAACTATTGGTTTATTTTTATGATTATCAAGTATTAAAAATAATGGGTTCATGTGTTTCTGATATATGCGTGAAAAGGATTATATTTCAGTGTACATATTCTATTCTACCCAAAAAGTTTGATATCAACAATTCAATATATATATATATATATATCGTCATCTGTTGTCATATATACTCCAAAAACATTATCAACAACAAAACATTTATATCCATATTTCAAATACCATAACAACACAAACCGGGTGCCATCAATAATCTATTCTCTTATTTACTGCTATTCAACTTGACACGTAACACCATGAAGACTTATCACCACCATGGCGATTGAATTCTTTGTTTCATGACTACAACATATCCTAAAAGAAAAACAAGTTTGATATCAGCTTTTTACGTACACTGGATTTCAAGTCGGTTATCATCATCTATGCGTAGCACATACTTTGTGTAGTTATTATCATTTTTATAATATAGCAAATCTGGCGTCCACCAAATTCATTTCAACACACGATTATTCAATCCATCATCATTTATCATAAAAGCGGATTATCCACCCAACAAATCCATACGTTTTGGTGCTACGCAAACAATCTATTCGAATTCAAAACGACTGTTGTTACATATCTGGCGCGTATAACAAACACATATATCGTCAAGACCGTTTATTTTCTTCAAGGCGAATGACCGATCGATAACCGGCTTGTTCTACATTTAGCTCTTGTTTCGTGCAAAAAGATACCTCTCCCAACCACAGTGACACAAATTCACTCCCAGCTGTTGCACTTGTGTTACATTCCCACCTTTTGCATGAATCGAGTGTTGATTGTATTATTGTGGCAAATCGATTCGGGTGAATGGCATGAATGGACAAAGACAACACATCATTATAACTACTTTATGTTAAAACAAATCAAGGTATATAAAAAATTTGATTTAAATGGAATATAATAATTATGGATTAAAACTATGAGAAATAGTAACTAATAAGCTAACTTTATATTATATATTATTAGAAGCATCTTTTCTTTCAAATCATATTTATATATACTAAAAAAAACACTCATATATTCTCTATTATATACATAGTTTATTCTTCCATCAAATTCACATCGGATGTGGTGGTAGTAAATGACAGCAACGGATGAAACTATGAAGGATTTTTGGAGATCTTTTTTATTATTATTTTCCCAATGAATCCTTTTCTTTTTCCCTTTACAAATCTACATTCTTCTTCCAACTTTTACACATACACACACAGTCTTCCCTTATCATCCCTATGAAATTATTGCACAATTTTTTTCTTGGGTGTCATTTATTATCTACTCTTTTCCATTGGGTACTTTTGGTATTGGTATATTTGGATCATGTCAAGATCAAGACTCAACATTTCTATCATGGTCTTGATTTTACTATTCGGTTCTATTTCCGTTATTCCACAAGTAAGTCTTTTTTTTTTTTTGTTTTGATCCACCACTTTCAATATTATTTTGTTTCGAACCATGTTTATCCATTCCATCATCAATTTTTCCTATGCTGTAGGAAACCATAATTTATATCTATCATCATCAAGTCAACCAACAAATCCTTCTTGAAAAATTTCATCTACTTTACAAATCTACATATTAAACTCATCCATGTTCTATACATTGTGTATTTTGATGAACGAACGAGATTTAATATCATATCCAAATTGAAAGTCATGCATAAGGTTGAAAAAGGGTTTTTATACATGAGTTTGATGGATACAATAAAATCATATGTTAATAATATCCATTTATATATAACTAGTTAAAGATTTACACGTACAATACAACGCCAATACGTACCAACAACAACGATTTCGTTTAACTGAAGCTCGTTCATTATACGCAACAGCACATTCTCTCAATGCATCCAATATTACAAACAGTTTAATCAACAAATGATACACCACTGACACATGCTTCACACAAAAAAAAAGATATATAAAAAAGTATTATTCCCCATTATTATCTCCCATCTTCCATATGTAATCATCATCATCATCATCATTTCTTCTGTTTCCTTAAAATTCTTTGTAGTTCTCCCAGCTGTCTTATACTATTATTCATTCTCTCTTATTTAATAACATCAATATCATTGGTTCTTCTCTTTTTTATAACACGCGTCATTTCAAATAAACACTATTCAACCACTTATTTTTCTTCTAAAAAAAGAGGATATTCAATATTAAAATGATAAAATATGCAATGGGGGGGTGTTTTTTATACGTTATTATACTATTTTTTTTTTTTTTGCAAAAAGACTCTATAAAAAAAATGAAGTGAAGAGGGAGAAGACTACTTACTAGGTTCTTTTTCACTATTGGGGTTTTTTCCTTGAGGTTTTTTTCCTTGTTGTTTTTTTCTTGTTGTTTACGCTTATAATTATTCTTCATACGTTGGTACGACCCCCTTCCTATAAAAGTAGAGATGATAGATATACTACATGAATAATCTAATAATAGTTTGTTGTTGCTTCCATTACCATAGCTAATATAACATATCTTGTCTATTTTGTCTGTTTGGATTAAATCGCCTTTCTTGTCTCTGAACGTTAACTGCTTTCACCGACTGTACATTATTAAAATTGATTGTTGACATGTTTAGGTTTGAAAGAAAGAAAGAGAAAAAGAATTGACCCATGATTTTAAATTTATTCTACCAGGCACTCCGTCAATCATTACTACTTTTTCTAAGGAATTTCATGCAAGTTGAAAGCAAGTCCCAATTTTGTAAACACGCGACTCGTGTTATTGACGCGTCCCTTTTCTTTTTTTTTTTTACTTCAAAAAATACACTTTTAATCATTGGGCCATTATACATAACCGCAAAACGTAAGTTATATTATAAATTAAAAGAAACTTGATGTTATCAAAGTAATATATGATGGAAGGGATGTTCTTTATTATAAGTTTGAGGGTTATAAAGAGAATCTTTCTTAAATCTATTTAGATGGTTTCATCAGGTCAATTAAGAATCTATTGTTTGATAACAAGTCTCTTTCTATTTATGGCAAGGTAAGCAAGAATAGGATGATGTTAATAAATAGATATTCTTTTCTTTGCTATTGATAACAAAAGCTAGGTATAGTTTTATTAGGGAAGGATTGGCGATAAATACGATCTTATGTTTCTTCTTTATTTTTTTCTCTGAATCTTTTTTCACCCCCTTCTATTTTTTATTCGCGTTTTTTTTTCTACAAGATCCACTCCACTCAAGATCGTTGTTCTTTTATGGTATTCTTTTTTTTTCTTTTCTTCAAATGACATGACCATTAATTTAAGCAAGATCAAACAATCCTATATTATTAAATCTTTTTAAAGGTATTCATGATTCATCCAATGGTCAAGATTATTGTTTCTTTTTCTCTCTTTGATCTGTTTGTATATTGGTGTTGGTAATAGCACATGCTTTTCGCTGGTAAGCAATAATTTCTGTTGCTTTATCTTGTTGTGATCCCTATAAATTCTTCTCACAAATGATAAAGTCAATCTACTCAGCTTGATTCTGGTTTCTTCTCCTTCAAATAAAAAAGTACACGCTTTGGGTAAGTTTGTACATCCCTTTGTTGCAATATTTCCTTCTTTCCCTTTAATAATAAATACTTTTCATTGTATTCAACAAATTCACTGGTCAATAAATGATTATCAAATATATAGTTGTGGAATTTCTGTAATGAATTTTCTTGATGCTTATGGTTAATGTCTTTTTGTTCTTGGTTTGTATAATATTCGTTTGGAGTGGGGATTATATGTAGACACTCTATTTTGTTTTCACTCATCCATCATGCTACACTGGATCATTCTCTCCTTTTTGTTTTGTTTTATATATAATCTATATATAGATTTTATTGGCATGATGGATTAAGGATAAAAAGCGGAATAAATATTGGTTTCGATTGACAGGTTTTTTTCCTTTGACCCAGATGCATGTCTAAAGGCACGTTTATTATTGTTTTTATTTGGTTGAACAAGTGAGAGGATTCAGAAAGGGAGCTTTCCGATATGCTTCATTAAATTATCTTGTTAATAGTAGAACAGAGAAAAATGAATCTGGTAAGGACCTGTCATGTTTATTTGTGTGTGATGGGTGGATGAAACTATTAGGCATATTGCACTTAGTATTCTTTTTTATATTTTTATTAGTCTTCTCGAGGTGCTCTTTTTTGTCTGGTACAGTTAAACTGAAGTGTCGCTTCTTACTTTGGTTCATCTCCTTTCCTTGTTCTGTTTTTACAACAGTTCATCTGCATATCTTGTCTTTGTGCATGATATCACCGCCCAGTTCCTTTCTCGTGCTGTGTGTAAGACGTGATTGCGTATCACGCCACTATTCTAATGTTTGGTTCTGTTGAATAGTGTGCCATCTTGTGTGTGCCATCTTTTTGGCCGTAATGTTGGCCTATTCTTTAGCACTTTCATGGAAAGAAGTGTTCTACTGCTTTTTGTGTATTCCCATTTCATTTTCTCTGTTTCGTGTAAGTTGATTTGTTTTTCACTCTTATTATTGTAATTTATTATTTTGCAATAGTCTTATATGATATAATTTTTTTCTATTTGCTTTTATTAGGCCCAAGGTTAATTGTAGTATGGGGGAGGTACACATGCTTAAGAATGGCCCCTGTCGCCAGTGAGGATCCTATGATTGCACCCAGACATTGATTATTGTTAAGAAACATTTTCCCATAATAAAAACGGGTTGAGGATTCTGGGTAAGCAAAAAGAGATCCACTGGCAACAACCTGCAAACTTTTAATTGATTGGCTAGCTGAATATTATTTTAAACTACCGCACAGGTGCATAACCTGGAAACATATATGAATTGACATAGTTCTACTTCAATAACAATCAAAAAATTTTATAACAATAATAAGCGTAGACACCTGTTTAAATATAAGATCATGGTCATTACGTATATAAAACATTCTCTGATTGACGAACGCTATGCTATGCTTATCTACTGTTTCAACTTATTTTTCATTGACAAAAGCAGTAAAAACGAAGACTATAAAAAAATGTATATACATATGCATTCTTATTACAATAAAAAAGTTTATTAAGGATTGCATTGAATATATATACAATAGATCAACAACTTCCTTATATATTATGGACATGATAATTTTCTTTGACTATGCTTGAAGTGAACCCACATCACGAAATACCTATATCTATATATACTCACTCATTTACTAAAAGAAGTAACATAAAAAGATACAGGATATCACTGCCGCGTCATTATATATATAGCAATCACCAAAAAAAAAAGTATCACTCCTATTTTATTGTCGTTGTATATTATGCGTGGCATTTTTTAGATTTGAATAAACATTCAACGTACCACCACATGGACAGATATATAATTGAATTATATATATAGTGGATTTCTGTTGTGTATTTTCGAGCAACATGTCTTATCTTTGCTTGTTTCTATTGAATATTCAGACAATCCATACGTTGTTTTTGTCATAGTATTATCCCTCATCAATTATGATTGTGACCAAGTCTATAATTACGACATACCCTCACAAAGTATCCCTCCAAAATCAATAGCATTATATTCATTAACATCTGGAGAAACTTTATATAATAGTCAGCTGGAAGAGTTCCCTATTTTTCATATTGTAATGGTCGATGGAATATAATTAAAGCAGCTATACTAATATAAATACGTATTATATTATCATAACAATCTGTAAACCTTCAGTTTTGATCCGCATGCATAAATAGAATTGAGATGTTGGATATACTACGTACTATATCAGTGGATAGCCATAGTCAACAAAACTTTCGGCTTTTCTGTGATGGACCATGTATGCGGTGTTAGCTTTTGATTATATATAATCGTCATATTTAGTATCAAACTATAGAACTAAAGCATTGTTGTTTGTGTTGATCCAAAAATGACAAACTGTCCTTCTTATTACCATTTGGAGCATGATAATGCAGCAATAGGATGAGTTGGATACATCATCAAGCATAAATGGATACTACTTGAACCAACATTATTATATTTTGATTGACAAAACGCATCCAGGAACAAATATGAACACTGATTTATTATTATTATCCAGAATTATCTAAAATGAAAATGTATACGTAGTAAGGAAATTAACGATATTACCAATGGATAATACGAACAAAATTATTTATACCCAATGCAGACGTACACTTTTTGGTTGTACAGTTGTTTTCCCGGTACTGGCTGCTTTCAGTACGGTACAGTTTTTAAAAATAATCATCTGCCATGTGGCTTCGGCTAGGGTGAGTGTAACGAACATTATCCTCAATTTGTCAATTATCATTGTATTTTCATGTGATAAGCAAAAATAACACACTGTCTTATTACACGGTACTCTACAGAAAAAAAGAGTCCACTCACGTGAACGGTGAATGTACTTGTTGATCCTTATACATTTTCCTTCATGAATAGTAGCGAGATGGTGCTACATAGATTACAAAAAAAACGTCTGTTATCCATACTTCCAACTTTTGAATTCTTTTTTTTTTGTCAAATGGATAGTTTCTCCATTCTGAATGGTCTGCCTTTATTATATAAACCGAATACTTCCCGTTGCGAACCATAGGACACTATAAAAAAATGTCTTGTCGAATATATTCAAGGTAAAATTTGATCATTTCCATGTAGTATTGACACGTACTGTTTCAGGTCAACAATATAAAGAATAGACACACACCCAAAGGTCCAAAAAAAAAGAAGTGGTTGAAGATTGGGAAAGGTGATCAATGGCATCCTGAATGGGGTTTTCGGAAAGTACAAACTTGAATATAGTCATTGAGCTGGCGAACACATTGATCAAATATTGATCAGTAATTTATTGTATTGTTTCCTTGATCGTGTATATATAGTTTTTATTAAAAGGAAAAAAGGAAGTTGTCAAAAGGAAAATGTGTGTTCTTGTTTCTTACGTATATAATAATAGAAGCATAGTCATAAAGCACAAACAGTGGTTGGTAACTTTTATACAGGATATAGCCCTTTCTTGATTCATGTGTCAAGGGCTTTTGACAATCGTTTTTATACCATTGTTACGTTGTCATAATATCAAATTTCAGATATAGTAAAGTTTGAGCATTCCAAAAACTATACTAAAAAAAACATATAAAACTATCATCCTTTTCATAAATCGCAATGTACATCACGATGGATTAACTTAAACAAAGCAAAATACATGGCAACGTATTTTTTATTTTATTGGTATGGCCTATGCATCTAGAAGAATTCCGAAGCAGTGGCGGCGTCGGTCAGGATATATAACAACATTAAAAAGGCAGACACTTTAATATAGTAGTAAATGTTGAAGATCAATTTATTAAGATAAAAAGGATAAACATCTAAGCGTTTTATTTTACATGAAGAAACTAAATTAATTGGTTTTTTTTTATCATTTCTTATTTATTATTAAAAAAAACCGGCTACGACAGTACTCATCGCCTCCTCGTGCCTCAATCAACACACTTGCCCAAACTTGCCAGGGCATCATCACCTTACACTTATGAAAAAGCAGTGGCGCCATACTTTTTCACAAGTGTAAGATGATGATGCCAAGGCGCACCCACGACTGTCAACCCCTCCAGTTGTACAATCGTGGAATGATGAACCTGGGATTATGATGGCCTACGCTATGCTTTCATCATCTGGGAACATACGAAAGCAACCCTATTGTAATAATCAGTCTGGAAAAATTTCTTCCAACCTGAAGTTACATGAGGAGCGTGTGACCTGATGAAAAAAAAAAAAGAGAGAAAGGAAAACAGCAGGTTCCCCATTGAATATCCGATTGGGTAACTTGCTTATGGAGCAGTCTTTATTTTTCCTTCTCCTTCTCTCTATATGCTTGTAAGCTTGTATAAGTCATATGAGGAAAAAAAAAAGTAAACGGAGTGAATGTCAAAAAAAGACGTTCTTCGCCATGGAAATTTTTATACAAGTTAAAGTGGTACCTAGTTCACTCCGTAACCAAGCTTATTTTTTGTTTCACTTGGCCACAAACTAAGGGTCTGCATCAAGACAGATATCTCCGTAGCGCCGATTTATTATCAGGGCTAAGATGTAGTATTTGAATAGTTATTGTTCATTCCACCATGGACAATATGTTTTTTTACAGTAATATCGCGTTGTAAAAATACACGATTGTATACATAACATTTCTTTCACAAACACAATGTTTTATCTTTTGGTAAAATAGTACCTTTTTTAATATTCTCAGCATATCGTGGAGTTGTAAAATAAGTTTCATGCATTTTATGGTGGTCACAATAATGAAAATATATAGTAGTAGACA
Organism: Phascolomyces articulosus; assembly: GCA_025677815.1. Lineage (NCBI taxonomy): Eukaryota > Fungi > Mucoromycota > Mucoromycetes > Mucorales > Lichtheimiaceae > Phascolomyces > Phascolomyces articulosus. Next base: position 183,341 of record JAIXMP010000026.1, on the reverse strand, counting down.
ATAAAATGCTTAGTTAATTGATTCATATTTATAGTTTTTAATAAACTACACTATTGTTTCTTCATTATCATAAACATTATCATAAACCCATTGTTCTTGACCGTTCCCATTTTTCCAGAAGGCTTCCGAATGCACGAACCATGCTAATTTACTTCTCTTTTTATAAAATTGGTCTGATGTTTGATTATTTGTCATGGAGAAAACTTTATTAAGAATAATAGACGTGCCATGTATTTTTTTTCTCTTCCACTCTGTTGGATCCTTTTTCAGAAATAATAAAATGGTATCGATCATTATTTCATTGGCTTTATGCCTTGTATACGAATATATTAAAAAAAGTACTTCCTTGATGCCTTATTAATAACGATCGGATTTTAACTTCTCCTCAATACCTACCTTTTATTATACCCTCTTCCCTTTTAATACGATCACTTCAAACCAATATTTTTACAGATATTCACTCACATCAAACATAAAAATATATTAGATATCTTGAAGATTAAGTAGTTTTCCTTAGAATAAAAATCAAATTGACTTTGCACTAAACCTCCCATACATTTTCTTTTAAAATGATAAGACAGACATATGATGATGATAGATGCCAAAATATTATGCGGTGCTCATCATAAGTATGCCTTTCCATGTGAAGTTTAAAATTCAAATTGAAATAAAATATTGTATTAAGATTTATTATCAGAATTGTTATTTAATTTGGATCGTCAAAAAGAGACTAGATAAACCCATATTATGATGCAATGGTTAGTATCCTTGAAATATCCAATCAAACAATAAAGAGACGCTAAGAAGTTAACGAGGCTCGAAAAGATTGATCCAGTTTATTGAATTGTAAAATCATTTCCTATTTATACTAATCATCCAATCCATGGTTATAGTCATCCAGACCGTCAGCCAACACGTCCGTGTATGTTTCAATGATAATAATTGTAACGATGGATGATAAACAACTTGAAACAATGAAGTGTTGTCCATTCACATATAAAGTATTCTTCGGGTGTAACCAACACAAGGAATACTAAATAAGAAATACCCGTGCAACGTAAAAATAATAAATAATCATAGTTCATCAAATAAGGTGTTTTGTTATATGTTTGCAATACCAATTACCGCCAAATCCCAGCTGACCAGAAGATCAGAAGATCGGCCAGGAATATCCAACGTAACTTGAGCGTCTTTCAGCAAAATATCTTGTACTTGCTCTTCAATTTGAACAAGATTCAGCGTAGATACTGGGTTTTTTCCATACAATATTATTTGAGCAAGCGCTAATGTTCGGATACTTTTTATTATATGTGCTTCTTTGGCATCAAATGCTTGATGAAGAGCACCAAACCAAAAATTTTCCTCTTCAGCAACAGCAATGTTATCAGACGATGAATTATTATTATATTGAGCAAGTAAGTCAATCTGCAGGCTGGGCACCACGGGATACATAATACATGAGACATGTTATTACAAGTTATCCCGAAATTAACTAAATCGCTTGTGTCGCTGATATATAGGGCAATAAGGAATTAAGCGCATGCAATGAGGTAACGAAGTACATCATAAAATAACCAAATTTGAATATTTCTTTACGAATATTTGAAGCAGTGTATAAAAGAGATCAATTCATATCAATAGCTGGAAGAACGGTTTTGGGATTTAGTATATTAAAATATATAAATTATATGCTTTTGAGTTGTATATACACTTAGAAGCAGGGGGAATAAGCTTTAAATTATGCTTTTTTTTAAAATTATAATTAGGGATTATAAAAGACAGTAATACTCTTACCGTTTACATACTTGTATAGATTGTATATATATATATATATATATATATGCGTGTGTATTTTGTTTTATCCTCTCAAGAAAAAAAAATTGCTGGCAAGATACCATATTTTTCAATTTCATCTTTGAAAAAGTCGAGAGAACTTTTATAAGCTGTACATTGACCGAGGTATTTACAGTAGTTTTCCTTTGTTAAATTTCCCAAAGATTCAGGTTCTAAACCCAAGTAAGATTCATGTTTATTGTAGATGGTTTGTAGCCAATTGGTACTAGCACCCAAAGAATGAGCGGTCAAGTAATGTTGAATAAATGACTAATACATAAAATAGAGAGTTATTATTATAGTTTGAATGATATGTTTCCTGCATGAAGTCATATTTTATGAATACATACTTTTGACCCACTTTATCGAAAAAGATATCATTTTTGGGGGGGCTTTCTTCAATCAAAATATGTTGCAATAAGTACACCGGAGAGCTACCTGAAAAACGAAGACGAATTGAAGTAGAAGAAATAATATTGGAGTCCACGAAAGGAGATTTCATGGTTATTATTACTTTTTTTGGAACATAATTTGTTTTTAAATGAAAACAAAAAGAGTGTTCACCCAATTTTATTTGTTATTTATATTTTCTAATTGTGAGAATTGTAATTTGGCAATATATGCATTGATAAACAATACGTAGTAGGTGCTGATAACAATGTTTGCAAGATAGAGTGCAATTATTATATTTCCAAAATGTATAAAATAGCTTCTCAGTTGCTTTATTACTCTATGCGGTATAATTGTTATTATTCGTGAGAAATTGAAATTGTGTAATATTTAATATGAGAATAGAATTTGTTATATTCATTCTATAAAAAACTCAGTATATATTATACTACTTTTTTTCCCATGTAATATTATATGTTAATCGTTTTTATTGATATAAAACATACTGTGGATAGTCATCTAGTTAACGTACTTGTTAATTATTAGCGTTGTATCTACCACTACTACAAGATGAAGAAGAAAAAGGCTTGACGACCTATTACTAGATAATAATAACAACAATAGTATGTATTATTCAAATCAGATTACTATTTTATGGATCTAATAAATTATTATATATATGGAATGGTGTTCAATATACGCCATTATGTTGGAGTAGACAATCATAAAATAGGTAAATAATAATAGGAACCCATCCATGTGTCTCTCCTCTGTCCCTCTCCAGTTCTTCTTGCAGATCCGATAACTATTAAGCGTACTTATAGGGATGAAGTTTTACCGAGAACTTGGTAAAGTTTAAATATAATAAATACGTATTAGAATGATGTATATAAAGTCCCATTTTGAATCCCTCACTCAACACTTAACGTAAAGAATGAATATAAAATAAATCCCACTGTTGGTTGGTCTTTTGAGGCTCTATTACGTTTTAAAATATTTGATGTGATTGATCTATCTGTTTTGCTTAACATTATTATACCGACTATTCACATTCGTATATATTTCTTATTATTATTGTCATGGTTCTATATGTGATAATAAATGAAACTGACATAAGAAGATAATTTGTAAAAAGCAACAACCTTTTTCATCGTCAATATAAAAGATAATTTCTCCTATCCTTTTCTTTTAACATAAGAAACTTTTAGCTTTATTACATAGTTTATCATTTTTTTGTACTATTTCTCTCTTTAGATTTTATTACAACACTTCTCTTTTATAATTAAGTCCCTGCTTCAGCGCAATTATTATCTTTAATAAATTGTCTTTGGATCATAAAAAACGAAGACGGTTTGTATCTGTTTTTCAACATTAATTAATAAGCATTTATATGTTTGGGTACACGAACATCCAAAAATATCTTTACCTATATATCAAAAAGTATATATTAATAGGGTATAGAGCAATAAATTATATTTTGTTCTTTTTATATTATGTAAGGGTTCAATATAATGATGGATTCTCTATTTTTCTGCTGACGACAACATTTCATTTTGAAAACTAAAAACCTGATAAAGCTGCTATCTATTACAATAAACATCTCGATCAATGTTGTTGTTGATAAGATGTAAATAAGATTACAGCGGTATTCTCTTATTAATAAAATTAGAACAATAAAAATATAATGCATAATCATCATTCCGTTACGCATTAGTATCGTGATTAGGAGGAGTGTAAATATGGAACATTCATTTTATGTAACATTTTATTAACACATTAAAAAGAAGTGCATTTAATTTATGTATAGTATGGTAGAAGAATGTTGTTACTATTACCTATTACTACTTTTAATCCAACATCGCCATTATCATCATTTACTATTCATATTATCTGATTTTTAGCTGTGATATTTTTAGAGCGCGGATCCAATCGGATTCTGGCTGCATATATGGCTTACACTTTGACACAGTGGTACAAAGAAGAAAAAAAGGAAAAGGGCGTATGAACTTACACTGTGAGTTTCTTTTCTTTTTTCTTATTTGCTTAAAAAAATAACCCGTTCACAACCTTTTTTTTAACAATCAAGTGGAAGAAGAGACGTGGAAGGGAGAGTTGAAAGCAAATATATTTATATATAAAAAAAACTTTAAATTCGTCATGCGAGTAACAACACCACCATCCTCCATTGACTCATTGGAAGGAACAGTCCAACTACACGTCCTTGACGATGCCTTTTTTCTTGTTAATGAAAAAGGTCAATCGCTTCGAATGACCTTTGACGGAGTAATCGCACCTGGAGGTAAAATAGTATATTTTTATGTGTAGACGTACGTTCTTTTCTAATAAGTTGGTTGTTGTTGCCCCTTTTTTTGATAGAAAGTAACTGGGAGCCGCCTAAAGAGGATGATGTTCGATCTTATGAAATATATGGTGTTTTAGGGATATTACAAGGCATTCAAGGTAGCATATCCATAGTTAAACACAGTACTATCCAAAATGAATGAGGAAGAAAGTAAAATATAAAACTGGACCAAGAGGAATAAATAAGCTTATTCTATTTTTCTTTTCCATCTTGCGACACAAAATAGAAAAGTTTCTCGTGGTCATAACACGAGTACAACGTCTGGGTCGAATATTTGGTCATCCAATCTATGTTATTGAACAAGTTGTTTGTTTGAATTTTGATGCAAAGAAAGCTCGCACGAAACTTGATTCAAAGGTAACTATAGAGATATATAACATATAAAGTAGAATGTGCCAAAAAAAAAAAAAAAAGACTTATATCCTTGTTCTTTGTATCTATAGACAAAATCACTTAACAACAATAGTAGTATTTTATCCAATGATGATACTTCGAATACGGATAGTAGTGATGATGAAGATGAGGATGATGATTTTGATCAACGCGTTACAAGTCCGACCAAAAGAAATAATAATGTTACGCCCACCATTTCGGCATCCACACCAACCACAACAACCGCCAAACGTAGTAGTTCTTCTTTCTTTTTCTCATCTTCTACTGTTTTGGAACCCAAAGAGGATCAAAAACGTTCTGCATCTTCCTCTCCATCCCCAACTGGTAGACGATCAAGTACATTGATGAACCGGTTTCGATTTTCTCTAAGTGGATCGACAACGAAAAAGAAACTGAATAATAATTATAGTGATGACGATGATGATGATAGTAAAGGATCAAGTGATATTACCGTGTTAACCAGATCAAAATCGTTAAAAACTTCATCGTCTTCAACAAATAACGATGCTTCATCCACTCAGGACCTTTTTGCTGCACTTACATTAAGTGAAAATATCGCTCTGGATCAACGTTTGGTGAAGCAAGTAACAGAATTATTTAGTCGATCTATATTTATCTTTTCTCCTACCTATGGTAACCTATATTACATGATTTCTTTAACGTGAGTATAGAAGAGATATAAGGTTGGTAACACAGATGATCTCTTGACTATCCAATAGATACCACCAACAGTTTTCAGCGCACATTTGATGATCCAAAATCAGAAGCAAAAAAGAATATTCCATTATGGAAACAAGTAAGTTTTCTTTTTTTCTCTATTTATGATGGGTGGTTGGAAGGTGAAATAAACCATGGTTGAGAATAATGACATTTTGTGAATAAAAAGGTCGATAAACGATTTTGGTGGAACGAATACATTTCCCGAGAATTTCAGCTGCGTAATGTAATACTTTTCCCCACTTTTTGATGATTTTGTGTTACCGTTCATCATTTTTAATATCAATTACACACAAATTATGTAGTTGGATGATTGGATCTTACCAGTAATGCAAGGCACAATGCAAATCGAACCTTGTGAAATTGAAGGATGTCAGTTTGATTTTATCTTAATTTCGAGACGAAGTCGTGAAAGAGCTGGTAAAGAAAGAAAAAAAAATGAGACGGGGACGATTACTTTTTCATTCATAATGGGTATAAGATGATTTTAAATAGAATAGATATAGTGGGACTAAAAGAAAAATCAAAAATTAGGTATGCGATATCAACGACGAGGTATTAATGAACAAGGCCAAGTAGCAAACTTTGTTGAAACAGAACAAATTATTATATTCAATGTAATGTAAAAACAAATAGTGTCCATTGGTAGAGGTTATTTATATAAACTACTAAATTGTCTATTCCTCCACACTAATTTTTATATGTAGAGAGATGATGAACCTCATGTCGCATCCTTTGTTCAAACGCGTGGATCAAGTGAGTTATCCAAAAACAATGTTTATAAAAATAAAAACAGCTAACGAGCTTATTTTATATGGTTAGTACCAATATTTTGGAGTCAATCACCATATAGTTTACATCCTATTCCTACATTGGATCGAGACGAAGAAGAAAACAATATTGCATTTAAACGCCATTTTGATGAACAAGAAAAATTATATGGCAAGCAAATTGCCGTTAGTTTAACCGAGTTAGAAGGTCGAGAAGGCATTGTTGGTTCAGAATATCGTCGACAGGTGGAACATTTAGCAGATCCAAACATAAAGTTGGTACATAACCACATGCTAGACAAAAAAAAATGAGGGGAGAGCGAGAGAGCTGTCATGTCCGTTAAGGATGATGAAAAATTATTCAAATTTGAAATCACAATTGCTTTTTTTATGTTTTTTTTATGAATCTACAATTATAGATATGTAGAGTTTGATTTCCACCGAGAAACCAAGGGCATGCGATTTGAAAATATTAGTAAATTGAGTACAAGTTTAAGAGACGATCTTACCAAGCTTGCGTAAGGGAAATATAGGATGGGATAAAGTGATCTTTGATGAAAGGAGAAAGACAGGCTGATTGAAGTATATATTGTATAGTCATTTTTGGGAAGCAGGAACAGATACAGTTTATTGTCGACAAATTGGTGTTGTAAGAACAGTAAGTAGCAATAGAAACAAAGTCAACCATTGGATTTTATGATTAATATTGTTTCTTTTTTCCATTCTAGAATTGTATGGATTGTTTGGATCGTACAAATGTTGTACAGGTAAATATAACACAAAGATAATTGTTTGAAACTTTTACTGATATATATTATATGTTTAAAACAGAGTGCATTTGCCAGAATCGTCTTGAATTTACAATTGATGCGTTTTGGAATAACAGAATTTCCAGATGAGGGTATACGCTATTATGAAAACTTTGAGTGTATATTTAACCACGGTAATTTTTCTATTGACAATTCATGAAGGAAAACGGAGAAAGGTAGAAAAGTTTATCCTCTTTTTTTTGGATAGTATGGGCCAATAATGGAGATATGATATCCCGTATGTATGCTGGTACAAGTGCTTTGAAAGGGGATTTTACTCGAACGGGCAAACGAAATATTACTGGCATGATGAATGATGCATCCAATTCCTTGGCACGCATGTACCTTAATACTGTCAAAGATTTTTGGAGACAAGCTACAATTGATTACGTTTTAGGTATGCTATGTTGAATTAAGGTTTACACATAGGAGAGGGAAATAGAAACTTATTACTGTTGGTTTTGAATCTATATAATCAGGTTATCACAAAGTTGAAATCTTCCGTCATGTTCCAAAGAGTCAACTGATGTCTGCAGAACCTGGTGTGGAACGCCGAATGGCAAAGATTCGAATGGATGCTAGTAAGTTCGCTGACAGTAACTTTTATTTTCGCAGTTTTATATGATTTCAGTTCCTGTATATATAACTAATCATTTTTATTGGGGAAAATAAATAATAGTTGAAGTGAGTAGTGCGATCGTCATTGAAGATGACGAAAGTAAAATAGCTGGTTGGACTTTATTATCACCAAACGAACTACAAAAGAGGTAAATAAACTATATAGGATGGGGAGAAAAGATAAAAAATAACATTTGAATATTCCCCTTTTTAATGACTGTGATATTAAAAATAGACGGGCTAAAAAGTTTGAAGAAAAAGTGGTTCTATTGACGGAAGCAGCATTGTATATATGCAGTTATAACTATAACCTTGAAAAAGTGGTCCAATTTAAACGTATTCCCTTGGATACGATTACATCCATTCAAGTAGGAGAATATATTCTTTCTTCAACAACGCCCGCTTCACGCGACGTGGATCAAAACTATGGATTTTTACTCTATTATGATTCCAATCGTGAATTGATTCGTTTGAATACTGGTAGTATTCGAAATCAAAGTCTTGGTGATTTGAACATTAGTTCCACAACAACTATCCATAAAGAAGAAACAAGAAATCACCCTCCTACTTCATCTTCATCATCTTCAACAAGATCAAGCAATAGTCATGAAGAAAGCGTTGACGATGATAATGAACAAGAAGAAGTTACCCAAGAAAAAGAGAATAATAAAAAGAATAGTCACCATCATCATCATCATCATCAACAAACATTTGTCGCTTTCAAAGGTGTACGTTATAATGTCTTGGGTGAATTATCAGAAGAAGAAATCAAAAGTGTTCGGGAACAAATTTTGGATATGACAGATCAGATAGTATTGGTATGTGGCCGGAAAAACGATCAACACTTTTTGGTTCAAAAGCCAGTGATCAGGTGAGACCATTTAAGACCTATCCCCCTTCTTATTTCTCCTCGCAATGGATCTTCTGCATACATTTCTGTTTACTAAAAAAATATCTATTTACGATCATCCATAATATAGTCTTGAACAAGCGGAAGATACAGATGGTATATTCAAAAAGATGGGATTGAAAATCAAAAAAGCGATTTGGATCTAATGGAAAAGGGTCTGATGAGGAGAGATGATGCAAAAAAAAAAGCGATCATGTAATTTTTTACGTTTTATCGGTATATCATTATGTGGTTTCCTTTTATTACTCACGCTAATCCCAATTTGTTATTGTAAATTTGTACTAGCACTCTTTACTTTTTATCTAATGAATGAATAAAACATATAATTATCATATCAAAATGAATGAAAGAATCAACACAGAGTTTATATAATTATAAAATAAGTTAAAGCTATAAATATTATGTTATGTAACTCATGTAAATGGGTTAATGCAGAGATATTTAAGGTGGGACAAGTATATTTGTTTAATAAACAAAAAAAATACTTGCATCAAATATATATATATATACAATGTGTAAAAAGCAAATCATGAATTAAATAAGGCATAGTAAGTAGGTATCATTAAAAAAAAGTTGTCCAATGATAATCACCACGTTTTTTCATTGATGAATCTACAATAGTCCTTGATCATGTAACCTATCATGGAAAATAAAGAAAAATCTCTTTTTTCGCTATATATGAATAAATATTTTTTTTTTTGTTGTTGTTGTTGTTAAGATGCACAGCATAATATATAATACAGCTATAGTATATATTTATCGGATAATCTTTACAAGAATGCGATCAATGTCAAGTCTGCATGTACATAAAAATGCAATAATAAGAAAAATATATCTTAAAACCTATAAGCATAAACAAGCAACAAAATAATTTCGTTTCGGACGAAATAAAAATAATCAGGGGGAAAAAGTGGCTACAACTCATCCACATGTGACCCCATGTGCATCGTTTGACTGGTTAAAATCCTTTCTCAAGAAGCTTTTTTCATACATAAAGTGGATGATGATCATGATGAAGAATGATGTGCTGTTTATATATATATTTTTGTATGCAATATATCTTTATTAGAAGATTATATATGTAAGAAAATGGAAAAAAGTATAGGGAGCTAAAAAAGTAATAGGTTTTGGGGGGAGATGAGAAGGAAAAAAGAACTGCTAAAAAAAACAACTTGTTTCTATATATACAATAAAGATTTGTATAAAATATTAAGTGTCTTTATGTAACGAGAAAAAATAAGGTGCTGAGGTGGGATATAAAGAATATGAGCGGGAAAAGGGTATAAATATAGGTTATAAATCATTTATAAAATAAGAAGAATGATAATAATAATAATAAAATAGAGGGTAGATATAGACTATTATTAGTAAGTGGGATATAAGGTATAAAACGAGTTTGGGATATGTTTAAAGAATTCTAAGGAGAAAAATCATCATTGAGTGATTGAACAAACATGTTACGACAGTATTTCAACCAGAGTTGGTCTTGTTCATCATCAATCAAACGTTTTGCAAATTCATAATAACTTGCAATCGTCAAATCTTCTAAATCATACTCCTCTCTTGAATTATATTCGAAATGATAATCCAATTTGGCTTCATCTAAATCAGTATCAAGATCCAATTCCCATTGAGTGATATTGGAAAAATATTGATCATATTCCATCAGTGTCCCATGAGGTTGTTTGTCCTGGTGACGACATTGTGCACGGTCATCATCATCATGAATTTCATAACGATAAATACGGATTGCTGGATAATAAACGGGTAATACGGAAGGAGCAACTTGAACAGCAACCACAGGCATACGATGAAAAGAAGCTCGTTTATGATCAATAGGATCGACTGCTTCATACATATCACGTAACCAATTGACGTATTTTCCGACATTGCGAGTAACATGTACATCGCCTTCTTCATCATTGGCATCTTCCATTAAAGCAGTTGTATCATTATGATAATGGTTGGATTTGACATGTCGTAAATCGTCTTGCTCTTCTCGAGCATCCAAAAGTAAGAAATGATCCATATTGAGATGACCAAAGAAATGGCCTTTGAGTACATCCGGAAATTGGGATGCAACACGTATGTATTCTTGGAAACAGGATCGTCGATAATGTTTTGGTGAAGGAGGTACATGACCCATGACATAAACGCGTACATGTGCGGATCGGGCCTTGAGTAATTCGTGCTCGAACCATTGAATCTGTTGATAACCGGGCGTTCCAGGGGCATCACAATCTTTTACAGCATCGTTCTTGTGATAAAAATACATGGTATTTAATGAAAGAACCCGTAAACGAGGACCCACATTGACTGCAAAATAGCCTCCTCGACGAAACGTGGCGCGTTGATCTGTTGGGATCCACGTTTGCCATAATCTAGCATAATAATCTAATAAATCACCATCTTGATGGGCGTCGCCAATGGTATTATGGGGATAAACATCATTATTTCCCAATGTAGGTACCAATGGAATATGACGTGGATCACGTGCCGTTGGCCAAAATGCTTTTTGCATCATGCTCATGACTCTTTCGTTAAGATGATAAATATTTTTACGTTTTCGAGGTCGATATTTTTTATCCCAATCGTGTCTTCAATTTGTCACAAGTAAATAAAAAAAATATAGAAAAATAAACATGGAGTTCAACTGTTTGAGTTTCATCTAAATTATAAATATTTTTTCGTCGAAACAAAAAAAAAAAAAAAAAACTGTGCCACAATGGAAGTAAAAGAAAGAATTGTATTTTTTTTTACCTCGAGTTATCTCCAGTCCAAACGACAAAGTCAATCTTGTGGCGCCATTCTCGAGCAATGTATTCAAGTGTCTTCTCCGCCAATTCGACAGGTGCATCGCATTTTTCTCCTGGTGTACCTAGTAAACCTGCTACAGGGCCTGAATCGCTACTGGTAGGGAAACGATGGCAATCTGAATCAACGGTAGTGCCAGGAATATACTCTTCATCAATCTATATAAAAGCATAATGTATAAGTCTTTCTGTGCAAGAGAATGGTAAAGATCACGATGATGTAAGGCAATCATGCTATGTAGTAAGTATTTACATGAAGATCGGTGATGTGTAAGAAATAACCATATCTTTTTGGTCTTTCAAAAACAGGATGACGACGACCTGTCCAAGATCTCCAAGACCAAGCAATGATTTGTTGTAATGAAGATTGAGTACTGGATAACCAAGAAGTCGATGTATCATCCATCATTAATGGTTGTTGTTGTTGATCATGCTCATGATATTGTTCATAATGAATTTGTCTTTCTGCTGGTGAATAGGAGAGTAACGATAGTACGCCAACAAGGAGTAAAAAGTAAAGAGTGTAAAGCATGATACAAGAAGAGAGAGATGAATGTTTGTTTGAATGCAACATTTTTTTTTCGGTTTTCTTTTTATATTCTTTTTTTTTTGTTATATTTGTAACATTCAGGCGGTAAATTTTGTTTTATGTGTTTGAGGTTATTGAATTTTTGGAGCAGTGACGTTTTATAATTAATCAATGTGTTGGGTTTGTGTGTATATGATTAGTTTGTATATTTGGTTATGTGTGCTACCCCAAATAAAACCGAATGCCGACCTTTTTTTTAGTCCTTCTTCGTTTAAATAATAATAATAATAAATAATAAATAAGAGAGAGAGGCAAAAAAAAAAGGGTTAGAAAAAAGCCAAGATTTAGTTAGAAGAGATGAATTCAAAAAAAGGAGGGGGACAGACAGGCAGAATGGAAGCTCAGTCAGTGAAAAAAAGAAGAGAGAAGAGAGAGAAGCACACTGCGGCAAAAAAAAAAGAAAGTATCGATAGAAAATATTCATTTGCTGCAATTTCTCGACCAGTCATCGACCCGCATGCGATGATTCAGTCTCTTTTATTGGGATATGCATTAAAAACGGTCCATCATCGTTCAAATGTTATAAACCCCCATTATTATTATGAACTCAAAGGTAAAAACTTATTTTTTTTTATAAATCATCCAATTTTTTGAAGGGGTCACTAATTCTCTCTTTTTTTTCCTCCCCTATTTTCTTAGGCTTCTTCAAGTGGTATATCATTTTGTTTTCATCAATAAATTAAAGATATATGAGAATACGATCTATTCTAATCTATATGTTCATATGCTTTTTCTTCCTCTCCCCCCCAAAAAAGAACAACAGTGGAATAAGAAAATTGAAGGGGGAGAGAGGAGGATAGGTTAAAGAATAAATTCAAGTCATGTTTAAAAGATGCTTCTTTATGGAAATAAATATCTGGTGAAAGGATGACATGAGTCAGTATAGTAGTATACAGTATTAGTGAAATGAGTGAGCGTGTGTCTGATGATCTTGTTCAGGAACAGGCTCCAATCTAATAAGAAGATATATAGGATGATAAACAACGTAATTAATAATAATAAATGACGATGTTTTAGAATAAATGATTTCAAACTTCAACAGTTGACCCATTTCTTGCATATATGTGAAATGTAATGCGATGCTACTCAGGCACCATTTTATTTTGATTGGACTGAAAGTGGGGTAACCATTCATATATATATATACCACTTTGACTTGTATAACCCACCCTGCCAGCCAACAGCATCCATATTTTTGATTTTCGGGTTTTCATATCAGACACTAAGCTTGGAATAAAAAAAAGTCCACTAAGCCACCCACGCTTCGAAAAAGAAAATCAAGGGCAAATCGCAGAATATGAATTTTCTCCCTCTCTCTCTTTTCACGGATATAAGAAATGGCTCCCGTCAAGACCACTACCGTCAAGAAGTCCAAGTTCGTCATTGACTGCTCGGCTCCCGCCAACGACAAGATCTTCGATGCTGCTGCCTTCGTAATTATCCCATTTTTTTCATAATGAACAAAAAAATTGTCTCGAAAATAATTCACATGAAAAAAGATTTCTGATTTTGGTTTCCATAAAAAAAAAAAAAACTTGATTGTAACAACAAAAATATAGGAAAAGTTCCTTCACGACCGTATCAAGGTTGAAGGCCGCACCAACAACTTGGGTGAATCCGTTGTTATCTCCCGTTCCACCGACAACAAGATCACCGTTGTTGCCAACATTGCTTTCTCCAAGCGTTACTTGAAGTACTTGACCAAGAAGTTCTTGAAGAAGAACCAAATCCGTGATTGGTTGCGCGTCATTGCCACTGACAAGCAAACCTTCGAGCTCCGTTACTTCAACATTGCTAATGATGAAGCTGATGAAGACGAAGAGTAAATTATATCTCTCTTGTGTCCTAAAGAAAAATCTCCACTTCATCGAAGGAAATAAAAAACTTTTTTCTTGTTCTGTTGAATTGGATTTTTTTTAAAATCAATACGCGTTCTTTTTTCTTTCTTTTGGAAATGGGCTATGGCTTTGGTGGATATGATATTAGGTTGTGGTGGTTTATATAAATGTCATTGGGATTGGGAATGGATATGGAGCTGGAAAAATAGTTTTGGGTGAGATAGGAAAGGTGAATAGGGAAATGCAAGGTGTGGTTAGAGGGATCTCGTACCACTTTATTTCTCGGCCTAAATGATGGACTGCAACTTAATAAAAGAGTTAATTTAAAATTGGTATTCTAATTGTGCTAAAATGCATAATATCACTGGAGGCATGCACTTGAATTATTGAATTCGACGTTCATCAGGCTTCATAAGATAAATGTTTCTTAATAGGCCAGATATACTTTTTCTTCAACCAGTTAATATGGAATCCATGAATGATCTAAACAAAATATGACATCTTTTATCAATATTACATCATCAACAACAGTATCACATCATACGACCTGATTTCCACTCTTGAAGATTAGCCTTCAGTAAAATATTGACAACATGTGATATATACACAATATGTAGCAAATGGGCTCATCAATTTGATGGTAAACCTTTCCCAAAATGTACTGTTACTGTTCTTCTAGCAATTGATGGATATAAAAAAAAAATTACAAGTCGAGTTGGCATAACTTACCTTCAATATGAAGCGTATTCAATTTTGTATACTTGTTTTTCATTTGCATGAGTATTTCTTGGACTGCTTCTTGGTCTTTCACAAGATTATATAAAGGTGTTCGACATGGTGAGCGATAAATGCGGCCTTGGCATAAACTGGTCTTGACCAGAAAAATTTTCCCCTGGTGATAGTCGACCAGCCTTAGGAGAGTATATATAAGAGAAAACCGACTTTGACCAAAAGTTTACACGTTCTTCAGAAAGTACCCTGTGCCATGCAAATGAGACAGTGAATAAATTTAATACTTCAATTGGATCAAAGTCTCAAGGGTAATCGACAAAACATCGTAAGGAATTTTTGTCATAAAGTCGACGCGTCCTTGATCAAACTGTTTTTGTGCTGTTTGACGAAGCTGTTTCAAGATCTCTTTCTCTTCATTGGAATTCACAAGATCTTGACCGTACTTGTATATCTGGATTGACATTGAATAGTTGTAGCGCATAGAATAAAGTTTACCACCTGTCAAGTAAACAGCTGCAATGGTTGGACACAGTTCAATCATTTTAGTAGCATCGTTTTAACGCAGAGTTGAAGTGGTTGGCAAGACTGTGGGATGTTGCTTGAGCTTCAAGTTGTGTCATTTGTTCTTTAATTGCATCGTCGTTAGGATCAGCAAGTTTTTTGGGATATCCATAATTTATACTACTTTTAGCACTAGACGCTTAGCTCAAAGGTGTGTAAATCGGACAACCTGAGCAATCAGGGGGGGATTCCTATATGATACCATATTTTGTTCGCTTGCATTGGCTCCCGAAATTAAACTCATCTGATTCATAATCCTCCGTCGTCAATTTCTGTACGTTTTTTGACGCGTTTCTTTTCTTCTACAACTTTTCGTTCTGTCATGGTCCGAGATGTTGATAGAGGAGAAAGAAGTAATATAATATGACCCCGCTCTGTCAATTTTTAAACGATTTGTACAGATAATTATCTTAAATCTACCAAAATAAGACCATACACGCTTATTCTATACAACCAGCACATAAATAATGAAAACCATCACTAAACTTTCAATTCTAATCCTCCTTTAAATAGTATGGGCGAAAATTAAACTTTTTACGATATTCATTTCATACACTTTTTCAAATGCTTTGAAACAATCAAACTTACAGTCAAATCCAACATTATAAGGGATTATTTGATTTCTCCTAACAAATACTATCCCGAATTTTCTGGTGAAAGCTAGGTACGGTTATAAGAAAACATAGGTGAAGCTCTTGAGATTACGACATTGCGCTATGATCGTTTTTATCGTAATGAGCAACAAGGCTGAGTGTTTGCAATGTGTTGGGCAGTTGTCTCCATGCAATTGTAGGCATGATATTGCCAGTGTTTGCTAACATACGTTCTTCTTAAAATAAAGCTATATGTAGTATATACATCATATTATTGTATTCTGCTTTGACAGTAAAGAATACCGGACTCAACGTATATAATTACTTGGTTACTTTTTATGCGACCAAGTTGAAAGAAAATACACTTTTCATAACTGGTTGCAGAATAAGAATGAGCGAATACATAACGATAGTTACGTGTTATAAAATAAGCATGAAGTAATAGCAACCATTACTAAATCAGCGCCACAACTTTACATATATCTGTAAAATAGCGAATGCATAAAATGTTGAATTAATAAATATGAAAAAAAGAATTCAGTGGCATTTAATGCATCACCGAAGATTCCTGATGACCTTTTTTTTTGTATCTAGATTCATTAACAATCGCCACAAGTATAAAACAATTCAGAATTTATTATACGTTTGTGACTGGTAGATAACATTAGTTGTAAGGATCTTTGTTTTATTCTTTGGTTACATATTTCTACACATGCACAACGTGTTGTAAATGAATAGATCTTCCTTTTTTTATGGAATCTTAAACAACAATGGACATTTTATTTAGGGAATAATTTTGCGTAAAAAAGCAATCCTATTTCAATTATAATAAAGTTCAAGTTTTTTTAAGTATAATAAAAACAGATCAGATTACGTTTGCTTTTTATAATTATCATTAAACTTTTGAACATGACAACGATATCGTTGTATTTAACAGCAGTATAAATACGGTCAGTGCATGCGGATTTGTTACCACGACGACAACAATGAACAAATAATAATAATAATAATAACAATTATTCATTGACATCGCTCTGAAAAACGATCACTTGTTTTATTAATAAAATAGAACGGTTAAATGCTTCTCATTTTATTATTTTTTTATTATCATTTTCTTATTTATTTATGAAGGGTCCAGCAATACGGGGCTGGACCTGTAGGGAAAAATTATGCTGGACTTTTGAAAAAGAAATTTCCCAAAAGATATATATACATAAGCATCTATAAGCCAGCATGAGAGAAAATTATTTCAACAGCATATCCACTTTGTCGAAGAAAGAAAAAAAAAGAAAAAGAGAAAAAGTGGGCCTTTTATATCTTTTTTTTTAATTTTTTTTAAGAACCGATGAGCGTGGCTTGTTTTGTACCGCAATAAAACGGGTCGCAGTAAAAGAAGTAGAAAAAAAAAAAAAAGTAAATGAAGCCCAATGTCAAAAAAGAAGTGCCATGGAAACATGAATTCGTATCTGAACTAAGTTTACCAGCTTAATTTAAGCTTATTGTTTCAGCCTGGTTACAAAGATTTTGGCTCTGTATATATTGATAAGGGGCAGGCTTATTTCTCCGTAGCGCCGATTTATTTACATGGAAACCCGAGAGAAAAGAACAAAGGTGGTTTTTTTTTGGGTGGAGGTGATTGAGAAATATCAAGGTGTTTCTCTTTTTAATGTAAAGAAATGCACGTTTTTTATTACTCAAGGAAAACAATGAACAAAATATCGATCGTTCTCGGTTTGAAACACCAAAATAGAGTTTATTTGTGCATTCCAGAACCAAAATATACCGGCAAAATAATAAAAGTAGTAGTTTTTCTATACCAACAACTCATAGTATTATATTATGTATTTAATGAAGCACAGTCAGAGAGTTTTGATACTAGCGTACGATATTGAACAGAAGAGATAATGACAGTAGACGTACTACTATATAAGTATGTAAAAATAATAAACACTTACGAAAGCTGTTAAGTAACCAAATATAGAGCAATTAGTTATTTTTTAAAACACGAATATGGCAGCGTAACCAGTTCTATAAATAACAGGCAATTCAACATCTGAATTTTAAGCTTCACGAAGTTAATACTGCATAACATGGTATATCTTTATGACAACATTTTTCACAATCATTAATTTTTTTGATGCACAGTAAGCCAATGTAATATACACTTATTTTCCTTGTATTCTAATGAATAAACATTACCTCCTTTATCTTATTCTGCATTTTACAGTGCCTCCACTTCCAATTTTCGGTTTTCTATAGGCCAAAGTTCGCACTCACTGCTAAAAACGAACTTTGGCCAATGATAAAACGAAAATTGGAAGTTACAAAAACGAACTTTGGTCCGAGAACATAGCGAATTTGGTTTTTTGGAAAGCGAAGATTGGGAGTGGAGGCACTGTACGTACAACAGAAGGCATTGATTGCATAAATAATATCCAGCATACACTACAAAGCGCTATGTTTTCAAACTGCGAACTTTTTTACACCTCCCCACTTGTTTTTTTTTCAAACACTCATATATACAATGGCATTTTCCTTACATGACAATGCACCTCAAGACGAAGTCATTCGTGGAACTAATGACGATGCCACTATCAGTCGTTTGTAAATATGATACCATTTTTTATCTATATATTATTAGATTCCTTTACACCCTTCAATACGACCCTTGAATACAGTTTTTTTTTCGCGTTTTTTTAACATGGACGTTAATACCCTTTCTTTCATCATCGAATTTTAGATCGGCAGTGAATCTCGGTTATTTCAAAGATCCTTTTGTACAATTTTTTGTGAAACGACCTATTCGACGATCCCCCATCATTAACCGAGGTAGAGATAACTACTTTGCCACTAGGAAAGAAAGAAAAAAGAATAGGACTCTTAAATAGAACATGAAAAAAAAAATTAGGCTCGTATATACGTAATTATGCATTGGATCAGCTTGTACGACAGTTTTTAAATCTCGATACTCCCAAAAAGAAACAAATCATTGCATTAGGTGCAGGTTTTGATACCCGTTATTTTTTGATGAAGGTATTTATATATAGAATCATGAAGAATAGTGACGAATGAGGCTTGTAGAACAATAGGAAAGATTATATTGAACTCTATTTTTTCCCTATTGGTATGTTACGTGATAGTCTGGACAATGGGGTGATTGTTCCCAATTATCAAAATATTTTGAAGTGGATTTCCCTGAAATCGTGGTGAAAAAGGCGATGACCATTAAACGAAGGGCACAATTGAATGATTTAATCCAAAATGTGCGCATTGGTAAGTCAGCATGATAGGAGAAGGAAAAAAAACTGATAATTGGAATGGCTCTATATTAATGAACTGCACTCTTTATTCGTATTCTATTTAGAAAAAGGAGGCATTGAGTTTGCGAGTGATGAATACTTTTTAATAGGAGGTGATCTTCGTGAATGGTCCGATATTGTTGAACGACTTGTACATTACGGATTTGATACCAGGTAAGCCTACATTGTAGTACAGATAAAGAATAATAAAAGAACACAAAGATATACAACTAATAAAAATTACTTGACTTATAGTGCACCTACACTAGTTTTATCAGAATGTGTTTTGATTTATCTTGAACCAGAGCATTCTAGTACCATCCTTGACTGGATGACACAACAATTATTAGATTGTATGTTTGTTTTGTATGAACAAATCAGGCCTACAGATTCATTTGGAAAGGTCATGATTCGAAATTTACAGGTCTGTTATATTATTTTTTTATCCATTTGATCAGTTGATTATTGACACCGTTTATTCATATATATATGATTTATAGAGTCGACGTATTGAATTAAAAGGCATTCATGCTTATCCTGAATTGAAGGATCAAGAAACTCGATTCACTCGATTAGGTTGGGACGGTGCAAAAGCTGTGGATACCAAAGCTATCCATGACCAATATCTTGAACGTAGTGATATCTCAAGGTCAGTGATATACTATTATTTCAAAAGAGGAAAGGGGAAAATAAAGGCTAAAATGACTCAACGTTTAAAATTTTTGGGAATATTGGTAACGTATAGGATGGCACGATTGGAAATTTTGGATGAATTAGAAGAATGGCATTTACTCGCTGCTCACTATTGCGTTGCTTGGGCTTTTAAATCAGCCACAGCAAAAAGTCAATTTGCCTCTGTGCAACTTGATCGTACTCATCAATAATTAGCATAAAAAGAAAGGAATAATTCAAGAATGGAAAATACGAGTATATATAGATCCACTTACATATATATATATGTATATGTATACCAATCAACTTTTCTTAGACCCTAATACATAAAACCAATTTGTAAAAAAAAAAAAAAAAAAAAAAAGCTTATCTTGGATTATTTGATTCATTGCGTATGAAAGAAACAGTGTACGTTAATAAAGATAACTATAAGATTGTTTATATATGCATCTACCTACAATAATAATAATGATAATAAAACAACAAGAGACGTTATGTACAGTTTTAATAATATCATTTGTAATTAGGTGAGGAAATAAATATATAAAATAATGTATACATGCGTGCGTATGTTAAGAGTGTAATAGTAATAAGACGGATAAGAAGAGGAAAAGGACTTGAAGGGAAAGATGTATAATTCTATTACGATGCCTTTGTTTTTTGATCCGAAGTATCAGAAGATACTATAGAATTCGTTGTCTTAGTAGGAGTAGGCCCTTTGCTCTTCTTAGTTGAAGATACAATTCCTGCATGTGTATAAACAATGGTTCCTAGTATCACTAAACCCGTACCCAACTGTGCACCTGTTCCAAATTCATTATCAAAATAGACAATAGAAATCAACAACGATGTGAATTTGCGCAAGTTGAGAACCAGATTCAATGTCAAGGACGAAGCAACCGCTGTCATTCGGTTCACACCGGCAATACATACATATCTAATAAACAAAAACAATAGGTTCAGTTCATATATCAATTTGGGGAATGCGGGATCATCTGGTATAAAATACAACTCATCTTTTGGTTTTTATAGCAAAAACAAACAAACAAACAAACTTACTGGGTCAACATATTGAGTACCAAATAGGCCCATAACTTGGGTACAACAATGGTGTCCAAGATGGATCGAATTGGACCGGGTAATAATGTCGAGAGTGTATGGCCCAACACAGGTACTTGTTCAAATACAACAGGGAGTGATGATGATGGTGAAGCATTATAAACTGCTACATTCTCCATCAAATCTTTATAAAATAAGGCAAAGAAAGGTAATGCGAGGAAATGCTATGCTCCATTATCATATGGATGGTGTAAGTTCCCTTATCTCACCTGATCCGTGTACCATCCGTCGTTCCTTTTCTACCCTCCAAAAGTAAAAATAAACATTTACCGTATAAAAAAGACCCTCTCTCCATTGTTTGCCATATTTTTTATAAGTGACTTCTTGAATCAACCCCATACCCGCTGATAGAATCATGGCAATGACCAATATAGTAATGCCCATCAAGAATTCCCCGGTATCAGCCTGTTCCTCCTCGTCCTGATGATTAAACTCATGTCAGCTGAAACCGCAACAAAATATCAAGCAATCCATATAGATAAAAAAAAAGTCTTTACCCCTTTGACTGGCATATTGGCATTATCAAGTGTTGCCCAGACAACACCAAGAGTAACCAATCCAACACCAATCACTTGACCTCTTGGATATCTACCACCCAAATCCAATTGAAACATAACATAAAAAAAAAAGGATAGGTCATGAAATAAGTAAATCCCTGTTTGCAACATATAATATCCATCACTATATCCTCCTCTTTTTTGTTATTACCTTTTACCCAAGATAATAGCACCCAAGACCATATTAGCAAACAAACCACCACTACGGAAAATGATATGAAGAGGCATGGATATCCGATATCCCAATGCTAAATTGTTAAGTACAGATACAGCAAAAAACAAACTGACAAGGAATATCCATCGAGTCATTGGTACTTTGGTTGGTTTTAGTCGTGGTCCATAGCGTCCCCATTCTAGTTGATGGCGTAATCCTTCTAATGCTACAAACGCAAACTGTGCAAACGTCACCAATTGACCTGATAGTATTTAAAAAAATAGACAGAGTGATCGATTGGATCATGGTTGAACATTTGAATCCATTTCGCTTGTTCTTTTTGAAGAACGTGGTGTTGGTATAGCGAGAGACAGAATAACTTACCACTCTTTGGAACATCTCTGTAAAATAAAGACAGACAGTGTGAAATATAGGGAACAATGTCAAGATTAAAACCAAGGAACGTTTCCTTTTAATTTTGAATCGTGTATTTTAACGTCCAAGATACTAAACTTACTTGACAATGACCTCCAAGGCAAATACATTGCTGCAACAACCTCCAAAAATAAGGGAAAGAATCAATGGGAATTCAGGGGCTATTATACGTGCCAATGAACCCATAAAACCTGGTGAAGTTGTCATTATGAATTCAATAGATAGTGTACTTGGTAACACAATAACAGTTACAAATGGAAGATAATCAAGGTACCAGTAACATATTTATACTCACAGCTGAATTTGATCTAATACATGGAGCAGCTGACCGCAGAAATCATAACCGCAGCCCGTTCGCTCCCAAAAAAAAAGAGTATAAATATGATGCATGTATTTCATTGTCATGTCATAATAATAATAAAAAGAAATAGCTCGATTTTTAATATATGGTTAACAAGAAAAAAAAAACTTTAATTAATAATATGTCTTTACATGTTGTTGTTATATTTATATAATATCCTTTTTCTTTTGTACAAATAATAGAAATAGAAGAGTGTGTGTGATGCTTATGCTGATTTTTTTAAAGAATGATATAGAATTATTGTTATGAAGAAGAGGACGTATATTCTGGTTTTGATACTACACGAGCTTCTTTACCAATAATTTGATCACCATTGGATTTAAAGTCCCATCGAACACCTTCTTCAGGAAATGCATCCCATTTTGGCATACAAGTACCCCAACCAGTATAATCAAAATTGAGTTTGTCCTCTATTGATGGAAAATTTAATTGTTTGAAAGAGTAGATTAATAAAATAAGGAAGATAAGGGGTTTGATATATACCAACAATATAGATTATCACTATGATGAATTGTTGGGATCAAAAAAAAAAAAGAAAATGGAATGTATATTTTACCTGGACACATGCATTTGCCAAAAACACCATCATCCACACAATGAGCAAAGCTATCATGTTGATATCCAATATCCTTAAAGAAATGAACCTCAGACTTATTGAGGAACATACCAGCGGCTAAGGAATGGACAATGGCATCACCCCATCGTTCATAGAAAAAGTTACCAGTTGAATCCAAGTAATCAAAATAGGCCTATATATATACGTATGTATTGGAAGAATGTCAACACATATGGATCGAGTAGATAGCAAAAAAAAAAAAAAATTACCTGATATTTTTCATCTCGCCACAGGTTTAAAGAAGCAATTTCGAAATTGGACCAAAAATGGCACATGTTGTATCCATTCTTTTCGTCACCAAACATTCGTAAAAAGTTTGTTTTCAGATTATTCTGATGTGCAAATCGCATGGTATGATCCCAAAGGGTTGGAATGGTTTGAGGAATTTCTACAAGGGTAATAGTAAAACTGTACAATTTGTTGTTTTCTTGCATATATACAAATGGATCATAATCCAAATCACAAAAGAAATGAACACCTGGTTCAACACGCCTATGCATCAATTTTTTTTTTTGTTGTTTGTTTCATTAGTCAATATGTATATATATCGTAGGAGAATAGTGAAAGATCAAAAATAGTAACGAAAATGTGATCATCGTCAGGTACGTAAAAAATCTTATTTGTAAAAAAAAAAAAAAAAACACACACATACCAGTAATAATCATATTTTGCCATCAATGGATGACGATAGAAAAAACCTGAATTGAAACGACACATGTGTCGATAAGATAAAGATCCACCATAAAGAATATTCCGTGATGCCATATCTGCCAAATCTTCTTCCATCAATGTTTGATTCACCCAATTAGGCACAGACCACATGGATTCGGGGACATGGCCAAATTCAACAGTAGCATCGGTTAATTGTCGAATAGAATTCATAAAAGTTTCGGTAAATGGTTCATCATTCAAAAATACATATGGATACTGATATTTTCGATTAAAGCGACTAAAGAAAATGGGAGAAAATAATGGTTACGTGTGAATTGACAATTATATAAATAAAAACGTCCATACTAAGGATAGAAAAAAAAAATATTATTACTCTTCAAATTCTCTTAATGTCCTTCGCATGGCTTGTAATTCATTATTTCGACATAATACGACAATCGCAGCATTGGCACGATCTTGCTGTTGTTCATGTTGGGTTGTATTGTTGGAATTCTTCTTGCTTGGGTATGTTGCTGTGACAAATGCATCTTCATCATGATACTGCGGTGTTTGATCAGCTGAAGAAGAGGATGATGA
This sequence comes from Phascolomyces articulosus, assembly GCA_025677815.1. Classification (NCBI taxonomy): domain Eukaryota; kingdom Fungi; phylum Mucoromycota; class Mucoromycetes; order Mucorales; family Lichtheimiaceae; genus Phascolomyces; species Phascolomyces articulosus. Next base: position 158,952 of record JAIXMP010000026.1, on the reverse strand, counting down.
AGGATGGTCGATGATCACCACTGGACGATGATCCCCAGTTGACTTATCAGGAAGAACGATACCTTGCGTAGTTGAATCATCTTGTTTCATGACTAATTCAGCTTCATTTTGTGCCATGGCTTGATCATCATGAACAACAGTGAAACAAGCAGATTCACCCGAAGTTGTGGTTCTAGATACTAAATATAAGGAACCAAAGTAAAATATGCATACTGCTGAAAGAATGAAAAAATAAGAGGACGTTGCACGCCGCATTTAATGAATGATAATGGGAATGAAGAAGGACAGTTTTGTTGCTGGTTTGAAGGAAGGAAGAAGAACAAGAAGGGTATTGTCTACGTGGTGCTTTTGTTGTAAAGAGAGTGAGAGTGAGAAGAAGAGTAAAAAAAAAAAAAGGCAAAAATAAAAAATATTATTATAAAAAAAGCATGTCTAGTCGGATGGTTAATTCTCTTTTTTTTTTTTTTTTTTTTTTTACCTCGGAATAGATAAATAATTACCATTAGAACAAGGGAGAAATGAACTCATTACTGTTACTTTTTTTTATCTTATAACAAACATCAAATTTGTTAGTACTTCCCCCTTGGCCTTGATCGGATCACAAAGAATTAATATGATGAAATTTAACATTATATATATTTATTATTATATGATGTTGTATTTGATTGTTGTTATGATTATAAAGTTAGTATGGCTATGATGATAATGAACTATTAGGGTGATTATTATTAAAAGCATAATCGGGGGGACCAGCTTGAATCGCCGCATTACCAAAACACGCGTATGTACTTTTTATTTTTGTTCACATTAGGAAAAATTCAATTCCTTGGCACTTGATTCTTTTTATCGGATTATGGTCAATTTTCTATATCAATTTTTTCGGCTTCAACCGCTTCATTTTTTATATTATTTTATTTATTTATTTATAAATGAAATAATGGTTTATATTTTGATGATCTTTTTCTTTCCCTCTCATTGTATCTATTTTTATATGGATACTTATAAAGTAAGGGATCCCATTATTATTAATCTAAATACTCTTTTATAGAATATCATAAAAAATGATCGACATGTTGTAATTTAAAAGAAATAACTACTTTAGATAATGAAATAAAAGGTGGAGGGTCATCATTTCTAATTGAAATCGATCTTTGTACTACAAAAATCCAATTGACAAACTTTTGCTCGTTTCTTGGCGATTTCCTAATCATATTAAAATAAATGCACAGAAAATGATTTTTTGTAGGCCGGATAAATTGTAAAACCGTTTCATGATGATATAAACTTTTTTTGTCACACCATCTTTTTATAAACTTTAAAAAAAATAACATTGACTAATATTACCATTATAAGCCTTCAACTATAAACTTTGTCTTTTTGTAATCAAAAGGAATTTATGTATCATTCTTCTTCTTTTTGATCCAGTAAGTATATAACAATATTAAGTTTTTTAAAAAAAAACCCTTACTTTTTTCTAATCTTCCTCCTTCATCTCTCTCACGCACTGCACTATCATTGCGCCTCCTTTTCAAGAACGAAAAGAAACTAAACTCGTTTGAGTAAAGTTTAAACTATTAGTAAAAATGTACAACATTATGATGATGGTTTAAACTGACTGACTGATGAAGATGATATAGTAAAAATTATTATGTACAGTGAACATTTCCCAAGCAATAGAAAACGCATGATTTAATTAACCAATTAACATAACAAGAACGAAACTCGCTCTTTACACTTCTTTGGGATGGGGGAAAAAAATTCACTGATAACTGCATTTTATATATTCAAATAATTTACTACATGCATGTTGTCACTATTAAGAATAAAACCTTACCAACATACAACACGATAGTGTATATAGGTGAATGAAACAAAACAATGAAAGACTTTAAGTGCTTTAAATATATACTATTATTATTATTTTACTATAACTCTACCATCCATCCTTTTCAAATTATTATACTTGACTGTCCGCATCATTGTTCGGCTTAGAGGTATCACATGTGCTCCATTCCTTTTGAATGCTCCGGTACATCGTTGTAAACATGAACAAATATAAACTTGTCGCTATACCATTTTCGAACCAATATATTTGCAGTCACTCCAGCAATATGATTACTAGACTGTAATCTCACAGATAATGCACCCAAAGAATCCAATAATGTCAAGGCAGACAATACATTGTCCGTTAACATAAACTTTTTGCTCCGTATGAAAACATTGAGTTGTCGAAGAGTTTTTATGCAAACTACATACGTAAAAATCCTATTTTTCGTTAATACAATGAAGGAAACAGCCAATATTGAATGCTAATGCTTTTCCCTTGATATTTACTGCTACTCGTACATGTATATAAATTCCTTGTCAACAAAATAGTAATTAAACTTTTGATATATTGGAGTAACGGCAACCGACACAAAAAAAAAATCACAAATAGGATAGGTTGCCAAAGACAAAAAGAAAAATAACAACAACAATTATAGCGTTGGAGTTTATGAGTGGTTTTGGGTGTGAAAATGAATTCAGTTGTATGAGTGACACACTCAAACTTTATCAATATGTACCAATAGAACTGGTACTCATTGTCATCATTTTTATCTTACTACGAATACCCACTTTCCTTACCATCACTAATAGAGTCTTAGATGTTTTTATGGTTGTAAAATTTTACAGATATGATTCTTTCCATTTCTCAGCAAAATGCCTTAGATCGCTTAGTTTCTATTTTTCCTAGTGTGTTCCAACTATTTCCTATTTATTATAATGGTATGAATGCCCATAATGCCTTGGGACACTGTCGATCCTCTATCTTTCCAATAAATAGTTTTTGTATCCATGTTACTATTTTCTGTAATAATGATTTGTCATTGTTGGTAGCCACAGTAACTTCCATGAACTAATAAATTTTTGATACCCAATGTCGTGTCCGTAGGAAAAGAATACACCAAATAGGTGTATCTAAATTTAAATGAGGAAGAAAAGAATAAACAATAAATAAAATAGAATAACGCCATTATTATGAAATGGTGTGAATTAGAACGGTATACCAAATAAGGTATAATGTTCAACAATAAGAAAATAAGAAATGAAATAAACGCCCTCTTAGCATAAGGCGTAAATTAACAATAACAAATATCAATCCTCATCTCTATGGACTCATATAAACACGTACCCGACAATAGATAAATAATTAGAAATAAACACCTCATCGAAAAGTATAAAAGGACCTCAATTTTATTAGATAGTTGGATCATCACTATTTTTTATTAAAGAAATCTATATAACAGTCTCAACGTATTCTTATCGTCTTTATTTTTCTATTTTACTACCTTTTATATTTTTCACACCCAAGTTTTCATTGTAACATTTGTTTTATGTTAAAGTCCACTACAGTCCATCTATTTATTCCCTTAACCATATTTTTATGAAATCTTACCCAATCACTTTTTTATATAAGATTAAATTTTTCTGGAACCTTTTTTCATGGATATATTTGAATGTGATGCCGCTTAATACACCTTTGAGTTGAGACTGTCTCGATGCGATATGGATAATTTAGCTTTTTTTCTGGGTTGAAACCACCACATACACACAAAACCAACTCAAGTCCCAGTCCATTCTATTTTTCTTTATATTATTGTTCTTCTCTTTTCCATTCTGCTTATATTATCATAAGCGACAGAAGGGACAAAGAAGTATTATCAACCACAATAATGACAACCCTATCAACCATCATTACAAATGATATCATAAATTAGTTACAAAAAATGTATATCGATAATACAGTCGGTGAAAAAGCAATCAATTTCCCATGGTGATGATTAATTCTACGCCTTGGTCTTATATATATTGGTTATTATCGTTACTATGATTATAAATGTATTGGCATGACTCATTTAAAAAATATTACTTTGCAGTGGCAGCACCGAAAACTTGTGGCATCAAGTTTTTTTTGATCCTGTCTTGTTCAATTTGTTGTCTATATGGCGTTGTTACCACGACCCTATGTACCAGTTTATTAACAGCTATCGGTCGCTGAATCTCTCTCTACATTTAAATTGAGTCTCCTTTGAAACTGCTACAAGCGAAATGTGATGAACCTATTTGTATTTTTTAGTGGCTCTTGTTTGCTTGATCATTTTCTTTTATACCTTACTGGTAAATGCTTGTTTATATGTTATTATTGTTCTTCTTCATCCTGCCATAAACTAACTTAGATATAGTAATGATATCACCGTCCTTAGATATTTCAGCATCACCTCCTTTTCTGGTCCACGTTTCTCGGTTTGTCTACTGCAGGATATAAAAAGGAAACTGTTGGTCCTTGTCATAAAACTCCGTACGTCAAAAAACAAAAAACAAAAAAACCTTTATATCTTTTAAACACAAAACATATTCACATATTTACAATGCCAGAATTTAATAAACATAGTACCGGTCCTTCCGATGCAGCACCCCAGCCTCACCGATGCAATGGTCATTTAGAAGATGTTCTTGAAGGTGTTTCCAGTTGGCCCATGGATGTCGCTAAACCATTTAGTCTCTTTTTACAATGTATTAAATCACAACCAGGTAATAAAATAGAAAACAACACTTCCACTTTCTCTCTCTCTCTCTTGCTTCAAAAGTCTCATGGTTCTATAGTGATTCTTGAAAAAAGGGCATGGCATGTTTTTTTTTCCCTTACTGACAACATTTTATCAATTTTTTTTGTCCTAGGTCAAGAACCTGTTCGATACTCCCAGCAAAAAAATCATTCCAATAATAACAACGTCACTTTGATCGTCGATCCTAATTCCACTTCCTAAAACACACTCTTCCCCTCCTCCCATGATAATATGGACAGTATATAATAATGTCATTTTTTTTTCTTTGTGTATAGCATAAACAAAATCCATCATTTCCTGATAAATATTTTATTCACCCCTTTTCCCGTGCACATCATTCTTCATATATATAAATATTTTATATCCTATATTATTTATTTTTTCTAAATGGGAAATCCAACTGGTTTTTATTTTAATTTATTTATTGGGTTTTAGGAGGGTTGACGGTGAAGTACTTGGCAATATTTTCTCTGGCAGAGAAGGCTTCAATGAACTTAGCAAGGTTAGGGAAACCCTAATTTTTTTTTAATTGATGTCAGTTTTTTGCTAAAAAAGAAGAAAAAAAAGGTCCAAAGAAAAGAAGAAAAAAAATAATTTTACCTTGAGATCTTGAGTACGCTTTTGATCATCAATGGTATGGTAAACCATGAAATCGGCATAAGAGATCTATATCATCACATATCATGGATTAGTTTTCTTCTGCTTCATGCGATGGTATATATGGAATTTATAAATTAGAATATGTCAAAACTCACTTCGGATCCTAAAATGAATGGACCTTCATTGGTACCATAAATTCGTTCGAAACGGCTATAGTGCTTGGGAGCTTGGGTTTCGCTATATTCCTTGAGGTTTTCTTCAGTCTATAAAATAGAATTTATAATATAAGTTATCTATCATCCATGGTTATCTATATCATAGCAATAGAAGAAAAGGATGATCCTTACAGGGCCCAACAAACACTTTAAATAAGAAAAGTAAAAGTCATCAGCCAAATCGGAACAAGCATCCACATATTGTTCTTCATCATCGTTGCTACCACGGTACTTGTCTATAGAAAAATATGATCATCAGTATGGGGACTCTTTCATAATATATATATATATAGATATGAAAAAGAAAGTGTGTTTAGAATACATACTAAGTTTCTTGGACAAGAAACGCAAGATAGGGGTACTACCAAAGTACTTTTTACCATCCAATTCAATATAAGGAACACAACCACAAGGGTATCCTTCAGCAATTAATTTTTCTTTGGCACCTTCCCATTCAGTGTCACGATCAACACGTTCAAATTGATGAGGAATAGCAGCATCTTCCAACAACAACTTGATGGATTCAGCGCGTCCCATAGCTATTGATTATTAATAATATTATGTATTTCATGGAATGATGTAAGTCATTGAACTAATTATTTAAAAAAAACGCGTCTATTTTTTTTTAATACATACTTCCAAAGTTAAAGTAAACGAGCTTGACGTTAGAAAGTGACATGATGACAGATGTTATGTGTAGCGTGTGAATTTATGAAGAAGTAGATAGAAAAGAAGAAAGAAAAAGAAAAAGTACTCTACCTTTTTTTTATAGTGTGTTCTTATTTTTTTTTTTTATCCTCAGCTGTTTTCTTCTTATACGTCAAAAAAAATGCAAAAGTGAAATCGGCAACTTAGAACCCGCCGTCTTTCAAGCTTACAAACAATAAAAGTGAATTACACAGTTTGGTATGCATTATTTTCGATTGAGAACTAACATGAACAACTATTTGTTTTTTTTTTAGGTTGGAATTTATGTAGTGCCATGTCTGGCACTAAGCCTTTGATGCAGAAAATAGAAATACAAAAAAAACACATTACATCACATTATATAGGATATGAACGACTTATAGTGTTACTAACAAACTGGACCTGAATAATAAATAATAACGCAACAAGACGCCATCAGGGGTAAAGAATCCATATGTGCAACAAGGAGAAATCATTTTACCGATTATTATTTTATGAAATATAGAATTTTATAGAATAGATTAGTCATCAAAAGGGTTCTTTTTTCGACACTTCTTTTACTCCGGAACGAACTGTCTGATTGAAACATTTAATTAAACTGCCTAATAGCTCTTCCTTATAATCCTTCTTCCCATTCAACAAAAGAAAAAAAACTGATTTTGTTTTCTATTACATTGGTTATTGCTGTTATTTGTTTGAAGCTCATACAAAGTGATTATCACGTCAATGGGAGGGTAAGGAAGAGATGGGTGGGTGTTGATTAAAAAAAAAAGAAGAATACTATTATGTACAAAACAAAAGAAGAAAAGAGAGAGAAAGAGAGAGAGAGGATAATACTGAAAAAAAATGAACACTGATAATAAAAAAAAAAAGGTAAAGAAGGGGAATAATAATAATAGAATGCAAACTTTGTTAATAAATGATGCAGATCAAACAAATGATTGAATGTGAGTGTTGTGTTATTGATAAAAAAGAAGAAAATGGCATTGAAATTTAGATGAAGTGTGTGCGTGTAATATGTTGTTGTTTGTATAATAAAGAGAGAAAAAATGACTTGTTTAAAATGTGTAGTAGTAAAAAAAAAAGGTGACGTGTAAAAGGGCAATTTATAATAAGAAAAATAATTAATGTGTGTGAGTTAAAAAATGATGAAAAGATGTTTGGTTTCTTTTTTTTTCTTTTTTTTTTACTGATACATGAGTGTACGTGCCCATTCATCTGCAACAGAAATCAATTCAAAAGTATAATCTGCTGGTTCAATACTCTTAGGAGGTTCACCATTACCCACCGAAGTATTGGATCCTGTAACGGAAGATACTGATTGGGTCTTGGCTGTAGGTGTGGATGAAGAGGGTATACAAGTAGGATCAAATTGGGTTGTAAATGGTGATGGGACTAAACCTGCCGTGGTGGTAAAGGGTGCCAATGTAGTGGATGTAGATCCTTGAGTAAATGCTTCTGACATGACCACTGCAGCGGCTGCGGCAGCTGCAGCAGCGGATACTTGAGGCTGTTGCTGTTGTTGTGGATGATGGTGCTGATTAGGTGTAGCAAATACATTACTACTCTTATTATCATCATGAACAAGATTGGTAATAGCTGAAAATGCATTTGCATAGGACATTCGACTAGTCGCTGCCGAATTTGCTGTACTTGTACTATTATTATTACTTGGGATTTGAATGGAGGGCAATGTCGTAGCTGTTGTTTGCTGTTGTACAGTTTGTTGCTGAGATGGTGGTGGTTGTAATGTCAAATCAACCAAACGTGCAAAATTATGCATATCTCGAGCAGGCACATGCTCCACAATCGCACGGACATCTTCCAACGTTTTACGGAATTGCATCTTTGCATCGTCAGCAATAGGTATCATGGGATGTTCGAAATCAGCCGCATGGGTCAATGCAGCAAAAATAGCTGAAAAGGCCGTTAATCCAAACGTATACATTAAATGAGGATGTTGAATCGTCAAGGAGACAATATGTGTAATGGTATTGGCTAATGTACGACGTCGTTCACGATGTAATCGTTCATCTTGATATCGACAACACATGACCAACGATAATTCCAAATCATAAAACACCAAATGTAAATTAGCTACAATCGAAGACTGGGGTACGTTATTATGGTGTGGTGTCCAATGTAATGTATCTGGTAAATTATCTCTCCATTGTGCCAATTCATCCAATAATTGCAATGTTTGATTTTCCTCATTCATAGTCCATAATAATCCACTACTGTTATTGGCAGATGACGTGGTAGTATTCGTCGATGGGTTCATGGTATGATGGGTTCTGTTCTTGATATCATAGGCAAAAAAATGAATCACACGTTCCATTAAAATCATCAATCGACACAATTGCCCAAATCCTTCCAAAACACTTCGTTCCTGTACGTCGTCTTCTGGCAAGGGCGTAGGAAACTCCAAAGCAATATCCTTGGCTCGTAACATCCAAGGACGTTCCGTTAAACAACTTTCCAATTTATCCATCACAAAACATGTCCATAACACTCGTTTACGTAACTCGATATCAAATTGTGACATTTGACTACTGTAATTGGTTGTGTGTAAACCTAATTCCAAGCACATACGAACTGCCATACCACTATACATCCATGCTCGACTGGATCGAATCCTTGTATCCGTTTGTTCTTCATTGTGATAAGAAGCCATGTAGAGTAATGCAATGACCGTCGATACACGTGGTACATCTAAAAAGTCATCGACCAAACGTCTGGCACGATTGTAAAAGACATGTCCTTGAATACTGGTATCTTGCACATGTTTGGCTGCATGGGCATACATAATGTTGAGTAACAAGGGAGTAATCAAGGGTCCTTTGACATTCAATTGATCAAAAAACATGCTACGTGATAGTGTGGGTAAGATCGGATGGCATTGACTGAAAAATACATGGATTAAATGTTCTTGAATTGGTCGTGATGGCATATCAATAGGTGCTGTATAATAATGAGGTAAATTGGGTTCTGGGGACCAACGTACAAAATCGCCATAATTACGCCATGGTGTCACTGTATCATCGTCCAAATGAGGTGCATCATGATGTAACGTTAATCGAACTAATCCGTCGGTTAATTGTTCAATCATTTTATCAGGTCGTGTATTGGCTCGATTATTATTGCCAGATGTGCCATTATTCCCATTGCTGCTCACACTACTTGCTCCTGGTGTTGTGGATCGTTCAATCCCATTGGTATGATGATGATGATGATGATGATGATGTAGAATTCCATTGCTTCCACCATTGGCATTATTCAAAAGTGAATTTGTATTTCCATTACTATTACTCGTACTCTGTTGTTGTTGTTGTATTGGTGGAGGTGATCCACCCGAAAATAAATGATCATTCTTATCATCTGCCATAAAGATCTTTTCTTCCACAAGTGATGCAGTGGTACTTGTTCCATTCCCATTCCCACTATTACTACTACCACCGGCAACGGCAGAAGAAGATGATGATGCGGCTGCAGCAGCTAAACGTTGTTGACGCTGTTGTTGTTCCTGTGCTCTTTCGGCTATATCTTGAAAAAAAGAATCAGATACCCCATTATCCGTCAATGGATCCAATTTGATATATGTTTCGTCTGAGTTTTTCAGGTACATGCATTTTCGTCGTCTAGCTATAAAAATTATACATATACGGAAGAAATAGATAGATAAGCTTATTGTGTATTCCCATCTCTGTAAAAAAAGTATGTACTTTTCTTTTCTTTCTTGTTGTTCTCTCTCTTCCCCACACGCATACACCCCAAAATATACAGAAATAAAGACGCAACCCGATCGATCTTCCTTTTCTATTAGATGTACCTTTGCACTACATTTGTTGGAAAGAAAAAGAAAAAAGGATGAGGTTAATAATGAATTCTTATGAAGAAATAGTGTTCGATTATAATTTATTATTATTACCTGCATACAAGGTTGTTTCCCATCACACTGAATGCACCCATACATAATATATAAAAATCATAAAGTTAATTTAAAGTGGATACAGAGCAAAAGGCCCATATATATATAGGAGGAGCTGTCGTAAAAGTGTGGAATATGAGCTCATTACCTTGATCTTTTTCATTCGACATGGATGACAAGCACGACCTACTTTTAATCGTTTATGTCGACTATCGTCTATATATATATATATGTATATGTATTACGAGTTATGAAAGATGAGGATCCCTATTTTTTGTTTGGGAGGTTATATTACACCAATCACAAAAAAAAAAGTTTACCTCGAAGTGGTAATTCCAAGGTTGCAAACATTATGTGCGGTTTTTAATGACGAGTATATACGAAGTAGGGAAGATTGGTAAAACGTTATATAATTGAATAGTATAGAATATAGTACACAATAATAATAAAAAGGAAGCTTTGGAAATAAATAATAATCAATGATAGAAGGGGGGAATACTATTATTATTATTATTATTATTATATTTGAAATGAATTAAAAAAAAAGTTAGGTGAGTAATAAAGAAGTAAAAAGAAGAGGGAGAGTTAAATTATTACTACTACTACTTTGCTATTTGTGTGATGGGTAAACTGGGTTTATTATATATAATTTACCTTTTTTTTAATGCCTCTCTTTTCTCTGTCTCTTTTATCTCTTCTCTCTAAAGATCTTTTTTTAATATATATATATATATAGAGAGAGTGTGTGTGTCTGTGTCTGTGTCAATAGCCAATATCTATCTATTATTAAAAAAAATTATTATCTAATAAAAAAAAAAGAGAGAGAGAGAGAGAAAGAAGAAGGAAGAAGAGGAGAAAAAAAAAGTGTTGGTTTTGGAAGCTAATTCGAAAGGAAAGTTGGGGAGGAAGGAAGGATTGGATTGGATTGGATTAGGAATCAATCACACAACACATAAGCACCTGGTTCCTTTTTCTGTACATTTTGGTTGAACCTGACTCGATCCTCTAAAAAAATTATTTTTCGAATGGGGTTTTTTAGCCAATCAAAAGGGTGAAAGAATGGTTACTCATTTCACTCATTGGATGGTGGGGTCCTTTTTTTGTTGTTGACATGGCAACCGCTTACCTACTTGTTACTATGCGTTTATATACCTTGACATGACAAACTACTTTAATCTTTTCATTTCATTTTGTTATCTAATTAAAAAATTGCTATCGTGGGGCATTTCTATATATAAAAAGGATCATGGACAGATATCTTTAAATATATATATATATCCTCAAGTTTAGAAAGATATTCAAATCAAGTCATCCATCCATCCAATCCATATTTTTATTCTGCCTCGTTCCCCGCTTTGCAACCATAGATCCCCAAAAACTTGCATAGGTTCCCAACGGGGCGATCGACAACTTTAAAAAAACTTGTTCAAAGATTTTTGAACTGTATTATCCTATCTATCTATCTATCTATAAATAAACTCTGTGTTTTGTTTTTCCATTTTTCATATTACATGTTTTTTCATGTTATATATATATATATATATTTTATAATAGCATGGGGTGGTGGGGTATTGGCTTGTTTTTGTTTTTGTTGTATACATGGAACAATAAAAGAGAGAAGGGTTGTATGATTTTTCATGGCAATGCGAGTTTGTTGGGGTTTTATAAAGAAGTATGTATTTTTTTAAAAAAAAAAAAGCGACGAAAGAAGAGGATGAAGAGGGAATAATGAAAAATGAATGAATTGAAAAAGAAAAAAAATAAATAAGTTGTAATATTATATACACATAAAAAAAAAGGTAGAAAGAAGTATAAACTAGACATCAATAATACGTTGTACTTTGCCACATTCTTGTAAATGTTCCCCTCGATATTTGATAAGATATTCACCATTTTCTTTCCAAGTCACTGTTTTATTCACAGGACAACCCTATAAACATGATTAATGGACATATGTTAGTTTTCATTTATTACTCACTACCACCCAAACAATAACAAACAACAAAACAAATGTGGGATCTTTCTAACCTTGCTACTATTGGAACATTTATAATAAATGCTTTTGTTACCCGTCTTCTTTTGTACCGTATTCCCATTATTTTTCCAAAAATAACCATCCAAGTAAGGATATTCTCGCGTTTCAACGATTTTCGTGATGGCCTGCATCTCTCGTCGTCTACGTGGAGGTGCCCTTTGTTGTGATGTTGTAGAAGAAGATTGTTGTGTTTTGACTACTTGTTGTTGCTGTTCTGATGCTGAGGATGCTGAAGTAGAACTAGAAGGTGGTGGTTGTTGTGTTTGGGTAGGAGGAGATGGGTCGGCGGGATTTGTTACCATGGGAGAGGCGTAACTATTTAAACATTTTTTTTGTTTATGTTTAGATTTTGTATCATTGAAAAATCTTCACACTCTGTAACAAAAAAAAAGCATTCTCTTTTATAATGTCCCACTCTACTTTAATTTGTCTTTCCATTCCTTTTAAGATTACTACTGTACCTGTTCATGGGTAATAAAGATGGGTTCGGTGCAGAAGTAGTAATAGGATGATGAGTAGGTGATCCAAGTGTTTCAGGTGGAGAAAACGGATGATATGTATCTTCCAAAGAAGAAGAAGAAGGGTCTTCTAATAATACATCTTGACCACCATGATGATTATTCCCTAAAGAATCTCGACGATTATTCAATGAAGAAGAAGCAGATAATAATGGAGGAGGTGTGGTAGTCGATCTTGGACTTTCTGCTGTGGTTGTAGTTGTTTGAAACATGTTTATTTGTTGTTGTTGTTGTGGTTGTGTTGGTATCGTGGTAGTAAGAAAAGATGAAGTGGCAGCAGCTAATTGGTGTTGTTGTAATAATAACATATCTAATTCTTTAGCTCTTAATTTGGCTTCTTCCGTCCTTCGTTTATCTTCTTCGACTTTACTTAAAAGAATCAACCTTAATAATTCAGGTTGAGTACGATAATACATAAGAACTTCTTGAAGATCACATGTAATAGGGTTGGTTGTAGCGGTGGTGATATTGTGTTCTTGTTCTTGTTGTTGCTGTTGTTGCTGTTGTTGTTGCCATGGGTCAGTGTCATTAGTGGCCATATACATTGGTTCATCTTCTTGTTGTTGAGTGGGTGGTTGAAAAAATTGTAAAGGTGGAGGTGAAGTCATATCAGGTGGTGAAGAAGAAGAAGAGGAACAAGAAGGGGGTTCACTTGTAGGTTGTTGTTGTTGTTGATGATGATGATGATGAAATGGGACTTGTTCATGATGATAAAGAGGTATAGGTTTATTTGTATTCATATTGATATTGATAGGATTATTTTCATCAAAATGAGATGTGGATGTAGATAATGCTGTAATGGTTGGATCTCCTGTTGCAAAAATGTATTCGTTCATGATGGTTTATTTAAAGAGAGAGATGGAGGAAATAGAATGATAAAGAAGAAGAAGAAGATGAAAGAGAAAAAGAAAAAGTGTGGAGAAATAATAAAGATATGAGAGATTAAAAGAGGAAAGTGTGTGTAAGTGAAAAAAGCCAAAAGCGGGAGAGTGAGGGAAACTGCGTGAGAAGTCTTGGAAAATCTTATAAAAAAAAAGAGAAAAAAATAAAAAAAGGGTCTTGAAGATTCTCGCTTCCCTTTTTTTGTAACGCAAAAAGTTTTTTATGACTCCGCCCAGTTGAATGTACTGAGTGAATAGAGTGGGCTCATGAAAAGCATGTTGACACCGATCCAATCATATATAATGTTCTGTGTGTGAGTGAGAAGTGATGTGTGAGTTTGGATGATAATAAAAAATCAGCTCATTGTCAAGCCCCGATATATAAAAAAAAGCTCTAACACGTCTTTGAGTATATATCAATGAAATGCGAAGTCATCGCTTATCCCCAACACATCACCACCATCATCATAATTATCACCATCATCATTTTTTAAGTAATAGATAGATTTGCTTATATAAAGTATACATAAGAAGAAAGTGTATCAGATAAGCAAAAAGGAAAGAAAGATCTTAAAAAGGCAGGTTCCACGTTTGAAAAATTCTTCCTTTTCTCAAAAAAATTACCCTTATGTTATAAAGTAATATGTTGCCCCACCTTTTTTTTAAATCCTATGGATAGATTGCCACGTTATCCATTTCAACAAAAAAGGTCAGTCCCTGGAGATTTTCTTTTTTCTCACACTCTTATTTTTTATATCAAGGTCACCTTCTCACACACAACTTGTGTTGTGTACATAAGCAATTAGAAAACTTGGGGAAATGGAATACAAGAATAACCAAGATAGGAAACGATTATTTATTATTGTCATACCTACTTGTTGCTTATGTTATATATGTGTATGTTGTAATGATGTGTGTGATACCTACACATACACAAAACTTTACCCCGCATAGAACATAATCTCAGTTTCATCTTGCAGCAAGCCAGCCACTCAATCTTGTTTCGTATCATCATCATCATCAGCAGCAATAAAAAAAAGTCATCATCTCTGATTTATAAAATAGGGTAGTACGCATTTAAAATAAATAATTTAATCAAGTCTTTTCCTTATAAAGTCGCCACGTGGAAAAACATTTCTGCATGCAACAAGATAACAAATGTTATTTTATTGATGTATATGTACGTAGTCGTCGTGATAAAGTACATATAACCCAATCATAGAATAGATCCTTTATTATTGTTATTATTATTATTATTATCAAACGAAACGACAACAGCTATCAATCAGGAATCCATCATCAGTTTCATATCATCAAAAAAAGATCTCCTTTTTTTTTTCTGTACTGTCTTTTTTTTTTCCTTTCAAGATCTTGATATGATAAGAAAAAAAGGTTCAATAGTGTGGGCAAAAAAAAAAAAAAAAAAAGCAGGGACATAAATCTAAGGTACAAATCATCTTTCTACTTGGGTGGTCCCCTTTTCAAGAAGAAGGATTACCATTGGATGTGTTTATAAAAATCATCTATGAAGGCTTATATAGTAAATAGTTGATTTCCTATAGGGAAATCAAGTCCAAATGGAGTAAATGAAAAGAATTGTTTGACAGTGAAACCAAAATCTTGGCTCGCTCTCTTCTTTTTTTTTTTCACACCAGGGTCGACTTTATATATATGCCAACTCACTCATTACTTAAAACGGTAAATAAGCCGAGAAAATAAAACTCTTTTGTCAATATTCATGAAAATTAGGTCTACACAACAGTGATAACGTACAACAACAAATAACAAATGCTAAAAAAAACATATATAAATAACCCTTCATCCATTTGAATTCTGTAAAAGAGTTTATATTATTGACAACAGTCGAGAGTTTTAGTGTTATATAAAATATTTTATAAACACAGCATGACTGTTTGATTGAATTAATAAGCAATTCATTTATTTTATCACGCAATTGTTATATATTAAGGTTTTTTTTATCTTGGTGTAAAAATGTTCTGTTGGTTTTTTTGATATATATATCGATGAAGCTTGTTCTTTTAAAGGCCATTGATCACTGTATTCAGGGTAGTAAAGGAATATTTCCCCATGCCTCATGGATGGAGTGAATGACTTTTATATTTTTCCTTGTTGATCACCAAGTAAAGAAATAACCCTAATTCCCGGTCTATTACATTATTATCCGACCCTTCTTTCTTTCTCCTTTATACATAAAATATACTGGGATATGGTCATGGGGGTTCAAGGAGTTACATCTTTATTTGTGCAAGTAGAATCAATGACAAAAGCCTTTACTTCTATATATATATATATATAAACCGTATGTATATAAAGTTACACGGCATGGTTGGGTTTATGATTACTTCTCCAGTTAACTTGTGTCAGAAGGAAGGGTGTCAAATTATAAACTATTTATGGACAAATTTCTTAAACAACGACTAGTTCTATAGGACCTAATATTTTTTATCTAAAAGTCCCTCCTTCTTACTTTCTTCTTCAGATGATGAGTGAAAAGTACGACTCAAGTTTTACCTTTAAAATGCTTTGACAACCTTTCTCTTTTGGTGTTTTTCTATCTTTTACTTACTCACAAACACAGTCTTTCCTTTTTTTTCCCACTCATAATTCATTCTATCTTATATGTCTGCTAATGATAATAATTCTCCAAAGAATATGATAGGAGCCTTTATGTTTTGCAAATATTACCGGAAAGCAGCTTTCTGAGAATACGTATCAATATATACACAGAGAGAAAACAGTACGGCTAATGCCTTGAATGAGTATGGGGAATGACCACACAATGACTTAGGCTAGCATTTACTGACTGACTGTATCACTATTATAAGGTTATATATAAAAGATGACCTACCAGTGGTTTGCTCTTTATAGTGCAAGTAAATCAATAAGTAGTAACTCGTTGAGTGGCCCCATTATTGTCAAAATTGATATTGTTTCCGTTACTGAATATTACGAATTGTCGTTAGATTGCACTTCGTTTTCTTCCAACTGCAATTCTCTTTTTAAATAAGCTAGCTCAGCCTATCTTGATGGGGTATACAGTAAAATTAACTAGAAACTGCTTTTTTTATATCTAATGAACAATGATGGATTCCCAATAGTATACAGGAATACTTCATGATATTTCTCAACTTCAGCCAATCTGACGAAGACCTTTTAAACCGTGCATTTTATTGGCAATAATGCAGTAAAATTGCCATTGGAAGATCTTAATCAAGCTAATATGTTAAGGTACAACTCTATAGTTCATATTTATGGGATGTTATGGGTATGAAGAGTACAACTCTAGAAAAACAGGTTGAAAACTATTATCTGTATGCGACAACAACAATTGATAGACCCTATATTATACTTCCGTGTCTCCTCTAAGGATCGACAGCGATTTATAAAATGACGTATGCATTGGTTATTTTCTTATCCACTCAAGGATTGTCGCTGTGAAACTAAGGAAGCAAGAAGAGATCATTACTCTACTAGCTGTACCCTGTTACAAGGAAAGCTACAGGAGAAACCACCCGAAGCCCTTTGGATATATATCCCAAAATCTCCCAATATGTAAGCTATTGGCTATGATGGTAGTTATACTTTTTTTATACCATCTTATCTTACTTTATAATTATATATTAACCTATTATAATATAATAATAATATGGAGAGGGTGAAGAATCCGATTTAGAAAGTGATCTTGAATCCTGGGATGGTAACTAAGAGGATAATGATTCATCCTTAGAATAAGGGCGTCGAGTCCGTAATAGCCTGTTAGAAAATGGTAAATTATTTACTATTTTTTGTTTGGTGATAAAGGGTTTTTTTACTAATTTTATTTAGTACTGCCTATATTTAGTGAACTGCCATGTAATCCGTTGTAACATGGATTTACCAACCTTTACAAGATACCTAAAACAACACAATGGCCTATCTTTGGTGGAAGCTATTTTTGAAGGTATCCTCCAATTTCATTGTGATGGTGAATGCCTTCCGTTTAGACACCATATTTGTGTTAATTCGATTTCATTTAATGTGCCATTTATCAAAAAGAAGCATGGTAATGATTATCTATTAATCAAATCTGGTCTCATTCCAAGCAGTAATGACATAGATATAAAGTTCTATGGTCTTTATACTGATGATAAGCCACATAATCAAGCATTTTCCTTGTTCTGAAGTTGGTCTTTCTCTTGTGAAATGGGAAGAAACATGGTGACCAGTGTTAATCTCGGTATTGAGCGAAATTGATCGCCTCGGGCATCCAAATGATGTTTTCGATTATGATGAACCGCACCCGCAGAAGCCTCTTAGAACAAACCACTATAATATAGAACGAGT
Source organism: Phascolomyces articulosus (assembly GCA_025677815.1). Classification (NCBI taxonomy): domain Eukaryota; kingdom Fungi; phylum Mucoromycota; class Mucoromycetes; order Mucorales; family Lichtheimiaceae; genus Phascolomyces; species Phascolomyces articulosus. The sequence continues at coordinate 141,137 of JAIXMP010000026.1, read as the reverse complement.
GACACACTTTCGTGCATTACTACCCTACCTCTACAATAATTCTCCTTTTTTATTTCTATCCTCCAAACACCTCTCTCCTACGAACATTTATATTAACAATACTTAGCCACACTATAATCATGCAAAACCTTTTCCTCTACAAGAATTTTTTTTTCAATTACTTGGACACAACCCATATAATATTTTGTATATATTAATCACTGAACCCAAAGAAACCGACTAAATGCATATAGGTACAGGTCAAATAGTCTTCCACAGTAATAAAGTATAAATTATAGACTATAAGGAATGTCCACTGTTGGCCACAACTCCTACCTTTTTTTTTGTCTTTATGATAATATAATTCACTTTATCAGAAAATACTATTCATGTTTATTTTGGTTACAATTTGTTACAGGATTTACATATTGTTTATGCATCCATCCTCATCATCGATAGTCTTTTATTATTTGTACAGTTATAAAATAACTTTAAGTATCTTTTCATGAAATACTAGGAATAATGAAATAATTGAAACATTTTTTAATTTTAACTTAATGCCCATAAATGGACATTGACCAGTATTACTACTCGCTAATTAATCAATATTTTCTTTATTAGTAGTTTTAATCTCCATGATTACTGCATACGATGTACGTATCCATATGATAATTAGTATCATGCTGATTAGGAAAATAATATATATATATACGGCAATCCAACTTGATATTTGCAAATAGCCAACAACATACACAATTATTACTACGGCAGAAGAGTGGGATCTATAATAAACAATGAATGAGTTTACTTGGTGATTCTAGTATTTGATAGACTCGATAAAATAAAAGGGAGCAAACGAAAAAAGGTTTTAGTGCCATTTTCTTGTTTGTAAAAAAAAAAAGGTTCAATAAATACATTCCATTCCTATATTTTTATGTCATTTCCTTGATATTCCTTTTTATAGTAGGAAAAAAAGTAAATGCATAAACAAACTAAAATAATTATACTTTTATTCCAAATGCATGGTTTTGCGTGATTGTTTATAATTTTTATCTAAGCAAATAAGAATATTTCATATATACATCTTAACATCGTTTATTAAAATACTTACATACCTTATATACAAAGAAGATGCGCGTGTTTTTTGTTGCGAAATACTATCAGTTTTTTGGTGATAATGACAGAAAATATTCATGCATTGTTTTTTTTTGTGCATGTTGAGTTTCCTGTTGATCATTCTATCATCATGGATGTATTATAATAACCATTATCAACACTGCATATAATATAGATGACATGATGATTTTTCTAATGTGCAATATCCATCATTATTAGACTACCATGGAGGATTGGATCATTAATATGATCTATTGTAATAAACATGATAAAGATCGGATGACAAAAAAATATATAGTATAAATATTTGTGATGATTGTTGTCACATCAATCATTCTCATCATCTTCTAATATTATCATGGATCACCGTAATTTATATTCGTACCACCACCAAGTTGATAGTGGATGATGACTCTCTTTGAAGAAAATTGGATCGAGAGCAAAAGACCAAAAAAAAAGGAGGAGGAGAGAAGGAAAAGGCATTTTACGTATATAATATATTTAAAAATAAGGAGGTTGAGGGGGGGGGAGGAGGAGTTCAATATAAAGAAAGACAAATTGCACATGAAACATGTATCATTTTAGGGATAGTCTTTCATTTTTAAACTGGTTAAAATGTCCCTTTTTTGCATAGATTCAATTTAGCACCGCTGCTTCATATTATATTGATTGTGTTTTAGTATGGGCCTTGGGACTCTGTCTATCTTTTTATACATAAGAATTTATGCTAATTATTATTATTATTATAAATAACAACACCATAATCATAAACAGCGCATGGACGAGAAAGAACTCCTTGTTTTCTGGAATTTTTAAATTGTTTGGATTCAATAATAGTCTAATTATTTCTTTTTTCTTTTGCTTTTTCACTCTTTCTCACTTTTTTCCGTTTATTCATTTTACCAATCCATTGTGTTTTAAATTGATAAAGAAGAACAACCATGATACCGGAAAAAAGAGCATTATCTTTCATATTACTATTTTTATGGTGGATGGTGTTTAATCCATTGATGGTTAATGCATTGACGGGCAAGTTTTTACATATTACTGGTAAACCAATTATACACATCTTTTCGTTTTATCTACATTACCTTCTATGGAATCAAATGACTCATTGAATGAAAAAAAAATGACTAGATATCCATTTGGATTTGGATTATTCTGAAGGATCAGATCCAAAGGAATTGTGTCACCGTGGTAAAGGAAAAGCCGGTCCTTTGGGTGCAGTAGGCACCAAATGCGATTCATCACCTGCTTTGGTAATACAATTAAACCCTCTTTTTTTTTGCATAACAATAACAAACAGAGTTTTATTCTTTAACAACTTTAAAATAAAATAAGGTCAAGAAAACGTTTGACTTTATTGGAAAAAAGTTTAGTGATGTTGACTTTGTCATTTATACCGGTGATTCAGCACGTCATGTAAGAAAAATAGGAACATTCTCTCTCCCTTTTTCTCCTTGTTTCCTCATTATAAGCTATTCCCCAAAAAGACTAATGTATAATCATCTTAAAGGATCGTGATGATAAATTTCCACGAACCATGAAGAATGTCATTAATGAACAAAAAATAGTGGTGGACCATTTTAAGGATATATTTGATTCCAATGTGGTAACGTATTCTTATGGATAATGAAATTCCCCTCCCCCTCCCCCAAAAAAAGAAAGAAAAAACTAACAAAAGAACACCATGTACTACTATATAGTATCCAGTGATTGGTAACAATGATGTAGAACCTCACAACAGTTGTGAAGAAAATGATCAACAATTTCAAAACATTGCTTCTGTTTGGGAACCTTTGAAATTAAATACAAGCTCCCATGGTTTCCAACGAGGTGGTTATTTCTATGAAGATGTGGTTCCTGGGAAACTGCGTACCATCCATACAAATACATTGCATTTTTATAAAGATAACAAGAAAAGCAAAGCCGATTGTAAGAGTTCCAAGGGAATGGGTACAGCTCATTTGAAATGGCTTCAACAAGTCTTGGATGAATCTCGTGAACAAGGTTATAGTGTTTATATTTTGTAAGTTTTTGTTAGTTTCTTCTAGAGAGTCAAATCGCGTCCATCCATCCGACCCCTTTCTACTTCATACAAAATGAAAGGAGAAAAAAAAACGATCCGTTTGCTCTTCTAATATCTCACTCATCCACATGTTTATCCTCTATAGAGCACATATTCCCCCTACAAGTAAAAAGGGAAAAGCTTATTATACTGACGATTGCTTGCAAGGTTATTTGGAATTACTTGGTACTTATAAAGATACTGTCGTTGGTCATTTTGCTGGTCACTATAACAGTAAGTCATTATATATTAAAAATGATATATAGAGTGTAGGATGCATGATTTGCTTATTTTCTCTTATACTACTAATCTAGATGATATCTTGAGTGCCATTGTCGAAGATGGAGGCAAATATTCCCAATTGAGTGCCTTGAAGAAGAAAAAGACCATTCAGAGAAATAGTTTAAAAAAGAATAACTTTATTATGCCTTTATTCAATACACCTTCTGTGATCCCCACATTCAACCCTTCCGTCCGTGTGTTTGAATACGAAACACAAGGCACAGAGTAAGTTTTTTTTCTCTCTCACACACACAAAACCTTATTTACTATTATAACAACTAAACCCAATACATGGCCCTTTAAAAAAACCCTTTCTCCTTGGTCACTCATGTTCTTTTATATATAAAACTAGTCAATATCCTGTCGGTACGATTCTTGATTGGCGCCAATACTATTTGAATTTGGATGATAATGGACAAGATTATGAATTAGAATATCAAGCTTCTGAATTATTCAAAATCAATCATTTTGATGGCAAAGGCATCGAACAAGTCTTTACGTTAATGATGGATAATCAAGCCGTTCATAAGGAGTATTTGGATCATGTCACAGTTAATACTGATGATGATGATTCTGACGACGATTAAAGGAGTCCTCTCTATGCATATAAAGATAGATATAGATAGCCATTTTGTGTTTCTCACTCTCTCACTCTCTCCCTCTTTTTATTACTATCCATCATTCATACATCTCCTTTTTTTCCCTTGATAACGATACAAAAAATAATGCCCTTTAAAAAGAAGAGTCTAATTTAAATTCATCTTCATCCAATCCCTATATACAACATCCGTTCTATATATACCCTTTTCCCCTCGATTCCATTCATCCGTAAAATATATCATGCGTTTTTAAACATAAAATGGTGTTTTTATATAGGCAAAGAAACATTGAATCAAAGAGGTGGGGGAGAAAGAGAGGGAGAGGATTTGAAATCTACAGAAAAAAAAATATAAGCGACACGATGGGGTGTGGGTTGTGAGAGAGAAAAAAAATGGATGATATCTAATACAAAAATATAAAAAATTTTATGTAACTTTTTTTTACAACTTTTCAGTCATTTCTGGAACAGCCTTGAAGAGATCTTCAACGAGACCATAGTCAGCAACTTGGAAGATAGGAGCATCAGCATCCTTGTTAATAGCAACAATGGTCTTGGAATCCTTCATACCAGCAAGATGTTGAATGGCACCCGAAATACCTATATAATACAATATAAGAAATTATGAGCGTGAGAAAAAACAACACGGTTTCGCTTTTTTGTCCCACCCTTGAAAGCCAACAACAACAATTTCCTCTCCTTCATAATCATCCATTCTAAAAACTTACCAACAGCAACGTAAAGTTCTATATGAAAGAAAAAAGAAAGAATAAGTCAATATATTATCTTTATAGTGATACCCATCATACACACGACCGAATAAACCTTAATTTACCTGGAGCAACGATCTTGCCGGTTTGACCGACTTGAAGAGAATTGTCAACGAAACCAGCGTCAACAGCAGCACGCGAAGCACCAACAGCAGCACCCATCTTATCAGCCAAATCATACAACAACTTGAAGTTTTCACCATTCTTCATACCACGACCACCACTGATGACACGGTTAGCGGTACCAAGATCAGGACGATCACTCTTTTGGATTTCTTCACTCAACCATTCAGTGACACCAGACTTGGCGACTTCAGGAGCAGCTTCAACAGCAGCATTGTTACCCGATTCTTGAGCAGCTTCAAAGGCAGTACCACGCACAGTAACAATCTTGACACCATCATTGGACTTGACAGTAGCAATGGCATTACCAGCATAGATGGGACGAACAAAGGTATCTTCAGATTCGACACCAATGATATCGGATACGGCAGCAACATCCAAAAGAGCAGCTACGCGTGGCAAGACGTTCTTACCGACAGCAGTGTGACCAGCAAAGATATGTGTAAATGTGTTGGCCTTAGTGACCTCGGCAACCAAAGGAGCCAAATCTTCGGGTAAGTTCTTGCTGTAAGAAGCATCATTGGCAGTCAAGACCTTGGATACACCAGTATACTTGGCAATCGATTGAGCAATGGCATCATCGCCACCAGCAACCAAAGCTGTCACTGAACCTCCTAACTTGGCAGCAGCAGTCAATGCATTCAATGTAGCGCCACTAATGGCACCATCCTTATGTTCAACAACCAATAATGTGTTGGCACCGGCGCCAGTAGCATAGAAACGTTGGGCGAACAAGGGTCGTGCCTAATTCCATAACCCCATAATTAAAAAAAAACACGTCAATGCTGCCATTCCGAAATATATACATATATATATTATTTTGTTGTTGACACCTTTTTGTTTATCTATTCCACTGATTTTTTCCCTCCATAGTATATATATATATTACCTTGATAAAAGTGCGTGCAGTGTTGGCCAACATGATTTTTAAATTAGGTTATTGATAAAAAAAAAAGGTGAGTTATGAAAAGAAGAAAAAGAAGAAGAGGCAAAAAAAATAAAAGCGTAAGACCGGTAAGTCCCGCCATGACTTCACATTTTCACATGCCCTCTTTTGAGTTTTTCCCACCATCTCTAGGCTTGATGTAATACTAAAAAATGTGGAGTAAGATCTGCCCATTCTTTTTCTCAACTCTTTCTTTTCGTTTTGATGGATGGTATGAAGTAACTAATTTTTTTTACGCTCGGATGTCTTGTCAAGATCAGTATCTATTTTAAGTATTTTTTTTTGCACAGAACTGGGAGTAATAGTACTAATAGAAACCTGTTACGCCTCCGCTTAATAAACCAAGCATTACGCAGGAAAAAAAAATAACTGATGAGTCAAGTTCTAGATCTTTATTGGTGGATGTTCAATCGCTTGCTGAATAACAAACGTTGAAAATCATATAAAAAGATTCGCCACGTTTTTAGCTTTTTTTTTCTACTATTACTTTGGTATGCCTTCCAATCAAACCAACCAAAGATTTCCTTTCGTATATACAAAACCATTCTTATATAACAGTTTATAATAGCAATAATCACATTCATAATGTCTAGAAGCAGGAAAGGGGATAAATATACCGTGAAACTCTATTGGTAATTGCAGTGGATGATCTTTGTATGTACCCAAAAAAAAGCCTAGTATGCAGTTTTTATATGTCAGATATATTCTGGCTGGATCATTCATCTACTTATTGAAAAGAACTGGATATTCATTCATATCCAAATTTTGAAATATTTATATATCAAAAATCTGCATCAATCTTTACCCGCTTTTCTTCATTAAGACAGCGCCAATTTTTGGGAAATTCGTATTATTCATATTAAATTTGTAAAATAGAAAACGGTGCTAAGAAGAAAAAACACTACATCTCTTTGATCAGTAAATAAGTGCCCATTTTTAATATAATGATTATTGGTATAAATAAGAAACATAGAAAATGAATGTCAAATGGTGACAGCGTCTATAGTAAGAAGAATCTACTATCGCCATGGGTTCTTTATTAACTGTTATGGAAAAGACAAGTTGGACAAGCAATTATGCATTTTTTTTTTTTGAAAAAGTACGGAATAAAACTTCTCCGAAATTTGAAAACAAATTCTTTGTTTCTGGCAATCTTTAACTTGGCGGGAAACTCCCGATGTTAATATAAAAAAAAAAAAAGATCCCAACAAACTTGAATATTTTATCCCGTTATCAATTCTCTATTTCTCTGTCTCTCTCTTCATAACGATAACAAAAAAAAAAAAAGTTGAGAGAGAAAGAAGAAAAAAGATATAAAATAATTTTTTTATACGAGGAGATGAACAAAACCTCATCCGAATCATCTCCGTTACACAATAACGATAATGCACCATCCATACCATCAACTGCAGCGCCAACAGCACCAGTACTACCTAAATGGAAAACTTTCTTAACAAAACTTCATTTACCTCCATTAGAGAATTGTCGAAAACCACTTAAAACCTCACTGGCATTTCTCATTGGCATCATAATGACTCTCTCTAATAAATGTAGAGAAGCCATTGGTCCAGGTTCATTACTCATTTGTATTGTTCTGGTGTTTTATTCACCTTCAAGACCTCTAGGTGTTGTCTTTGAGGTAATACATATATATATATATTCAAAATTTTATTTATTTCAATTAACAGAGTAGTTGGTAAAAATCTAAATCATTGCCGAAAAATAATGTGTCTGTATGTTTCATATGATTATAGGATGTCATATTTGGTTCACTAGGTGCCATTGTTGCTAGCGCTTATAGCCTATTAGGTAAAAATTTCTGCAAACATGTTACAAGTAAGAATGAAAGAAAAGCTCATATTTTTATCTTCAAAATGTGGGGGTAGCCATGTATTGTGCGTCTATAGCCCGCGACCTTAGTGATCCATCCCCAGTTCAACCCGAATCAGGTGGTGTCCTGGCTATCTTTCTTTTGGTGGCTGTCTTTTTATTCAGTGTACTTAGATTGAGAGTACCAAAATGTAAAATAATAACACTCCTTTCTTTTGTTTGCTTCATAAAAATGGGGTCATCGTTGTTTTGCTTAAATACATATGAATCTATACTATTATATTATAGCCACATTTGCATGTATTAATGGATGTATTGTTGTTGCTGTAAGTGTTGCTTTTTTTTTTATTCATATTATAATACATTATTATACAACAACTAATAACCAACAAAATTAGTTTTCCTTGACCCAATCTTCAGTTGTACACGGTTTTGAACCTTCCATTGTTGTAAGATGTATAAGAAATTAACATAGATAAAAAATAGATGTTTGATTTCGTAATTTGGGGGAAAAGAGACATATTATTAACTCAAATGATTATCTGTTTATACATCATAGTGGAGTTTTATGATCCCCATTGCTGTGGGTGGCATTATTGCCCTTGGTATATCAGCATTGATTTGGCCCGATGATAGCATCACTAACTATATGAATATTCTCCACAAAGCCCTGGATGGGTACAATGTCTTCTTCAAAGAACATGCCGAAGGACTCTTGTCTATAACACCCACAGATATTACTACCACCCTACCCACCCTTCACGATCGAGTTCAAAGTACCATCTTATCCTTGATCGACAGCAAACGCTCTGTCCATCGTGATATTCTATTTTCCAGACTCAATGGCCATGATATCAGCAAAATCACCAAATTGGTCAAAGCCATGCGAACACCCCTTCACGGTATTGGTGTCAGTCAAATCATGAAACAAGACTTTATGCGTTACAGTGCTCAAAGTCTAGGCGATAATGAACTCCACAATGAAACGATCCAAAAACAAATCGAACAAGAAAATCAAGACTTGATAAAAGAATTGGAAGCCCTCAAGCCTTATTTCCAACAATTGATTGATGGATTACATGATGCCATGGAAGATTGTATTACTCGACTATTAATGCTTCACCCCATCCCTGAACGGGACAATTTACATAGTTTCCTATGGCCATTCCCTCGATTATGGTATACACATCGACCGAATAAACATCGCCATCATTTCAACAATAAACATCGACCAATTGATATACCTTTGCATCATATTCAACCGGATCAAGTCGAAGAAATGGTTCATGAATGTATTCGTCAAGTGGATGCAAAAATGACAGACATGTTAACGACGCATTGGCATGCACCTCTTCGTCGCTATTTCAGTGGATTGCACCTAATTTCATTGTATCGATTTTGTGTTCGTGAATATGCTATGACGATCATTGAATTGCTCAAATTTGTGGGTGAAACGGAAAAATTACGCAAAGGTCGTCGACTTTGGTTTCCTTCCAACAAGTCTATCCGAAAATGGTTTCGAGATACAGAGGCGCCTTGGTCCTCCTCGGTTGCTCATAGCAATGTGAATGGAGGTGGTCAAAATGAAGGACATGATGATCCAGTTTCCGATTTGACTTTGGTACGCACCCATACACGGCATGAAGTCTCTGGAGGAGATTATGGTGCTCATCAAGAAGAAATCCATCGTGGTGCGGCAGGAGGTGCTTTTGTATTGTCCTCTACTGGAAAACGATATCATCGTGATCCAGATGTCGATGCACCTGCTTCACGGATTCAAAAATTTTGGTATATTTTATTTCGAGTTCATCGATGGATACGTCATCCAAACACTACATTTGCTATGAAAACAGCTATTGGTACTGTTCTTTTGGCCGTCCCTGTGTATTTGGAAAATACCGCAGAATGGTTTATTGAATGGCGATTTCAATGGTGTATGATTATTATGATGTTATGGATGCTACCAAGCACTGGCATGTTCTTATATTCGTAAGTTGTATAGTTCATAGGAGATTATCCTACATATTATATTGATAAGAGTTTTTCCATGAGTAATAATAATGACCTGAATGCTTTCTTTTCGAAAAAAAAAACATTAGGTTATTAATGAAAACGTTGGGGACAATAGCTGGAGGAGTCCTTGGTATTGTGGTCTGGGAAATTACACAAGGGAATCCCTATGGGATAGGTGGCGTCCTGTTTGTAGTTTTGGCCATTCTTTACTACCAATTAATGTATCGTCCAACGTTACGTATGTTTTGTGTGCTCACCATCATTACACTCCTTTTGGTAAGAATGTGACCTATTTATTTTTTTATAAAAATCAAGATAGAACAATATTGTCGCTTTTTTTAAATAGGAAGACTTACACACTACTATCTACTTTTTTTTATTTTATCAAGGTGGTAATTTATGAATACCAGTATAAAGTAGGTGGTATGGCTGGTCATGATGAAGTATGGACTGTTGCGGGAAAGGTAAATTAAAGAGCAATGCATATTTTTTTTTTAAAAAAAAAACTATACTTATTTTAGTATATAATGCTCAAGGCTGTTTTATTTAAATGTATATGTAGAGAATAGCACTCGTGCTAGTCGGTGTCATTGCTGCTTCCATATTATCCATGATTCCGGAACCTCATATGGGTCGTGTTGAACTTCGTAAACGATTAGCACAAACACTTCGAGACATTGGACGAATGTACGGTATTCTTACGTCCCAATTTATTGTTGAATATGATAAAAGTAATAAACGACCTACCAAGGAACAGCTGAAAGGGTTTAGTCGTTTGGCGATTAATATTCGACGCCAATTGGCAGATGAACGGGTATTTTTGAACCATGCACGTTTTGAACCTCCTTTACGTGGTCGATTTCCTATAGAAGTGTATCAGATTGTATTGGAAAAAGTGGATAATATCGCAGATCTTGTCATGGATATGGTAAATTATTTAAATCTATCTAGTATATACAGAAAGAAAAGAAAACATAACTGATATCTTTTTATCAAATGTATTCCCTTGGTGAATCATATAGAGCTTTGCATTAAAAGATATTGATCCTGTTTGGCGAAAGCGAATTTCAACAACATTGAATAAAGAACGCCGTCGTTATGTAAGTAATAGTATAGCACACGTTAAGGGGATAACCTAAATACGTATACAACATAATTGTTCATTATTTTCAATTGAATTAGCTTGCATCCAATATGACCACAATCAAATTGCTATCTGCAACGCTTGCTGCAAAAATGGCATTGCCACCTTATATGATTTCACCTGGAGAAGCACGTCAACAATTTTCACAATCACTCAATAACAAAGTCCGTCGTCTTCAACCTGAAGATTTGACGCATCCTTCTTTCTTACGCTACAGTACTTATGTTGTCACCAGTGGCACTTTTGTTCAAGAATTACAAACATTATTGGAAGCAGTCGAGGATCTTGTAGGCGTTGAAGATCCACAAGAATGGTTACGTCTTCATGTCTAGGACATGTAATGTTTGAGCTCCTCACCTTTTTTTCTGTTCCATCCGAACAGGAAAAAAAAGAGTTGTATATAATGATAGCAAAATGTATATATTGTTTTTTTATGCAAAATATATTTATGATTAAAAAAAATGGTTGGCTCTATGTACATAGGGAAATGTATACTAGTATTTGATTTTACATTTATATATTTATATTTATATATTGTTTTATTACATAATAAGCATTAAACATTACCAAACTTTACATTTATCACTAGGATGCATGGGGGATCCAATAGGACAAGAGAATGTTTTTGCAAAATGTTTAGAATTCATCAATGGACCATTGACTCTCCATCGATCGGGAGCATGGTGACTTGTATGTAACTAGAGGAATAATAAAAAAGATGATCAGACATAATCCCTTTCTTATATTCACAAAGAACCTAAACAGATATATATATATATAATATTACCTCTTGTAAATCATTTTCAAAGGTACTTTTGCTACATCGCATTCTTGCAAAGTTGATATAAAACAACTGTTCTCGGGTCCAATGATCCAAACCAGGTAATAATAAATCATTCTTATGATCCTGTTGTTTTTTCCATGTTGCAAAAGCATGTAACAATCCGCCCAAATCAGCCAAATTACCATCCAATGTTTGTTTACCATCTACTGGATAATAATGATCCCCTTCTTCCTTGTTTTTGTTTTGAGGAGTAGATCCACTGTTACTCATATTGAATTTTGAATATTGATCTTCTAGACACGTGGCAACTGTATCAAAGGCAGATTGAGTTTCCTTGGACCACCAATCGATACGATGTTTGCCCTGAGCATCGTAACGTCGTCCATGCTGATCAAATCCATGTAATATCTCATGTGAAATCATGGCACCCAAGGATCCATAGTTGAGATAATCTGGACCATTGGGATCAAAGAATGGAAGTTGCAACATGGCAGCAGGGACTTGGATCTAATTTATATATTTTTGATGAATGCCTTATTAATAACAAATATAAACACACACTACATTGAGAATCATGAATTTATAGATGTACCTTGTTGAGTGCACGATTATAAGCAATCCCCACATGCTGTGGAACAACATCCCATATACCACGATCAATAGGCTTATGTAAACGATCCCAATTATTTTTTACTTTCCATCGACTAGCACTTTGTACCGTTTTGAAAAAGTTATCTTGATCAGGGACAACCGCTTCATAAAACTCTGCAAGGGCAATAGGTGATCGAGTATCAGGTTCTATGGTTGGATAACCTACTTGTTGATCCAATTGATGCACCTAAAATAAAATAAAAATTCAACATGTTAACACTTTATAGTGTAGCTCTGTCATTGAAGAGATTATGGAAGGGAAAATAAATAAATAAAAATTAACAACAGCAATTTGTATTTAATAGATACCTTGTTTAAAGCAGCATATCGATCCTCTTCCTTCATAAACCACGGTGCTCGCGCCAATTGATCCGCCACAGTTTCCGTCAATTTTTCTACCATAGATTGTGCATGGTGCATGGTCATTTTTTTACTTGCCCGATTTCGTAATACAAAATAGCGACCCAATAAGAATCCCATGGAATGATCCACTTGAGAAAGACAAAATTGCCATCGAGGAGGTTTTGCTCTTGCTTCGATGCCTGATAACTTGGCATCCAATCTCCGTCGAGGGGCTACAAATACATCGCCCAAGGTATCCAAGTATCGCCACAAGGATCGCCAGATCAAATACATTTGCAAAGTACGACTATTGCTTCCTTTCAACACTTGTAATCCACCTGTGATCAATTCAGGACGAGGTACCAAAAACACCTGATCTTTTTCAGGCGATAAACCAACGGTATCAGAGACGAGTTTGGACCAATTGATACTGGGAACGGCTTGTTGCAATTCATCGAGGGTCCAATAATAATGTTGTTGTTGTTCATCGTTTTGCCTATGATCGTTGTCATCTTCATGAATGGATTGAAGTGCCAATTGTTTTTCAAAATCAACAATACGGCGCGCTGTAGCCACTGTACTCCATTGTTTCCAACCAAATTCATTCTTTTTATCTTGAACAAATACAATATCCAAGATATCAGTGACCATTTGCATATAGGCAACAACAAGATTTGGATCGTCATAATATTCACGTGAAGGTAAGCCCAAGTCGCCTTGGGTGATGGAAAGCGTAGGTTTATGTGGATTCTCTGGATCAGGACCAATGTCGAGAGAAAATAAAGCCCAGATATCATTGGTGGCTAAATGACCAATGGCTTGTGTCAAACCATCCACAGGGACATTATAATAATAACCGAGTGGAAGATATTGTCTGATGGTGCGAAAGAGGTCGTACAAGGGTTGAACATTGTATTGATCAATGGTATCTTCATCCATGCATGTTTGATAAAAACTTTGTAGCTTGGTAAACAATTGTCTGTCCAGTATACGATCGGGCGATGGTAATAATGTTGTTTCATCTTCTTCCTCCTCATTATTGTTGTTGATGTTATTTTTTTGGCGAATATCATCAAATGAATGGGTTAATATATTATCTAATAAGTTCTTGATTTTTTCATCGGCTCGACTTTCAACACTTGCTTTAGGTTTGTCTTCTCTTAAAGCATGACTTTCCATCCAATTGCTACCTAATAATTTTTTTTTTCAAAAACGTTATTCCATCTATTCGTTTGATGGAGAATGAGTTATAATAATGAGTGACTTACATGTATATGCATAAAAATCGTCGCAAGGATCAATATTTGGGTTCACATCCTTTTGTACATAACAAAAACAAAGTTTACACGGTAGGTGAGACAACAATAATAATAACAATCATGCACATATATGTTATGTTACATATACGCACGCACCACCCTTCTCCTTTCCTTTTAGGTTTTTTTCCGGGTGTGGATATCAAAGGAGACCAAGATATTAAAAAAGATTCTTACTTGCAGGATTTTCGCTGCTGTCAAAATACAATTGGATTGTAGACAATACGACTAAAGAATAATAATAAAAGAATAATCCGTCGTTATTCATATATTTTTTTTTCAACTGAAAAAAATTATTCCCACACCTCTCATCTTCTTTATGCAAAAAGTAAAAAAAAAATTATAATACCTGATTCTTATCAGGAGGTTGTACTACAGGTGGGTCACTGGGACTTGGTAAAGGACTCGGTATAGGTGACGGTTGAAGCCGATCGTCAAAACTACTACGTGCATAGAGTCCAATAAAGACACATAAAAAGATGAGGAGTATGGAACTAATGAAAAACATGAGTTTTTCGAGTGAAGTGAATTGACCTGGCTGAAGGTATAATGGGTAACGATAAACGCCACCATTGGTATGGCTACTACTGCCATAGTCATTTATTTCTTCATTGCTTCGTTCTGATCGATTGTCTGCTTCGTCAATACGATTCCGTGATAAAAGGGGCGCACGAGCGTCATCCGATAATGCCATTTATATGTGTGGAATGGTAGAAAACAAAAGGAAAAAGAAAAAAAAAAAGAAAGGGTGGGGGTGGAAGAAGAAGGGGGAAGTTCTTATATATATAGAATAAAGAGTATGTATTATCTATAGACAACAACAGAGCGACATAAAAAAAACTTTTCTGACACCTCAGGATCGATTCCACACGTTAAAACCAACAGAAAGAGAGAGAGAAAGCGACAAAGTCATTTAGCAAAATGTATATAAGAAAAAATCGAAATGGTTATACTACACGTGACATGGCACGATTTTCAATGGCAAAAACAATATAAACAAAAGAAACTGGTATATATAATTTGAACAACATTTATACAATGCCCACACTCCAATACAAGTTTATTTTATTTTCATTTTTCAAATGGTGGTGGTGTTGTGTAAGAAGAAGAAAAACAGAAAGAAATGAGAGATGAGAATTTGTTATTTACTCGGATTTGGCTTCCAATACGGTCTTGAAAGCAAATGGTTCAAACTTGACACCATCGGCCATGTAGAATTTACCATCAAATTCGACCCTAAATAGATGATAAATAACATTAGATAAACCAAACAAAATATATTCATAGTTATTATATTCCATCCAATTTTTTTTTCTTGTATTCAACTTACCAATGCAAACGCAAAGTGTGAAGGAAAGCAGATAAACCTTCCATACCCAAAAGAATAAAGATGGTAAGAGAGAACCACATGGCGAAACCAATGAACAAGCCAATAACACCAATGACTCCACTGAAACCAAACCAGATCTTGAATGTCATGTCCCACAAGACACTCGACAGTTCTAATTAAAAACAAGTAATATTTAGTTGTGTGCCAATGATAAACAAAAAAGAATATTGAAGTACTTACGAGCGTGGGCAAGTGACAAGGCCCAAAGACGAAGATAAGAAGCAGTGTTGGAAATGCAGTTAAGACAGAATTCAATGGTATGAATAGTTTGATGAATCATGACTTCAGAGAATTCAAACTATTTTTTAAAAAAACACATACACTCAACGTTATTAAAACATTTTCCTTTGAAATAGATGCATAAAAATAGAAATAAAAAGACTTACCTCTTCTTCTTCCTCATCATCTTCAGTAGCTTCATTAGAACCTCCAGCATGACCATTTTGTTCTTCATCATAAGCAACATCGTCATCACCTGCAACAGATTGATAATGATGCTTGTTATGTTGAGCCTTGAGGTAATAAGGCTTGGCGAACCACATCCATGGAACACAAACGACGGCAATCAATAACAAAATGGTTTGGATAGGACCCTAATAAAAACCAATAGGTATGAGTCTATATGGAAGAAAAATCATGACAATAAAAAACAAGTTTTTTAAAAGTTGTAGATCTATCTTACCTGACCAGGATAAAGTTGTTCTTCAGGATTGACATTACCGGGTGAAAGGAACATGTAAATCAACATGTTAAGAAGGTTAGGTGGGGCATTATGAATATGATTACCATTTTCATCCAAAGCCCACCAATCCACGCTCCACTTGTACATGATACAGAAGGTCAAATAACCAAAGATACTGGACATGAACAAGATTTGTGGTAAGAATTCCAACCAAATGAACATCTTGTTCTTGAAGTTAACATGGTTATAGACTTGCAAACAGATACCGAAAAGCATCTAATAGATAAAGCATAATAAAAGGGAGGAGAGGTCAGCTGTTTTTCAATGCCTAGGAATGTTATTACTGTTGCTATGTGAAATGGGTCATTGTGATACAAACATGGATTACACCAATGATAATAGCTTGTTTCATCTTGTAAGAATTGGAGAAAAGCAAAAAGTTTTCGGAACCATGCCATGACTATAAACATAATAATATATTCTTGTTAGTTTATCTCTAGTTGCCATCCTTCACATTGAGAAAAATATTTAAATATGACATACTGGATCGAAACCGAAAGGATACACATTTCCATTAGGTGTGGCTTCAATGGTATCAGTAGAGTTATATTCAGTGGGCCAGTCGAAACCAGTCTTCCAAAAGTCCAAGGACAAAGAGAACATATCGTTATAGATGAAACCAACATACATGGAGAAAAGACCCATCAAAAGGACCATATAACGACCACTGAAGAACATGGAGAAAATCTAAAAAAAAGATAAGGTATAAGTATAAAAAAGAAAGAAAGTCGCTGATCCACTCTCTTTATCCTACTACTGACACTAAAAAAATAAAGTATATGTATATAACTTACATCATTGTCGACCTTGGCCAACTTCTTTTCATTCAAAACAAGGTATAATGCAAACAAGAACATAAGGAAACCGTGACCCACGTCACCAAACATAATTGCAAAGAGATAAGGGAATGAGATGATGGTAAACAAACCAGGGTTGACTTCTCTGTAACGAGCAATGCCATACGCATCAATGACAGCTTGGAAACCTTCCGTAAATTTGTTGGTACGATGAAATGTAGGTGGTTTCTTTTTGGTCGTCAACTCGGTCAAAATAGATGGTAAGTTTGTACCCGATGCTTCCTATATTTATTGAATTGATTTAGTGGAATGTCAAGCATGAATATAATGTTTTGGAAAGAGAGAGAGAGAGAGAGAGAGAGAACAAACGAACCGTAGCATTTTTCAAAGCATGTTGAATAATAGAAATATCATTTGAAGCACACCATCCTTCAGCAATCAAACATTTACGATTGACATCATAATTAAACAAATTCATGGTATGATAAATAGCCTTTTCTTTACGAACAACGGTGGTCCATGAAGTAAGGTTTTCTGCAATCTTTTGAAGTTCGGCTCGTCGTGTTTGGCTTGTATTGGAAAGAACCTAATTTTTTTTAAAAAAAAAAATGACATACAAATGAAAGGTGTATGAGTTACTAATTTAAATCAAAAGAACAAATGAAAAAAAAAATCGTAAACATACATTGTTCAAATCTTCAATACGACCTGTCACTTCAAGATAAGCATCACGTCGCTTATCAGCCGAATCATCGACTGTATACAAAGTAGCACCCAAACTTTGTGAAATCTTTTTGATCTTGTTAATGATTTCTCGACCATGAGCAAAGATAGCAAAGACATTCTTGTCAATCACTTCATCAGAATCAGGATCTGTGATGGGTTCATCAATTTCAGCCGAGTTCATATACAAGTTACCACGTAACGAACGCCACAAGACACGTTCAAATGTTTGCATACGAGCACGCGAAATGACACCTGTAACATAACCCAAGTTGAGACGACCCATCTCATCATGATTTTGTTGTTCTACATCGTGCTCTAACAAAGGAGTAGAAGCATCTCCTTCATCCATTGAATTACGGATAGTATCTTGTCGTGACTCAGCCTAATTATAAAAATTTCCATGTTCCAACCCACATGATAGGGTTATTATTGTTTTTCTTTTATCATACGTTTTGTTTCCCATCAAGAAGATTGATAACTACCTGTTCAAAGAAACCACCCGTTTCGCGCAGGACATGTCGGAGTTCAGTAAGTTGCAGATAGCGACGTTGAAGCGTTTCATACGACCCATTCATTTGAATAATACGGCCTTCGTGCTCCTTTAACTTTTCTTCAAGATCATCGATCTCTTGAGCTGAACGTGCACGAGAACCATAAGCTGCTGCTGTTAAAGGTCGAATAGGAATTTCTGCCTTTTCAATTTGTGTATTAAAGAAACCTTTTTATAATAAAAAAATTCATCCCCCCGTTGTTGTAAGAAAAAGTAAAAAAAGAGGGCGTAAAAAAATAAGGGTTAGGGTTTTTACGTGTTTCAGCTTTATATAACGTATGTCTGCTTATTTGACACTGAAAATAAAATAAAATAAAATAAAAAATAGAACACGTACGACAAAGGCGTTCCATTTCATCCAATCGTCTAATTTCAGAAACAAAAGCTCGCTGAAATGCGTTTACTTCGGGATTGAGCTAATGGAGAAAAATAAGGCATTTTTTAATTAATACTAAGGTTTTTTCATTTTTTTGGTAGTAAAAAGATTAAGTTTTATACAAGATTTCCGGGTTTCTAAAAAAATAATAAAAAACTTACATCTCTAAACTGCACCTTACCGAGTTCACCCAACTCTGCAACACAAGGTTGAGCTACCTCTGCAGGAATATACAGTTGTATGAGTGACATCTCTTCCGAACGGAAGAGGGTAGTCGGCGCCATGGTATTTTTCTTTTAAGGAATGGCAGTAAAAAAAAAAAGAGAGACAGAGAAAAAAGAGAAGTTCAAATTCAATCGGCAAGGCGTAATGTTCGCCTTGACTGAGTTTCTATAGGTCATGCCTTATACCTTATATATATAAATTTATGACCAGATTATTGATGCTTGTTGATATGTATTGAAACGAATACATATATATCATCATCATCGTCGAGCTCATGAAGAGTAGGTAACTGGAACCTGAGAAGAATCTTTAGTCCTCCATATTTTATAGTGATAAAACAGGGCTTTTTATTTAATCTTTTTTTCCAGAATAAAATAGTGAGTGGGGAACAACCCTAGAAAAAAATAGTAACTAGGCTATTTCTCACTTAGCTATAATATAAAATAAAATAACCCCTCTTTTTTTGTTAATATAAACTAAATAAAAACGCGTTTATTAGTACATACTCGTTTCATTGTTGTATCTTATTTGACTACATCAAATTATAATATTATATAACTTGATTAGCTGGAAGCAAAAAAAAAAAAAAAAAAAAAAAAAAACAAACCCAATCTATTTTTTTTGCACATTCTTTTCCTTCTTCTTCCTTTATCTTTTCCTATTTGATCTATTTGGATCTTCTTTTTCGATAAATATCAAGAGTAACAGCAACTCTATAACTACTATTATTTATTATGTTGAAAAACTTGGTGCGAATAAAACAGGTAGAGATATATCAAACAAATAAATTAAATATTATCTATTTCCCTGCTTTATTCTTCTGAGTGTCATAAATATATATTTCTAAAACCAAAAATATTTCTGATAGTGGACTGGTGAACGATTAGGGACCTCAAAACCTACCACTTTACAAACGGAGGATCTTAAAGAACTCGGAGATCATCTTGATGAATGGCATGCTGGTTTTGAAACAATGTATCAAACCATTAAACATTCTCATGCTGAACTCGCTAAAACGAAAAACTTGATAGAAGACTCAAGAACGAAATATACTCCCATGCAAGCCATTGGGGATGCTTGGCATAGTCATGGCAAAGACATAGTGGATAGCTCACCTAAACTAGGTATGTGACGTAAAGAGGGGGGAAGTGCGTTTGAGGTTTTGTTGTTGTGGTGGTGGTGGTTGTTTTTGTTGTTTTTGTTTTTTTTTTTTTTTTGTCGTCACCAAGCAGATAGGTGTATATTATCAAAAGATAAACTAAAAAAAATGTTTTTGGATATGTTAGGCACAGCGCTACAAAACTTGGGTGAAGCGGAAGGACATATTGCCACCTATTTCGATCAACTGACACTACAACTGGGGACCGATTATATCCACTTATTAAAAGAAAGTCGAACATGTTATCACAAGATTGTGGATTTACGTAGGAAACTGGAAACACGACGATTGGATTATGCAGCTCATTTAAGTCGCTTACAAAAAGCTAAAAAGGAAAAACCACAGCTCGAACAGGTGTTACAACAATCCAAAATGAAATTTGAAGATACACAACGTGAATTATTATCTAAAATGATCGACCTGGAACAATATAAGGTATAAATAGGCTCTGTTTACGATTGATATTTTAATATTGATGATGAATAATAGGAAATGCATCGAGAAGCCTTATATAATTTTATGGATCTACAAATTGGATGTTTTTTAAATGCTGCAAAAATATTACAACAAGTCAAAGAAAGTTGGCCGCAAGGACCTGAATATGATGATGAGGAAGAGGATAATAATAATAATAATAATGACGGTGATGCTGGATCTTTTATGAATAAACATCATTCAAGTATGATGACACAGACAACAACAGCTGAAAACGAAGGAAGTATTCCTTATGATCGTACAAGTTATAGTACGGCGACCAGTAAAAAACGAAAATCAACCGACTCAGCATTTGAACAATCCACTATTGCCACCAGTCAAATTTATAACACGGATATAGATGACCGACGACGACCTTCCACTGTTTCCAATAACAACAATAATAATGAACATCACTATTTGCATCCGGATGATCATCGATCTTTTTGTTCAACAAGTACGGGTGCTTCATCTTCGTCATGTCAAAGTACAATAGCTCCCATGGTACCCTCCATGAATAATACCACTAGTAGCAACATGAGTGACAACAACAAGCACAACAATCCTCTCTTACATCGGTCACTCTCAGAATTGGGATCTCAACGAAGTTCTAAACCCGAAATATTTTCAGCTAGCGAACATCAATCTTTTAGTAATGCAGCATCACGAAAGCAATGTAAATTCTTTTTTTGGAAGAGAATGATTCTGCTCCATGATGTCAGTAGGGGGGGAAAACATGGGAGAATGGGTAACTAAAAGAAACGTGTTATTTTTTTTTACATGATAGCATTCTCTGGTGCATCATCCAACAAGTTACGAAAAGCATTGTATAGTTTCCCTGGTGACCGTGATGAAGACCTTGCATTCAAAGCTGGGGATATCATTACAGTACTTGAAGAAATTAATGAAGGATGGTGGTTGGGTGAAGTGAGAGATCAACAAGGACATAAACATTGTGGCATATTCCCATTAAATTATACCGCTGAATTAGAAACTCCCGAGATAGCATCACCGCCACCACCGTTACCTGAAAAAGATTATAAGCCGGTAAAAGAGCCCAATGTGGACCCATCTGTGAATCCATTCCCACAAGAACAGGAACAAAAGCGGGAGCAGGAACAACAGGATCAAAAACAAAATAAACAAGATGTTACCATAGCAAAACAAGACCATAATAATAATACTAGTGCTTCGATACCCAATGATGCAAGTAGTACATCTCAAATATAATAAGTAATAATAATAATAATAATAATAATAATAATATTCAATAGTTATACATTAATGGATGATTAATCATATTATATACTTGTAATATAGAACCCTTCTCTTGCTTAGTCTTTACTATTTGTATCATATAAAATATATATCTCTTTTTTTAAATTATATAAAACAATTATTATAAAATTTATGAAACACTCCCTTCATTCATACTCTTTATACTTACCACCTGTTGTACCCATTCTTTGCTTATTTGCCGTTCATTTGAGTTGGATATCGAAGAGATCTATATAAATATTCAGGAACACATGCTGACATAAAATTGATGAAAGACAGCTGGGATCCCTCTACTCTTTTCTTTTCATGCTTTAAGCACTTGTACAACACAAACAAACGAAAAACATTATTATGAGCACTTTACAACAAAAGAACGCACGATCACGATCCCACGATGATGATTCTGGTCAGGTAAATAATTCATTTTTATTTTTCAAATCCACACGACTTTTGCATTGTAATAATTCAAATTCCATTAACTGCATCAACATAATCTATACTTAAACTAAAAAAAGGACGACTCGCCTAATAAAAGGCATAAAAGCGATAATGATCACAATCAACAGTCAACAATAGAGCACTTGGATCCATGTATCCGATTACTAGCATCACAAATGGCATCACAAGAAGAGAATATCGGTTGTGGTAAATGAAAACAAAGCAAATATAGACAACAATTAGCTTTCTATTACATATTCAATATCCCTAAATTAACGTATCTTTTCGTTAGTTCGATTAACGGATTTATTATACCATGTAATAAGAGACACTTTGTTAAGACAAAATAAAAAGTCTTAGATAAAAACTATTAACTAAAAGTATTAAATAGGATGATCTGGAACGTATTGTTCAATTCAATTTCACTGTTGATTTGGAATACCTTATGGAGAATGTACATCCAAAAGTACGCACCAAAATCCCAATCACTGTAATACATGGACACCGACATGAAGAATCTAAACAAGATATTCAAGTATGACATACAATATATTAATTTAACTGATGAAAATGACGGTGTTGTTGTATAATAATTGATCATTGATCTGTCTATACATGTTTTACTAGAGAGAAGCTAGAAATTGGCCAAATGTTCGATTGATATCACCTTATATTAGAGATCAGTATGGTAATGTAAATCTTTAAAGATAGATAGGGAGGGATAACTACTTTATGCAATATACTCATTCTACTGTGATATTAGGTACCCATCACACTAAGGTTATATTTGAAGGATATATTTTTTAAAAAAAAATGAGAGAGAGAGGTTGGGACATAAAACTAAATAACTTTTCTCTGTTCTCTATATATATTTAGGCGATGTTATTATTCTTTAATAAAAATGGAAATAAGTCTGTCAGACTAGTCATTAGTACTGCAAATTTATGTCAGGACGACTGGGAGTAAGTTGATCATCATGATGATCAAACGACTTTTTTTTGATATTCACTGTGTTGCTACTACAGTAATGTTTGAGTACTCAAGTTACTTTATATCTGATAAGATTTGTATGCTTTTTCCAGATCAATGACTCAAGGAATTTATCAAACATCCCACTGTCCATTAAAAACAAATACTTCAACAAATCAAGGTACAACAGTTGGATCCGAATGTGGATCACGTTTTGAACGTGACCTTCTCAATTATTTGGATGCCTATGGTGCTAGTCTACGTGATATCCGAGATTTCATTCGTCAATATGATTGGTCCGATTGTAAAGTAATGTATTTTCAATAATATAATGAATAAATTGGACTGACGGATGGATGGATAGATGATGATTAAAGGTTTCTGGATTAATATATAATAGGGGATTTTAATTGGATCTGTCCCAGGATATCACAGAGGAGAACAAACAATGCGACTTTGGGGTTTGCAAAGATTAGCAAACGTGTTAAAGTCACATGTATCATTAGATCCAGAATGTGTAAAAGATGGATCTACCATTATTGCTCAGGTAAAACAAAACAGATGTTCTTCTTTTTTTTCATGACTTTAACATAGACTATACTGAAAATCCATCGATTTTTATTCTATATAGTGTTCCAGTGTAGGTAGTTTACGTGGTAAATGGTTTCAAAAGGATTTTTCACGATGTATGTCTGAAGCAACCAATGCATCATCTGCAAACACACCTGAAATAAAATTCATGTATCCTACCGTCGATGAAGTTTCAAAGAGGTATGAAGAAAAAAAAATATAGTTCGTTTATTCAATGGGGGAAAGAATATTACTTATGATAATTAAACTTGTCATTCTGGTTCTATTTTTAGTCATAACGGAATTGTCTCCAGTGCAGGGTTTTTACGTCTTGAAGATGGTAACACACTTTGTACACAATTGATGGAATATTGGATTGACTGCGGTGCTTCGGAATGTCTCACCCGTCCACATCATTCCTGTTGTTACTCAGTCCTTTATATATATATATTCTATTATTATAAAAATATATATAAAAAAAAACTCATCCTTTATCCTTTCTATTATAGGTGTGTACCGTCAAAGCAAAAGTTGGTTAGATAATCATCTATGCAAATGGGTCAGCGTTGAATCTGGTCGACAAAAAGTCATGCCTCATATCAAGACGTACACTCGAGTGTATGGATGGAATAATATCGCATGGCATTTATTAACATCAGCCAACTTGAGTCGTGCTGCTTGGGGAGAATTTCAAAAAGAGAATACACAATTGTATATCAAAAGCTTTGAATTGGGAGTATTTATCTGTCCAAGTCTATTTGAGGTATATATTTATATTATACAGCACGAATTTTCACCCAATAGACAGTGCTTGTTGTTATATCTATGTGATGTAATGAGCAAGTAAAGCACTAAATTTGATGTGTAATACGATATTTATATATATATAAGTGTGTTGAATCTTACAAATATTTCATTATTTTAGACTTCAGATCATTCCAATATTCAAATGTTAGCTGCCACTATTCAAGTACCACGACCTATACCTATTATTCCAAGTCATGATAAGGAAGATCCAGTGACAGCTGTTGTGCCTATTCGACTACCTTATGATTTACCGATTGAAACGTATGGATCCCAAGATAAATGTTATACTCGACAATATTCACAAGATGCATGTGTTCAATTATTTGGAGCATATGCAGCTTCTCAACTTTTTGGCTGATTTGCGTTTAAGCAGCAAGAGGATAAAAGGAGATATTGGGTATCTATAAAAAAAGAAGATTGCATGGATAAAAAATTTAACTACTGTTACTGCTACAACTATAAATCGAATGATATATTATGCGTTATACAACAACACTAATACCCTTGTTACATATTTACATTGTGTAATATCATTGTACCTGTACTACTACCACGAGCATCTTTTGTTAAATTGCTTTACTATGACTATCACTATTATTACCTGCTGTAGAACATAAAAATGTAATGTTTCATTCATAATAAAAAATACCATGTAACTATCGTTTGTGTTTTTAATAAACATAGAAAAAAAGATAACCATGGAAACAAATAAATAAATAAATGTCAATAAAAATGGATCAAAAAAGGCATGATTTTTTTAAGGTTTCTACGAATACGAACGGACCTTTTTTTTTTGTTTTTATTTGAAATGTGGTTTCTTTGGTACCAATGAGATAGCTTGTTGTATAAGCTTATATATATATACTACAAATCTATTTTATAACCACATTAAAAAAGAGGCATCTTAGAAGAACTTGTAACTCATAATTTTATAAGTAACCCACCGATGGGAAAATATAAGAAAGAGATCAAAATGTTGTATTTAATCAAGGTGATACGGATGCTGTATGTGTCTCAAGTGCTTTTTATTTACATGTAGTACAACCATTCGTCCAACCCGCATTTATAATAAATGGAACCAAGAATTTTCTTTTGGCTCCACAAATGTTATACATTCGTAATATCCAAAATAAAAATTTAGTTCTAAATTCCGGTGGTATCTGTTCAAAAAGTCATGTAGAAATAGGTTTATTATAGTTTATATACTAAATCGACACCTTCTTTTTTTTCTATCGATAAGCACTTTTTCAACGAAAAGACCTTGGAGTGAATAACTCATGTCAAATTTAAAAGTTGGTTTGTATTTTGACAGCATTGACAAGAAGAAGAAATTCAGGGTATGTGAAAAAAAAAAGCACATTCACATTGAAAGTTTATTTCAGACTTAAACAGAAAAAAAAAAGGCAGAACTACTTTGATCAGCAGGTTGTTATCGTCCGTTGATGATCCAAAGTCTAAAACGGAAGCACTGCGCGCGCGGTCTTAATAATTTATCGGGGGCACCGTTGACTAAAAGTGGGATACAAACACCGGTCTTTACACAAAATACGACAAAAGTATGTGGTACCTTCTTATCCATTTTCCTCAACACACAAACAAAATTTATATACTACTACTAACAATAGCTCTTATATGAATTATTATAATAATTTATATTCTAAGAATCAAGAAAAAAATATACTTCTTCCAACCTTTTCTTTTTGTTCTTCTTTCTCTATCTTTCTTTCTTTCTCTTCTTTGTTCATCCTAACAAAAAAACGTATCATGCCATTAGTATCCACCCTTATTCAAAAGACCAATGACTTGGCGCATCCAGCCATTCAACAAATAATTCAACTCTACGCCACATATCTTTTGCCACAAGCACAACGCCACAAAAATGCACTGGTGCCCATAGGGACCATTGCTGCGATAGCACTAGGTATCTATCGTTTTTATACCAAAATAAGTCGAGCACCTGCTCATTTACAACATATGCCACAATGTGATTATTTTACTGCTCTCAAGTATTATTTCACCAATGGCCTTGTTCATGAGTATGCAAGGGATGTTGTTGAACCTATACGTGATAATTCTGCAGGTGTATATACTGTAAGTTTTTTCGTTTTTTTTTTTCGAGTTTTGTTCAGATAAGAAAAGATGGGAGTATATGAGAAATGGAGAAGGTAAAAAAACACAAAGTATCCCTATCAAACAATTATGATCACTCATATTCTACGGGCAAATCAATTATTTTTCACAATAGAGAATCACGGCAGAAGGATGGATTGTCGATATTACAGATCCAGTGGCAGCCAAGCAAATGTTAATGAAAGCAGGTAAAAAAAAAAAAGAAAAGAAAAATGTATATAAGAGAATGAGAATTATCCATTAAATAGAACTGGTTATTATGCAATATGATAGATTTATTTCCAAAATCTATTACTACCAGGGGAGCCAAGGGTACTTTGATTGAACGATTTGTTGGTGGACCAAATGTTATTTTTCTTAATGGGTTAGATTGGAAGCGCCATCGTAAGGTAAGATTCTATATATATTTTCTTTTTCTCTATTTGGTATATACTTGTGGTTCTAAATTCTTGGCTCTTTCTCTCTATATGTAACAAGATTGCCAATCCAGCTTTTCATCGAGCATTCCCAGTAAAAACATTTGGTCATTTAACACAAACCTTGTTTAAAGTCGTGGAGGATGGTGATGTGGACGTCATGGATATATTTACTCGACTTACCCTTGATGCAATTGGCACCGCTGGTTTCGGTAATGGACCATACTATAAACTTTATATTTCTTGGCGACGGGGCCAATCATATTAACCAACTCTATGTTATATACACAGGTTTCAATTTCAATGCTTTGATTGATAAACATAATGAATGGGTTGAGGGATATGAACGTGTCCGAGATGGCATGATGAAACCCCTTTATATCTTACTCCCTATCCTTGATACCAAATTAGTTCATTGGTTCCCCAAACGACAAGAAGCACACCAAAGTTTAACAAATTTTTTGAACATGCTGGATAAAATCATTATTAACAAGCGTGAAACTATTCAAGAAAAGCGAGATAAACAGATTGAAGATAATGAAAAGGATTTATTGTCTTTGATGATTGAAAGTGAAATGAACGAAGAAGACGGCGCAGTCATGTCAAATGAAGAATTGAAGGTACAGCACAAGCTTTCTTCCGTGTTACACATAAATGAAGTCTGCCATTTGCTTACTGGATACTTTTACTATTTTAAATGTTAGAGTAACTTGTGCGTCTTTTTCTTGGCTGGTAAGTTGTACATTATGTATGTAACTATTTGTGTTACTTTGATTTGCTGACGAGTTCCTTTTATACACACCACTATCTATTATTACAGGCCATGATACAACTGCATTTGCGCTTTCTTGTGCTATTTATGAATTGGCAAAACACCCTGTATGTGTAAAAAAAAAAAAAAAGAGCCATCTTATCCTCCATACACAATATCTCTGATATGAACCACGTTGTATACTATTCTATAGGACGTTCAAGAAAAAGTACGACAAGAAGTGAATAGCATCCTTGGTGATGCTTCAGAAACAGTTCTTCCGACTGTTGAACAAACGAAACAAATGTCATACTTGAATCAAGTGATGAAGGAAACATTACGACTTCATGCTCCATTAGCCAACAGTACATCACGTACTGCTGCTGAAGATATTGAATTAAATGGTGTTTTTATTCCTAAAGGGCAATTGGTTGGTTTAGATATCTACAATTTACATAGAAATCCAAAGTGTTGGAAGGATCCAGAAACATTTGATCCCGATCGATTTGCTCCTGGAGGTGAAGCAGAAAAGCAACCTGGATCCGGATTGGCATGGGTTGCTTTTAGTAACGGAGGTCGTCAGTGCATTGGTGTTAACTTTAGTTTGGCACAACAACGCGTGGTATTATCCATGCTGGGTATGTATTAACGTCGCTGCTTGTACCATGCAAAATAATAGATAACTATACTAACATCTCTTTTTCACCAAATAGTACGAAAGTATAATTTTGAAATTCCTGAAGATTCTATTCACAAGGAACAAATTCAAAAACGAAATATCATTTTCAGTATGATTTCTATTGATGACTTGAAAATCAAATTCAAGAGTCGATACTAAAAAAAACTATCATGTAAAAATATTATTGTACCACAGATTCTTTTTATATCCCCTCTCTCACAGCCATTCAAAAAAATGTAGCATGTATATCACATTTAATTATGATATTTCTTCTATGCAATGTAGTATTATTTTCTTCTTCCCAAATATATATAAAAATAAAAATCCTCAGTATATAGATACCTTCATTACTTTCTTTATGACGAGAAAACATTTAATTCATATAATGCTGTACATGTTGGTTTTTTCCAATTTCTGCTGTAAACGAAAGAAAAGATATATCTTTTGGAAACTACTATGAATCCGTACAGATATACTATACTATAATTATCTATATCTCTTGCTCTTGTTTTTTATTGTTAGTGATTCATAGTGAACGAGTATTTCCATGATAATAAAGCAGTTATCAAGAAAGTCTCCGATCTTGCGCGCAACCCCAAAAATAAACACTCTGATTTAACTTTATTTCTAGCATACGTACATGATGATCTTGCATTTCAGGAACTTCTTTTCTTTATTTATGTGTAAATCGTCAGTAGGCTATCTATCTTTAAAGTATTATGAAACACTACCATGATAAATAAAATAGAATTGTTAGTACACTGATTTTTTAAACAAATGACATAACAACCTAACAGTCAGTGCTATATTTTCAGCACAAAACCATTTTCCTCGAGTACCAAAAGAGTGAATTAATAACCTTTTGATGGAACTGCTAAGCAATTTTGAAATTCAAACTCACTTGTACAGCTTAAAATCTACAAGTTAAAATGATCGACAGAAATTGAATTCCATATTGTTCTTCAAGTAAAACAATTATTTCCTTACACCGTATTATTAATGTCATTGTCTAAACAAGCAAACCAAAAAAAGAGGGATATAACTGTCGTCATTTATGCTGTACCTCTCGTTCCATAGTTACGGATAATCAGCTGAATAAACATTTACTGCGCCTCGTATTATTGCGCAATATCTCAGGAACTGATAGTTATATGTAAATCATGCTACACTAAAAAAGGGAAATAATGCTTTTTAGGCCACAATAAATTACTTTTGTATACATTCAATGTTTGAGAATGAATATCTTTCAGTTTTGATTGGTGTGTGTAGATGGATAAAAAAAGCCATGGAATATCATACGGATGCTTGATGATAGTAGATGCAGTCATTATAATAAACAATGTTATCTTAAGAATATAGATTTATATGTAAGATATTTTTTTGTTCTTCAATGTATATAACCCGTAAATTAATACGTCAGAACCCACTTGATATTGTAATAATTCCTTTTATTATTATTATTATTAGCACACATCATAAACAAAAAAAAATATGACAACATCCATAACATAAACAATAATAAAGATGATATTCGTAGTACCAAGAAAAAGAATGATTACCATAAACGATAATAAAATTCACTTGGTAATCTATATGAATATATACAAAAAAATAGATATAGGAATAGCATTAAAAAACATTATTAGTTGACATGGTAACTAAAAAAAATACACTTCATCCAACACATCGACTTACCCTTGATTCTATCGGATCAGCATACAAAATAGTAAATAAATTTAGGGTAACAAATGAACTCATACCAGATACACGCAAAAAACACAATTCAACCAGCAAAGCTGGAAATAAAGCTATCAGAGCCCTCGTTATTTTGCGTTGAACACCTCCGGATGGTTTTCTTTTTTTTTTTCTTTTTTTTTTTTTTGTATCGTTTTTTTTACAAATTTATTTAAAATAAGAAAAAATTAGTTGAAAAAATAGTATATTATTTATTGTCAATTACTATTCTGTGCAATATATACCTCCTAATGGGTTATAAGTTCATTGTATATAAAATAAATAAGTGAAGATTCAAGTGTTCGAAATAAATTCAAACAGAATTGATTATGAAATATGATAGCTGATTGTTTTATTGAAAGTCAGCATAATAAAACCTAAATCCTGTACATATTATGTACTTTGCAAATTCAGGAACGCCATAAATAGGTTTTTCTTTTATTTTCCCTCATCTTCCTTCCGATCGTATAAAATAATATATAAATAATTTACGTATCTTTTGTGTGATTATTAATCTTATGGAATAATAATAGTAACAATGTATCACGACGATAAGATTTCAAAAAATATAAAAAGAGAGGGTCCCAAAAAAATGTTTTTTTCACTTTATTAAAACGATTATTTATTTTATTACGTATTTTTATTCATCAGAATGGCTGAAAAGAAGTTCAACATCAAGACCATCGGATTTATTGGCACAGGCGGTGTCAATAGTCGGTTTGCTCGTATTTCTGTGGACGCTGGATTCAATGTTCTTTTAAGTAACTCGCGTGGTCCAGCATCATTACACGACCTTGTTTCCGAATTGGGACCTCGTGCCAAAGCAGTCGACATTATTGATCAGTTACAAGTCGCAGATATTGTACTTTTAAGTGTTCCCTTTGGCAAATTGGAAAATATCGCTGTCAAACCATTCGTGGGTAAAGTCATTATTGATACCATGAACTATTATCCATTACGAGACGAAAATATAGCACTCCTTGACACACGTGAATTAACGTCAAGTGAACTGGTCCAACGCCATTTTGAAGGTGCTCATGTCGTCAAGGGTTTACATAATATGGACCTTCTTCACATTGTCAATGGTGTGAGTGCCCCCAATGGACCTTGGGCAATTCCAATCACAGGTGACAATAACGATGCCAAGGAATGTGCTGCTGATTTTATTAAGGCTATTGGATATGAAGCTGTTGATTGTGGTCACCTCAAGGACAGTTGGAAAATTGAAGCGGATACACCACTCTATTTGACCCCTTATGTTGGAAAAATACCTGAAGGATTATCTAAGGAAGAAGCCATGTATTGGTACAAAAAGGACAATACGGCTAAAGTTACACGACAGGATGTTCTCAATTTGGCTCAGCAAGCAACTCAAGATGGTATCGTTGGTGGTAACCCTGGACATGCTCCTAAGCCTTGGTTGGACTGGATGATGTGGGAGTATTCAGTCAAAAATAATTAATTTTTTTGTTTTTTGTTATTCAATGTGTTTCTTTGTAATGTTTCTTAATAAATTATATATAACATGAAAATACCACAAAGGCATTAACACTTCTTATTTACATTTTATACCTATATATTATGAAATAATACTTAAAGGGAATTTATAAACGTTTATTAAACTAAAAATACTTTTTTTAAGAACTTGTTATGAGAAATATAGAAAAACGTAATCCAACACACTAAGTTAATTTGTTCTTCTTTCAAATACTAGCGGATCACTTGGGGCTAATCGAAGTGTGCCGAGATACTCGCTATCTTTGGGTCGTTTTCCAGTTGACACTGGGGTGATATTGTATTTCATTACCAATTCTGCTACAATATATTTGATCATATTCAATGCAAAGAAACGACCAGGACATGCTCGACTAAATAATCCAAAAGCAAGATAATCAGGTCCAATGGAAGTACTTTTTTTACTATCGTCTCCGACATATATAAAGCGATAGGGGTCAAATTGGTCTAATGGTAATGACTTGTCAAGGAACATTGCTGCTGCTTCGACTCCATAGGTATTTGAGTCGGTGTGTGAATCATAAGGTGCGGTAATTACGATGCTACCACCTGGAATCGTTTGACCATTAGATAATGTTGCATCAGCCATGACACGATGAGGTGATGCCATGGCAGATACCTTATATCGAAGAATTTCTCGCATAAGTGAATCAAGAAGTTTGTTACGACCAATGGATTCAGGTGTCCATTCTTCCAATTGTCCAAGTTCAGCTCGAAGTTCCTCAATAAAAGGTGATGTTGACAGGTAGGCAAGTTCATATAAAACAAACAAAACAGTGGGTGTCACTGTAACTACGGCGGCAAGCGCCATGCCTGGATAATGATAAATTGCTTCTTCGGGTGTACGCATTTCACCATTAGCTTTTGGGAAACCAAAGAGGACCTTGGAAATAAATGTTGGTTCCTCAATATCGTCCTTGTTTTCATTCAGCAAAGCTTCCATTTCGGGCACCAGCATTTCCATGAACAGATCAAGTTCTTGTTCCACAGAGAAAAATCCTTTAATGATAGGCACAGCCAACCACTCTGGAAAGAGCGCATGGAGAACACCAGCACGACATACTTTCTTTGTAAAACTGACAAGTGCATCAACAAATTCTGGGCTAGTACCTGCTT
The DNA here is from genome assembly GCA_025677815.1 of Phascolomyces articulosus. Classification (NCBI taxonomy): domain Eukaryota; kingdom Fungi; phylum Mucoromycota; class Mucoromycetes; order Mucorales; family Lichtheimiaceae; genus Phascolomyces; species Phascolomyces articulosus. The sequence goes on along the minus strand of JAIXMP010000026.1, from coordinate 108,333 downwards.
TACGTCCAGCTAAACAAAAACTCATCACCTGTGATATCATAAATGGCATAATATCGCTCACAGGAATCACCTTTTTTTCGTTCGGTGAGACATGAATATATCTTTCCAATGTTATCTTTGTTCCGTCTTGGATACGTTTTGAAAAAATTGTAACTTGATTAGCCTTGAAGTAATGTTGAAGTGTATAAATAGCTTGAAAATATATAAATAGTAATACAAGTTATTAAAAATGTACTTTTTATGGGAAGAAAAAGATGGAAGACCAGGTAGTTGTTCCTCTCGATTCATTTTTATAGTAACTATTATATTCATTAAATTGGATATATATACCTGGTTGTCTATCGTGTGGACCAATATGCTCACCTTTGAATTTATGTCCATGACAAAGCTCTTGCATCCAATGAATGGGAAGTACTTCATGGTGAGGTTCATGAAAGTTGTAAAGCCTTATATTATGATACACTTCTGGAATCAATCTTCCGGTTACCACATAAAGATCTTGTCCCAGTAGCCTTATACGGAATGCTGGTCCTTGCTCTGCCTTGCACCGATTTATAAATGCCAATGAATCGTGTGATGATTCTAGTACGTGTCCCAAAAATGGAAGACCACCAGAAACAGCTTTTACTTCGGAATTAGGTCGTCGTTTTTGCCGCACAGTGGTACGCCATAAGACATAAGAACCAAATACTACAGAAAGAGTAGATAGGACGATACGTCTCTTGTCTATGGTAGTAGAACTGGATGCAGGTAAATAATGTTGTAACAATGACGTTCTTGATACTGATTGAAGGATATCGGTACTTTGGTACCAGAGTGTAGAAACAGCGTCCATTGTTTTTAGTGTTTGCGTTTTTTAAAAAAAGAATAAAAACTAAGTGAATCAAAGATACACAAGAACAATGGGTATGTTTAAATACTTATAATTGCATAAATGAGGTCCATAACAACTGTGGGTTTTTTTTGATTTACTTCATCATACTATATCAACCCCTGCTTAATACTATCTATACTCCTATTCCTTGCTGCTACCCAATTCCATCCGAACAGTGAAAAGCATTCTTACAAGATGATATAAAATATTGAATATCATTATACATGTTAATATTTCCTAAACAACACGTTAGCACTATCGTCCTATTAATAATTCAAAACATGCCATTGCATAATGTAGGACTTACAGTATAAGAATCATGGTGAGGATAATCATGCAGAAGAGAAAGATCACTTGCTACGAATCGAGAATAGCCCCCTATATACTGATCTTGAGAATGAATAATGTGGGGATGAGTGCACAACCGCATAAGAAATACGGATGGCTGATTTTGTTTTTGTTTTTTCGTTATGCCTACTATCCCATCTATTCTTGAATATAAGTAGAAAAAGTAGGAGGAATGCACCATTAACTAAAGTAATCAGTACAAAATAATACATTTCATAATATGAGGTTGATATAGCTAATATATTTTTATTTCTCATAATGCTTTTGACTAAAGTATTTTTATACATTTATTCTGAACGTAGTATAACTATATATGAAAAATTCTCTTCCTATATCGTGTTAGCAGGATTGCCAGTATGATAAATTATCAATAAATGATACTGTCTGTTGTTGTTCCTCATAAAAAGTCATTTTAGCTTATAAGGAAGTTTTTATAGAATTACTCCTTTCTACACACGTTCTTTTTTTTGCGCCACTATAATCTCAAGAATTGGCGTAAGATGTTGACAATTTTATAATGATGCTGGAAGATCAAATTTAAGGGTAATAGCTACCCAATTTTCCGTAATATCAAATTTAAAGATAATATAGCTACCCAATTTTACATTTTTGGAAAGCAGTAAGCCCTCACATATTCTTCAGTTCTCATTATTAATTTACTGATGATTACTACTTTATTCCTTCTACTACCGTGAATGTTAAAATAAATTTATATCCTAATAAAAGAGTAATAAATAATAAAACGTTGCAGTATACTCATCATAATATGAACAGTTATTAATAGAAGGTATTCAATTGATCTTTTTTACTGGTTCTCTTGTGACTATTTAAAAACATGCATATATACATAACGCGCTTTTTTTTCTTTTTTGCATTTTCTCCTAAATATTCTGCTCCTAATTTTTCTTTTGCAACAATATCCGATTGATAAAAAAAAGGCATTATAAATTTTAATTAGTATTATAAGAAATTCATTAAATTATACTATTTTACTACTCTATTATGCAATACAATATCTATACCAATACATCAGATTGAAAATCCAAGAAATATCTGTACTCTTACTCATTTTGCGTAATGCCTTTCTTTTTGTTCATTGTATCCTGGTGCAATTCCAATATTCTTCATCATTAAAATAAATGTAAATAATAGACAAAAAAGAACTGAATATAATTATCATCACGGGCATGATACTGATTTGATGAGAGGTGTTTGTACTATATGAAAGTTCATACTGGAACCTGATAATGAGCTAATGAATATAAATGCATAGAATTGGGGGTTTGGGTATGTAAAAATAAAATCCCAATATAAAATCAATCACAAGTGCTCTAGTCAGCTGTCAAAAGAAGTTTCCATTATGAAACTGCATACTCCAGACCTCTCATGTAACTCATTTTAAATAGCCATTTAGCTTTATATTTTCAAAATCAAACTGTTAAGACGAGTCCTTAATTTTTTTTTATAGGTTAGGAAAAAATTAAGAGTAATAGGAGTAAAAAAAAAACGTCATTTTGAATAGATAATTTTATATATTTATTGTTTATTCTTCTAGACACGTTACATTAATGCAAAGAAGTGCTCCTGGCAAAAAAGTATAGTTCATTGGCAACCAAAAAAAAAAAAAAAAAAAAAAAAAAAAAAAAAAAAAACTAATTTTTCCTTTTTTCAAGAATCACCGGAGCTGTTGGAGCTAACCGGAGAGTACCAAAATATTCACTATCTTTAGGTCTTTTGCTGGACATTACTACTGGAGTAATATTAAACTGCATTATCAATTCCGCAACAATATATTTGAGCATATTCACTGCAAAGAAACGAGCTGGACATGCTCTACCAAGTACTCCAAAAGTGAGGTAATCAGATCCTATAGTAGTACTTGTTTTACTTTCATCTGAAATATAAATAAAACGATATGGATCAAATTGATCTATTGGTAAAGTCTTGTCACCATGAAATAATGTTGTTGTTGTATTGTTATCAGGATCTGTATGTGCGTCGAAAGGTGCTGTAATTACAATACTGCCACTTGGAATAGTTTCACCATTGGATAATATTGCATCGGCTGTTGTTCGATGAGGTGATGTAATGGCTGAAACCTTGAATCGAAGGATTTCTCGCATAAATGAGTCAAGAAGCTTATTTTGACCAATTGATTCAGGTGTCCATTCAACGAGTTTTCCAAGTTCGCCTCGAAGATCATCGATAAATGTAGATGATGTGGATAGGTATGCAAGTTCATGAAGGATAAACAAAACAAATGGAGCTACTGATATGATACCAGCCAATGCCATGCCTGGATAATGAAAAGCTGCTTCTTTGGGTGTACGCATTTCTCCATTGGCTTTGGGTAGTCCGAAAAGGAGCATGGAAAGAAAGTCTGCTTCCTCGCTTTCGTTATCATTCTTATCATCCGTAGTAATATCACTTGTAGATAGCGATGATTGATACTTTTTCTGCTTTGAATCAAGAGCTTGTTCCAATTCAGGTACCAACGCGTCCATTAATAGATCGAGCTCTTGTTCCACGGAATAAAATCTTTTAATGATAGGCATCGAGATCCATGATGGAAAGAGTATATGGATAAATCCAGATTGGCATACCTTTCTTGTATAACTGACAAGAGCATTGGTAAATTCTGGATTGGTGCCTGCTTTATGTCCTGCCAAACAATATGATAGTATTTGTGATATCATAAATGGCATCACATCACTCACTGGAAATGTTTTTTTCTCCCCAGGTTTGATATCAATATGTTCTTCTATGGCTATCCGTGTCCCTTGCTGGATACGTTTTGAAAACCCCCGTATTTGGTGAGCATCGAAATTATGCTGCAGTGTATGGATAACTTTACAATTGAAATTAATAACAAGCTATGACTGTTGCTTTTTTTTTAAAAAAAAAAAAAAAAAGAAGTATCAAGGAGACTACCCTGTTGGCCTTTTCTTATAAGCACTAAAATACCTTATATAATAGAATAGTTACCTGGTTGTTTATCATTTTTTCCGATATGTTCACCCTTGAATTTATGGCCATAACATAGCTCTTGCATCCAGTGAATTGGAATCAGCTTACTATAAGGTTCATGAAAATCGTACAATTCTGTATTTTGAAATATCTCAGGAATCAATTGTCCAGTGACCACGTAAAGTTCCTGTCCCAATAACTTCATACGAAATGCCGGTCCTCGCTCAGCCTTGCAACGCTTGACGAATGCAATAGAATCATGAGAAGATTCAAATACATGACCGAAAAATGGAAGGCCACCGGAAACAAGCTTTACTTTGGAACCATGTTGTTGTTTTTGTCGAATAGTGGCCCGCCATAATATGAAAGAACCAAATACGACAGAAAGGGTAGAAAGGACAATATGTTTCTTGTCTGTAATAGTGGTAGAAATTGGAGCAAGTAAAGAAGTGTGTTGTTTCAGTAATGATGTTGACGTCTCCACGAAAACGTTGGTGTTTTGATACCAGAGAGAAGTAATGGTATCCATCTTTTACATATATTGCTTTATTTAACAACAAAAAAGGATAAAGGAATTAATAACTATCAAATATAATTAATCCCTTATATATAGGGCAAACAGTCCTTTTTACTTTAATTTTTATCGACGCACCATGCTACTCCTTATATTGCTACAGGCCCTTCTCCCACCATCTCTCCTTATTGTCACATCTGCATTGAAAAACACCGTACATGCCTATAGTGCATGGATCTCACATTACCGTATGTTAAATACGTATCCTTCTTGCTGCAAAGTATGAACTTGATTGATAAACAGAAATTAGCCATGATCACTGACAAGGAATATGAGGAATTTTTGTATAAATCTTATCATAAAAATATAGAAAATATTCAAAAAAAAAAAATTATTGAGGTATTAAAAAAAACGTACTTGTTTGCTATATATGGCCATGGAATCAGCCTTTTTATTTTCAGTAACCTTAGCAGTGGGTAAATCGGTGCTACAGAGAACTATGCATTAATGCAGACCCTTATTTTGTGACCAGGTGAAACAAAAGCTAAGCTTGGTTATGGAGTGAGTCAGGTAACCATTTTAATTAATATAAAAATTTCAATCGCAAAGAACATTGTCTCCTTTCTATTTCTTATTTTTATTCAAATGTTTGAACATTATCTATTTTTAAATTATTGGTCTTTACTACCATCATGGGCGGCTTCTACCATGTAAAACGATGAAGTTTTTTCGTACAACAGTAAAAAAATGTTTTTAACTATATGCTACAAAAATCATACGACGAAGCTTGTAATATGATAATAGTACTAACTGTGAAAAAGGTGATGTTGAATACATTGAAAAATTATTAACACTGTAAGTATATATTAAATTGTTCTCGCTATAGATTAAATTTAGGATGATTGCGAGTATATGGTCTCAACCTTTTTGGATAGCGACATTTTTTTATACTCTCAAGGTAACTAGTTGTTATTGCCATTTTGTATATTGGAAATTTTTATAGCTATTGGATGTAACTACCTAAGTTTATTGGAAAATAAAATAAAATCAGAAGAGTTTTTCTGTGTCGCTGAAGATGACCGTTATGTTTGTAGTTGCAATAAAATAATCTGATAGTAAAAGTAGATCCTGCTACATTGGTCCTTTTTAAAATAAGGTAAAACATTATTTGTTTATCTGGTTTTGGTACGATTTTTTTTGACTTCTTGTATTGAATGACATTGACATCTTTTTACAAATAAGGAATAAATTCCTTTGTAATATTGAAGTATTTAAGACTTTGGTTTTTATTTTCTTTTAAAAGAGGGCGTATCGTATCAGAGAAATATATTAAATAGGAAAAGAAATAAGGGAATAAAATAAGTAAAGGAAAATATCCAAAGATAAATTCATGATTAATTTTAATATAATTGAAAATAACCTTTATTTATAAGAATTGATCATCATGAATGCATTGTTAATACTTTGAGTGTGTAGTATTGTATCATATATGAAATTGGTAAATTCGCGGCAATAGTTTCTTTGCCATGGATATATGTTTGGAAGGATAAAAAATCAGCTCAGTAATGCTATTACTATTGAAAAATGGATTCTGAGGATTATTACTATCAAAGGAACATAATAGTTATAATTACTGTATTTCAGTTAGTGTGAAACACAAAGCTTGACAATTATTATTAAAGTAATACAGTGAGAGACACGTAAGGATGAATAGCTAGTGTTTTGCAATATTATATAATTATTACAATCAAAAGAAAGGTTGTAGGATGTTAAAGATTGCAAATAAACAAGCACACTATATAATAAAAATATACTAGAATTATTGTCTTCCTTCTAAACTCTGGGTTTTATATTTTTATAGCCTTCTGAGCCCTCCAAAGGCATAAATAGGTCATTAAACAAGGTAATCTTATTTAATGGGATAGCAATAAAGCTCATGGTAAAGAATACTCAGGTATATATATGACAGGATTGCGAAAATAACAAGGTAGAGAAATATAAAATTTCCTTCGGGTTGTTACAAATCTTTCCTTGTTCTTTCATTCAAAAATTCATACACGAAATGACTGGAAAAAAAATTAACACCAAGACCATTGGATTTATTGGCACAGATGGTGTCAATAGTCGGTTTGCTCGTATTTCTGTGGGCGCCACGCAGGGATCACTGTCCTTTAAGCAACTCACATGGTCTGGCATTATTATATGACCTTGTTTCCGGATTGGATCCTCGTGCGAAAGCAGTTGGCACTGTTGATCAATTACAAACAACAGTAGACATTGTGCTCTCAAGAGTTCCTATTCGCAAATTGGAAAATATCCCAGTGAACCACTTATGGGTAAAATAACATTGACACCATGAATTACTATCCATTATCGGACAAAAATATTGCTCTCCTCGACACATGCAAATTACTGTGAAGCGAGCTATTCCGACGTCATTTTGAGGGAACTTATATCATCAAGAGATTACATCCCATGGACCTTTTCCATATTGAAAATGGCATCCATGTACCAAATGGACCTCGGCAACCCCAATTGCTGGTAATTATGTGGATGTCAAAGAGTATGCCATTAATTTTATTAAAACTGTAAGGTACAATCCTGTTGATTGTGGAGATCTGAAGGATAGCTGAAAAATTAAAGCAGATACTCCAGTTTATTTGACACCATCTGTCGGAACAATGCCTGAAGGTTTATCGAAAGAAGAAACCATGTATTGATACAAAAGAATAATGCTGCTGTGATCACACGTCGAGATACTCTGAAACTGGTAGAACAAGCAGCTCATAATATATTGTTGGTGGTAATCCTGAAAACGTCCCTAAACCCTGGTTGGGTGATGCTGTTTTTTAATCAAAAATGAAATAATAAAACATATATTTTGAATACTAAATTAAGTTGTAATTTATGATTTTTATTGTATGCAATGTTCGTGAAAATTAAATATTAAACTGTCATTATTATACTAACTGAAGGCATTGAACTATATACGAATTAAATATTTTAAGATATTATTATATAAATCTATAACCCAAGGTACAAGATTTATTTTTTGCAGTTTTCTCTTTTTTCGAACATCAGTGGGGTAGTCGGAGCTAATCGAAGCGTGCCAAAATATTCACTGTCTTTTGGTCGTTTGTTGGGTGACACCAATGTAATGTTGTAATGCATTATCAACTCTGCTATAATATACTTGATCATATTAAGTGCAAAGAAACGGCCAGGGCATGCTCGACCAAATAACCCAAATGTGAGGAAATCAGGTCCTATAGAGGTACTTGTTTTACTATCATCTGGAATATGCATAAAACGATATGGATCAAATTGATCTAATGGTAACGCCTTGTCATGAAATGATGCTGATGTATTGTTACTAGGATCAATATGTGCGTCGTGAGGTGCAGTAATCACGACACTGCCACTTGGAATAGTCTCACCATTGGATAATACTGCATCGGCTGTTGTTCGATGTGGTGAAGTAATAGCAGAAACCTTATATCTTAGAGTTTCCCTCATAAGTGAATCAAGTAGCTTATTTCGACCAATTGAATCCGGTGTCCATTCTTCCAACTTTCCTAACTCGGCTCGAAGTTCTTCAACGAATGTTGATGTAACAGCCTGATATGCAAGTTCATATAGAACAAACAAAACTGTTGGCGTCACTGCTATTACACCAGCCAATGCCATTCCTGGATAATGATAAGCAGCTTCTTTAGGTGTACGTACTTGACCATTTGATTTTGATAAACCGAAAAGGACCATGGAAAGAAAAGTAGGTTCTTCCTCATCCTGGTCATCATCGTTATTGGATCTACCATATGTGGATGAAAATAGTTCTTTTGCTTGTTTTAATTGAAGAATATTTTCTAATTCAGGTACCAGCATGTCCATAAACAAATCAAGTTCTTGTTCCACAGAGAAAAAGTGCTTGATTATGGGCACCCCAATCCAATCAGGAAGGACAGTGTGAATGAATCCTGATTTGCACACCTTTCTCGTAAAACTGACAAGTGCATCGGTAAACTCCGAGCTGGTACCTGCTTTACGTCCAGCCAGACAAAAACTCATTACTTGCGATATCAAAAATGGCATAACATCACCCACGGGGAACACCTTTTTCTCGCCAGGTTTGATGTTAATGAACCTTTCCAATGCCATGGACGTTCCTTCTTGGATGCGTTTTGAAAAAACATGAACTTGATTGGCCTTGAAATTATGTTGAAGTGTATAAATAACTTTAAGATTTTAAAAATTATATAGTAAACTAAATTAGTCACTTGTTTTCATTGAGAAAAAGAAACCGTCACCTCTTTTCTATCATTTTTATGACTACTGTATACCTGGCTGTTTATCATGAGGACCAATCTGTTCACCCTTAAATTTATGACCATAACAAAGTTCTTGTATCCAATGGATTGGAAGAACTTCACTATGAGGGTCATGAAAGTTATACAATTTCATGTTTTGATATACCTCAGGAATCAATTTTCCAGTTACTACATATAGTTCTTGATTCAACAGTTTTATACGAAACGCTGGTCCCCGTTCAGTTTTGCACCGCTTGATAAATGCAGCAGAATCTCGGGACGATTCTAATACGTGACCCAGAAAAGGAAGACCACCAGAAACAAGTTTTACGTCAGTATCACGCCGTCGTTTTTGTCGAATCGTTGTATGCCATAGAATATAAGTACCAAAAACCACAGAGAGAGTGGATATAACAATATACTTTCTGTCAGAGAAGACATTAATAGAATTTGGAAATAGTAACTGCCGCTGCGTTAATACTCTTGATGATGTTGATAGGAGAGTGCTAGTATTTTGGTAACAGAGTGAGGAAATAATATCCATATTGTGAATAAATAAGATGTTTTTTACTGCTTTTCTTTTTTTATAAAAAAAAGAAGAAAAGAACAGAAAGTTACAATATATACATAAATAAAGGATTGCTCTCCCCTTTCACTTTTGATTTCCTGCTACTGGTATACATTACCCCTACATCTCCTCTCCTACTTACAACTTTATTTAATGCTCCTTGACATCCCATTAGTATTTATGTTGAAATAGCTGAAATATATATATATAAGCTAAAAACCATTACAACAAAAGTAAAAATACCATTTCATTTGGCTATTATACACCAAACACAATATTGGTATTATTGACTAATTATTATTATTATCTGTTGAACACGTTTAAAGAATATAGGTGATGATGAATATTATAGGGCTTAAAAAGAAATGACTCCCTATAAATAATATACTACTTCATAAAAACAACTGTTAATACTGCCAAAAAAAAAAAAAAAACTTTACTTAATTTAGAATAGTTGGAGAAATAACGCGCGAAAAGTATTGACACAGGAGATGTTCAAGAATTACATGACTAAAGTTTTTCGGTTGCGGTATTCTCCTTTTTTTTTATGGAATCAAAAAAGAGACGGTGGATATGAGATGCTATCAAGGGATTAAAAAATTCATTGTCTTCACTCAAGCGTCTATATTTACCACGAATCGAGAATAACAAAACTGCTTATTATTATAATAAGCCAAGTATAATTATCACCATTAGTAGCATTTCATTCCAAAGAAAATGTTGCACTGGTATGTTTTCTCTCAACGGAAACTAAGAATTTTGCAACATGGCTGTAACTGTTGAGTTACGTTTATTATAAATAATTCTAATAAAAATATATAAACATCTCACCCTGCGTGAACTTTTTACATGGAAAAAGATATTATTTTCAATATAAATAAAGACGGTATCATTAAATTACATATATTGATAATGTTTAGTAGTATGCATCATTCATACTATGTAAATGATAATGTTATTCATGTTTCATAGCTACTTTCTTGCTTCGCCATGTCATCTAAAAAATATATTCAACCTGACAAGGATAATAGTCAAACATTTTTATGCAACATTCCTTATGAAGTTCCAACTTAATTTTATACTTTATACGAGTTGGTACAAAATTATGGTTAACGCCATCTATATATTACAACTGACATGGAACTATTCTCATCTTCTCTTTATGGCTCTTTCTCACTGTGAACTCGGTAATGGCCAATATTCAATGTCTGTCATTTTTTTTTATTTAAAGCAGTTTCTATATGTAATCCATAATATAATCTATATATATAGACTACTAAAGAAAATTTTTAGTATATAAACTTTACACGGATGTAACTCTACGATTTCAGATGAAAGCTATCTCCTTTTCAGGCATCAATAAATAAATTCTTGCCTATATATAGTCGAAAGATTATCATTATTGTTATTTACGATGAGTATACAGGATGCCAATATCAAAATGCACCTGCTGAGTAGTAAAATATACCTAGTTACAACACTGCACCATTCTTGGTCTCTAGCAGTTGGATCCAAACCACATTTCATCCCACATTAATTTAATAAATATACTTTTTTATTCATTGGTATATATTTTCAGTTAAAATTAAAGTATATGAAATTGGAAAGCTTTATTAGACATTGAATATTGGTAAAATATTTGCGGTTAGATAAATGCCATATGGAATTATAAAAGGTTTACTATATGTAATTATCATGATTTGGCTATAATATGGAGAGCAAGAAAAGGGAGGGATATAGGCAAAATGAAAAAAAAAACAACTAAATCAATATTTTTAATCTCTTGTTATAAAATAGCATCACTTCGTTTTGTAATGCAAACCGTTGTGTCTTTGGGTAAATTAACCGTACCAACTTCGTTAAGAGCATTCAGATCTGGATAATTTGGTTGTCCCTCTTGGTCTAGGGTAGGTTCTATTTTTGTTTTAGCTAACAACCGAGCAAGAATATAGAAAATCTCCACTTCAGCCTATAAGTATTTATAAAATAGGGTTCAGGATGAGATGTACGATGACCAAGTCTCCTCATTTGTTTTGATATAATTCACCGCACACCACACAATTTTTTTTGCACATACCAAAAATGAGCCTGGACACGTCCGCCTATTTGAATGAGATTAATTATGGGCAAGATAATATGGTAATACATAATCATAATGCTTTTATAATAAAAGTAATAAAAAAGATGTTCAATATCTGACATATTTACCTTCCCCATCCAAAATTAAAATGATCTCGCTCATGGACAGCTGCATTAGCAGAAGCATACATGGGTTTTAATTTGTCAAGAAAACGTTCCGGTAAGAATTGTTTGGGGTCATCATAAACGTCTGGATTCATATTAATTGCTTGCATATTGCTCACAATAGTGGCACCTTTAGGAATAAAATAATCACGACATATTACTGCATTATATTTTTGATAGATTGGATAAATAGAATATTAACTCATCAAATAAAATATCGGTATAAATATATACTCCTCAGTCAATAATAATAACAATAAAAAGGAATATTTACAATCTTTGGATGTTTCATGAAGTAAACCAAATGGTGTTGTTGCCCGGAAACGCATTGACTCTTTTTGAAAAGATACCAAATGTGGCAATTGCTCCCGTTCATCAAACAAGGGTAAACGTTTATGTGTCGTAATGAATTGATCTACTTCTTCTTGTAATGATTTCTGGATATCCTGATAGCAGCACAAAATAATGATACTCCATGCCGTAGTAATAGCTATGGTGTCACTTCCAGCAGCAATGGTATCACCTTTAAGAATGTAAAAAAAAAAAAAAAAAAGTTTGTACTTATTAGCTTTTTTGCTGGTATCTTCCATTTCTAAACACTATTTATACCCTTCAATAATAATAAAAAGTAATAAAAAAAAACTAATAAGGAGGTGGATCATTCCTTTGATACTTACTCATTGTCACAGCCATCGCCAAATCATCCATATGATCCAATTGACTTAGATGCTTTGCAAGACAATGGACATCCGTTGCCAACGCTTCATTGATCAATCCAGTATACAAAGGTATTGTATCCTCCTGAGCAAACCTCCTCATGCCAGGTTGAAACAGACGATCCACAAATGAAAACAAAGGTAAAAATGTTCCCATGTCTCTAATAATATTTGCATGCACAAGCCCATTCTCAATATTACTAATGATTGCCTTGAACGTTGGATCCTCCATGGACGATGCACGTTTACCAAACCCCATCGTTAAAATAACATTCATGGCAGCCAGTTGAAGAGGTTTGATAATATCCACGTGGCCTCCTTGTGAGGTTGTCAAATCAAGTAAATGTTCTACCAATTTATCCGCTTCGGGTTCCAATAGATGATTCATCTTGGAAACATTTTTAGGCGTAATCCATTGAAGCACTGATATATATTGATTGTGGCAAGTAATTTGTTAGGCATTATTCCTCCACCATCATGATATCCACATAACTATATTACCTGCTGCGCGTGTTTTATTCCAATTATCGGATGGATTGGGAAAAATAATACCTCGTTCTTGAGAATAATATTGATGCGTATATGTTTGAAAAGGTCGATTAGATGTAATACTTCCATTGGTACAAAATACTTCATGAGCCAAATAAGGATCGCCCAAAATATACCATGATTTGACACCCATATAAACCAACATGATCGGCCCTATGCAAAACCAGGAGTCCTCACATCATTATTAGCTTGCTTATTATTTTTTTTTCAAGTGTCTTGTGTAAAATAAACCAATACTCACCCATTTCTTTTTGCCATTTTACCATTTGTCGTGAAGGTGATTCCATTAATCCAAAAAGATGGCCTACATTTCATAAATCTAAATTAAAATAAAAATCCCCTTCATGTCCTTGACAATGTTAAAAGAAAAACTCGTACCGAAATAGGGAACACGCCCTTTTGGTACTGGAATTGTTTTGAAACCACGATTTTGAACCTTGGTTGCTTTTTTGGACGGTAATGTATAATAATACGTTAGATAACCACCTGTTATAACAAGAAAGAGTGTGATAGCAGTATGTTTAACATTGTCTTGCAGATACGTTGTAAGAGTTTTCATCAAGTTTCAAGGAAAAGATGCTAAAAAAAAGGAGATGGATTTTTGAGCAGCCAAACCTTTTTATTTTTTTCTGGCAACAAGTCTTATGCAGCGCAGCTCCTGAATGCATTTTGTGTAACAAATTTCATTATAGCAGAGTAATAAGGCTGCATGATGAGGATCTGGAAAAAAAAATACCAAATCACCAGACAAAATGACTTTATCTTATCCAAACATTTTTTATTGTATAACCATATAATCACATAACTAAACCATTATTATGATATGTAGAAACTAAAACTATAAATAAATATAATACTCATATTCATATTCATATTTATAACTGTTATAGGGTAATATGTAGTAAATGGCTTATATAAAAAAGCCGCTTTCATGGCCGAGGATATGACTTGTCCTTTATCAATCATATCATCAAAGTAGAGAATCTGTTCGTTTCGTGATACAAACATTCCTATCTGTTGGAATCACCATTACACCAGCTTCGTGTAATTTATCAAGGTCTGGAAAAACTAGATTACCTTGTGGATCGATTCTTGGTTCAATTTTTAGTTTTGCTACAAGTCGGACCAGAATAGAGAATATCTGTACTTCGGCCTATATTTTTTTTTGAAAGTGGACCATTGGATCATAATAATAATAATAGCTACCATGTTGAACGCTGATGCCTTGCGCAAAATATTTATTACACTGGCTCGTCTGCATAACATTTTATAAAAATAAATACTGTTGTTGTAACTTACCAAATGGGCACCTGGACATAAACGTCTTGAATAATACCAAATTATAATTAAGGTGAGAATACCTTGTTGTTTAGATATTGATGAATCTCTGCTTACACATGATTAATTGGGAAAAAAAAAGTAATTGCATTTACCTGCCCCATCCATAAGTATACTGATCTCTTTCTTGAATTTTTCCATTTGCCAGTGCAGACATGGTCTTATTTGACTTGTTTATAAATCGATCCTGACAAAATTTCTCAGATTCTTCATATATATCTGAGTTCATATGCATCGCACGCATGTTACTGGCAATGATGGACCCTTTTGGAATGAAATAGCCACGGCAGATCACTGATATTTGCATTACATTGTGTGTATCATTCGTGTTAACCCAAAAAAAAAAAAAAAAAAAAAAAAAAAAAAAAAAAAGGATTACCAAAAATTCAATTCATTGTTTGATACAACTTACTATCTCTCGATGTTTCATGCAATAACCCATAAAATACAGGTGGACGGAAACGCATACATTCCTTTTGAGTTGAAATCAAATTAGGTAATTTTTCTCGATCATTAAAAGTAGGTAAACGGTTATGTTTAGAAATAAAAGTATCCACTTTGTCGTGTAGTACTTGTTGTGCTTCTTGGTAGCAACATAATATGAGAATCGTCCACATTGTTTCAATGGCTGGTGTGTCGGTTCCAGCAATCGCTAAATCGCCTATATTATATGTAAAAAAGAAGGTGTGCATATATATCATAAATGTTCATGACTATAATATAGGAGCAAGCAGCTTACTGTTTTCTCATATGTAAATCAGCGCAGCATTAAAGGATCATGATAACGTACTAACTGTGACAAGTATTTCATCATAATCGACATGATCCATTTGTTTCAATTGATTAACTAAACAATGTGGATCACCATTTTCCAATGCATCCTTGATCAAGCTAAGATAAAGAGGATTGGCAAGGTCCTGGACCACCCATTTCATTGTAGCATGTGAAAATAAATAGTCGATAAATGAAAATATCGATAAAAACACCTTTAACTCTTTCATAATATTGACATTGGCCAATCCTTCTGCCATGATGGCTTCGATCCTTTTGAACATAGGATCATCAATGGACGTCATACGTTGGCAACCATACATCATAGTAAATATAACATTTGCAAAAACAAGCTGAAAATGCGGCAAAATATTGATTTCTTTATCTCCATTGACGGATTCAGTATGTTGTAAGAGACGTTCAATGAGAGCATCGGCTTCCATTTCTTGCATACGATAGCGCTCATCCGCGGTGGTTTTGGAGGAGACCATATGTAAAACTATGATAGATTATTAAAAACATTATTTTTATTATTATTATTATGAGCGATTCCTATTAGAAATATAAGAATGTACTTACCTGTAGCACGAGTTCATTTCCAGTTGCTATTTGGGTTTGGAAATAGAACACCTCGTTGATTTGGAGCATAAATATCATGCGAAAATGTTGTATATGGACGATTGGAAGCAATACTACCGTTCACAGCAAGTATTTCATGTGCTAAATAGGGATCTCCCACTACAATCCACGGTTGGACACCAACATAGATTTTCATTATTGAACCTATAGTATTTCATTACAGGGCCATAATAACATTATATTCATTAGCCTCCATTCTTTTGAATCCTATAGTCGGTGCAAAAAAAAACCAATATTCACTATAATAAATATTTGTAGGCAAAAAAAAAAAAGATAAATTAGTCGGTACCTAATTCCTTTTGCCATTGGGCAGTTTGGACAGTGATCGATGAACGCATTAATGCAAATAAATGACCTAATAAATCAAAAAAGATCATCCAACTTTTCAATCATAACAAAGATCGTGAAATAGGTGTTTCACGATGATCCTATCTGTTCACAACGGATGACATATGAAAAAAAAGCATTATACCAAAATATGGAACTTTTCCATTTGGAATAGGGATATTCTTAAACCCTTGCTTCTGTTTCTTCAATGAAGTCCCAAAAAAAAAAGACACGAAATAATATACCCTGCTACAAGCATAAAGGTGGTGATGCATAGGATAGTTTTGGTAAATCCATCATTGGTTGGATAAAGATGAATAGTAAAAGAATCTGTTTTCATTATTGGTAGTGAACAATAACAAAGAGAAGAAAGGCAGTAGGTATTACGCAGAAGCAAAAAAAAATATGTGTTTTTTATATGAAATCTTGTTTTTAGAAACCAAAGGCATGATTCATATGGAAAGGTCCTCATGAATAAAATTCTTATGATGACTCGCATAAAATGATGATATAAATCAGAATTGATCAACAACAACAAAAAAAAAAGAGTAAATCTAGTGTGGTATACATAAGTTTTACTTGTAACCTTAAAACATGCCCCTTTCGTTTAAATATAATAAAATAAGAATATTCTTTTCCACGAAATAGTAGAAAAAAAACGATACATATTAACTATATTTGTCGTTTTCCATTCTCTAGTAAACTCGATATTTATTTCTCCATTCAAAACATGATGAACACTTGTTGATATCATATTTTCTCATATGGTTATATTTAAAAACCATTTGCAGAAGATCACACATCACTTCCTTTTAGCAAACTAGACAAAAAGGTGCAAGCATCATCCGATTCTGCATATCCATCATAAGAATGTAAAAAAAACCATATGGTTCTCTATTGAAACGTGTCTCAAAAGGAAACTTATATTATTTTTTTTACTGAATCAATGTTTGTAATGGAATACTAGATACTTTGGGGAATGGATTTGCTTTACTAAGGACGGCAAACATCTTTTCATGGGATAAATAAGCCTTCATATATCCCTATATCAAAGAATTCAAATATTTAAAAAAAAAATATCAACATCAATAGAATAAAACAGCCATCATACTAAACTCATATTTTTCCTTTTTATTACCTTGAAAATCATATTTGCTAACATCCATTCCGTTTCTGCTAAATCAACATCCATGCCAGCTGTATTTAATGCAGTTTGAAACACGGAAATGTGTATACGAGGACTATCCAATTGTAAATATCTATTTGAAAAATAACCACCCCAATTTCTTTTTAGTCTCTTTTTCTTTTTTGTTTTTTACTATTTTTGTATAAGAGGATGTATGAAACAAACACTTACACTTTACGAAACAATTGTCTCATTACAATATTTTGTGCCTTTTCCACAGCAAGATAAGTGCCTTGACGAAATAATGCATGTTCTGCTTGTTGTAATCGTAATATAAAAGCACGAATATTACCCGATTTGATAGCAATCACAATATTACCATAGATTTCATTTATTTTAGGAAATCGTCGTAATAATTCTCTACTAGGCATGACACCTCGCATCAATCGAATAGGTAAAAGTGTTTGTAAAATCAATCTATGAATGAAAAAAAATTGGGTGTTATTCTATGCATCTTTCTCCTTCAAGACTATATATCAGAATCCAAACATACTCTTTGTTCTTAGGACTGGTGTTAGAACATTCACGGAATGCTAAATCCAATTCATTTTCGGCCTATACAATCAATATAGTTATTAGCATTGATGGATCAAACAATTTGATTCAAAAGTCTCCCTTACCTTGCTATACTCTTCCTGCAAAAAGTATAATCGACCAAGATAATAACGAAAAGTGACGCGATCACATTTAGGGAATTCTGTGATATCTGGTAAATCGGCTGCTCGTACAGCTCGTAAAATGTTTTTACATAGATTTTGTTGTTTTAACTAATAAAAAAATAAAAGATTTAATACATTATGTATCTTATTCATTTTTCACATTCTTTTCTTCTCCTTGCTATGTATAGTTTACCTGAAAATAAGTGCGAAATAGTAAACCCACCATACGATAGGTACCATACTTTTTGGATGAATTACCCATATTTCTATCTGTAATACAAAGAGTAAATGATTTACTCATCACATTAGCTGCTTCTTCTAATTTTTTGCGTTGTTGTGTTGTTTCTCCTCCTCCTTCTTCTACATCAACATCTGGTATCGTAATTCTTGTGTGTAAATCAGCCTATATGAATAAATATCTATTAGTTTTTTTTTCCTCTTTCTCCCATTTCAATATTCCACATAGTCACATCCATTTGTTTTTACGAATATATACTAGTATATACCTCTCGAGCAAGTGAACATAAATCATTATTAATAACATATAAAACAGGTAAACACCACCGTGTCAGGTTGGTCATGTCTCTTTGAAATACTCTATTATTTTTTTTGGAATTTTTTTTTTAGATCTCGGTCATGCTGGATACTACTTTATGCATCCAATCGCCCCATTTTTTTTTAAAAAAAAAAAAAAAAAAAACTTACTGAACAAGCTCCTTTTGTGATTGAAATGCTGCTGTATATTGATGTTGAGATTGATAAATCACGGCTCGTAAATGTAATGCTGTGATATCGTTCCATGGTGACATACAAGTGTTGTTACAAAGATTTTCCAGGATTTGAATCTATTTATAATATTCAATACAATCATGAAACAACCATCATTAGAATCCATAACGACGTATTAATATGATGGAAACGCGTTCATTTATTTTGTTTCTAAACTTGACACTCGATCGCTTTTTCTCTCTTTTGTTTTTGAAAGCTCGCATAGAAGAAAAGGTCCCAGAACACAATCTTACATTGGGTTGTAATTCGAGTAAACTTTGAACATGAGAATGGGATATTGATAATAATTGGGCCATCCTTTCCCCATTCTCTGTGTATGTTTGCTGGTTGATGTTGTTCAAATATATCTGAATGGCTTTCATTATTGGTGTATTAAATATTACTTAGTAACAAGAAAGAAGAAAAAAAAGTATATAAAAAATTAAAATTAATGGTGGGATTCACGTTTTCTTTTCCGCTTGTTTTTTCTATGCTTTAAAAAGCACACACAATACCATGTAACATGTTCCAGATCAAACATTATATATGCAAATATAAAAGAATTTGATTAAATATATTATATGCAATATTAATTTTTTAAAATAAACTGTACAAGGTTCTTTTTTTTAATAGTGATGTAAAAGATGAAAGGAAAATGATACATGGACATAACAAAGTTAATTAATCAAGTTAAGAATATGATGGAACAAGCGTAGGTGAGGGAGAGAGAAAAAAAAATACATATAGAAAAGGTTATCTTATTTTAAAAATCCAAAGATCGTTCACTATCCTTTTTAATCAATTGCAACATACCCGGTGGCATAATTGGTTTACGAACAGTCTTCTTTTGACCATCCGCGGTACTGACTTCTTTAATATCAGCAATATAACGGAATGGAAGGCTGACAGATTCATGCTTCGAAAAGTATACTTCAGGGTTATCCATAAATGGTATCTCGTCCAATGGTACTATATATCCCCAAAAAGTCACTTGTGAGTAAACCAGTATTACTTGACCCAACCCACGTTTAATTCCATCCTTTTTCATTACCTTTATCAACAACAACACGTTTGGTAACATTGACAGCTGTATCTGTTGACATTTGAACAGGACCTAAATGTCTTCCTGCGAATCCAAGTTTACGTAATTCCTTTGTACGATCTAAATGATATATATATATATATATCAATCAATCAAATCAATATCAATATATACTACGAATCGACGCGTTTCTTTATTTAATGTATAAATGTTCAATTTACCTCTTGGTGGATCGTCACCAAGAATACCACCAAATAAAAAGTATTTAAAAGTATCGGCATCCTCAGGCTTTAAAGGTTCCGTAGCCGAAGGATCCAAAAGACAAATGTCTTTGGAATCTACACCAGGTAAATCCAATACACCTTCTTTAAGACAATTCGCTCGTTTTAATTCTTCTGGCATAGTAGCTAAACAAGCATCGGATAATGATGTAAAGTACATGTTTTCTTTTCCAACAACCATAATCATATGGTTATATTCCAACACGCACCATTCGTGCATGCCGTCTTCCATGTGATCGACGACGAATTTTGACATTATTTTTTGGAACAAGCTGTTGGTTATGTAACACTGACGCAGAAAAAAAAAAGTTTTTTGAAAAAAAAAAAAAAAATGTGATCAATACTCCGCCAAAAGACGCATGGCCATAAAATATCGGAAAGGAAAAGGATGTCAAAAAAAAATCCGGTTTGATAGTCTACAACAAATCGTAATAAGGAGGAATAGTTATTTTAGTAAAAAATATATAAAAAAGAAATGAAAGCATAAAGAAGGGGTTATTAAGATACGCGCAGATCATAATATAAATTATTATTATTATAAATCTAATTATACTTATTATAATTAGTTATAGGATGATAGTACTGGTTGATTGAATGATTTGAATGAAGAACAAGAAGCATATAATAATTAAGACTATCAAGATTTTTTTTCTAAGAAGTAGGAAGACGAGAGATATGACACAATTTCAAGGAGAAAGAAGTTAAGGTTAGTGTTACCAATAAACCGCATTTCTTTGTTCTTTCTCTCATCACTACTATTTTATTCCCTCTTTTTTTTTTATTTCTTTCTTTCTTTCTTTCTTCTTTCATTCACTTCTTTTTACTTACTTTTTTCATTTTTATACTTTGATTGTTCATTATGCTATCAGAACCATCGTCATCATCAACAACAACAACATCTCAAGATACTACTAATAATAAATCAACACGTTTATTACATCAACAACAACAACCTTATTATCATTATCATTCATCTGTCAACAGGTAATAGCCATTCTTTTCGGAAGGCACTTTATGTATAATAAATAACACAATCTGTCATGTGGTTTTCTTTGTTCCCGTCCCTTTTCCTCCTTTCCCGTTATCTACTTTTTTTTTTCCCTCCTCCCCCCTTTTTTTTAAAAAAAAAACTGACACCTTTCTTTTTAATAGCAGTAGTAGACGACGCTTCAGTGATATCGAAAAACATGACCATATTCAAGAAGAAGATGAACATGAAAGGATTAGACAACGTTCACGTAGACGAATTAATAAAGAAAGAATTGAACATGATATGAATCTTGTAAGCCTTCTTCTTTATTTGTTATCATATACCCTTTCTTCGGCCCCTAGGTTTCTTTTTTTTTTGTTTCCGATAAAGACCTTTTTTATTATAATTCGCATAAAATATATAATAGTAATACTAATATAGGCATATATAAAAGTTATATACTTGCTCTCGTCAAGTCAGTGAAAGTTTAACTTCCAATGTCAAACATGACCAAATACCTCATTTCGATGCTCTAATTGACACAACCAAAAGAATGTTACAAACTTTGGGCGATGCAAGAGAACAATGGTTAGAACAACAACAGCAAGAACTACAACAACAACCATTAAAGATAAGCACTACCACTCTCAATAACAATAAAAACATGTCAAGATATTCCAGTACGTCACCTAAATCAAAGTCAACACAACAAAGAACTACAACTACAACGATAAATCATCCTTCTTCACCTTCTCCACCTGCTCCTACTTCAAAAACAATATCACAACAACAATCAAAACGATCAAGAGTAAGATTTAATTTTAAAGAAAAGTATATCCAACTCTTTATTGATTGAATATATATAATTATCTGTAGGAACAATCGATCGATATACCCAAACAATGTCATTCTTGTCAAAGGTAATGATAATGATAATAATAGTAAAAAGGGAGTGCCAAGAAATAAAAGTTGCTTATCAACATTGTCATTATTTGTCTATATAGTGCGGAAACTCCAGAATGGCGTAAAGGGCCTATGGGTCCACGTACTTTATGTAATGCCTGTGGTCTTAGTAAGTTTTATTTTCCTTGAATCATGGATACCCTATTTGTTCTTTTACATTAATAATAAACAAATGATATAGTTTGGGCCAAACTTGCACGTCAACAAGGTATTCCAGAAGGTCCTGATGAAGAACCTTCAACTACCAATGTGGATGATAATCATGAAGGTAAATAATAATAATAACGGTGTATGGGAATTTTTAATACATTTATAGAAAACTAATTCTTTATTTTATTATATCATATTTCCCTCGTCTCCCTATCTTTTATCGAACGTCGATCCATCTATCTTTTTATAATAATAATATCTACCACCACCACCACCACTACTACTACTACTACTACTACTACTACTATCACTTATCTGTATGATTCTTCTTCATAACATTGCAATTTGATAACATAGCAAACAAATATGCACTTTCATATTTGTTAAGTTGATTCTTTATTATGATTAAAACACTGTTATTTATTTATTTGTGTATTTTATTATTACTTTCAAAAAAAAAACGCAGCACCTTGCTATAATTTAAACTTTATAATAAAAATGTTTGGACTTGACTAAAAAGAAAAGTATAATGACGTTTTTGTAGTAGTTGACTTAAGTAAATCTTAGATTTTCAAATTTAATCTCGTTTTTTAGTTATGTAATTGTATCCTTTTTGGGGGAGGAGAGAGGACCTTTATCGTCATTCATTCTGCATACGATTTTTTATATGTCTACATCTCGATATTAACGGGTGAAATCGATCTATTATGTGACTTTATCAAAAATAAAAATGTGTGCCGATTGGATGATCCATTTTGGAAGATGAAAAAAGAAAGACTGCATGCATGAATATATATGTATGGATCTCATAATGAGAAAAAAAAAACAGAAAGAGGAGAGAGCGGAAGCGTGGGAAAATAAGATATTATATTGAAAACTTCATTCTTTTTCATCATAAAGTCTAAACTACATAGCACTCTGGTATTGAGCTTGTACACTTCGTTTGATCCGTAACATTTCCTTGAATGTATCTTCATTACCATGTTGTACTTCAAAGTCATGCCATGTTTGCCAAAAGGTAGGTTGGGTCTTGGGATCAAAGAATTGAGATGCATAACCATAAATGGCACGCGTGCGATCAATTTCTCCCAATTTTCGTTCCAATTCTGCATATTTGAGACACATGGGTCGAACATCTTTGTCTGGTAAACTTTCAATAGCACGCTCATAAATTTCACGAGCCGCCACGATACCAAAGGAGGAAGTTGCTTTGGCAATATAATAATTGAACATCTATATCATAGAAACAAAAAAAAAGATGAGTTATCTTAATATTCTCGTATAGAGCTAGATAGAGTGATCTTTTTTTTTTTTTTACTTTACCTCCAATCGATCCTCATCTGCCACTGCTTTGGTTGCTCGATCATAAATTCGCATTGCATGACGGGCTAATCCATGATCTTCTTCTAATTGACCATACATGAGATAAATGGATTTTGCATATTTGGGGGGACATTTATCAAGCGCTTGTTCAAATAAATCTCTTGCTCGTTCAAGTTTAGATCCACCCTATCCAATCCATATAAACATCGTGTCAATTCCATTGTTCTGTATTTCCCATTCCAATAAACCACAATCATTCAAAAAAAAAAGTACTTACATAACGTTTCATAAATCGTTGAAGATAAATATTCCATATTTCAAATGCAATAGGCCAACCAAAGATTTCAATACCACGTTCATACACTCGGAAAGAATCTTCAAAATAATTGTTTTCTTCCAAAAACGTGGCATAATTGACCACAATCTGAGGATTGACGATACGTAAATCCATAATCTTATCATAGACCGCCTTGGTACTTTCGACCGTACCCACACTTTCTTCCAAATCAACATAAAAACTCCATAACGTTAAACTCTTGAACACACGTGCTTGTACAGGCAATGTATCATCATTAAAGTTAATGACTTTAGGATTGACACCAGGTATACGTGGTGTCACCGTAGCACGTGCCATAACATCTAATGCCTTGTCAAAATGATCATGGCGGACCTCCATTTCTGCATATTCACACCACACTTCAGCAAGATCATTGACGTTTTTATAATTGACCTTGACGGCTTTATCAAAAATGGCTCTGGCCGAAGGTAAATCTCCACCTTCTTCATAAAATTTGGCAAATTTAATATACAGCTGTTGGAATTTGCCATGTACTTTTTTAGGATTGATGGTTTGCGCTGCACGTGTATAGGTTTCGACGATTTTTTCCTTGTTGTCACCCCATAAAGCCACTCGTTTTTCCCATTCCAATGCATTGTTGGGATTCTGTCGTAATAGGACATCATTCACCAAAAAGGGACGTCGATCCATTAATCTTTCAAATCGTAATAATCTTAAATCCAAATCCAAATCTTCTTCTGGATCCTTTTCATCCGAAGATTCTCGCTCAGCTGCCATTTCCATCTTAGTAGTAATCATTTCTTCTTCAAATTCAGCATATGCATCAAAAATGGCAGTAAAATCGCGTACAGTTAATACGGTGGTAATGCCTTCTTCGAAAATATCGCGTGCCTTTTCCAATTGTCCCATTTTAATCCAATACATGGCTAATCGACAATATAACATGCCCACTTGATCTGTAAATCGTTTAATACCGCTACGAATAATGGGTTCTACTTGCAGACTGGTGATTTCTTGACAATGATCCACGACTAATTCACATAAATCTTGCCAGAGTTGATAATGTGATTTTCCGCGAATGGATTGGAATTTATGGCTGTTAACAATTGATACAAGCTTGACGGCGGCCTCATCGTATCGTTCCAAATCCTTTAAACTGTCTACATATTCTTCGATATGGGATGGTTCCAACTAATAGAAATATCCCCCAAATGACAATGTCAGCTATTCTAGCTTTTTTTTTTTGGTTTCTATGCCAAACAAAAACCTGCTTTTTCCCTTACCTTCAAATATCTTCGAAGTACTCGAATGGCAGTTTCACCCCCCACATCTTGTGAGAACTTTAAGTATAATTCCCAAACTCGTGAATGCTGCGTTACTGGCAATGCTCGTAAAGCGCGATCAAATGTGCGTCGTGTTCGAGTAATAAATGGTTGTTGCATAAGGAATTCACAATAATCTAACCAGATGCGTGGCATCTATTTTAACAAAAAAAAATAATAAGCATACGCGTCTTCATCCAATATCTTTTGGATCAAGGGATGGGTTTTTTTATTACCTTATTAAGTAATGCCAAAGCGCGTTCATAAAGTTTATTGATGGCTTCAAATTGATCTTGATGTTGAACAGGGTTCAAGCTGCGTAACTTTTCACGTCGTAAATCGATATATTTTTTCCACAATTTGTAGGAACCTGGCAATTCACGTATAGCTCGTTCATAAATAAATGATTGTTCTTGGAGAGTACCTGTACGCTTATGATCAATGTATCGAAGCCAGCTTCGAAGTGAGAATGGATTCCGGAGAAGTTCTTCTTCGTAAGGAATGTCGAATTCGCGCTAATATAATTATATATAGAAATGGTTATTTATTTTTGAAATAGATAGATCTAGAGAAATCCAAGGACGTTGTATTATGCTATGGAATAGAAACTTACGATCGGTAGACTTAAATCTGCCATTAGAATGATAATAATAAAAAAGGTTGGAATCAAAAAAAAAAAAAAAGAAACAACGAACTTGTACTTTTTGACGGAGCGGGAATGAAAGGGTTGAAATTGCTAAAGTGCACATACTTTTTATGGTTGTCCATAATGCATAGCAGGTAGTGGCTTTGCGTGTATATAAAGTATTCCTTGTCAATTGACTCAATAGATCCACTATAAGCATAGAAATATTTGATATTCTTTATGAAGATGAAAGCCTATACTCTGTGATGCTATAAGAGATATATTATAGTAAAATATATCTATAATAAGAGTATTATAATAGTAATTACTTTGTCTACTATATACTCAATATATAAGTAATTGTGCAGTATATTAATATAAGAAAATTAATAGATTATCTCCTTCTGATTAGTATTAAACAATGATATACTCTGTATATATTTAGTTATTAACTTATTACTATTATTGTCATTTTAAATATACTTTTTATATACTTTTAATAATAATTAGCTATTAATATATTATTGTTTTTTTATATCTACTATTACCTATAATACTAAATATCAAATGAATTATCTTATATCATTATAAAACTTTAATAATTTACTGGTAGTATATTGATTTATAAATTAAATAAAATAATTATTATAAAAAGAAGATTTTATTATTTTTTTTCTAAGTTTTTAAATTACTACCTAATAAGTAGAAAAATAAAGATAATTCCTAATATTTTTTTATAAAAGAAATGAGTATATTATCCTAGAATTAAACTTATAGATATTTTAAGGATTATATTTGAAATTATCAGAAGGAGAAGTATCTATATAATAATAGCCTATCTGTCAATCTATAAATATATTTTTTTATATAAATAATAAATATTATTAAGGCTGTGGCATATTTACATATCCATACTTCTTCTCATATATATTATCACCGATTCTGCTACATCGTGTTATCACAAATAATAAATAATAATATAAATAAATAATATCGGTTGCCTCACATAATCCTCATTCCAATAATAATACAATAATAATGATCCTGGTATAATATCCTATACACAATAATTATCAAATAATACAAATACTACCATACCTTCTCATTGTACGAGTAAGAGCGTAAAAGTAATAATAATCATCTAATGACTAATGGTCAACAAATATATATATATACAACAAATATAATTATATCTCCTCATGTTGTGTTATATCACCATGAACACCACCTATAATATATATCCGTTATATCAAACAAATGCAATATTAACAAACTACCATGATCAATGATTAAGTGGCATGGATAAGAAAATATATAAATACTGTACTTGTAAAACTAGAATATAATTATCTTTATTATCATCTTGATCATTATAATAAATCTATATTGATTCTCACAAGACTTCTTCTGTCTCCATCTCTCTTTGTCATTAATTCTATTGTTAATTCTTATCCATACCACAAAGGCTACTAAAAAAAATTTAGCCCTATAAAGAATAGCTGCTATTAATTTTACTTATAATTCTATTAAAAATAAAAAAAAATCTTAAAAATTCATTTATCTATATACTACTATTACATCTAGGCTGTTTTATACATTAAAAAATAGAGAAAAATATAAAGAATCTAATAAAAATACTTATAACTTAGTTCCTTATTAACTTTTTATAATTTCAGATTTGCTATATTACCCACTGAGTAGTATAAATGTCAGATCCGATGTGAGTTTATTATGATTTCGCCACACTTGCCAGTATTTACAATTAAATAGGGCCAGGATTCTTTGGTAGAAAGACTAATAAAGGCCAACACAAAGGAAATAATTTAAAGATAAAAGTAGATTAATGGTAATATATATAAGTAGATTATTGATTTTTTCCCTTTTATTTTATGTAATATTCATTGCCTTTATATATTCTATGCAATAATAAATTAATAAAAATAAATATGGAAATAAATATAAGACAAAGACATATGATACATAAAATAATAAGAGAGCATAATGAGGGACAATATAATAAACAAAAGAGGATGATCAAATGAGGGTTGGATAAAACATAAAATAAATAATAATAATAATTATGATATAATTATTATTATGTAGAGAACACTACATCTGTTATTGTTAAGAAAATATCTATGGACGATATAGTTAAGATTATTTAGGGCAACAAGGGGACAACACAATATAGGGATAGATGTAGACCATCAAAAATAGGATGGTTGATCAACCTATCTATCTACAGATAAACCTTCAGGAGAAACATTTCACCGACGCGATCTGGTTGGTCGACCCGGGTTCTTGGGTTTGAATCGTCGTCTTGAAGTCACGTGACCAGCTGATGACGAATTTCTTTCAAAATTCGTCTCAGACGCGACATAAACAACAAGATTTCTTGGTGTAGTTGGTTATCACGTCTGTCTAACACACAGACGGTCGGCGGTTCGAGTCCGCCAGAAATCATTCAAACTCATCTCAAATGTGAGTTGTTTACTTTTTTCCGATATTATTTTGAAAGCAGTACTTTTTTATAAAAAAAAATTCATTGAGAAATGGCAATTTTCCATCGTCAATTTCTTTTATATTTCAAAAAAAAATATATATTAAAGACCTGTGGTGGTCATAAATAATATATTCAGATCTTCAGTGTTCACTGATAGTGTGTATTGAATAAAATAAGAAATAAGGGAGTTTGATATATTATCTTTTTTATCTTATAAATTATATTGGTATTGTGGGGTTTATCGAAGCAACACAAAATAAAAGTACTATTAAAAGTATATATCATTATAAATAGTACTACCTACTGTAAGGCACATATATCTTATGATTGGTAGTGCCTATATAGCAAGGAATAATTGCATAATATCAAACCTGATAGAGGTAATAATTACTCCATTATTGCCTGTACAGCATTTATATCTTGCAGAAATATGCTTTAATCCTTGAATGGGATAATGATAATATGGGTGAGTTCTGATTTGATGCATCATAATGCAGCCAAATAGTAAATTAAATTTCTTTTGGAAGGTTGAATATAAGAGTTAAAGGTAGTACCTTTCTTTCCTCCATTCCTTTGAAAAATCGAAATAACTCTTGAAGCCTTGATGGGAACATTTCATAGTCCAACCTTGATATGAGGTCATTTTTTACTTGGTGAACCAAATACCCAAGAATAGAAATACTAGTGGTAATAGCACCGATTGACTAGGCTATATAAAAGAATTCTCAAAGAAAAGAAATGAAAATACATTTAAAAATACAATTCTTTTTTAAAGTATACCAACAATGACTATTATTATAAGCAAGATCAATCTCTTGCAGAATCAATTCACAGTTGTCAAATACTACTATATTAATTTGATTATTTTGTCCATATGTTGTATAAAATATAGTCAACCCCCATTTTTTGCATCCCTGCTTTTTGCAGACCCTCACTTTTTGCAGGTTTTTTTGAAAAATCTCGCTCAGTACTTAGTAAAATTGCAGATTCCTCACTTTTTGCATTTTGCAGCCTAATTTGGAGGACCTGCAATTATCCGCTCTTAATATTCGCCACCAAGGAACCTGCAATAGCATGATTCGAACCAATGATATAATAAATTTCATAAGAATAATATATTTTTAACTATTATAAAAGATTTTTTTTTCTATTAAGCATTGAAGTAATTGGTAATTGTTGCTTGCTTTGTTTGAGATTTTTTTCTATAAATATCACGAATTTTGCGAAGCTCCTTTTTAATTGAAAGGTTTTCAGGCTCGCATAAAATACTGATTGCTTTTTCAATTATTCTAGCCTTTTCCTGGTAAGTATGTGCTATAGGTTCAGGTTCACTTTGCAGCTCCTGTCTTTCATTATTAGAAGTTTCAGCAACAGCTGCATCCCTAACTTCTTCATCAAAAACAGTTTGGATAATATCGTCATCGGTAAGCACTGGATGAACAGCTGCTATTTCCTCTAGTGGATTAGGATCAAAAGGATTGTTACTAACACTTTTCGCACCATATACCATAATTAAATGGTCATTGATTTGGTCAAGAGCTTCCTTTTCAGAATGATCTAATTCACTATCCAATATTTCAGTTGCAGCTTCTACTATCTTTGTTTTTTTAAAACAATTCGTTATAGTATTAGCAGTTACTTCTTCCCAAGCATCCAAACACCACTTTATACCCTGCAAAACATCAACCCAAAAAACATTTCCATTATTGGGAGGGAGGCCTCTATCCAATCGTTCTTGAATATCATTGTCATGTCCATAAGATCGGATAGAATAAATAAGTAAAGTCTGTGCCACATCCAAAATAGGATGAGGTAAAAACAAGGATAAAGAATAAGATTAACGCCATGACCAGGTACATTGGAACAGATGTACCGAATAAGGCATGCGAATAAAATAATAAGAATAAGGGATTCATAAACGCCTTGTGTCATGGACAGGCGTAAGATAATAGGAACAGTTCCCATCATCGACAATATCTCTAATACAAATATGAACACAACAATAGTATATGTAAAGAAATAATAAGAAATATATATCTCACTGAAAAGTATAAAAGGACCTCAATTTATCAGATAGTTGGAGCATCACTATTTTTATGAAATAAATCTATATAACAGTCTCAACGTATTCCTATCATCTTTACTTTTCTATTTTTTACTACCTTTTATATTTTTCACAATCATTATATGCTGGTTGTTGTATCAGAGAGAAATCAATCAATAAAAAGAATAAAAGGAGACGAGATAAGTCAATGAGACCCAAAAATAAATGAACTGAAGTTTATTAAGATAAAAAATAATCTCTCTATTTATAAGAAAGTGCTCATCATGGATGGACTATCACAACTTGCACATTATGGTGTAATATTAGAATATAGATTGCATCATTTGGATTGCGTGTTATAAGGACAGTATATTTAAGTAGACCATGAATAATATCGTTAGAAGGATTGCGTGATCCAGCATAATTAACAATATGTGAAAGAGGATGGTGCAATACTGTGTGTAACATAAGTAATTATCCAAATAGAATCACCGCACAAGTGAGATATAGGGTGAATAACAGTAATAATAATAATAATAATAATGAAGAATTATTATTTATTGTGAAGCCATTGTATGTTGGATACAACACTGCTTCATACTGTGAATTTCTATATATTTTTATGCATCAATACCAACCTGAAGTCTATAATCCTATGAAAATATATATTATATAATATCACGTACTTGAAATGAGTCTTGAAGCTTCTAATAATACCAGCATCATCCAATGGTTGCATCATTGATGTAGTGTTGGGTGGTAAGTAAAGTAATTCAATATTAGTTGGCTCATAATCACAATAATGGCCAGAGAAGTTATCCAGCAAAAGAAGAATTTTACGGTTTTGGTGTGCCATAGCTCTATCAAGCTTTTTTAAGTATTCTTTAAAAATACTACATGTCATCTATGCGTTGGCGTTACCACGACCATGGCGCCAAAATTATCATTGGTAAAAAGAAAGGTCGATCTTATTTCTAAGTGTTTTGTTTTGTGGCTAATATAAAAAATAATACTTATTTGTATAAGATATAAATATAATAAATTCGACAACAATAATCAAGAATATATACCATATCAAAATTTCTTGGTTTTTTGGACTTGCCAATAAACTATGGGTACCACTTGTCAGATCCATCAGCATTTGTAGTAAAAACTACAGTCAGTCTTGATTTATCTTGCTTAGTACTTTTAAAAGGACCAGAGGCAATTGTTGTCATAGGTGCACTTGCATAAAATACAGTAGTCTCATCCATATTGTAAATATCGCGAAGAGCATACTGCTTTGCTCTTTCTTGAATTTCCGGTAATTTAGCTAAAGCAAGTTCTAAATCTGCAGAACTGCCTTCGCCATGCAATCATTGCATTTTCAAACCATATCTTTTCTGGAAACGATCCTGCCAGCCATTAGAAAAACCTAATCCATCAGGGATTTCCATCTTATTCTGTAAAGCTCCGGCAGCTTTTTTAATTATATCCTAGTTAATAGGAGTACGCATATAGTATCTTTGTTCAACCCATATATATAAGGCATATTCAAGTTGCTATATATTTACACACACACACATACACATATATATTATTATTATTATTATTATTATTCAACTTTATTTTTATTATTTGTTTTTAGTTTAAAAGATAAATTGATATAAACATACTGGACACTCTGTGTGAGACTTTTTCTTATCACTTCTCATAACACCATTCTCTTCATCAATCTTTCATTGTGATATCTTTCTTGCCAGAGTGGTCTCATTTGGAGTACTTTCGAGTTCATACTTCGCTTTAATCCACTGAAGTAATTGTCTATTGGTGATAGCTCGGCCCGCGTTAATAACATTGCATTTGTGCTGATATGCACTATCATACATATCATCAGTGAGTTTTTGATATGAGTTTTTGACTGGGGGCATTATAATAAAAAAGTGTAATGAATAAAAGAAGTTTATAAAGTAAACACAACTCAAAAAAAATAATTATAAATAGGACAGCAATTATTCTATAATCTTACTAGTAAGTTAATTGCAATACTTGATTATTGGATAGGTGTCATATAATAACTCATAGTAAACAGTAAGTAATCAATTAAGTTCCAGTCTGTGTAACCTTATTTTGCAGGTCCCCGCTTTTTGCAGGTTTTTTCACAACATACCGCACCTGCAAAAAACGGGGGTTGAGTGTAACTTCATTTTATCAAATGGAAAAAAAAAGAAGCAAGAAGGCCAATCAAAGAATGGTATTATAGAAGCATTAAATCAGCATGCTGAAGCAATCAACCAAAACTACCTTATACCATGCGAGGAATTTGTATTTAATTGAAGTTATGCACTTGTGCTTCATGGGTTATTCGGATTTTCTCACTTTCACAGAGCTAGAGTCGACTGATGAGTAGCGTACTGATGGGTGTCCACGATAAGTTTAAAGATTATCATTTGAATACTCTTATCAAGAAAGTTACCGATCAAACATTGTTGACATATATAACATACTTTATGCAAAATAATAAACGAAAACAACAGAGAAAAAACGAGTACATGTTACTTCTATATTTTTATATTTCTTTCCCCCCTCTGACCTAACAAGTTTTTCCTTTGGGTCAATTGAGATATATTGTATAATCCATTGTGTGTTTTCTTGCTACGAGTGCATTGGCAAAAACATCCAATAAGCAAGTCAATCCAATCCGCAGATGCTTCAAAAAAAAAAAAAGAACGTGAGAAGAGATTCAATTCAAATTGATTTTGTGGGAGCGTACGTCACATCACTTCCTTTCAGCTACCACATACAAGTGGATAGACTACAATTTCTTTACCTAATTAAAAAAAAAATAGAACAGCTTGAATTAAAAACATGGGTTGCAGAACGAAAACAATAATCGAAAAAAAAACAGTACGTTTCCATTATACCAACATCAGAATTACATTTACTTGTCGAATACCAATTATTATCATATATATCTTTTTTCAACTATAGTTTTATAGATTGTCATTACAACCTGCACAAGTTTTGATTGTAGGAATATATTTCTTCCAAATATTTATTATTGTTAAAAAAAATAGCAGATCAGCCGTTCTATAAAAAACACCATAGAAAAAACTTTTGCCTCACATAGTATCTGTTTGACTACCATTATGTTTTGGTAACGCCAATTAATGCCTTTCTTTATGAACAACAGTCGCATAACTACAAGAATGAACTGTTGTATATATAGTGCAAAACGATGAATGCTATAGTTAACGTATTATAATGCTCCACATTTATTGATACTTGAACTTATGGGTTTACAATTTTTTTTTTTACCATGTTGGAAAATGTTTCATGAAGAAGAGTTTTCTCGCATATTTACGTTTAGGCGTAGAAGCAAGAAAAAAAATATATGGGTTAATAGGACTCATCATTGGATAGAAGTCAACATTGTTAATCCAATTAACGTCTTACCAATCGTCCTTGGAATAAGTAGGCTTTACAATAAGATATATTTTCAGTGAGGTACATTGGGAGAAACGCAATGCTCTCAATTATTATCACCATAGGGGTTCTTTTTCAAAATTATACTATCATACAAAACCCTACCAATATTATATAACAGGCAGAACAAAGAATATTCTATTGTGTCGAAGGAAAGTTAGCCATACAAATGTACTAGCATAAGTTGATTAGGGACGAACAAGAAATTATCCGGTTATACAATTCCACACAAAAAATATATAGAAGGAAGTCTACAAGAATACTGCCAAAACATGCATTGGCACTATTTTACAACTTTTTTTTTATCGTGAAGGAAACTAGATGTGTCACTGGGGCATATGTTATATGAAGAATTTGCTCAAGAACCATTCTTTGATATCTACCTCTATCATTACAACTACGTTAAAAGTCAATATAATGGACCATTTTATGAATTGGATTGAAAAGCAGCAATAAGTACAATACGCGAGTAATATAAAAAAGCATATTTCAGGTTTATTATTTTATCATAGTTTTTTTATGTTATAACCAGAGTATCGAATACTGTAATAAAGTTGGATAATAGATAAAACTTTGACAGGAAAATAAAACCTTTTTAAGCCATTATCTCAATTTACACCGCATACGTATAAATGGCGAAAGTCAATACCTTTACATATCTTGGAATTATACCCTTTTCTCTATGCTCTCGAATATTTATTTGATTTTAATGGAGGTCTTGATTTTGAAATGAGACACGGGAGTGCCAAAATAATAGAATGATACAACAACAACAGCAGCAACATGAACACCAGGGATTAAAAAATGTTACCTATCGTGACGATAGACTTTGTCATTACGACGTCATCTTACAACTTGTAGAAGAGACGCATGGTACTTTAACTGTTTTGAACACTAATAGAGTTGCCAATAATGAGAACATACTTTAACAGCAACAGTTATTAGGATAAACCTTGATATGCTAATTGGTCTAATATATTAGCATTAAACAACTTTACCTTGTCACATTTACAAGACTTGAAGTTGACAGTCACTTAACTAGATTTGACAATCATATGTAGAATTATCTTATCATCAACGGTAGGAACAGCTACTACAGCTAACATAAGCACCCCTTCGACGTTGGATCATGTCTCATTATTGCTATCCATGTTGAAAAAAGTAAACATACAACTTCGATCCAAAGTATTTAAAGACATCGTTTCATCAATACATTAACGCATTTACGATATCTTGAATGTCTAAGGTTATCCATTGTACCTTCTAAAGATCGTGCTAACGAAGAAGATCGAACATTCCCTGAAGATGCTTTTAACTCTCTTCTACAGCTTCCAATAAAGAAATAAAACTCACTGGAGTCACATATCTGACAGATCACATCATGACTAACATTTTGAGTTGTTTTGATTCATTGAAAATAATTTCATTACAATTGAGTGTGCGCTATACAGCTTCTCTAACAGCTCAAGGATTATTACAGTTTGCCCGTAATCTTACATCAAGATAACCAAGGCTGTGGTACACTCAAAACATTCGAAATATATGTGTATTTTCTTCATATGGATGACACATGGATGGATGCATTGGGAGATTTGCGTTCGGCTCGAACATTCAATCTGAGTGGTGGAGGGATGACGATGGGTGGCCTCAAGGTTTTTGTGGAGAAAATTACTGTAATAAAAAAATATGCCGATGGTTCTTGTATTTATTTTTATAATACTGGGATTCGTCGCACGCATTTCACGAAAGAAGTGATGAATTATTTTGATATCAAATTGGGACAAAGTAACTTTCGTCTTTGTGGCAATATTATGTCTTATAGATTATCTCGATGAATTTATTTATATTATTATACCAATAAAAAATATATTATATGCGAGGTACATTCGCTTCAAGTTTTTATATAAAATAAATATGATGCACCCAAATCGTATGGTTCGGCGATGATAACGTAAATTTGTAATCTTCCACAACTGATTCAGTTCATTGGTGATAGATCAAAGGGGTTTTTTTTATGTAATGAAATATATATACCACTCCCAACAAAAAAAAAGGATCTATTCTCGATAAATCGCATATAAAATATTATAATTATGAAACAGTATATTTTTTTTTGATGCTTTTATCATTATCAAATCATATCAGTAAAGATCTACATAGTATATAAGGTAAATGCAACAAGATATTCAATATAAGGTAACCAAGCATTAATAAGCTAGCGAAGGATCAGGAAATATCATTTAATGACGAAAATAGTTAATGTAAATTGCATTATGGTGATGGATGGAATCAAAATGCATCATGCTGTCATTATTTTATAATGATATAGCTAATTACTATTTAAGTTGTGCGAAGGACGAATGTCTTCTATTTTTATTATTCTCATTAATGACCCTATATATACAATACCAAATGGTAGATTAAATTTTAATTTTATAAAGGATATAGATAGAGTGCTTGAAAATATCTATGTTGCTATTTTAGCCATCTAATAGTGTAATTCTTATTTGTAAATATTATAATGATTTTTATTTTATCAGTGTGCTTGTTCAACATGCAAGATGTAATTTAAGTCCCATATGTTTTAAATAGAGTATTATGGTACATTGTACGCAGTGAGGATATCAGAAACCATCATACAGTTGCTATTTACTATATTAGGTATCAATGAAACATGGGTAAATCACTCCTTCTAATAGTCGATAGAATTCATTCTTCTGTAATTTATTATCATTACAAAGTGTCTTTGTTGATAACCCTGATTTATAATGTCACCTGGTGTGCAAGCAATTAGCAAGCTATATGGTAATTTGCTTTCCTGGTATCAAGAATTGGATAGCGTTATAGAAAATGCATAAGCTTAATATATCTTGTTTACTGATCTTAGAGACCTAAAAAAATTATCGGCACCTCATTATTAAGCATAATTATTGGCCCCGTCAAATAAATTTCCAACTCTACCTCAAAGTTATTACAATAAAGATACTTTCAAGAGGAATCAACATTATCTGATGATCTATGGCTGAAGAGTATATCATGAACAAATTAACAAAAAAAGAAAGGTGACGACAATTTTTTTTTTTAACGGAAATACCTTCCATTATTATGACACATGTTGTTCGGAAGGGGGAAATATTTCTCAGCCACGCAAATGCTGGAAAAAAAAGGTCAAGGGGTGAATTCCAGTAATAGAAAAAATGACCCGACTTTTTGTAATAACAAAAATATTAACTTATTCAACATAAGCCAAACCTTTTTTCAATTCCATTCAACCCACCTCCCTCCCTTCTCCTCCATAAAAATAGAGCTAAAAAAAGAGAAATGATACCGGCTATTACTCGAAGATCGGCACAAGCTAGTCATGTTGTTATCAAGTTACATATGACTGTAGCAACAACCTTATCAACCAAAAATACGTTGACGCGTGCATATAGTAAGCTAGCAGCAGAAGCAAAAACACAGGACGAGCCTTCTCCATTAAGCAAGATCGCCGAAGGTATTAATAATACACTGCGGTCTAGCGTCATGCCATTGCGATCGAATGAAACATTAGAAAGTGCCCCATTTACTGGAGAAGCTACCACTTGGAACCAAGCTGTACGAGAAGCACAAAGTCTTGTCAAGGACGATGCCGAAAAGACGGAACCTATTATTGACCCTGCAAAACTTGTTGGACGCGATTTATGGGATCTCAAAGGCAACATTGCCAAATTGTTGGCCAGCGGCCATCCTTCCCTGAATACTGTCGCCAAACATTATTTCAGTGCAGACGGTAAACATGTCCGACCTTTGTTGGTGCTCTTAATTGCACAAGCAACCAGCATTGCACCTAAAAAGGATACATTACCCAAAGATATCAGCCATCACAGCAAAAACAATTATCGTTCTATTGATACACCTATTTCCAATGGATTACAAAATATCCTCCAAGAAGATGTATTTGATCAACACACCCATTATACACCCTCGATCACCCATCAAGGATGCACCATCTTGCCGACCCAACGACGATTGGCCGAGATTTCAGAAATGATCCATACCGCTTCGTTACTTCATGATGATGTGATTGATGCTTCCGCTACACGCCGAAATTTACCGTCTGCCAATGCCAGTTTTGGCAACAAGATGGCTGTTTTAGCAGGCGATTTCTTATTAGCCAGAGCTTCTTTAGCATTGGCTCGTTTACGTAACTCAGAATGTATTGAATTGATGGCAACTTGTTTGGCTAATTTAGTGGAGGGTGAATTTATGCAATTGAAAAATACACGGGATCAAGACGGGAAAGCCAAGACGACGTTTGATTATTATATCGAAAAGACATATATGAAAACCGGTAGCTTGATCGCTCAAAGCTGTAAATCATCCGCCGTTTTGGGCAATTGTACATCAGAGGTGACAGATATTGCTTTTCAGTTTGGCCGGAATCTTGGTCTTGCATTCCAGGTGAGTTTTTCTGACTCTTCAGCTCTATTAAAAAAATTCCCAACAAACAAAATCATGATCAAAATTTTTTTTTGATATATTTCCATCTTATGATGGCGATGATGGTATTTGTTATGCTTGATCGTCATATTAACATTATTATTATTATTATTATTATAATGGGTAGCTTGTGGATGATATGTTAGATTTTACAGTAACTGCTGCTGATTTAGGTAAACCTGCGGGAGCAGATCTCAAGCTGGGATTGGCGACTGCTCCAGTGCTTTTTGCATGGGAAGAATTTCCAGAGCTTGAACCATTAATCAAACGTAAATTTTCAAATGAAGGTGATGTTGAAAAGGTAAATTAAAATTGTTATTATATAAAAAAAAGGTTATCAGACAGATGTAAAATCAAAATAATTCGATTTAGGCGATCTTATCCTTATTAATAATATATGTCAATATTTGTATATAGGCGAGACTTTGGGTATACCAAAGTGACGGATTAAAAAAGACTTTACAATTAGCAGAAGAACATTGTCATTTGGCTATAAGCGCTATTAAAAAATTGCCACCATCCGATGCTCGGTCAGCTTTAATACAATTGACTGAAAAATTGCTCACTAGACGACATTAAAAAGAACGCAATCTTCTTCATATAAACTATACATAATAGACTCTTATTATTTCCCTCTTTTTTTTATTAACTCACTCACTTATTCATCTCATCCTTCTTTTCTCCCCAGCTTATTCTTCGTATTCTTATTTTATTGAGGCATTATCCCGAGTTAATTTTTCTTTTTTGCATCCATATTCTTGTATAAAAAATAGTCACATCCACACATCTTAAATTTTAGTTGTTTACATATAAAAAAAAGCCTATAAATATAAATTCTCTTTCCGATTTTTTTTTCTTTTCTTTGTAACTTCGTTTACTTTTGAACATCTCCCACACTTCTTTAACAAAAAACAACTCATCTTTTAAAACCAAAACACCCTTCTTAATTAAATAACCTAACTAAAAAAAAAAGAATACCTCATACTTCCCTTTGTTGTATTTTTTTTTTTGCTGGAGTACTACTTTTTTATTTCAAGTACATTCAGCTAATCCTTACATTTTTTTTGTTTACCTTTCTTCATTTTACGCTTCTCGCGGGCTGTCCCTAGTCAGACCCGTTGTCGCCCAACACGACTTCAGAAACCAGACTTGTATTCAGCTTATTCAACCGGCGGGGCTTTCCTCCTTGGCTTGCCTGAGAACTCTGCTGTTTTGAGGGAGATTTACCAACTTGTTACTTATTTTTTTGATTAATTTGCTACGTACTTTTTTTTAACCCAACCCCCGATTTCATTACGTTTTTGTCATCTTGTGGTCGTCAAAACTTTACCCATTTATTATTATTTTAATATTATCTCTTTTTTTATAATAATTCTATTCTTCACTTTTGCCACTACCTAACACCCATTTTTTTTTATCTACAACCACAAAAAGCCAATATGCACACTGAATTGGAAACCGCAGTTTTGCTTAACCAAGCACCTCAAACCAAATTGTTTAATAGCAAACAACCTTTGCAAGATAAACTTGTCTATACACGTAGTGTCAAGCAAGTCATCAAGGAAAAATTAGAGGCTATGTCGACTCAAAAATGGGAACTTGATCAAGAAAATGCATTTTTCGTTGGTGATTTAGGTGAAGTGTATCGTCAACATTTACGTTGGAAGTCCTTATTACCACGTATTGAACCATTTTTTGGTAAGAAATCAGCAAAATACACGTAAAAAAAATATGCATATTGACTTTTGCCCATCTCAAACTAATAATTTGATCATCGATTCCCCTCCCTTAAATAAAAGCCGTCAAGTCAAACCCCGATCCGATGGTTGTCAAACTACTGGCATCTTTAGGTATCGGTTTCGATTGTGCAAGCAAATCCGAAATTCAACAAGTCTTGTCCGTGGGCGTTGAACCATCTCGTATTATCTATGCCAACCCTTGTAAACAAGCTTCTTTCATTCGATTTGCTGCTCAACATAATGTGGCTCGCATGACATTTGATAATGCCGAAGAATTATTCAAGATTAAAAAGTTATATCCTGATGCCGAATTGATTTTACGTATTCTTACTGATGACTCCAAATCGCTTTGTCAACTTGGTTTGAAATTTGGTGCTCCTTTGGATACGATCAATAATTTATTACAAACTGCCAAGGATCTGAATCTTAATGTGGTTGGTGTTAGGTAAGTGTTCATCTTTTTTTTTTCACACCATGTGAATTTCTCGTTCTCTCTCTCATAAATAATATAAATATGAATCTCATCTGTGGCCATGTTTCTACCCATTTTTTAGTTTCCATGTTGGGTCTGGTTGTTTAGATGAAAATGCATTTGCCGATGCAGTGGTCCGTGCACGTTGGGCATTTGATCAAGGTGAAGCTTTGGGCTTCAAATTCAATATTTTAGATATTGGGGGAGGTTTCCCATCCGGTAATGTGACAGAGGGCATTACATTTGAAAAGATTGCAGCTATTGTCGGTCCTGCTATTGATGCCATGTTCCCCTCGAATATCCGTGTGATTGCTGAACCTGGCCGTTATTATGTTGCCTCTGCATTCACTGTTTGCACTCATGTGATTGGTCGTAGAACGGTGACAAATGAAGAAAACGAAACCCAATATATGTGTAAGTGTCTATATCAATACGTACGTTATAAAGTGTGAAAAAATAACGTATTTACTCATCCATACCTTTTTTTTTTTTTTTTTTTCAAAAAATGAATTTTAGACTATGTCAATGATGGTATGTATGGTTCATTCAATTGTATCTTGTTTGATCATCAACAAGTCCAACCCAAAGTTTTATCGCGTGATGGCAATTTGATGTTTGATGAAATGAAGGAGGATGAACGTACCTTTACAAGCAGCATCTGGGGTCCTACATGTGATTCTATTGATTGTCTTTCCAAGGAGGCCAAATTGCCAGCATTGGACAATGGTGATTGGATTTACTGGGAAAACATGGGCGCATATACTATTTGTGCAGCCTCTAAATTTAATGGCTTCAAACAATCTGAAGTTATTTACACTAATACTTTTGAATAAGATTGTTTTTCTGACTCTCATTCATGATTGTTTTTAACTATGTTTGTTTTATTTCAAAAATTATCTATCTTTAAAAAATTCTTATAAGCTGTTTTATTTTATAATAATAAAATTAGACAGTTTGCTCTAAACACTCCCAGATGTCTTTTTTTTTTTGTTTTTGGAAAGAAAAGAACAATATCTTTTTTGATGTGCTTCAAAATTCAGGAACAAATAATATATAAGATAATAAGCGTGTCATTTTTTTTTTTTTGCTACTGTCCATATGACATGGTAACTACCTATTTAGTTTGGTATATAAATGAATACTAAGAAAGTTCTCAGATATCTATTCTTGGCACATAAGATAACATTTGAGAGAATTGAAGTGTTGTATGTAGTTACAATTTATTAAAAATTTGCCTTAACTTCAAAAACGTACATATACATATATTTGTATTATGAGTGCAGTTATATAATTTTAATAAATACGGAAAAAAAAAAACGTTAATGGACAACGCTTGTCATGACG
Organism: Phascolomyces articulosus; assembly: GCA_025677815.1. NCBI lineage: Eukaryota > Fungi > Mucoromycota > Mucoromycetes > Mucorales > Lichtheimiaceae > Phascolomyces > Phascolomyces articulosus. The sequence continues at coordinate 66,535 of JAIXMP010000026.1, read as the reverse complement.
ATGGATAATATGTTACCAAGAAGTAATTTTTTCATGTGATGTAAGAAATTGTATTAAAGCTGGTGATGATCTATTTTATAAAGCCATTTCCAAATATGGTCCAAATGACGAATCTCTTTTCACAACTAAAAGTAACTATAGTTGGATTTCTTAAGACGTTTCTTTTAAAGAGATAGTTGTACACCTATTTATAAATCAGTGTGGGTAACCAATATTTTATACACAGTTCTTACTATTGTCCAGGTTTATGACGTGTTCTTTATATTAATCTCTGTAACTTCCTTATACAGAGAATGCTTTAATAGTTATCAATATTTAATACCGACTGAGATGTATTAATAGAGGGAAACAAAATAAAAAAAGGAAGTCCTAAAATGGTTCAAATGTTTTTATACTAATGATGTTATTGTTATTATTAGATTATCTGTCCACAAATCCATTTGATAAAAATGGATCAGCTTCCATCATTTATAAAATATTAAATATAGAATCATCAAGTGTAAAAACTATTATTATTGAAAGAGAATTATATATTATTATCAATTTTCACACGCACATACGCACGCAAAAAGGGGATGAAATGTACATTACAATGTAGTTGTTGGTATCTAAAATGAGAAAATAGAGAAAGAATGCTTTGTATGAAGGGAACAAAAAAAAGAAGAGGAGGAGGTGGAGATATTATGATTATGATTACTACTATTATTATTAAGGGTTAAGGGGTTGTCGAGAAGAAGGTGCATCATCTGATGAACTTGTACTTGACCGACGATGCGTACTACGAAGTGAGACACCACCACCACGATCATGACTATTACGACTACTAGATTCTCCATTCACACCTTTTTCCAACAATGAAGGAGGAAATAACGGACCACTATCAGACGATGGTACAATACCAGTTTCACGACGATTTGCATTATCCAACGATCGGAATACTTCATCATCCACATAATAAGCCTTGAATAACAATTCCAAGATTTGCATTCGTTCTTCTACCCTGGCAATACGTTCACGTTCAGATTCATTGGCGGAAAGAGGTGCATTCAAAATACTGAAGCGGCGATGCACAGGATGAATAAAGGGAATACCAGTTTCAGGTGCTGTTCGGAAATTAGTACTCAATCCTTTCAACAAGGAACGTTTCATATCACCCACGGACCATCGTTGCACCACACCCCATGGTGATCGAGGACGATAACCAAATAACCAAGTTTGCAAAGCAATCAATAAACCAAAGATACCACCCACAAAACCAAGCGCATTGAGTAACGTATACATTTTCACTTCACGATCGCGTGCTTTGACAAATTTGGCAGGGTAAATCGTCATTTTACCCAAACCTGCATTGGTGGTGGTATAATTTGGATTTGGTGCTTCTTGGCGGAAATTAGTTTCTACTTCGGGTGTCGAGTTGGTAATAGGTGAAAAACCAACATAGTTCCATCCCAGATCTTGTAAGTATTGATGATCCACCAGTTCATAACTGATCACACTGTACGTAAACGGTTCTACGGAATACATATTGGTTGCTTGCAAATCATTTCGTTCCAAATTCATCCAGCTGATTACATCAAAATCGGACATCACCACAGTAATATTATCTTGAATACCGTATACCTTGACGTTGGGGTCCATTTCTTTGGGATAGACTGAGACATGAACACGAGCATTAGTGGCTGTTTGGTCGCCAAATAGAGAAAACATCATTTGTGCACCATTGTTCACACCAGAGGTTTGTGCCAATTGAAAATCTTCGGGTGCGCGGAATAAATAGCATGCGACGGCACCAAGGCTGGATGTAAAGGCAGGTTGAAATATACTCATGTTCAAAGGCTGGATAAAACTTGTGCATGAAAAACCAGTGTTGGTTTGACATGCCAAACCAGGATTATTTGTAGCATCCATGGGATTGATGGGATATCCTTCGAAACAAAATCGGACATCTATATATGCAACAAACATAAAATTAAAGTTTAGATCACGTACTTTTTTTTTTGTGTCAGAAAATAGAAGCAACAAAACATATAAATATATATGATGTGCTAAAAAAGAAGGTAATCCTTTTATATCTATATGATTTATTTTTAAAATAGATAAAATAATGATAGCAACAATATTTACCTGGAACATCGACTTGAGCCACTGGTTCTTCAATACGCTGAATCACATTTGGGCTAGTGATAGCTTGTCGGATGATAAAAACAAGGCATGCAATAAATACAAGTAAAAGGAATGTTTTACAGCACATACGTGTTGTTTCGGCCCAAAGAGGTTCACCCGTTCTATAATAACAAAACAGTGATAAGTGGCTTCGTACATTAGAGTATATATGTCTATATAGGGTTATCGTCTTTTTACCTTGGTCGCCAGATATCGTTATGGGCACGTGTCACTAACCAACGGAAGTACGATTGGAAACGCCATAAAAGGAATAGGATGATGATCAACAGAGCCACAGAAGCAACGACAATACCAGCAATGATTCCAGCAGATAATCCAGAAGAATCTTCTGATGGCTCATCAAACGTTTGTAACCATTCAGCATCTTGTAATGAATAAACATTGATGTCATTATATTGTATATTTAATGATGCGCCTATAAAAATATAATAATATTATTATTTTCATTTTTTTTTTTTTTGCCCAAATGAAAAAGAGGAGGAAGGAAAGGGGGTGTAAGAGGAAGGGAGAAGGAGAGAAGGAGAAAGGCTAGACTTTTTAGATAAATCACAAGAACTTACCAAAAGCAACAGTCAGATGGCTACTATCCAGTAATCCAGCAGCTGCATAAGAACGACGTGAAGGTAGAATTCCTTTAGCTGGTGTATCAGTCCAGGTCCAAGTTTCAGTATTCAGAATAGCTATCGAGTTTAAATATTGTCGGCTGCGCTGATCTTGACCGTTGTCACCTATATAAAAAGGAACGTTTGTTAATTAAAGAGTAGTACTACTACGCGTCTCTTCTATTTCTTTATTTTTTCGTAAAATATAGATCGATATCATAGTGTTCTCGTCCTCATGTAAAAAAAAGCTAATGACTAACCTCCAAATACGATAATTTGGTCATTTGGACCTATTATGATATATATTTATATATAGAAATATGTTTTTTTTGGTGTTCAAGAGTTAACAATGATGAGAAAGAAAATTTTCCATTTTGTACTACCAGTCAAAAAACAGAAAGGAGATTTAAAAAAAGACATCATATCATATCTTACCCACAACGGCGTTATGTGCCGATCTTGATGAAGTCGAGCCTGTTGTATTTTGAATAGACCAGGTAGAAGATCGAGTATCAAAAACATAGAGTTGATCCATAGGTGCAAGGAAAGTCTCACGTGTAGAGGTGATTATAACACCACCAGTGACAACAAGTAAGCCATTACTATAAAGTTGTTAGTATTTAGGTGTAAATTGACCCTGTTGCTTGGCAAACAAACCCGGTCCATCAGTGAAAAAAAAAAAAATCCCCAAAAAATTTATACCTCAGCAACGACGTCGAATGTCCGTATCGTGCAACATCGGAACTCGGAAGCTGTGCAAAGGCCATGGTTGACAAGTCCAATACCCAAAGATCATTGAAAAGAGAACTTATATTTACTGCACCACCATAAATATAAGCACGATTAGCTTGTTGATCATGAGAAACACTAAATTCTTTACGATTGGCTGGAACTAATACAGGGCTGGCAGGATCGTTGGTACCGATTGCTTGCCAGTTATTTGACGCGAAACTATATAAATACATTTGAATTGGAACCATAGCATTGTTGTTTGCTTCCGTTATGCCCCCTATCAATAAGAAAGAATCCGTTGATTCGATATAAATGGATTTTGCAAACGCCACAGGAGGAGGAGTGTTGTTTTGTGGTAATTGGGTCCATGTAAATCCATTCTCGGTTTGTGTTAAAAGATCCAAATTATTGGAATAGGAAATCGTTGCGTTTTCACCACCAAATAAGACAAGTGAACTGTTACGTTGAGCATAAGCCATTATGCTTTGGAATGGTAAGGTGGTTTGTAAGTTGGCTTGATAAAAATAACCTTGACAGTATCTTATCCATAGTTGTATTAATAACAACAATGTAAACCATCGTTGTTGAACCATGGTGATTGTTGCCATGTGTATGTGTTGTTGTTGGTATTAGTGATAGTAGTAAGTAGTAGTAATAGGGAGAGAGAAGAAGAAGAAAGAAAATAGAAGAGAAAGAAAATAAAAATAACGAAAAATAGTAATTGACTTTTTATTTATAAAAGTTACTTGCATTAAAAATAACTTTTCCGGATTTGGATCCAATAGAATTGCTCGTTTTTCCAGCTAAAAAAGGAAAAGATTATGATTTATATATAAAAGAGATACTTAGAAACAATAAGAACCGCACCCTTTATTTTCATTCTTTTTTTTTTTAAAAAAAAGCAGTAGGATAATAATATTAAAATTGTTGGAATGAATTTTAACATATATGCAGCCTGAGTCGGAGCCATCATTACTAAATGTATAGATAAAGCCTGTCGTCAGCAAGAAAGCAAAAATTCATCCATTGGTAGAGAGGTGTCGACAGATGTATAAAAAATCAGGAAAAGACAGCTTCTTTTAATAGAGTTTTTAAATCTGATTATATATATATCTTGGATTTCTTATAAAGGGAATACAGGTACTATTACAAATCACCCATTCCATAACCCATCCTTTTTTCCAAAAATAAATCAAAAACGCTATTTATTTTGACAGATTCAAAACTACTCTATTATAAGGCTATTTGTTTGTAATTATACACAAATCCAATAATAATTCAGGAACGCACACTAAGTTGTACATATATGAATAAGGTTTAAATACGATGGGTAATATCATGCTGTCCCATAATCTTTTTACTCTCTAAGCCGCACTCTAATTATATTATTATCAAAAATAAAAAATTAAGTAATTAAAAAAAAAGGCTTACAAAATAAATAATAATGTTAGCCTTCTTCTGGAGGAGAAGTAGTAAGGCTAAGACTACGAATAAAATCATCTATTAAAATAGGTTGGACGCCTTTTTTCTTCAATTCATTCTTTTCAGGATCCTTACGATCCTTGATCACACCAATGTTTTTTGTCGTGACATTATCAATGTTAAATATCATCTATTTCATTGTTTTATGGATGAGGGATGAGTACATATGCATAGCCAATATAATAACAACAATGTTTTTGTTTTTATTTACCTTGACGCCAGATAATGGACCTTGTCGAATTTGTTCAATATCATCTGAACCAAAACCAAGCGCTTTACTAAAATAGATCCCCGTATCTCGAATGGCTCGTATTTCTTCTAAATTATCTGCTTTATGTCGAAAATCATAACCTAAATAAATAAATCATTAAACCCCTTCAGGTCAATAGATTATTCTTTTGAAATTCATATTGGATAATAATATGTATTACGTACCATCATTGCGTCCATTTTCCATACATTCATCAAGCCATGAAGCCGCTACAATATCTTTTCCCATTAATTGGGCACATCGTGAAGTCACAGAATGTCTATCTGCCCTTGGCACCACACAGATCGTACAATCGTGGAGATTTTGGGCCCGCCATCCTCGTTTATCAATATATTTTTCGTATTTATTATACTAACAAGAACAGTATCAAGTTAAACGTTAATTCCAAATATGATCCTATATTTTTTTTGATATCAAATTTTACCTTTTCTTTGGGTTCAATCAGTCTGCTAAGGAAGACTTTATCAGATATACCATCTCTAAATAAAAGTAATCATATATGGTATATTAATAAAAGCTACTATTTTTTTTTTTTCAAATTGGCCATCGATCGTTTCTTTTTTACCTTCTTCGTTGACGTACGCTTCTACGTGGTGATAACATTGTTTGTGTATTTTGACTACTGCTCGATTTTCTTTGAGATGCAGTTTCAGAGGGCGGTGTCGGTGAATTGATATGTTGCCGGGTATCATCTGGACTTTGATTTGATGGTGCATGTTGTCTCGATTGCTGTGTTTCTTCCTCTCGATCCTGTTGTGATGGAGGTACGTTATCATCATCACCATCTTCCGTATTATTTTCTAAACTTGCAAAATATTCTCCTGAGAGATCCATCTATTATCGCCCCAAGAGAGAAAAAAAAGTAAGTTTTCATTGAATTGGTTATTTATTTATATATGTACCTCTGGAGATCCTTCTCGAGCATGTCCATCATCTGCTTCATCATCATCGTCACTATGATCCAATCTATCATTATGTCTAGGATGATCATCTTTTGCATTTGATGAGTTGGATGAGGAGGAAGATAATGAGGAGCCTGATGCTGCTGATAATGTCGACAAGGGTCGTGGCAAAGTATTTGTTTGATCATAGTTTCTTCTGTATAAGTAGAGTGGTGGTTCCTCTCTTATTTCATTCTCAATCATATCCTCATCCGTCACCGACATTTGTTCCGCATCCTCATCCCCATCCACAGAGCAAGCATACTCGCTTTCGAGAGTATCACTATCAATTTCATATTGAGGATCTGGTTGTGTATAAGGTTGTTTTCTTCGTCTCTCTGGGTGAAGGCTATAAATAGCCCTTTTTTCATTTCGATCTGGACTGTCATCCGCTTCATCAAAAGATGTTCCTGAGTCGGTGCGTGGAGGACCTTGATCTGGTAATACAGGTGATCCTTCTTCTTGGTTTTCACTGGGGGGTGAACCTTCATAATGTAATGGTGAATGGATATCATTCTCCCGATGACGCTCTTGTGTTCCATCTGTTCCTTGTGTTTCATCAGTCGTATCCCCCACAAGTCCGTGTAAAAACGAAGAAGAGGATCCAAAGGAAGGGGAGGAGGATGATTCCGTTTCTGGTTGGCTGTTGTTGTTGTTACTGTGGAATTGATCTCTCATTTTACCACGTGACGTTTTTTTGAATCCTGCATTATAGTCAGAAGGTCGTGGTCGTTTTATTTGTGCTAATCGAATTTCTGTATCAGACATATTCTTTGGCTTGAAACCTTCCGCGAGATCTCGAAGCGTTGAACGGAATTCTTTCTGACGTTTTTTATCAAAACTATTACTTCTCTTGAGATTTTCGTCTTCTTTAGCTAAACGAGGGAGGGAGAAAAAGGAGGAATGGGTTCATGTAAATCTTTTCTGTTTTTTTTTTTAGTTCCCATCTCGTGATAGATAGTTTATAAATTTACCTTCGAGTCTCATATCTGGGGCTGAACCTGATGTATATGTACGTTGCAAAGATGTTTCTTTTGGGTATGGACGTTTTCTTGAATCGTTATGATAGGTGTCAAGCTGCGTGTTTGGGCTCCCATCATAATTACTTAGGGTTCGACGGAATGAAAAATCAACATTACCACGAATGGATTGTTGGGAACCTTGCGAACCAACAAAACTTCCTGGATCCGCAAAACGACTATGAGCTCGTTCCAGTTGTTGGGAATGGGTGAGTTCGCTATCAGGTTTTTCGCTGCCAGGGATACTATAGGATGAATCATGTCCAGAACCATCTTCTGGTGTCTTTGGTTCTTTGCTTTCTTGACTGTTTCTTTCATCGACATCGCCATGATACCCAGTACCGGTGGATTGGGATGTTCTCACGGAGCCGCTATGATTTAATGATTGGGTGGAATTGGAATTATCGGATTCTTTTGTTAATAGTTGTTGTTGTTGACTTTCTGGACCACTCCCATTGGGAGCGGATTCACCAGAATTATCATTGGAGCCTGAATTCCCAGAAACACCAACGGAGGCTGAGAGAGATAATGAACTATCTGGATCGTAGGGTACTGTACTTGCTTCACTTGGATCGATAGACATTGGATGCTATACTTTGGTTGAATTTGTTGGCAATGGCAAAAAAAAAGACGCAGCAAAACAGTTGGTCTGTCGCCAAGTTACAAAAGTTTACAAGAGGTTCACAACAAGCAGCCAATCATTTTTCATTGCCTTATTTTCAATGCCGAAAAAATACAAACAAAACTTTTTTTGGGTTTTTTGGTACAACAAAAAGAATGTTTTATTTACAAATATATCAAACTAAAAAATTGTTACTATGAAACATAAGGGAAAAAAAGAGCATTAATATTGATTAATGCAAGGTAGGATCCTCATATCCTCTCAAACGAGCTTCCCCTCGAGCCACCTTTTGTGGATCTCCTTGGATTTGGCCACTCATAGTTTCAATATTGCCTTTGAGTTTTTCAGTCAAGGATGTTTTACGACGATGGTGATCGGGAGGCTGTTGGTATCCATACCATTGTTGTTTATTTTCAGGATCATATTCTTGTTGAGAATATCCTTGTGGTTGACTATCATCATTGAAAGAGGATTGCTGATGTTGTTGGTATGATTGACCATATTCTGCAGAAGACGAGTAAGGTGGATTGGAGGATGATCCAAAGTCAGATGTTTGTGGAGCATCATCCTGTTGTGAATCTTGCATATCAGAAGAATGACTCTGAGGATTATAACCTCCTTGTTGTTGAGAGAATGAATCGGGTTGATAAGAAGATGGTTGAGTAGCAGAAAGTCGTTGTTGACTATTGGAAAAAGTACTTGATGTTTGATCACACATGTTAGGATCCATTTGAGCACCAGAGTAATTCCAACCAGAAGAGGAATTGATATTGTTTCTTTGAGTATAAGACATATTTCTTTCAAATTTATAAAAAAAAAGAATAAAGATGAGTTTTTCTTTAATTTTTGTTTTTTTTTATATCAGTTTTGGATCCTTTTAACCGCTTTTTTTTTTCGCTTATTCTACATGGGGTCTCATACCTAGTGTTCAATAAGTGGATAAGACCTTTACGAAAAAAAAGAGGGTCTCAGTGGTTTTTGTCATGCATAATGATTGCAGTGATGGGACCCGTCACCGTGATGAGCATTTGTTGGATTTGATTCTTTTCGTCCACTATGCAAAACGAGATCCGTGTTAGTTGAGTTTATATTGGGCACCTCGCGTTTTGCACCAGAGGGAGATTCAGTTTGCCTCTGAACAGATCACACGCGAACAATGTAGAGCGTGTATAAAACAACCAGTGCAAAAAGTGGGAAGGGAGGATTCCACTGTATCTTATCAATAACACAATATCCGTATGTGGTGGTTAATTGGTTTAGTTTTTTATCATGATAAAAAAATGCTATTGAAAACCCATGTTATGACGATCCATTTTGAATTATAATCAGAGCCAGTAATTATGCAGAAGAAAAAAACAGTCAGATTGTCTAATGTAAAAATAGCAAGTCTAAATGGAGAGTTATCTGAATATGTAACCCGCTGGGTAGTGAAATAGTAAAGGTATGCGTAATATAATTTTTAGAATAGTTATTTGCTAGCAAAATATTAAATGGAACAATTATATATAGAATATGGAATAGTAATGTATATCAGTATGAAGTCCGAGTTGCAATTCGTGAACTTCTTTACCTTGTTTTTTCATTTTCATCCTCTTTTCCAACCTGAGATGGCGATTCTTTATCATCCTTTTTATTCTTACATACTACTGACTTTCTTCATAACATGTTGATGATCAACTGGTAGTTCCTTTTCCTCTTGTTCCTCTTCTAGTTGTGACTGTTGGTAGTCAACAATCTATCCATATAACAAATGTATAGTATTGAATGTCAACCTTCATTTTGAACAGGTCAGATATATTCATTTAATTTTGTCAATTATTATGTATTACATGCTCATGACTCTCATGTTGGTACTCTTCATATTTTTCTTCTTCCTCTCCATCTTGCTTTGACGACTCTTGATCTTCACAGTCATTCCAACCATAATATTTAAAAAAATCGAAATCCCCAGGGTCACTACTTTCATAGATCTCATCATCTTCATCGTATCCATCCATCGGTGGCGGTAACCTGCTACTTTGTCGTCGCAACTCTGGATGCAGAAATAAACATGCTTCAATCTCTTCTCGTGTGATAGGCGATGAAGGGGGTGTAAAGGAAGGTGATGGTGATTGTGAAATATTTTTCTTTGGAGATGCCAAAGTGAATGTTTGTTTCAGTTCAATCTCATCTGATGTAGACTCTAAAAAAATAATACATTTTCATCAATTTCACGTCATCTAACAAAAAAAAACCCATCTTTTATTACCTCTTCCCTAAAAAAAGAGGTGAATTTTATTTTCTTTGGTGATGAGTAGGAGAATATTCAGGAATATTCATATATGATTCATGACGAGTACCTACTTGTTTCGATCGTTTCATGACAGGAGAAAACTCTTGTGTCATGGATAATTGTCGTTTGTCTGGTTGTATGATATAAGGACGTATAACTAATTCACAAGATTGTCGACATTGTTGCTCTGGGTCCTTTATTAATGAGCCATGTATGGTATGAGAATCCGTATTCTCCTTGAACGAATAAAAAGGTAATGTCACGTTTGGATTGTTGTGATTATAATCATTGTCGTCATCGCTACTTTCTAATTCGTCAATTTCATCCACAATCGGTTGTGAATTTTTGAGTCCGGACCCTTCTTTAGTTGACTTTTTGGATTCGGATCGAGCAGTTGTGGTACGTGTTACTTTTGACATCGGGAAAGGTGGTCAAGATTCCAGATTATGAATAGAGAACAGACTGCGCAAAAAAGAAAGATAAATGATATATACGATGCGTTGTTTTAAATAAGAGGACATTTTGCATGATTTTTGTGATACATTAGACCCGGTCAAATTTCCAAAGGAACTTATAACCATATCAAGAGTGTATTTACTATCTTACCTATCTAAAAAAAGTATAATACTATGAATCGTAGTATAATAGTAAAAAAAGGCTACTGCTAGATGACGTTGATTCTGTATTTTGCAGAGAGAAAAGAAATAAAGTATTGCACGTATATGCACAGCATCTGCAGTTCATCGTCTCCTCCTTTTTATGTATAAAAAAAAACCAGGTCACCCAACACTCCATCCGTTATGTGATATATATGCAATGGCTCTTGTACGTTCTTCTTTATATATAAGCAACGACTCTCTTTCGTCCTTTTTTTCATTTTCATCTCACTTACAAACTACTTTTATAACTTATCCCCTTTCATTGAAAAGATGGTTCTAGTAACAACAGAAAGTGAATATATGGAGCAACAACAGCAACAAAATAATTTGCTTTCTTTTACTATTGGTGAATATGCACCTTATTATTTTCAACTTTTTGATCGTCAAGCATCTCGATACAAAGAAAATATTTTTACACGGTATTATTATCAACAACAAGGGGAAGGCATCTCTCTTGAATGCAGAGTGATTACATATAGGGAAATGCAACAATTGATTCATTTTATTGCAGCACAATGGAAAGATACCTTCTTATCATCATTATACACGAGTATCAAAGGATCGACGTGTGTTGCATTTCTAAGTGATAATCCATTACAATCGATCATCACCATGCTCACCCTTTCTAAACTGGAGATCCCCTATTTTCCCATATCCACAGGAAATTCAAAAGCAGCTATAATACATCTATTGGACAAAACCAATGTAAGTTATATTATTGCTGGTAAAAAATATGGAACAATGACTACTGAATGTGTACAACAACTACGAAAGTCTTCTTCTTGCGAGATTGGTATCAAAGTATGGGATGATTTCGATATAGGTCAACTCCTTGCTGAAGCAACTGCATCATCCAATCTACCGATGACGACGATAACACCCTATAAAGTAGTAGCAGTAGGAAAAAACGTGATTTCTGATGATAATGCAACAGAAGAAGCCAATAGAAATTTAACTATCCTTCATTCCTCGGGAACAACCTCCCTTCCCAAACCGATTCATATCAGTGTTCGATGTCGTATCGTAGGAGACTTTGAAATGTGTGTCCATCATATCAACACGACTTGGCCAGAACATCCAATGACATCCAATGACATTATGATATTTGCATTGCCCTTGTATCATATATTGGGTATCAATTTGTTCTTTTCAACGATTTTGGTGGGTGCAAGTACAGTGATTTTTCACCATTTGCCTCCTTCACCCCAGGAAGTACTTTTTGTTGCCAAAACATATGGAGCTACACGATTAGCCACTTCACCTTTTATCTTGGAGCAATTGGTCAGTTTTTCGCAACAACAACAAAATCACCCATCCTCCTCCAGTTATTGCCCAGATATTGATATGAGAACCAGTGATGGTAACAATGATAAAGATGTGTTACAGAAATTGATTCGTGTTTGTATTTATGGTGGTGCACCACTTCGACCTTATGTGTATGATTTTTTTAAATCAAAAGGCATTCTCATGTTGAATGTTTATGGAACAACAGGTAATATAGAACTTAAAATGAAGAAGATGCGAGGGGGGGAAGGAGTACTAAAAACAATGTATATTATAATAGAGGTGTTGTGCCAATTAACTTTATAGAAATCTTTATCATTTAATAAATTATATATATTATAGAAATTGGAGTTGTATCCATCAGTGATCGAAACACTATCCAACCTTATAAAAAACTGTTTCCTTATTTCATACTTGAACCATATGGTGACAGCACATACCATGTAGTTGTTCGTCATGATTGTCCATCTCTTGCAACAGGTGTGGGCAATCGCCCGAACGGTGACTATGCAACCAGTGATTTAATAAAAGAGTATCCTAAAGGATCAGGTGAATGGTCCATTGTGGGTCGCATGGACGATATTCTTGTCATGTACGGGTTTTTATTTCGTTTTGTTGTTGCATGCATGATACATGACACCGTGTTTGTTGACATATATATATATATATCTCAATTTTACTAGGAAAACTGGAGAAAAAACAAATCCTACACCCATGGAAAAAGTGATATGCAATGAAGATTTCATACGAAACTGTACAATTATTGGTAAAGACAAAGAATGTACTGGTGTATTGGTCGAGTTAAATGTGGACAACGTGTCCATGATGGGTCGTCCATCCAAGCAGCTGATTTCAAAAGGTAAACAAAAATAGTGATTTAAATAACAATAAAAAGTGTATAAAGTAACAAGCAAATTTATGTATCAAAACAAATAGTATACGAGGTAATTCGAAAAGCAAATAAAGATGCACCTGCTCATAGTACCATTATTGTTCCCAACATGGTATACATTTTACCATTGCACAAGCGATTGGCAACAACATCCAAAGGGACTGTGAGACGCCAACAAGTATTATTTGATTTTGAGCAAGAGATTCAATACATGTATGATGCTTTTCTTCTGGGTCTTACTACGAGTAGTAGCACAAAAAGCCCGAAGGAGGAAAAAAAAGAGAATATTGGAAATGAAAATCTAGTACGACAACTTATTGCCCAGGTCCTGGATCGATCCTCTTCTTGGGAATTAGATCCTAAAATATCTCTTTTTGATTATGGATTGGATTCATTGTGTGCTCTTCAACTACAACACCAATTCGCTATCCATTTCAACATGTCTATACCAACCAACTTTTTGTTTGAACATTCCACATATCATGCCATTATTCAAGAACTCTTTTATTTCAAACATGAAACAAAAACGCATCAACAACAAAAAGAAAAATGGTACCATCAAACACAAACGATCCTTGAGGGGTATCTTCAGCGGGCTGAATCAGATTTTTTGCCAATCCCAAAAAAGGCGAGTCAGGATGATGGTAGTGAACCTCAACAACAACACACAATTCTACTAACTGGAGCAACGGGATCTCTCGGCGCTTTTCTATTACGTGAAATGATCCAATCATCCAATGTAAAGAAAATCTATTGTTGGATTCGTCCACCACGATATTACCCTCGTGATGATCAATCCGAAAAACGACAAAAGCAACAAGATGATACCACGACAATGATGCATCGGCTAGAGGCATCATTTCAACAGAGAGGGATGGATCTCACTGGTTTATTGCAAGCCTCCTTTTCTATGGACAAAGTTGAAGTCATTTCCCTCCATCTTGATTCCCCTGATCTTGGATTAGATCAAGTCATGTACGCAAAACTCAAGAAAGAAATTACCATGATTCAATGTTGTGGTTGGCTCGTCGATTTTCATCAACCAATCCATCATTACGATCGTACATGTATTCAAGGACTCTATTATTTGCTCCAGTTTTCATATCATGACACCCATCCAATGGATGTTCATTTTATATCAAGTATTAGTGCCACGTCCAACTATCATGAAATCATCGATACTACTACCTCTATCAAGCATGGGAATCATGGTAATGATGATACTAGTAACAGTAATAGGATGGTGCTTATCCCTGAAAAACCCTCTCCTCAAGACCCACGTGTCGCCATGCCTATTGGGTATTCTCAATCCAAGTATATTGTTGAACATCTTTTTGCCTATTTATCCAAACACAAAAACATGCCATGTTTTATTGAACGGATGGGTCAAGTCTGTGGTGATCTTGAACATGGTATATGGAATACAAGTGAACAATATCCATTGTTGTTCGCAGGCGGTGCTTCCTTAAAAATGATGCCTGATATGAAGAATGTAACAATTGATTGGCTTCCTGTGGATTATGCAGCCCGTGTTATTTTTGAAACCATGATGAAAACAACAATATCTCAAGAAGGATCTAATAATCATGATCAGGGCGATGAAGATTCAATGATATATCACATTGTCAATCCAAATCGACTTTCTTGGAAAAACGTATTGGATGCATTGAAAGTCTGTGGCATGGAATTCAATGTGGTGGAACCACAAATATGGTTAGATACATTAAGACAGCATCAGGAGAATCAAGCGTATCGTCTTTTACCTTATTTTGATATCTATCTATTACCAAACAACAATGATCAAAAGATCTTGACTGTATGGGATACAAAAAAGACAGTAGTTAGAGTACCATCACTAGCAAATGCACCTGTATTGGATGTAGATCTCTTAAAGAAATGTCTTTCTTCATGGAAGAAAGTTGGGTTTCTATAATTTATTAGGGAATAAATCGGATGCATAAAAAAGCACAATAAAATTTATAAAACCCAGAAAGAATCGCTTGACACATTGATTATAATATACCTCTTTTTATTTTTATTTTATATACTTTAAATCATGAGTGCCTATGGTGCTGGTAAAGCAGTAAGTATCATTCTGAATTCACTGGATTCAACGCCATTGGTTTTTAAATAAAAAGTCCCCCCCCCTTATTTTTTTTTATTATTTTTTTTTTGCTTGTCCATTATTTTTAAAAACTGACCTCTCATGGATCAACATTAGGGCGATACTGATTTTCGTCGTACATGGGATCGATCCGAATATGCGGAAAAAGCAAAAGCACGAGAGGAACGCGATCGGTTAAAAGAAAAAAATGAGGATCGTAAACGACGTGGCTTACCTGCCATTAAACCCAAAAAGGATGAAGGATTAGATCAACCCAAAGAATTAATGAAGATGCGTGAAAATCGACTTTCGCTGGATTCGAATCTTGGCAAGATTCAAGTGGTGCAAGGAGGAGCATCGGGTGAAGCATCAAGACAACCTGGTTTTTATTGTAAAGCATGTGATATTGTCGTCAAAGATAGTGTGAATTATTTGGATCATATCAATGGTCGTAAGCGTAAGTCACTCTTTTTTTTTTGGGTGAGATGATGATTTGTTTGTTTGTTAAGGAAGAAAAAAAAG
Organism: Phascolomyces articulosus; assembly: GCA_025677815.1. Classification (NCBI taxonomy): domain Eukaryota; kingdom Fungi; phylum Mucoromycota; class Mucoromycetes; order Mucorales; family Lichtheimiaceae; genus Phascolomyces; species Phascolomyces articulosus. Next base: position 50,949 of record JAIXMP010000026.1, on the reverse strand, counting down.
TAGTAGAAGAGGATCACAATCATCCAAAAAAAAAAAACAATCTATATATATTAAACTATCTTTTTTTTTTGTGGATTATAGATCAACAAAATGTAGGTGTTCAATTAAAAGTAGAACGAGCTTCCGTGAGTTCGGTCAAAGATCGATTGGCCATGTTAAAACGAAAAAAGGAAGCACCCGAAGAAGAAGAATATGGTAAAACTTATATATAAAAGACAACATCAAGAGATGCGTATGTCACTTAACTTTCAACATCCAATGTTTTTTTTTTTTTTTTTTTTAGATTTGGATTCTCGAGTAGCATCCTTAAAACAACAAGAAGAAGAGGAAAAACGGCAAAGAAAAGAACGAAAACGACAAAAGAAAGAAGCTAAAAAGAAAAAACACTCTAAAGAACATGAAGGAGAAGGAGAAGGAGAAGAGGAGGATGAGATGGCTAAAATGATGGGATTTTCAGGATTTGGTACTTCCAAAACAGAATAAAATAAGAGATTTTTTTGTTTGTTATTGTTTTTTTTATAGAGAGAGAATGTATAATATTATGTTATTTGTCTACTAAAAAGTTAAAAAAAAAAAGAGAAGGGGGGAGATGAGTGGAAATTAAGTTTCTCCATATCAAAAATTTGGTGCATTACATAATAATTGAAGAATGTGTATAAACGTGTATAGATGAAAGGATGCTATAGAGTAAGTGTAGTAAAAAAAAGTGTATGATTATGTATAAAATTGAAAGGGGAGGAGAGGCGCTGTAATGTGAGAAAAAAAACCAATAATAATAATAATAATATAGAAGAACGAGTAATATGTACATAAGTTAGTTTTTTTTTTTTTACAAGAGGTGGAAAGAAATTAGCATATGTATATATAGAGAAAAAAAAAAAGAGTATATAATTTTTTGTCTGACCGGCCAATATTAAAGAAGAAATGTGAAATGTGTGGATGGCTATATAAAGCATATATAATAAGAAAAACATATGGAATGTTGGGTGAACAGAGTTTGAAAGAAATTAAAAATGGCATACTATTAAATGTAGGAAATAAATGTATATATATAATAGAAAAAAATGGACAAGAAGAAGTGGTAGTAGGAATGAAAATATATAGGCATAATAAAAAAAATGTAGGTGTAAAAATGATATATATAATAGAAAATAATAAGAAGGTGTTGTGTATGTTTGTATTTTTGTTTATGCGAAGCCATTAAACGTGGTTGTGGGTGGAGTAGGATTCACCCAATTCAAATCAAGATCGGCATTGTTATAAATGGGTTCCGATAGTCTACGTGTGGCCTATAAATAACAATAATAAAAAAAACAATCATGTCAGTTGTTTCAGATATAGAACTCAGCAAGAGAACTAAACTTTTTACCTCATTAAAATCTAATTGCTGTGTGTTGATCATCATCGGTTGTTGCTGTTGTGTAATGGTCGATGGATAAGAGGTCCGCTTGAGGTCACCAAAATATGGGTCAAATAAGGCGGTAAAAGCTGCAGTGGCTGTTGTATTTGTTGTGTCAGTCTCCGTCACGCGATCCAGTGTTACCATCTTGTTGGTAGAAGGATGATTCATCAATTCGGTTTCCGAAGAAGAATACATTAATCCAGGCACAAGATCCCATTTTCCGGCCATCATCATTTCCTCTTCTTTTTCTCCTTCTGAATGGTCTAATCCAAAAGATTGAGGATAGGAAGGTACTTGTTGCTGTTGATCAAGAAAAGAAAACATATCCATTGGTGTAATAGGAGTTGTCAATGGTTCAACACTATAGGATGATGATGCATTACTATGCTGTCGTTGCATGGGCGGAGCTACAGTTGATGATGATACCATACTTGTATCGACCATCATAGGAAGATGCGTGGTGGTAGATAAAGAAGGTGTCGTAGACGAAGAAGGGGATGTCATTTGTTGTTGTTGCTCACGTCGTTGTTGTGCTTTTGCTTTGGCACGTCGATTTTGAAACCATACTTGAACACCTCTTGGTGTCATACCCAATTTTTGAGCAAGTGAGCGACGTTTATGAGCATTCGGTTTTGGATTTTCATGGAATGTTTTTTCCAAGACTTTGAATTGAGCACGTGATGTACGTCGACGATGTTTCACTTCAAAAGGATTATAAAAAGCAGGTTTAAATTCTTCATTGGTCATGGCTGTAGGTGGATAACAACAATCACAAATGACCTGTGGTTGTTGTTGATATGGAGAATGATTGCTCGCCTTTGCATTGGTCATCGTATAAGCAGGGTCTATTAAAGACCCTGAACAAGAAGATGAAGTAGGATGAGAAGAAGAACAAGACACGGGGTTAGGAGCTAAACACCAACCTCCTGTTGTTCCTGACATTCCATCGACACCTTCTCCTATTATTCCTATTTCTCCTCCTGTGACAATAGGACCACTAGCATTTTCCATTAATGAACACGTATCATCTTGAATGGAACAAGTCGATGAAGAGGATGAATAACAATCCGCACAATAACATGCAGAAGGTAATGGTGGCGTATATTGTTGTTGTTGTTCGTCATGACAAGTCGTAGGTCCAATGTCCATAGTAGTACCATTGACAAATCCGTTCGCGTTCGTTGTTGTTGTTGATAGCATAGTTTTCACAGATATTTATTGTTGATCATAAAATAAAAAGGGTTCAATAATAAAATGAGGCTTAAGGAATATTTTTTTCGCTCCTTCAATAATAATAATAATAAAAAGTGGATTATTTTTTGTTTTTATATATATAAATATTTGTACACAATAAATTTTTGAGACGAGTAGAAAAAAAAAAAGGGAAGAAAAGAGGAAATAGAAGAAGAAGAAAAAAGAAAATATAACGATAGAAAGCTACTATATTTATTTATATATATAAAAAAAAAGGCTGACTTTTTTTTGTGGATGGTTTATAAGTAAAAAAAAAAGGGTCTTTTTCGTGTTGTAATGATGATATGATTATGTATGTATGCGTGGTTGTATATATATATATATATATATATGTATATATCTTTTTGTATCTATTCTTCCTTTTGGTGTGTAAGAATCGATGATAGGAATGTGAGGGGGTGTTCAATGATACACTCTCTATATGCTGTAGGATAGTTAAAATAGCTGAAGAAAGGGGGGGGGGTCTTCACTTAATGGGTAGTGGAGAATCCCGCGTTTATCTTTATTTATTTATTTATTTAAAAAAGGTGTTCATCATTCAAGGGGGATTTACTCTTTTTTCTTCTTTTTTCAATGTTAAAATATCGATTGCAAATGGGTTTATTTATTAGCATCATGTTTTTTAGTGACAGTAAAAAAATACGGAGTAAAAAAAAAAGAGGCGGGAAACTAAAGAAGTATATACTTGGATATAATAGACATACACTTCATTATAATATATCGTGAAAGTTGCTTGATTTGGTGGTATGAAGAAAGTTTTCTTAAAGGGATTCTATAATCAAGAAGATACTTATTATATTATTCTACTCTCTTTTTGACAAGGGAAAAAATTGCCACGCTTTCGTCCCTTTTGTTAAAAAAATGGCGAAAGGAACGCATCATGCGGAAAATAACTTTTTATTTATGAAGATGGTGCCATATTTGATATAAATATCAACATGTAACTCCATCATTTTAGTACTAGTAATAGTAGTAGTAGTAGTAGTAGTAGTAGTAGTAGTAGTATGAGAAAAAAAAGTGATAAACAACTTTTCGGCCTGAGACCTTAAGTTTGGATTAAAATGTGTGTGTTAATAGTATATTATTATATACATTGTCAACATAAAGACATAACCTCTTTATTCAACCAATCAAATACCCTGAACCTGACAGGTTGAATAAATAAAATAAAATCTATCGGTGTGCTTCATTCCGGCCTCCCCCCAAAATTGAATCATCCTTCGTCACTCTAATTTCCCCCACATCATCAAGAGGTTAACAGTATTCTTTTTTTTTTTTTTTTTGACATGGCTTATTATACAATACTTATTACCTACCTCTATTGACATCATCATCATTATAATATTATGTATATTTAATTATAAGCGAGAAGAACAAGAGGGGTGTATAGAATGAAAAGAAGGAGATAAATTATTCTTATTTAAAGAACGTTCTTTAATATAGATAACATCCTCCTCCAGTAATTAATATATATATATTGACGCATAGACCAAGTCCTGCTTTCTTTTTTACAAAGTTAGATTCTGTAACGCATATTTAAATGCATCTTCATGTACATGCTATGTTGGGTAATGTGCATGACTACCTACCTTTTACTTTTTTACAGGCAAGAAAAAAAAAAAACTGGGATTACTACTATCACATAACTATTGCGGTAACAAGTGAATAAGTAGTAGTTGTAGTTGTAGTAATAGTCACGTTTATATATTATCCATCCATTACTCACTTTTATCCTAAAGATTTAACTCCAATCATCTTTTCTACTATCACTAGCTATGATGATAGATGTACCCTGAGTCAAGAAAAAAGGAGAAAAATATAAAAAATGACTGCAAGTTCCCAGGTGCTGCTACCTGTCACTCTCATTATTTATTTTAATGCAGGTAGTCACATCATCTGATGGTGTTTTTCACTGTCTTACTACTATCACTTACTTTAATTGGTAAATAGTTTCAGATCTTTGGATTTCCTTGTACATTACTACTTAGTAGTAAGTATTTTGTTTTTGTTTATGTAAATATGTGAACCTATTTATACTCACAAATGTGTTCACATATATTCGAGAATTATCATCCTTGTAAAAACAATTCATCATAAAAACAAATGGAACAACTCATTCCCGGGTTCGACTCTTCTAGTCCACTTTTTATAAACAAATGACATATGTTAATTCAATAAAAAAGAAGCGACAACAACAGGATGGATTACTTTACTCTTGAACTATTTGCATAAATAATACTAACTTTATCCATCATCATTCTTCCGTTTTCCGTTTTGTTGGCATTTTTTTTTTAGTTCTACGTATAGAATAATAACATAGGTAATGATGGCAGGATAGGTATATGTTCCTTCTTTTTATGGAAATATATTCTTTACAACATGCACATTATCATAAAAACTAAGGTTTATAGAATAGGGTTTTATAAATATAGTTTAATAGAAATAAATGGTTACTCTTTGTACGCATGTACGTATGTATCTATTGTGTGAAAATGACATTATTTGGACGAAGGAAAATAAAAAAATGAAATACACTTGATTTATATAATATAGGATTTCCTCTCCCTTTTTTTTCTTTACTACTTATGAAAAGAGGGAGACATAATATTACATATAATTCTCAAAAGGGGGAAAATATTACAAGTAGAGTACGACTACTGTTACTAGAAGTGAGTCGTATATTATTAGCTATTCGTTGGTCGGTGCATTATAGATAATAAAGAATTTGAGCACGGATTGATATATATATATATATATAAAGGACGTGGGATGAATATCTAAAATAGAAGGAGGACAAAAAAGAAGAAAAAAAAAGGAGAGGATAATGGTCTATCTTTCTCCTTAAATAAGGAATAAAAAGTTTGGATTTGATTGTACATTTTTATTTGCCTGTGCTCACTGACCAAGAATGGTAATTTTTCAATGAATCAAGTTGTATCTAGTAAGTAGTAGTAGTAGTAGAAGTAGTAGATAACCCACTACTACGTAATACTATTAATATAATGAATTACTTTTCTATTGTATAAATGTTAATGAATATACACGTGTAGTATAAAAGAACATATTTTTTCTCTACTACTACTACTACTACTACTATTTAATCAGCATCATCATTTATTATAATATATGAATGTGGCAAATATAGAAAAAGATATTAAAACCATCCTCAAATAATAATAGGATCCTTATTAATAATTATTGTAATACTACCACAAAAGAGAGGCGCTTTCTGAAGATCTTCATCCTCATCATTATGATCCTTGGGATAAATCTAGGAACAATGGATTATCTGGCTTCATATGTTTTATTATTATTATCTTGTTATATGGCAACTTTTTAGTAAATTGTTTTATTTGACAAAAAGCTCTTCCTCCTCCTTTTTCTCTCACCCGCGTACCTTTCTTCTCTTCTATAGTCTAAATATTTCATAGTAAAAGAGAACATGATTACTATATACTAACTTATCATCGTAGGATATAATATCCCAAATCTTGGCCATAGAATATACAACCAACAATAACAACCGCGCCCGCTCTTTTTGGATAATAGGTTTCATTCCCCTTTTTCTTTTCGTTTCCGCTTCTATGATACTAGGATTATTAATAGGGGTCATATAATTTAGACCATTTATCCGATTCATTATCCATAAAAAAAAAGATGTTGACTACGTACGATACTCTCTATTTTTATATTACTCTTCTAATTTTCTTTTTTATTAATGACTTATTTTTTCTTACCATCTGAACTGACTGTGCTTTTTTAGGTATTTTTTCTTTCTCTCCTATAATAAAGGAGAAAGGGGAGAAGGCTTTTTTTTTATTCTTTATAATATATATATATATTTCAAGGGGGAAGGAGAGCTTGATATTGAGGCAAAGTGAAAATAAAAGTATCAGTGACAAATGGGATAATCCATGGTATTTTGATATTATCAAAGGCAAATAAAAAGGTAGTAAAAACCAACCTCGTTCTAGTCAACTTTTTGATCCTTATTTTTTGAACTATAGAGAAGAAGGATGAGTGATCAACAACCATTCCAACTGTTGTCTTGACTCCAAAACATTCATTTCAAACGTGTAAAAAATATGTACCTATGTGTGTATATGGTAGTGTGAAAACTTTAAAAAAAAATAATTATGCGTTCATCGGTGTGTTCTTATGCAAGGGCGGGTCTTCTTTTTTCACATAACACTTATTTCAATGATGGTAAAGGGAGAGAAACAACTCAGATTCTAATAAAATAGAATAAACTCTATATAATATCGTTCATCTATTATCATCTATCGATAGATTTTAGAGGTAGTTAGTTAGTGGTAAGTAATAATGAAAATATTTATATAATTTTACTTCAAGGAGGTACTGATGATCAGCACTAAAAAAAAAAAAAAAAAAAACTCATGGCCCTTCTCCTTCTTTAAGTTATATGATGGGATTTGGGTGGCATGAACAAGCAGTAAAAAAAAAAAAGAAAAGAAAAAGAAAATCCAAGTCTTTTTCTCTTTTCTCTTATTTTTCTTTCATTCTTCTTTATTACATATCAAGTTCTTTTTAATTCTTTCTTTCTTTTCTTTTTTTTTTTTTTTTTTTTTTTGTTATCATTAATTTTCTTGTGTAGTTGTAAAAAAAAAAAAAACCTCCCAATATTTCAAGTTGTGTAGTTACTATTTCTATTACACATAGTATTACTACTATACTTTATTATTTTACTTCTACTACTACTTCTACTATTACTATTAATATAATCTCTTATAACTCTTTAATATTACTCTTATTTTTGATATATATATAATTGAAGTAACAACAACATTGACGACGACGACGACAACAACAGCAACGAATAAAAGATGACGGTGATTGCATCCGCTACGCATACGGCTTGTTTATCAACAACATCCTCTTCTTTATTATCACCTACTTCATCGACTACAGTACAAAATCGAATCGCTCGATCCAAAAGTGGAGCTGATCTTTTATTTGATAAAATGAAACAAGATCAACTACATCATGATGAACAAACCGTTGTTGATTTTTTAAATTCGATATTGGAAGATTATCAACATACACCCATTGAAATGGGTCATTTACATGATGAATTGAAAGATGGCGTATTATTATGCAAGTATGTATTCTTTTTATTATTATATTATATTCTTATTTTATATTCTATTTTTTTTTAAAAAAAGGGGAAGGGGAAGACCTATCTATCCATAGAGAATGATTATGTAGATGTATATAGCTATGTGAGATGTTGTGATAGAATGGATAGTGTGCGTTATTATCCTATTTTTCTTTTTTTCCCTTTTGACCCTATGCGCTTAAATGCCCGTTTCACTTTTTTTTTTTACACATGTAAAAAAAAAAAAGTGAGGGGAATTGAAGGGAATTCCCCAAATATATATGATTATTATTGTATTTATACAATACCGAAACAAAAAAACGATGACATTTTCTTGTTTTGCGCGGGCGAGAGGGGCGAGGGGAGGGAAAGAGGAGGATAAAGGTTGAATCATCATTTTATATTATCTCACTTACACAATCAATTAATTTATATTCTTTTAGTTTGGTAAATAAGTTAAGACCTGGTACTATTAAACATGTTGGACAACGAGATTTATCGTTTATCAAGGTAAATATCATCTCTAAATGACAATAATAATAATAATAATAATAATAACGAAATTTTGTCGTTGTTAGATGGATAATATTACTCGATTTTTACAAGGAGCTAGACAGGTAAACTTTTATGTTTGGGCTTGGTTACATATATGTCCCAGGCTTCTTTTATTATCGAGAGAGAGAGAGAGAGAAAGAGAGAGGAGGGTTAGTGACTTGGAAGAGAGAAAGAGAAAGGGAGAGAGAAACCATAGAATAGAAAGAAAGGGGAAGAGAGTTGTCAATTAGAAAGGGATTGATAGCTTATATTATAATACATACTCAACTTATCTATTCCCTTCTCACTACTTACACACTTGTCTTTCTAATTTCATTATGATGATGTAGCTTGGATTAAATGATTCCCAATTGTTTGAAACAATTGATCTTTTTGAAGCAAAAGATATGCCAGCGGTTAGTAGTTCTCACTTTTTTTTTTTTTTTTTAAAAAAAAAAAAACTATACTCTATCTCTCTCTCCCTCCAACCATCACACAAGCCTTCTACTTTCTCCTGCATTACTTTCTTAGTTATAAAATAAAGTAGTGTCTCAGGATGAATTCTCTCCCATGAAGAAAAAAGGGATATTATCAAACATGAAAAGAGTACTTATCCATTCTTCATATAAATATATATATTTGTTAGGTTATTCATACGATTTTAGTGATTGCACAAATGTATACAAAGTCAATAATGAATGAAAAGGAGCCTTATCACGAATCCTATACTAAAAAGGAGCAAGAGAATAAAAAGAAGAAAAAACCAAAGATAAATAATATTGATGAGGAAGAAGAACCACTGCAACAACAAAAAGAAGAACAGCAGGAGAAAGAAAAATTACAAGTAATAGTAGTAGCGGAAGTAGAAGGAGATTCAGATGAAGTAAAGGAGAGCTCTTTTTCTTCATCATATACTCAACAACCCATTGACAAGGAGATAGGTAACAATATTTATTTTATTACCAAATCATAATTGGATTAGGATGATGATTTATTATATATTTGATTATATGATGAATTGTAATTTATTTATTATGGATGGAGGATATGAACGGGTCTTTTTTAAGGGAGAGGTTTTTTTCCAAAGAGAAATAAAAAAAAGGAGTGATAAAATAATTGAGACTAATAATGCTTGATATGGTGTCCCTTTTTTCTACTTTATAGATGCTCCGATTCTTAATCTACCAAATGCTAGTACGATTGATAATCATGGTAACACAGCAGGACAAGACCCTTCCTCGTGTGACAATGCCTCGTCCGTAAGTCATTATCGTGATGTACGTGATATATTTGGTCTCCCTTCTACATCAACGACTACGATTCCTCCTACTTGTTCTACTACTATTACTACATCTATATCCTCTCAACAACAGCAACAACATCCTGGTGATGAACATAGTAACGCTAACAACAATAATACGGATATGGATACCTCCTTTGTACGACCACCTAAATCACCTTTACGTCCTGCTTCCAAAAAACGACGTTCCAGTCATCAACAACAACGATTACGTCGTAAATCCGCCGAAGATTTAAAATTACGTCGACCCTCAGCACCTGCCTTTTCATCTCATAGTCGAGCTCATTTGAATAACAAGACGAGTTATGATTTAGTAGGAGGTACTGATTTATCACGTACTTCATCTGCATCTTCTTGCAATTCCTTTTTATCTTCTGCTTCTTCTTCTGGATCTTCAGAAACACCTTTAACACCTTCTTCAGTTACCCCAGGCGATGATCAACAACAACAAAGACAACAACAACGTCGTGAACAACGTCGTAAGAGCGCTACATTTGCAGCCCAACATCATCCTCATATTAATGAAATGCATCAACAAACCGAAAGTTTGGGTCGTAAATTAGATCGTCAATTATTAAAGTCCATGGAAGTCATTAAACAAGAAAATAATGGTTCCAAAGGACGTGAAAAGTTATTGCTCAAGAGTAAAGATGGATTGACACGTGCTCAATATGTAAGTGTCTCCATCATTTTGCATTTTTGTTGTCATGATATGTTTGTTTGGATTGTATTGAACAAAAAAAATGTTTTTTTTTTTTTCATAGCAACTTGGTAATTGTATTGGTAAAGGTCAATTTGGATCTGTTTATCGTGCATTGGACATGTCCACAGGTGAAACTGTTGCCGTCAAACGAATTCGCTTGGAAGATGCAGAACTTGATAAAGAAATCATGGCAAGTGGATAAACTAAAAAAAAATAGAGATATATCTATCTTTCACATGTGTTCTTACCTATGATTTTATATAGAAAGAAGTTGGGTTATTGAAAACATTAGGTCACTCCAACGTGATTCAATACTTGGGATTTATTCGAAGTAAACATCATATGAATATTGTATTGGAATATGCCGAAAACGGATCTCTCATGTCCACATTGAAAGCTTTTGGTGCCTTTCCCGAAAAACTGGTCGCCTCCTTTTGTATCAAAATCCTCCATGGTCTTGAATATTTACATGCCAACCAAGTAGTCCATTGTGATTTAAAAGCCGCCAATATCTTAACCACCAAAACGGGGGATGTCAAATTATCTGATTTTGGTGTCTCCTTGAATCTCAAGATTAAAGCTTCTGATCCTGGTTCTGTGTCTGGTACCCCCAATTGGATGGCACCCGAAGTGATTGAATTGAAAGGTGCTTCGACAAAATCCGATATTTGGTCTTTGGGTTGTACCTTGGTGGAATTGGTGACAGGAAAACCTCCTTATGCCGACATGATTGCCATGTCAGCCATGTTTCGTATTGTTGAAGACAATTACCCACCTTTACCTGTGAATATTTCTCAAGAAATGCATAGCTTTTTATTATGCTGTTTTCAAAAGAATCCAGAAGAACGACCTACAGCAACACAGCTCAAGGAACATTCTTGGATTCGAGCAAATCAGCGAAGAATGAAAAAGAATCACCCTTCTTCTACTCATGGCATTTCAACCTATCTTGAACAACATAAACGGCCTCATAGTAAACGAAATAGTTTATTACGTCCTGTCTCTATGGCAAGTGATTATTGTCATCCATTAGAACAACAACAACAACAGAAACCTTCCACACCTCAACAACCAGCATCTTCTTCATTACGTTCGTCAATGCCACCAAGAGAGGATGATTTACCACCCCGTGTTGATACCACATCCCATCATCACCCTAATGCACGTTCAGCATCGCCTGATTTGGGATATTCTTCGAGAATTTCTCATGATAGTGGGTTGGCCAGTAGTATTAATGAAGATTATATCACCCATCGATTCATTCAAACTTCGTTTGGTAAAGGTAAGAAAAAGTTTCCTCCTATTTTTTATTTAAAAGAGAAGGATGATACTCATTTTACTTTTTTATATAATAATAGTTGTAGAATGCAAAGTATGTGGTGATTTAACGAAATCACAAGCCATTTTCTGTGAAGGTATATATATATATAATTCAATCTACATCATGGGATAGAGTAATAACTTACCCTTTTTTTTTAAAAAAAATAATAATAATAGTATGTGCTTTGATTTGTCACGAAGATTGTAAAAAATTGGCATTTTCCTGCCCACCCAAAGTAAAAGACCAACAACCCTCTTATGATGTAAGTAGATGTATATCCACATTATCCTTACCTTACCAAAAGGAAAAACATACACACCTCCCCATACCACTTTATTAACAAACGAATATTTTTGATATGGATAGTGGGTGTTTTCTGCAAAAATCTATAATCGATCCCGTCAAGATCGAGCCAATTCTCAAGATTCCATGAAAAGTACTCATAGTAAAAACAATCCTGCGGTCCAAGAAATCACTTGGCATCATGCACGACAAGATATTTTCGGTACTCCTTCACTGGAAAATCATCCACAAGCAGAAAGTATTCGAAAATATTCTAAAGCACTTGGATTAACACCTCAAGAACAACGGGCCTTGATTCAAAATCAAGCCCTCTTATCCCATACATTGGCATTGCAACATATGAATCCTGAAGCTGTGGAAAAATTAATTAAAAAACGTAAAGATTGTAAAAGTTCATCTACGGCTAGTGTGTCTTCTGAAGATTGCACTATTAGTTAAAATTTTTTTTTTGTTTTAAAATCGATCATCGATCATTATGAAAGCTTTAAACCCCTTTTGGGTCTAGTGGTTTGTATCCAACGCACCCCATCCTCTTATTTTCATTATCATGAAGTGTTTTCTTTCTTTCTAGGTATATCATGCTTTTTCTATATATACACACCCATTTTTTTTATTTAATCTCAATTGAATTGCTTTTTTTTTTTGTATTTTTACAAGCTGTGTGTTTTCTTTCCACTCTTTTAGTTTCTTTTTCTTACAAACCGTAAAGTCTTTATTATTATTATTTTATTACTATTTTTATTACTATTTTTTTATTATATATATTTATATATATAAAATCAAGAAAAAAAAGTTGGATGTTTCATCCAATCTCTTTTTTTTTTGTATATTTGAAGTGTCTTCTTTATCATTTACCCTATATTAATATTATGTGATTCAGTGTTGAATGGTGGTGAGTGAATTATATAAAGGGCGAGAAGGATTTGTCATTTTTTTCTATCTTACAGTATTAAAACGTTCAGCACGTCTTCGTTTCTTCTCTTCTTCTGCTTCTTTTGTAGGAATACCAAATCGTTCAGCTCTCTTTCGTTTCTTATCTTCTTCAATTTCTTTACTAGGTAATCCAAATCGTTCTGCTCGTTTCTTTAACGTTTCTGCATCGATACCCTAAACATTATGAATAAAGAATCATGTTGAGTATATAAACCAAGGTTTTTTTTTCATTAGGATTGCCCCCCATCCATGATTTTCTTTCTTAGTTCCTTACCACAGATGTTTTCTTTCCTTGTGGTGCTCGTTGTTGTTGTTGTTGTTGTTGTTTCTTTGGTGCACTCGCTCCAAACCGTTCTGCACGTAATTGTTGTTTTGTCTTTTCATCCAAATCAACATTAAACCGTTTCGCTCTTTCAATCTTCTTTTCCAATTCACTACTCATAGTGCCTGTGCTGGTGGCTGTTGTATTAGGTGCCCCAAACGAAATAGGTGTATACTTGAAATTGGATCCAGGTTTTACAATTTCAGCAGGTGGTTGTTCAGTTGAGATTGTTTCTGTCTTGGTTTCTTTTTGTTCTTTGGTCACCATGTTATCTTTCTCTGTTTCTGTCATCGTTGTCGTTGTCGTGGTTGTTGTTTCTGTGGCGATCAATTCGTCTTGCTTTTTTTCTGTTGATTTTAATTCTGAAAGTGAACTATAGAGATGGTGGTGTCAAAATTTCGAAAAGGCATGTTTTTTTTAAAAAGAAAGAAAGAAGCTTACTCTAAATCTTCAAGTTTTGATTCTTCAAATTCATCCAATCCTGCAAGATCATCCAATGAACTTAATTCAAGGGTTTTCTTTTCATCATGTTTTACAAGGCGATCAATCAGATCTTCCTTTTTACCCGTATGGGGTAAGCCATTCTTTTGTAAAATTTCTAAAGGATGTATTTAGAGACTGTTACTCTGCTGAATAGAATAATAATAAAAAAAAAAGAGAAATGGCATGCGTGTGTGTGTGTGTGTGTGTGTCTTTTTTACCTTGTAATTCTTTTACTTTGAGGGATTTATACTTGTCAGCCATAGTTTTATAAATATATTTGAAAAAGAACGCGTTTTTCTTTTTTTACTTGGAAGAAAATTCAAGCACATCTCCAAGCTGGGTTTGTATAAGAGCAATTTGGGCGTTTATTTTTTTTCGAAGTGAGTTTTGCTATAAAACAGTGAAGGTTTTTATTTTATTAAAAGTACAAATTGGGGGGTATAAAATGCTTTGATTTGTTGTTGTTATGCATATTATCCGTGTTATTTCTGGAAGAGGAAAAAGTTGTATTTAGTCGAGGAATAAAAAACACAGAGGGTAGTGCTGGAGGAGGATGATGATAATAATGTGGATAGTAGTATTGATAATATGAATAATGATTGGCATCTTTTTGTGATTGATTTGGTGCCATTGTTTTTTGTTTCTTTTGTTGTGGTTGTTCATCATTATCATCCACATCATCATAGATATATTCATCCTCGTCGTTGTCATTAGTAACCGTTGCCATCGATACACGTGCTTTTTCTTTGTGATGTGGCGTGTTTACTTGTTTTAACTTTTTATCAAGGGCAGTAAATGTTTTATGTTGATTCTTTTTAACAGTCAATCGTGCTTTGTGTTTCCTTAATAATTTTTCTTCATTTTCGGATAATGCTTTTCGAAATTCGCTATAAGAGACATGCTCTATAAAACAAGTATACTTTAGTGAGCCTTTCCTTTCATTTTTATTGTTCCCCCCACACTCTCTCTTCCGATCACTTTACCTGGTAATGGCATTAAATGGATTCCTGTTTCTTCCATTATTTCTATGAACGTATTATCTTCAGGTCCTACTAAATTTATGGCAATACCCGACGTGCCTAGATATTTTTTTCCCTATCTGTTAGTTTCTTCTTCCTATTCAACGACCATCCAAACTGACATCATCTTGTTTATTACTTACCAAATCGTCCGGTACGACCTACTCGATGCATATACGTTTCTATTTCGCGTGGATAATCGATATTAATCACCAAATTAACTCGATCAATATCAATACCACGGGCAATCTATAATAATGTTTTTTTTTTGGGATTAATACATCGACTATCATTGAATGCAATAAATAATTATTTGCTTACCAGATCACTACAAACGAGTACTCGTAATTTGAAATCACGCATTTTCTCCATGACAGCCATTCTTTGTACTTGCGTTAAACCTCCACTAATATGTCCTGACATCCATCCTTCTTGGGTTAACCACTTGGATAGTTCTACAGCTCTAAGTAAAAAATAGATACAAAAAAATTTGTTTACTTTATCCCATACATTGTTTTCATTCAGATAGGAATTAAATGGGGAAACTATTTATATATATACCTTGGTACACTATTGACAAAGATCATACATTGATAAAAGGGTATTTTACTCAATAATTCGGCCACCATTTCAAATTTTGCCTTGTATACCTTGAGTTTTTGACTATAGTCACTTTCACTTTCCTGCTTCTCCACTGAAATCTTTTTACAATACTGCTGCACCTCTATTATTGTTATTCGTCGTTAATATATATCCCCTTTCTATTACCATGTAGTCCCTCCTCCTCCTAGATGATTCATGATTCAAATACATTACCTTCAAGTTCCGGGACTTCTGTAGTTAATCGAACAATTTGAGGTTGATTCATCATATTTTGAAAAGAATCCAGTAATTCTTGTGTGAATGTGGCAGAAAATGCCAATGTTTGTTTCTTTTTGGGAAGTTGATTATTGATATATCTAATTGAAACAAGAATTAGAAAGGATGATTTTTTTTTGAGTGTCAATAAAGAAAAAAAAAACCACTTACTGAATTTGTTGTCCAAACACTTCTGACATGAGTTTATCTGCTTCGTCCAATACTAATAATTTGATATCTCGTGTAATTAAACTATGGTCATGTAATAAAGCCATCAAACGACCTTTCGACAAATTTAGTATCTCATTCATTTTCTAATTGCTATCTCTCTTGCTTTTTATATATATTTACCTGGTGTCCCCACCACAATATGACAATTTTTTAAAAGTTTTGCATTGGAATGATGTGCGGTACCGCCAATAAATGCTTCACAACGGATGCCTGGTGTATATTTAGCTAAATTTCGTATCACATCTCGAATTTGTATTGCTATTTCGCGTGTTGGCGCTACCATGAGGACCTAATATACATATTATATTAGTTTTTTACCCTTTATTGCGAATAGAATGAGTAAAAAAAAAAGAGAGAGAGAGAGAGAATGCCATTTACTTGAGGATGAATGCCAATAGCACGAACAGTTTCCAAACTAATAACACCAAAGACGACGGTTTTTCCTGTACCGGATTTGGCTTGAGCAATAAGATCAACACCCAATCGTCCCAATGGAATAGCTTGTAGTTGAATAGGGGATGGCCGAGCATATCCTGCTTGTTCTAATCCTTTTAATAATTGTTTATTTTGAATGAGAGCTTCAAAATCAACATCCTCATTGATTTGAACATCGCGCGATCGATTCATTTATTAAGCTGCGGCAAAAAAAAAATAAAATAAAATAAAAAGCCAAAGGCTGGGTTAACATAAAAATGAAAAAATCCAGCAAATACAACAGTTTATTACTTTCTCTCGCTTGAATTCCTAAAACGTTTTATTGAATATTAAAAGGATAAACCTATTATTTTTTTGAGATCATTTATGAGAGATAGTACTAGCCACTAATTTTAAACAACTTGTTGTTGCTCATACAAGAAACATCACAGTAATAAAAAAACTTATTTTGATTTAAAGTTGTAGAAAATCAATGCCACTCAAAACAAGAATGGGATATGATTGGCCAAACAGGCCTGTTTTTGGGAATATTGAGTTTGTGAAATATTTTTTTTTCTTTTCTTTTTTTTCTTTTTTGTTCAGTTACCAACTACAAAATTCATATTAAAAAATAATGGGCCGGTATGTTTGATAAAGTCATTATCACTCGAAAAACAAAATGAATAATTAAATAATGACATTTTTCCATGTGCACAGTTTACGACGATCACGAGTTCACAAGGGCATTCGAGATACCTACCGAAAATACCGAACTCGTAATTATACTCGTGATCTTGATCAGATCCATGACGATATCAAACCTGAAAATGTGGACAAGTTTAAGAATCAAGCTTTAGATCCAGATAAACCTGGTCTTGGTCAAAACTATTGTGTTGAATGCGCGTATGTTAATTATTATTATTATTTTATCATATTATGATGGTGTGTGATAGAGTCTGAAGAAAAAGAAATGAAAAAACTAAAACGGATCCATGATATGTGGGGATATATATAGTCGTCACTTTATCACAGCTGATGCATTGCAAGAACATATTCGTGGAAAACAACACAAGAAGCGAGTCAAAGTACTAAAAGAGGAACCTTATACACAAGCAGAGGTAAGAAAATGAAGATAGATATA
This sequence comes from Phascolomyces articulosus, assembly GCA_025677815.1. Classification (NCBI taxonomy): domain Eukaryota; kingdom Fungi; phylum Mucoromycota; class Mucoromycetes; order Mucorales; family Lichtheimiaceae; genus Phascolomyces; species Phascolomyces articulosus. The sequence continues at coordinate 33,615 of JAIXMP010000026.1, read as the reverse complement.
TATGAATTATTATAATAGGAGTCGATATTTAGAAATAGAAAACAATCGATTGACACTTTATATATATATATATATATATATAGGCTGATGCCGCAGCTGGATTAGGTAAACCAGATAATGGAAAGCGAGGAGGTCGTTCATTAACATCGGACGATGTTACAATGGATGATCAATAAAAAATATAACTATATATATTTATATACACACCTTGTTAACTGTCATTTTCATTATTACTATTCTATACGGCATTTTTTTTCTTACATCTTTTCACGACACCCTTTTGTATTTCTTCTTCTTCTTCATTATTATTGTTGTTATTATTATCATTATTAGAAAGAACGTTACATAAATCTATCTCTTTTATTTAACATTTACATATATCATATAGAAAAGTTGCTTACCATAGAAGTATGAGGAGAAGGATTTCTATTTATGGCAACTTCATATGAAAGAAGGAGAAGGAGGAGAATGATAACTAAATCAAATGTACAATGACAGGTTTTTGTATTATTATTATTGTTTTTAGTTCATCTTCCATTTTTTTATTGAAAGAAGGAGAACAAGATCAAGATGAGAATAGTGATGATGTAGAAAGAAGAATAAAAAGAACAAGAAGAGGAGACAAGATAACAATTATGATTTACCAAGAAAGAAATCCAGTCCCTTGGGATGTTAGTGAAATAAATAATGTGATGTATAAGTGATATGCAAGTATCTCTCTAGTACACTTAATCACTCTCTCTATTCGATACTTATTAATAATAATAATAAACACTCAGTCACCATACATTACATATATATACATATCACTTTTCTTACGCTGTTTTATTAAGTTGAAAATATACTCCTTAACACTTTTTTTTGCCTCCCATTTTTTTCTGTTCCCTTAATTTTCTTTTATACACGTATATACACTTTGTATACTCTCTTTTTCTTTCTTTCTTTTTCTTCTATATATATATCCAATAATAATAATAAAATAATAATAATAATAATAATACCTTTTTTCTTATACCCTTTTTTTTATTGTCAAAAAAAAGTTTATTAAATTCTAATAATAATAATAATAAAAAAAAGACAACGAATGCCAGATGTTTTAACTTCTTCGTCATCGGCATTCCGCCGTCGTTGCCGAACGGGATCAACACAATTGTTACGCAAAACAAGTGGATATGACAGTTTGTTGCACAATAATACCAATGAACCTAATGACATTAGAAAAACATCCACAGCAAGTAAAAAGTTTCTTCGGTGGACTGCATGTTTTGCATTTGTGACAAAATTCAAACGATCCAAGTCTGAAAAATTGGATTTTATATCAGAAATCGACCCAGAAAGAAGGCGCCAAAGTCGTAGTAGTCATAGTGATAGCTGTCCAGACATGGTTGCACAGCATGATAAAAAAACCACCGACATCAAGGCTCCTTATCGACATCCTATACGACGACCTTTTTCACATTATTTGGAAAGAGCCACTTCCATGGACCCTGATCGAGATTCAATAGGTATATACCATCTCTCTCTCTCTTTATAATGTGATTGAAATTAATTCAAAGATATATATATATATATATATCTTGACTATATAGCAAGTACATTACTTCAATGGAAAGATGGGACTGGATCGTTGCCTATTTCTCCATTATCTGCATTATCACCACCACCACGTCATGCCATGAAAGAACGATCCAAAAGTTTAACAACAGAAGATACGATTCCTGTTGTTTCACCTTTACCTATGCCTCGTAAACGGAAGGCAACGACAATCAGCAGATCACTTGCTTTACGATTATCACTTGACGTGGACCAACATTATTCTTCTTCAGGGATCACTCATAGTTCTTCTGGATTTTCCAATGGAACTAATAGTGACTTTTTAAAAAAAGGAGACCACGATGATGAGGATGATACAGCAAGTAGTATTTCTTCTTCTCAACCGTTACCAAGGAATTCTTTGATGAATCCATCTTCTGATCATTATCAAAAATTACGACTTTCGTCGATTGAAACTACAACACCGCCTCCTTCTTCACCGGATCTTAAAAAGGATGCATTGTTACAGCAGCAGCAGCAACAACAACGTTCACATCGTGTGATTCCACTGGTGATACCAGAAATAGATACATCAAAAGATCAGCAATCACAAACACAGCAACAGCCGTTAAAAGAAGAACAAGAAGAGGATGACGATGATAGTAGTGATTATGGTGATTTAATTAAAGAATTTCGACTTCCTTCTGAAAAACTTCCTCATCAACAAAATAAAGTGGCCATGTCAAAAACGACTTCTACGTCTACTTCAAGTACAGCAACTTCTGCTGTTGTTGTGATTACCGATGTACAAAAGAATAAGGAGATAGTCAAGGAGGTGACTTATATTTATCCAACGGATAATATAAAAGAAAACAACAAAAATAACCATAATATTAACACCACCACCACCACGATGAATACCAACAGTAATGTTGGGTCACCTACACCTTTTGTCAGTCGATCGACGATTACAGCAAATGAATTAAGTCGACAGAAAGCCATGGAAACATTAGAAGGACATTTCAGCGCATTAGAACCTACTGGATCGAAATCAATGGATATTGTCAGGGACAAAGCACATTATGATGCTGTCGTTGCTGGTACGTTGCACCGGCGGCCATGGACACAATATTTACGTGCACAGTCTGAATCCAAGGAGGATAAGGACAAGGAGGAGGTGGTGGTGGAGAAGGATGGAGAGGAGTTTCACCCCCAACAGACGACGATCGGTCAAAAGGAGAGAGATGTTATTCCTGCTAATATTCCTCATCATCCTACCCGTTCTATCAAGACAGCTTCTGCAGTCTTTGCTGACTACAACAACAATAGTAAAATACCTCGACCCTCCTCTTTTGTTTTTTATCCACCTTCACCTAATTCCATTAATTCTAATTATTGATGATAATTTTTTTTTGACTCTCTATATCCCAACACATACATCATTTATTCATTCATTTAATTCTACTTCTTTTTTTTATTCTACTTACTTTCATGAACCCATTTGTTTCATTTTCTTTTTTTTTTATCATAGTAATCTCACAATCCACCCTCTTTCTTTTTCACTTACTTTGCAACTATTATTATTATTATTCTTTAAAAAAGAGATGACTTTATTATATATAAACAAAAAAAGCAATACAGTCTGGTTTACTGGTTATTTTATTTTATCTCGAGTCATCTTTTTTTTTCTCTGATTAAAAAAAAAACTTTTATTTTTCTCCTTCTTTTTCTTATTCTATCCTTCCGCACACACACACGCACAAACGCAAACACAAACACACTCTAGTTTTAACTCCCTTTCCTTCCGTCTTTATCCACTCGCTCTTTTTCTTTTACTGTTATCATCATGTTCCAATTAAAAAAAATAACATATCACTTTTTTATTATTATTAATATTGTTCTAAAAAAAGATAAATAGAGATGAAGTAGGTCAGGATTGAGGAAGGGGGGAGTTTATTTCTTATCAGCATAGTATTCTTTATAATACTTTTCATAACTTGAAACGACTTCTTCAGCCGTAGTATCCTTGGCATAACAATCGACAAATTTACCATCTGGATCCATTAAATAGAAAAAGATGGAATGATCTACAAGATAATCTTCTCCTTCTTCTACACTAGGTGGAGACGAGACATAGACTCGGAAAGATTTGGCTACTTTACGAATTTCATCTTGATCACCCGTCAAACCAATCATATCGGGGTGGAAATCTTTGACATATTCTTTTACAATTTCAGCTGAATCACGTCTTGGATCGCATGTAATAAACACAGGTACTAAAGGTTCTTTCTTTTCCTCTATACACACAGACAAATAATAATAATAATAATAAATATCATCCTCGTTCACAAGCACTAAAGATAATATACTTATTTCCCAAATAACTTACTCGCAATATCCACAACTTCAGCCATCTTGTCCAATTCTTCAGGGCAAATATCAGGACAATGGGTAAATCCAAAATATACCATATAAAATTTTCCAGCCAATTCTTTGGTGCTATCAAAACGTTTTCCATTTTCTGCATTGATCAATTCAAAAGGTCCACCAATCTTAGGTTTACCATATGCTTTCGATGTTTCGCGTGCCTTTTCTTCACCTATACATATATATATTGATATGTCAATCTATCGATGGCTCTCTTTTTCAATGACTAATATCCATATGCTCCATAATGAAAACTTACGAAGTTTTGTTACGCGTTCTTTTTCTTGTCGAAAGTATAATAATAAACCAGCACCTGTACCCAAAAACAGAGCAGCCGATTTCCAATTAAATACCTAAATAAAAAGAATAGATATACTTGTCAGTTTTCACCACTGTTCTAGATCTCTGTTATTCGTTTCGTTTCTTTTTTGAAAATGGGTATATACAAACACCGATTGCAGCACGATTGCGAGCCTTTTCTTCGTCGCGTGCCGTTGTTAGTAATCGTCGTTGCAATGCAAACCGTGTGACAGTTTTTTGATGTTGTGATTGTGGTTGTCGTCTTAATGCAGCTGTGAAAGTCTATATGTTATTTCTTCATGAGTATAAAGCATTCATAATGAGAGTCGTTTGGTTTCGAGATCATGGAAGGGAATAATAGATATATTCTTCCTTACTCTGACGCCTGTCCGAAGCATTTTTATTATTATTGTTGAAAAAGAAGGGATCGGAAACAAAAACACAGGGTTATTTTTTGCACCTTTATAGCGGAAAGCAATATTGCATCCCGACATAATTTCTTCTCTGAAGGTTTTATTGAAAAAAACCATAGCTTCTTTTCTTCATAATGATAATGAAATGAAATTCCTATCTAATGATGGTTATATCATTGTCATTTTGAGACATTTATTTATTTCATGAGCAATAACCAAAGGAAAATGATCGATCTTGGAAGATAAATGATGATATTTCTTTCAAAATACCAATTATATTTTTTTATGCCAAGTTACCCGAGCCGATGAGTCAAAAAAAAAAACATCAGGTCGTTTCGAAAACGCGCTTGTCAGCATTTTTTGCCGTCCAATGGGTAGAATATCTATTTTATTGGGGTTTCAAAAATAATGTAGAAAGAGAAATAAAACTACTACCATGGTTACTATATACTCAAGCCCTTGTACTTTGATTTTGTGGCGCATCATTGTAATTCTTCATCTTCTATAAGCTTGAGATAGATAGGTTGCGCTGGATCCATTTTCTTCCCTCTATTTATTCCTTTTCCAATTGAGTTGAGAAACCCATCAGAACGGTAATCTGTTGTTGTTTTGCCGTTAAAAAAAGCTTGTAACGCATTAATTATAATACAAAGTGTGTGGGTAAAATTACTGCTATTCTGCTATTTCACTCATAACTTTTTTTTACTCTTCTCAATTGACTTTTGAATTCCAATGGATGATAAAAAAGCCATTCAAAAAAATATTAAATCCAATGTCGAACGCATCAATGTTGTTGTTGAATCTCAAGTAAGATTTTTATTTCCTCCAAACCCTTCCTCTCTCTATTTTTTTTAAAAAAAAATAAAACACGCGTTTTTTAATATATAATATTAGGACAATTTGGCCCCACTCACTTTTAAATTAAAATTAACGACACCATTTCAAAAACTCATTGTTCAATATCATAAAATACAATGTCGAGACTTGGGTACTTTTCGATTTTTAACGGATGAAGGGCTACGCATTATGCCGGAAATGACACCGCAAATGGTAAGTGATTCTATCTATACACCCAATGGAGAAGAAAAGGAGATCCGAAGCACCTTGATCCTTATCAATTGAGTTTATATATATATATCAGTTGAGAATGAAAGATAATGAACTTATTACAGCCGTACTTTTTCAAGAAGCTGGTTCAATAAATAAAATATAAGATCAATGCATGTTGTAAAAATGTATTTTCCACTGGTGGAAAACTCAGATCCATTAGTGTTACAAAATAAAGGCAAGCCATAATTCTGAAAATAGGCCACATTTCCAAATTGAGCCATACCAACCAAATTTAAGCTACTTTATTCATCACCAGAAATGGCATGGTTATAAACTTGAGTCATGAAAACTTAACATTCAGGGGATAATATTGCAATACTATTTAGATTAAAATCTTCACGGAATGTGGAGGTTTGGAGAGTTTTCGTTCATTTTCTGCCGTTTCTGCAGATTTAAGACGAGTTAATTATTATTATTATATTGTGAAAGAAACACAATGTAAATTCTATAATTACAGGCGAAGTACTTACAGGATTACATTCTAAATACTGATCATCCGTCGGTTGTGGCCTAATATAAATATATCTTTTAATATACCAAAAAGTTTTATATAATAATAAGAGACTGAATACATATACATTGATGGTTCTTCGTTAGTCATCTAGATATAAAAAATATATACACATATTAGCATGCTTCAACAAAAGCTGAACAATTCATTGTCTAAACAGAAGTTAATAATCATGCTGATTCAGCATCGCTGCAAAATTATGCTATATCATCACTTGTGTTTTTTGCTTCCGGGTTGGTTCCAAGTTAACATTAGTGTTGCCTTGATCTTGGTTCTAATTAGATACCAAATAATTAGCAGCAGTCATAAAACTTACTTTGGTGAAAGAGACATTTGGATAAAACCTATGTGTCCATTTCTATTGTTTGCCTGTTCAGACTAGTGTTCATAATATGCATTTGTCTCCTCATCCAGAGCTTACTCACGACGAAATTCGTTCCGGAAGCCATAATAATCAACTTTATGCAACCACTATATTAAAAAACACATTAGTTAATAATACACTTGTTGAGCATTAGACTGCTGCAATAGCTTACTGTAAGTGTTTTGCGTTGTTTGACAGCCCACTCGTAAAGTTTGCTGGGGTTCCAAGATGTGATGGCTTCAAGGTCTGTCTTGAATTGTTTTTCGGCAATTACTTGGTTATCATATTTGCTCGCTGTAAAAGAAGGAACTACATTATATTCACCATTTTCATCAGTGTTGAAATTATTGCGCAGATAAGCTATAGAGAATCCTATTATTCTTTCTTCTTAAAGTAGAATTTTTGCCAAAACGACGATTTTTTACTTTTATAAAGATCTCACTAAACTTCTTGTCACTGTTGGCTTTAATTTAACTCTGCCATACTATCCTTCAATCATCTTCCATGTGCTTCTCCAATTTTTTTTATTCTATGATCAAAACACAAAATCGAGTATTAATAATAATATGTGACAAAGCACAATATAAACTATTATGTAACTAAAAATAATTATTCCTCTTATTGTTTAAGAATTCTTCAACAAAGTAACGTTATTGCTTAGTTTAGAATAATAATCCGTTAATAGAGTAATAATCACGAACAGGAATGATCGTGGCAGCTGCAACCGACATCTAAAAGCAATAATATGGTGCTAAAACTTCTATTACTGGTGGGAGGGTACTATGACAGGACAAGCGAATAGTGGAGTCAAATTAAAGACACCCATTGGGGATAGCAGGAAGAACTAATGATGGTGGGACTTTTGGTACAACTGACATATCTAGGGGTTTTGACCGGAATCCCATAATCCTGATCCATAAGAGCCACGATGAGAAGACAACCTTATTCCAAAGGTAAAGCATAAAACATATATGGTATGAGAAAGACATCCTAACAAAATAAACATCGGTGTGAAAGAATACATGTATCAGCACACAACAATAACTTATGGTTGAAATGAAGTTACACAACTTGTTCTCAATCTCTCCAAAACACGACATAATGGATATCTTACCATAGTAGCCACAAGTGTAAAACGGAAAGCAAGAGATTCGATCGATAAACAATTAATATACAAAAAGGATGACAGACACTATTAATTACTCATGAAAAAAAGAGAGACAGAAAAAATAGTATGCTTAACATCATCATTTCCAAGCACATTCCCTCCACTCTCACGAATCATTATGTACCATTATAAACCAAGAGAGAATCATCAACCCCACCCACAATATGATGCAAACAAGACAGAAACCACTATATTATATATATAACAATAATAATAAAGATGGAGTATATAAACAGAATGACATAATACAAAAATCCGCCCCACACACCACACATATCTCTCTTTTTATACCGGAACCTATGCTTCAAAAGTTGGAAATATGACCACAAATTTTGGCGATCACCATCGACGTGGGAAAAAGAGCAATGTTCTTGTGGACCTTATCATCATCAATAGTAATAATCGTAGTAGTGTAAGTAAATAAGAATAATGAACCGACAACAGCAACAGACATGTTGAAAGAAAGAAAAAGGAGAAAAAAATTTTTGACCTGGAAAGCAAAGGTTTTGACCATAGTGGTTAGCGAAACAAATATGCTTGATAGACTTGACACACGCCACTGGTAACAATAGGAGTTGGATGAGGTCCTGGGGTAAAACATATCATGATGGATGGATGGTTTGAATTTGTGGTTATATTTCTTCTCCCAAGATAGAACATCTTGAACAATATATAATAACCAGTGAACAAATGGAGATGAAGTTTGACGTATGCATAAATAAAGAAGAGGAGCCTTGAATTGGGAAGGGAACAAAGAAGAATGATTGGTTGAAAAAAATGGAAAGGATTAAGCCGATGATAAAGCGAATGATATGACAAGACGAGACACAACACAAAGCAACGAACGGATAATATAACATGGCAGCAGGGATAATCCGTGAACACCACGCCATGATAAACAATTGTATATGGTTGATACGAGAACGTGTCAAAGTATGGACCAGGTCAATCAATATAAAGTCTGTAGAGCAACAAAGATAAACCACAACTTGAGGGACCAAGCATGGATGGCCAATGGATATAGACCACATAACACGATATCAGGTAACTTGGATGGTCAAAGAAGATGGATGACGAACAACAACTTGGAGTGAAAAAAATAAGTATTAAGTATTACAAGAAGGTAATGATGTGGTACAAGAAAAAGTACAGCACGAAAAAATACGGTAACGAAAAGAAACAAAAATAAAATGGATGATCATACCATAGTGGGTAAAAGAAAAAAGAACAGACTCGAAGAGGACTACAGTAGCAAGGATAATCAAAGTAACATGACCAGGTTTGCGACCTTAATATCATTTTTTGTATTGTATGGGCCACGAACATGACCTGAAGACACAGCATTGTTGTTGGTAGATCCTTTATACTGTTTATTCTTTCTTTCTTCTCCTTTTATCTTTTGTGTATAGTTGATATTCGTAGTGCCTTCCCGTTCCATATATAGTTTTGAAAAAGTACAATTTTTTTCGTCAACAGTGATGGAACTACTATTATTGGCAGAGAATCGTTTCCTATGAAAACAATAAATGTATAATGAAAATATATCAAATAAAAAAAATGCTTTAATCACGTATTATTGCAATATTATCCCCTGGATGTTAAGTTTTCATGGCTCAAGTTCATAACCATGCCATTTCTGGTGATGAATAAAGTAGCTTAAATTTGGTTGGTATGGCTCAGTTTCGCTTGGGTAGCTCAATTTGGAAATGTGGCCTATTTTCAAAATTATGGTTTACCTTTATTTTGTATGGCCTAATGTAACTTCTGACGCTGTAAGTTTCTTTCTCTTTTCCCCCTTTCTTTCTTTTTTTTTTTTTTGTACAGTTTTTTATTCTTTTTCAACATCCCCAACCTTTTTTTTTATTTCAAAAAATATAATATATTTCCCTTTCGATTCTTTTCTTTTTTGTATATAAAGCTCCAGAATTACTTAGTTTACTCGAAACTCCCTCTTTTTATCTCTTCTTCGTTCCTTTTTTCTTTCGCTTTTTCTACACAAGAAACTCCTCATTCCATTCTCGAGAGGAATCATGCCAGCTGTAGTAGGCGATTCATCAACAAAATCGTCTAATCAAAGGAGTAGTAGCGCGTTAAAAAATCCATTGACGGATAATGCCAAAGTATCAAGTCCATCCCTTTCGAGATTATCGTCCACCGAAGATTCTATACCAAAGCAACCACAGCAGCAACGTCCTCCTTACCTTGCCAATTTGCGTTCAGCTTGGTCATCTCATGAATTAAAAACGGGGTCTACCACAGTGGACACGAATGCACACGATATTGGATTACCACGTATCGAGCTTCCACCTCGTCAAGCATCATCGCATGACGATCTTTTACAAAATGAAGTCAAACGTTTACAACTCGCTACACCGGTTGCTTCTATTGCAGGTCTTTTGATTGCTGGAGGTTGGCACTCCATGAGTCTTTTATCCGTCATTGTTGCTTGGATTTTATTATATAGCATTGATATGGAATCTCATCGTGTGGTAGCTCAACAAGCCCTGAGCGTATTGACACTTGTATGGACTTTTATCTATCATAACAGTAACATGATTCAACAGCAGCACCATCAACAAGATGGAATCATTTCCATGATTTCTTTTGGATTGGTCTCCGCGGCCACGTGCCTTTCCATTGTCGCAGGACGCATCGACCAAGTCAGCCAACAACAATTCAAAGATGAACGGAAACGAGCGCAAGCATTTGTTAATGAAGCCGTGAAACAATTAAAAGATCAACGATTATCATTTTTATCCACCATCTCACAAGAAGTACAAGATGCAGCACTCATGGTCATTACCACGTTGGAACAATTTTCACCTTCGAGTATTTTGACCGATACACATGAATTGCTGAGTGCTTGTTCCATTGCTGTACCCATTGCCAGTATTTCGGCTATTAATACCACTATTAAACAAGTATGTTATGTCAGTTCTCATTTACAATTATTGAGTCGACTCTTAAATCAACCACCCAACCAAGAAGAAGAATCAGCGATTCAAAGTGATGTTCGTGTTGAATTTGATGTGGGTGATCTTGTACAGAATGTCGGGGATGCATTGGCAGGCATGGCGGCTCGTTTGGATGTCAATTTGGTCGTGTATCATTCGGAAAATGGAATGCATTATACCAATGTCCTCGGTGATGAAGGCGCAATTCGACATGGATTATTAAACGTAAGTTATTTATAAACGAGTAGAGAAGGAGCGAGTATGAAGGAAATTCAATGTTATAGAAAAATGTTTATTTTTGTACGTGTTTCAGAATGGCATAGGGAAAATGAGAGAGAAAAGTAGATTTGATAAACTAAAAATACGTGAACTTTTTTTTTCCATATACCAAATATGTATTTATCCATGGTGGTTGTATAAATATAGTTATTGCGAAATATTCTTGAAGGATGTACACCAGGTGCTATTATTGAACTTGGATTGAACATTGGATCTACAGAAACCCAAGGAAAAATTCTTGTCACGTTTGAAATCATTCATTCCACCTCACCTGCCATTCCTGATGGTTTGAGCTCAGCCATGTTACCCAATGCCAATCTGACTGTACAATTGTTACAATTTATTGGTGCCAAACTGTCGGTTGAAGATGGAGGCAAAAACAAAACCCGCTATGAAGTAACTTTGGAAATGGATATGGGTAGCAAGGGTACTCGTCGTCTTTTGGTGTTGGAAAAATCCACCATGCTCTCCATGAACAAACAATTGGCTAGTATCAAGTTTTCGAATGAACCTACATTAAAGGATTTGACCAAGTTTATTGAAAGTCTCAAAGGCTTGAGAATGGTTTTACATGCACGCGAACGAAGTGTATTTGCAAAGCATCTGACGAGTTGTCTTGCAGGATGGAATACCGACATTAGTCATGTGCCAGTCGTGCGACAAGCTGCAACACCACTCTCGGACAATGATGATGCATCAACCGTGGCAAGTGATGAGAGTGGTACCCCACTTCAACATCCAGAAATCAATACTTCTACGCCTGAATCGACTTCAACCACAGCTACCACACCTGCCGCTATCATGGGAGCACAAGGAGCAGGAAGTGGATCTCCACGAATTACCAATAAAATACCTTCACCTGCCAATGCAGAAGAACAAATTCATTCTATTCCACCTGCTTTTGTATTAATTGATGATGATGTCGAAACACTCGAACGTAAGATCAAAGAATTCCGTTCCCAGCCACCAGTCTCGGCCAATACCCTTCAACATCAACATCATATGCGACGTCATAAACATTCCAAATCCAGTGCCAACAACAATGCTGGTAATAACTCAGTATCAAACAATTATTTCCATCAAGGAACCACTGCTATAATTCATTTTACGTCGTTGAACAACTTTAAACGTGTGCGTGACACATTGCAATGGTTAGCTTCAACCTCCAATACCCCCTTTTCCATGCCACGTCTTGTGGTGGTCCCCAAACCAGCAGGCCCTCGTCGATTTTTGACAGCGCTTCATACAGCTTGGAATAATGCGGTTGTGGAACCTCAATTTATCCCTATTGCTACATCTCCGCTCAGTCCTATGCCCCAAACACCTTTGGCGTCCGTCATGCAACAACGTGATTCTTACACCCCACCTACACCAGGCAGTGCCTATGTGGGTACCCCAGGTGCAGTATCAGGGCATGATTTGGATAAACATCATCGTCGATCACCAGCTACTGGAGAACAATCCACAGGTAGACGCGGTCGACCTAGTAGTGGTGTTTATAGTCCACCTCACATGTCATCCGCAGGCGATGGATCTGAAGGTGGTAACTATTTCTCCATGGTCGGAAATGGTGGAGGCAGTGGTAGCGGAACAAGTATCGGATCTTCTGCAGCCACACGACGTCGATCTCATACTGAGTTAGGTTTGCAGCAAAAGCAACAACAACAGCAGCAACCACAAGATAACAAACAGGATGGTTCCTCTGGATTATCTTCGACAGCACAACAAGTAGGTGCTACCATGGCAACCTCCGGTGTAACATCATCCACATTACCCGATATGAATCATGGTGATCAACAACAGCAGCAACAATCTTCTTCTAACATGACCTCTTCTCCTTTGGATGGTTCTAACAAGGGAGCATCGGGTTCAGCATCGACACCTTCTACAACCACAGCCAATGAAAATTCTGATAATAATAATACCAAGAAAACAACAATCTCAGGACCCAGAAAGATGAATTTCAAGTTGAATAAAAGGAAAAAGGCCTCTGCTTTTGCAAATGTTGTCAGTCCACCGATTAATGTACTTATTGTGGAAGGTATTTATGTTCTCTCCTATTTATTTACTTAAATTGGGAAAATTCGCATCGTTGTTGTTTTGTTGGGTAAATTATCTTGGACATCTCCTTAAAAAGTATTTTATTATTTATTATATATTATAGATAACATGATTAATCAAGCTATTTTATCCACTTGGATGAAAAAGCACAAGATCAAATGTTCAGTTGCCAGTAACGGTCAAGAAGCTGTAGAACGATGGAAAGGAGGAGGTTTTCATCTTGTGTTGGTAAATATATATATTTCATTCATTCATTCAAAAATAATCCAGGAGTTAAAAAAAAAGAGATATATAAAGAAGGGAGTAAAGATAAAAAAAAAGGCCAACAACGAAATGGATAATTTCCTAAATTTGAATGAGTTTTTTATTATTATTATTATAGATGGATATTCAATTACCAGTCATGGATGGTATTGAAGCAACGAAGACAATTCGAGCCATTGAAAAGGAGCAAAGAATTGGTGTATTACCCACCACATCACCTACACCTTCTGGCTCTACTGTCACCATGGATACATCGACCATTGATGAAAATACATCCACAGCCAATACACCTACTGACCATGATACACCTCTTTCTACTTTCCGCTCACCTGTCATTATTGTTGCATTAACGGCTTCTTCTTTGGAATCCGATCGACATGCTGCTTTAGCTGCCGGATGTAATGACTTTTTGACAAAACCAGTGAGTTTAGAGTGGCTGGAAAAGAAGACGATTGAATGGGGATGTATGCAAGCCTTGATTGACTTTGAAGGATGGCGACGGTGGAAACGATCTGCAACCGATAAACCGGCTCTTAAAACATCTGCTGGTCAAAATAATAATTCTACAGTGTCACAAAAGGAGTCAATAGTAACATCTTCCAAAACAGCATTATCATCATCATCAACAACAACAAAACAAATAGTATCTAATAATAAAAAGAATGAAGAGGAAGGAGTAGTGGGCTCAGCATCCATAGAAACACTCACAAAAACAACTAGTACAACAACTGGTAATAGTAGTACAACAACAACAAGCATGACCACAGATATGGAAGAGGAGCATCATAAAAAGATACAATCACCATCTTCATCCACTACGACAAGAAATAAGGGTATTGTTCTCCCTGGCGCAGCAGGATTTTCCAAAAGACGATTTTCAACATTTGATGATAAACAAACTTCACGAGGCAAGAGTATATTATTAATGTCAAAGAGTGGTTCTGACTCTGATCTTTTAACGGGTCGACCTCAAGGTGATAAAGATCGACGGCAACCACCACAGCAATCTCAACAACCACGTCCATCTCGAGACAAGTAGTTTTTAGTTATGTATATGTTAGTCATAATAAAACAATGAGAATTTTAAAATCTTTAAATATGATGATTACGATTATAACAGACAAAATAGAGATAAAAAAAATAAAATAGGAGAGAGTTGATAGATGAGCTTAAGTACATAGTGAAAAGAGAGTGAGAGGCGTTGACGTGTGTTATTTTATCTTTTTTGGGAGAAGTTTAAATAAATAAAAGCAGGGAGAATCCACGAGCTTTATTTTATTATGCAAAAATTAATACTTTCATTAGTTATATCAATTCACATAGGACTCATTCTTTTTAGTTGTCTTTGTAATCATATTATATATATAATCCTTTTTTTATAGTGTTGTGGTAATAATATATAGGAGAGAGAAAACATTTATTTACTCCAAACGAATGAATTTACAAAAGGAGAACAAAATAAACTTTAATTTTGTATCTAACTTATATATTCTCTTTTGTCTGTCTGTCTGTCTGTCTGTCTATCACACAGACATTTTGTTTTTCACCCGAAACATAAAAATTGTGTGTTTTTTAATAGCCACTGATATAAACAACACTTTTTATAAGAATCGTATATTTCTCTCCCTCTTCTTTTCTTTCTTTCTTTCTTTGATTTATTTGTAAAACTAGTGAGTTGTTCATTGTCCTCTTTATGATTATGCCATCCCCCACGACAACGACAACAGAATTAGCTAGGTTCTTATCTACAACAGGACCGGAACAATTTGCTTTTGTGAATGACCATACCAATACTAAAGCATCTTCTCCTTTCTTTCGTTTACGTTCTTCATCCAACAATAATAAAAAGAAAAAGAAACAACAAAAACCATTGATTGAACCAGTGAAGATTACTACTACGAGTTATACAGCTCCATCCACACCCACAGCACGTTCTCCCTATCGCTTTCAACAACAGCAACAGCAATCGCATCATCATTATCATAAACACCATCATCACCATCATCATAAGAAACATATCCCATTACCTGTCTATGTGCCACCTACTCCACAATCACCTTTACCTTCTTCTACCATTACTCCACCAGTTAGTACAACACGATCTACGAGTCCTGGCGTTGGCGCTGGTAATATCATAAGTACATCTTCTGGATTATCTACCACCACAACCAAAGGTCCATCTACGAGTCCATCTGCTACCTCCATTCCTACGTTTCCTAAACCACCTCCTTCTGCGGCATTGAAAACTCCTGTATCTTCTGAACCACCCTCTAGTACAAGATCAGCTCCTGGTAATCATAATAGAAAAGAAGATGAATGTCCTCACTGTTGCCGTCGTGTCATGACAACAACAAACAAAAAACCACGAAGAATTTCATGTCCTCCCAAAATTCATTATATTCCATCCACCACATCCGATGCCTCAGCATCCAACAACAACGCAACCATGTCCAATAGTACGACTTCAAAACAAGGTGTTGGTCAAGGTGGATTAACAAGTCAAGAAGCAAAAACGTTATTACAAATGATTGAAAAATTACAGCATCAATTAGTTCAGGAACAAACTTCTAGACAAGCTTTGGAAAAGGCTTTACGTGATAGTAATTCTTCTATGACGAACAACAATGAATATTAAAATCGATGACGACAGCGATGATGCCCTTTTTCTCCACTTTTTCTTCACCCTTTCCATTCCTTAAAAATCTCTTTCTTTTTTAACCCTATCTTTTTTTCTATACAACGAAAGAGGACATGTTCTCTTTCATGTTCTCCTTCTTGTTCGACGATTTCCTTCTCCGTGGATTTATCGATAACGATAAACATTATTTCATTCATTATATGATGCAACTTCATTGTTTTTTTTGAATAAGTACTATTATTTTATTACAAAACTTATCAACGCACGCCACTTATTACTATATAATTATATTTAATATTATACCCAATAACAAGTTTATTTTCATTCATATTATATTATCATATATACATCATCATCATTATCATTATTAACTATTGATTTCTCCTCCCTCTATTCCTTTTAGTGATTTTTTCTTATTTTTTTTCTCCTTTCTTCTAGTAACTTAGTTGGGTATTCAATCATCATACTAATTATAATAAAATACTGAGTAATTTATTATACAATCTACTGCTACTACTGCTACTATTATTATTATTAATAAATGTATTATTATATTACTTGTCCATTTTTGTTAAATAGTATTTTTGTCATTGAGCGAGCCTAAATATCATTCATAGCAACCCGTCAATATATTTTAAACTTTTTTCCCCTTCTATTCATTGTTTATCTGTCCTACACAGTTTTATACAAAGAACATGATATCCACGTATTCGGATAAACGGGTTCCGAGCAATCATTGTCTCCTTTTTTTTTCAAGGTTATTTCCCTGAATTAGCTTACATGTTCTTTATACTAGCAGTATTGGCCTGCATGATGATGTCGAGCTAAAATATTTAAAAAGTAGTCGTTTCCGTAAAATAGGAAATAGACAAACTATATATATATATATATATCACACAGGCAAAAAAAAAGGACTCATAATACAAAGCAACGGTAGAATTTAAAGTTATGGAAATCAACTTTTTTATTTTCAACTCAAAGGAGCAAGTATAGGATATATAGTAATAATAATGCTATAACATCTTCTAACTACTATTATAATAAACTATTTCCCATCTAATAATCATCGATAGATCCATATACCATTAGAGAGCTTCACTAATACGTATATTGATATTATGTACATTGATACATTGTCTTTCTTCTCCTTTCTTTATGTCTATCACTTCTATTATTGTATAAAAATCATTACCATGCTAACAAAAAGATGTTCCTTAATTCTTATTAATTTTTCTATCGCGATAAAAAGAATATGTGAAGAAAAATGGGAACATATCACATCATCATGATCCATTCCATTCAAAAGTCCTGATGATCATCCATTCTCCCGTCCCCTATTATAAAAAAATGTCTATTGGTTATTCTAGATATAATCACAACATTATAGGTACATATCGCTCATTTCACCTACTTTATCATCATCACCCCCGTAAAGAAGAAGAAAAAAAGGGGAAAGAAAGAACATAAGGAGGAGGTGAGAAGAATAAAATGTAAATTGTCGTCATCGTGACTATTGATTAACATGTTTATCATATATTATGGAGAAGTTTTCCTTACCAAAATGTATGTATATAGTCTTCAACAACAACAAAAAAAAAGTCGTTTTTTTCTGTACCTACACCCTTTATGAAATCGGGTCAGATTAATGGGGTGTAGATCTTTACTATTTTCTGGTTTTTATGCCGCCAAACAATCTCATTGAGTTACATATAAAAGAACAATGGTTGATCACTCAAGCTTGGAGAATATTTTATCGACTCAAAATTTTCTCTTTAAAACTAGGATTATATTATTGTATAGAATAATATAATGCTATCACCTTCTTTTTAACCTTTATTGAAGGACATTTTCAATTTATCAAGGATTGACAGCCTTATGAATTTTTATTGACAGAAAGTCGTTCGTATTTTTCAAGATCATTTTTATATACACCTGTTAATACAACAGCATACATATCATTATTGATACAAAATTATAAAATATATTATCAACAATGTATATCGCCTATTTTTTAAATAATAACAATTATACTTCTTGAATTCATTTTATCACCATTACCATTTATAACATTCTGAAACGCTTCTTCGATATTATCTGAATCCCAAGAAGATATGTTAATAAAGGATAATCCATGGTCCTCTATTATAATTTATATAGCATAGTTTAATGAAATATTATAGCCACATTAGTTAAATATGATGCTTCAATTCCAAGCCGCGTCGTCATGGAACATATACATAGAAGAAAGAGATTTATTTTCTGTACTAGCAAATTAACTGTTTTCCTTCTTTTTGTTGAAGTAGTGCGTTTCTTTTCCAAATCTGTCTTGTCACCAATTAAAATACAATACATGTACGTATTATTCTTTAGGTGACTTAATTGTTCAAACCATTGTGTAGTAATGTTTTGAAAGCTTGCGACATAATCTGTGACAATAAACTCCAAAATTGCATCTACGGAGGGATGATAATACCCAAAAAGAATTGCAAGATAGAAATAGATCATAAGTGGATGTGTTTTACACGATGTCTTTATTAACTGATCTTATCACATATACGCCGATATTAGAACACCTTTTTTTGTTCATCGCCACCTAAAATAAAAAAAATGTATATAGTAGTGTAATCATTCTATTATTAGGAACTATAGCAATAAGAATATCATATGCATAGCGCACAGTAGCAGTAATTATTTTCCAAACAATTAATCCAATGTTATTTTACTTATATCTCAGACATGTGCCTGAATTGTTGTGTCTTTTATTTTAGTTATTCGATTAGAAAATTCAATACTTATTGTTTGCTCGTATTCACTATATTATAAAAGCAACATTTTTTTTATTAGCCCTGACTATTTCTCGATTCCTTATTTTTCACAAAAAAAAAAAGAGAGCTTCACAATATATATTACAGATCAAACTCATTATCAGCCATAAGGGATAGAATGTTGCCCTTGCCATAACGTTGATTTCCAATTAAAACAACTTTGTAATTATACAATAATTTATTTTGTTTTGATAAATAGAGATGTGTATATATAGAGATTTTTGAACCCAAGTCTTACAGATAATTTTGTCGCGTTGTATACAGCGTGCTCTCGCTAAGCCCGAATATTTACTTTTATCTCATCCCCAAAAAGAGATTAGCTAATAAGTAGGAGAAACAACAGTACTAGATAAACAATATCGTTTGATGCAATACTATATATAAATTGAAGGTTTCCACAGTAATTGGAGAGTAGTAAAAAAAATATAGTAAAAAAAGAAACCTTCAAGACCAAGTTTTCAAATCAAAGAAACAGACATCCACTCCACTAGCCTGTTTATATTGGAAAATCCAAGATTATGAGTAGAATTTCTATATAGTAATTTCATAAAATAGGTTTCCTTCAACTTGGCAAGATTTATCTAAAGTTATAATAATAAAGTTAAATGCCCAATTCTCATTTGTTACTATACAAGCATACAACTGTTACTAGATCTTGTATGTTATTATTTAAATATTGCGCCACAATACATCATCGCCAATTAACCAATCTGATCCGTCCTTAGAAATCACAACGTTACATCATAAAATAATATTAATAACAGCCATACATGGATAGTATTGAAGTTGAACTTAAATTCATTGTATCTTCCTCAGCATCAGCAAGAAAAATACAGATACTTGTCGAATGAATAATCCAACTTATTATTTTGATAATCATTTAAAGAAAGCTAAAGGTTTATTTCATGCTATTATAACTACACATATAATCATCATCATTGGGGGAAACGAAATTGAGTTACTCATAAAAAGGCAATGACGAATTTACTATATAGTTATTGTGTAAAGAAATAAAAGTGATAGAAATGATTGGAGCCATAATGGAAAGAGTATGTAAAATATGAGAAAGGATATGTGTTAATACTTTGGTTCATTTGATTAGTGTGTCATCTTTGGTCTTTTTAATACTGGGAATAAGTTTGAATGAAAAATCGGATGACCACCAGAGTGAGCAATTGTAAAATCATTTACGAGTTTCTTCAAATATTGGTCATTACGAATAGTCAATTGCAAGTGATATGAGGCGATACATGATTTCTTATCAGCATGTGCAGCATTGCCTGCCAGTTCAAGGATTTCAGCCATCAAGTATTCGAGGACAGCAGCCAGATAGACAGGAGCACCAGTACCCACATGTTGCTCCTGCTGAATATAATATCCACGTTGTTGTCGAAGGCCCCGGTGGATACGACTCACAGGGAAATGAATACCAGCTTTGGCAGAACGGGTTTTCCTCAGAGGGTTTGGATGCGATTGTTGATTGAACATTGACATTACTTGTGATAAAGTCTGATTTAGAGCAAGGAGTAAAGGAAAGAAATGTATTTTATTTTTCATGTAGCAAAAAAAGTAAAAAATAAACCCCCCCCCACTTTATCAAACGCATGATCCAATGAAATTGTTTAATCCATACAATATAAAAAAAAAAAGATGAATGATTACAAAATGATGTGTCTGAATATATTGCAGCATAGGAAGCTGAATTTGGCAACCCGAAATAAAAATGAGACATCAAGTATGATGATTTGGTCTATGCCAAACGGATTTCAGTTTCCAATAATAAAAACGTATAAGATACTTCATAAAAGAATATGATACTGGAGTATGTAATACGTAATGCAACTAGTTGTATTTATTTATAGATTCACTATGATAACATGATGTAATTGTAGCGATGATTATATATCAGTAGAACTGTGGATTTGTAGATATATCACAGTTAGTTATTAAACTGTACCATCAGTGATGTATTATCGTTGATGTGACCTCCCTGATAAAAAAAACATGTAGGAAATATCACACATTGATCTTGATGATATGTAGATAATAATAATATTGGTGGATGAAAAGAATACGTCAACAAGTGATAGCAAATAGACATGATGACTTTGTTGATAACATGGTCCGGTTGTTGAGCCAAAGAAACATATATATATATATATATATGCCCAAAAATGAACATATAATTGGATCAATTGACAAACAAAGAAATTAACAATGCTGTACTAACGTTTTTTCTTTATCACCACTGCGTGTCATTTTCCTCCCTTACTTGCTCATTTACAATAACGTACGATAATAGGTACCCAAAAGATAAGCTCAATGAAATAAAATTTGTTTACGCTTCATTCTTCAATAACGATTATTTATTATTGTTTCCATAGCATTGTTCTCTTGGAAATATCATGTTACGTAAAACAATCGAAATTTATCATTATCATGAACATCTTGAGTACTTTTAGTTATTCGTATTGACATAAAAAGAGTAGGGTGAACCTTATAATCCCATCATTAATATACTGGATTTGTGGATCCAAATGTTTATTGAACTGATATTACACTCAAGCGTATTGAATAAACTATAAAACCTATCTATTTTATTCGACCTTTTTTGATATAATTATAAAAGAAAAAGTAGTGTTGCTTTACTCTGATTTTGATAATTCCTGTTTATGGAAAAACTCCGAATGAAAGACGCGCGTGACCCTTGTTAAGAAGTTGATAGGCTATCCTCCCATTGATTAGAAAATGCATATAATAAAAAAAAACACGATCGATCCAAGTGCAAAAAAAAAAAGAGAAAGATTAGTTTTCATGGATTCTAAATTTTTTTTATTTTATTTTATTTTATTTTATTAATTATTCATAATAATAAAAATTAGACACGGCAACTACTAAAGTTCGTGACAAGGATATCAGTAGCACCCACTTCAGTCAGCTTGTCCATAATTTCACCCTTTTGTTTGGCTTCAATCATAGCAGAAACTGCCACCCAACCTTCATGCGATTCCAAGGATGACACAGTAGCACCTTGACGACCAGGTGTAATAGCAGTACCCTTTTGAATATTGGCACGAAGGATATTATAAGTACATAAGACGAATTTACGTGCGGCAATGACACCACGAATACGGGACGTGATTTTTTCAATAAGTTGAGTATGTTCAGATTTTTGATTAGCAATCAATACGGATTGTGTTGTCATGAGTGTGTGGACGTCATGGAGACCAGCTGCACGCATCGTTTCACCCGATTCTACCAAATCGACTATTTAAAAATAGAAATTTGTTGTCAATCTCAAAAAAAAAAAAAAAAATAGACAATTTATAAAAGGAGAGGCTATTATCACGAAGGATCAATTCATCACCATCTAAAATACCCTTAAATTCCCTTTTTCTCTCTCTCTCTTTCTCTCTTTATTTATATAAATAAAAATAGATAAAAAAAATGAGTCATACTTACTGATACCATCTGCAAGACCCAAAGCACATGCGGCCTCAACCGAACCTGATACATAGGTAATACTTGTCTTTTTTCCAGTGGCCTTATCCAAAGGTTCAAAGATCTTGCGTGCATATTGATCAAAACTGGTAACAATACGTTTACCTACCAAGGAATCCAAGGTTTGATAATCACCTTGGATAGGTGTTTGCACACATAAGCGACACTTGCCAAAATCCAATTGTAAAAGTTCTGATACTTTTTCTTGTGCTTCATTTTCAACGACCATATCTTGACCGGTAATACCCATATCGACGTTTCCTTCAGCAACATATTTGGGAATATCTGCGGCGGGTAAGAAAATGAGAGCCACGGGTAAATTGGTGGAAAGGGCAATGTCTTGACGCGATTTACGATTAAAATGAATATCGGAACCGTTCAATAATTTCAATACTTCTTCATAAAGACGACCTTTTTTAGGTACGGCAAAAAGTAATCGGTTATCAAGATCTTTGACGAAATCCATGATGTGTTGTGGATGAGTTATGTATGTATATTAAATAAAAAAAAAAGGGAAAAAAAGAAAAAAAAAAGCAAATAGTTGCTAAGTGATTATATATAAGGCGGGTAAGCGTATCACCCCCAGCTGACCTTTCAAAACTTGTAATCTTTCCGCTCACGATATTGCTCTTTTTAAAGTTTCAATGAGTGGCTTTTTCTAAAAATGACAATTTGGCTAGATGCAATCAATGTAACACCAAGCAAAAATCATTGTATACTTTATAAATGATATCGACTTTTTTTTTTTATATATCAAGCAAATGTTTTTATATGGAAAGACATCAAAAACGAGAAAGGTTATTCCAATGGATATATACCATAAGGAACATTGTTTTACTGAGGAATGAATAATGATTTTTTGACCAAGTAAAAAAAAAAAAAAAGAAAAACTGTTCTGTTTCTTCACACACTTTTATTTACCTCCTGGAAATTCATGGAGTAAAACATGACTATCCAATTTCAAACCATGTCGAGATTCGTTTCATCAGGAAGGTCTAGCAAACATGACCTGAACACTCAACAACAACAACAACAACAACTGGATTTTGGTTATTGAATGATTTCAATATCATTGTCAACCACCGTTATTACATGTACGAATACTATCTTGACAAAAAAAAAGTATCGAACCACTGTCAACTCTATAAGAACGGAGAGGAAGGATGATCGCAGTGCAGATCTATTATCAATATAAACGTGATACAGCTGCATAGAAAAGAATAGGGAAGGGTACAGACAGCTGACATGAACCCCATAATGACCATCATCTAATAGAATGACGCTATTTGATGATTTTTTTTTATTGATAGTAACATGTGTTCTTTTAATGCAATGTTTCTAATACAGTTCAGAAACTGGATATATCTTTGAATTTTCATGATTCTTTTTATTCAATCGATTTATTTTCTTGATGGGAATCTCGATCCAGACAGACTATTCTTTTGGATTCTTATTTGATTTTATTTTACAAAAGTTATTATCAACGTGATCTGTCCCATCCCAAGATATTGGATGAAATGTCAGTATATTATAAAGAGAAAGGGGTATATGTGTGTATTAAGGGGGGGAAGTCCATAACTAAAGAAATCCAAGTAATAATAAGAGTAGAAGGTGTAAAAGTAAAATATAAGAACAAGATCTTTTTGTTCGATGGAATATATATGAATCATTGACTGTAGTTATACCAAAGTGAAACGCCAAAATATGCACACTACTCATTCGATGATGTGACATGCAGCATGAGATAAAAAATATATATATCATGCTTCTATACATAAGATAGATCACCCTTTATTGATTTAGTGAAATAAATATAGAACTGAAAGAAGCATTCATTACAACATCAACAACAACTCTGCTTTTCATGCATTCATTCTTTCCTCCCCTTTTTTTATATATAAAAAGTCGCGCGATCACCTGCAGTTTTTTTTTTCTTTAACAAACTTTATCCTTGGAGGGCTAAAAAAAAAGTAGATCGAATCCACCCAAAAGACATCGATTGACAAATGAGATGAGAAGAGGAAAGAACTCCTGTCAATTCTTTTTCTTTTATGACAAAGTAAATGGTGGGTTACCAATCAGATAGTTCTTTAGGGTGTCTTAAAACCTGCCAAAATAATGAGAAGAAATTAATTCGCCGCTATCAAAGAAGTCTCTGGAGTTCGAAATGGTATAACCCGCGGCAACTTGTATACTGCTGTCCTGTTAGAATTGGTTATCTCTAATCTATCTAGATAGACATACAATATATTAGGATGAAACGAATGATGAGAATTAACAGGAAATTCAAAAAAAAAAAACCAAAGCTTCTTTAAAGACTCTATGTTATTCTTTTTTTAAAGTGTGTATTAATAATAATAATTGATAATAGAAGCAATTGTTGTTATTCCCATGACATGAAAAAAGAAGGATAACTGTATTCGTTTCCCTTGACAAATGATGAATAGTCATCCATCACCTCTATGCTACCCTTTATGCTTCTATATCACAGCAAATGATACATCCAATAGAAAATGCTTTCATAATTCAGTTTGGTATTATTTCATTTTACTACCATTCAGTTCTAGATGAGTCAAGTGTGTACTTTACCACGCTGTTTATAGTAATATATATATATAGTACACGTACACACACATCTTCTCCCCTCTTCTCCACACAATAATATACAAAACCAATCAATTGGATACAATTGCCTTTTTTTTTTTTTTTCTCTTTCTTCTTTCCCTTTTCCCTTCTTCTTCTTCTCTCTCACGCACACACTTTTTTTCTTCTTCTTTTTTTTTTACCCTTTTATATATACATTTATATATTCATATTTTTTTTTAAAAAAAAAAGCAAGTTCATGAATTTAACTTTCAACATGAATGATACTTCGAATTTTTTTCCTTATGAAACATTTGAATCAGATAACAATCGAAGAAAGAATACAACTTTACCATGTGCTCATTGTTTAAAAGTAAAAAAAAAAAAAAGGAGTTGTGGGGGAGAAACCCGAATATACTTTTGGGGGTGTATGTGCGAGAAAGAGAGCGGGAAACAAGTACAAAAAAGAACTAACTTTTTTTTTATTGGGTATATCTTCTCTTTACCCCTCCTCCTCTCCTTTCTAATACATTAATTTTCATTAGGCTCAACTCAATTGCGACGGCTGTAATTATTCTTTTTTTTTCATTTCATTAAAAAGACTTATAAAGAACCCTTATTAATTTATTTTTATTTCAATATAGCTCGACCTTGTCAAAGTTGTTATAAAAGAGGATTAACAGCTACTTGTTCAGACGCGGTACGAAAAAAGATAAAGCATCAACAAGAAGAAGAACAAAGTAATATTATTATGGAGTGTATCTTGGGAGAGGAAAATGAGTTGTTTCTTACCAATAATAATAATAATAGTAATAATTAATTCACACATGTTTTTTTTTTCTTTTTAGCAACAGCACCTTTTCCACCAACAAACACTTTTCTGGATTCCATGTCAGCACCCATGGGTAAATATATATATAGGGACAGAGAGAGAGAGAGAATATTAGTATTTTGAGGACAAGAATGGTATAAAATGAATATATACTAATGAATGAATCATGGATACCTTTTAATTATTGCGAATAGATCAATTTATTGACACAGCTCAATTACTGAATTTCTCATTAGCCGATTTAGGTTTTGGGTCAGAAACAGCAGGTTTAGAATATGGTGTTATTGGAAACATGTTACAAAACCCAATGACAGAACTACCATCGAGTACAACGACAACGACGTCTATTGCAAGTAATAATAATAATAATACAACAGTAACGAACCATACACCACCTACTTCTTTTCCTTATGCACCTCAAGTAACACCTTCTTCGTCTGCTCAACAACAACAATATTCTACATTATTACCCATGAGTCCTTCACCAAATCAGAATAATAATAACCATCAGAATCATGCGAATCATAATAAAAATAATAATAATAACCGTCATTCTCAACCCATGCCACAACAACAACAACAACAACAACAACAACAACCTCATTATCATCCTCCTCCAAATAATAATAAGAATGGGATGACAACACCGGATAACAAATCATCCCCAGGACCTCCTACGATTATGAAACGAGATAGTGTTTCTTCTGCAGGAAGTCAGTCCAATAATAAAAGAAAACATACGACCTATGATAAAACACCAGAAGCTGTCTATAATGGTGTTCGACGACCTTTTAATTATGCAGAAGGTTTTCATTATTTGATTCAATATGTGAGAGAAAAGTAAGTAAAAAAGTGTGTGTGTGTAAAATTTTTAAAGGAAATAGAATATGATCTCACATGATAATTTTTTTTTAGAATGGGTCGTGAAGATTTGATGAGAATTAGTCGAGCATTAGCTTTATTTCGACCTTCTTTCTTAGCATTGATTATGAATTTGACAGAAGAAGATTTGGTATTTATGGAGAAATGTTTACAACGTACATTGCTGGTAAAAAAAAACACTTTTTTCTTCTTCTTTAATGTTGGAGGACAGGGTTATAGTAAAAAAAAAAAAAAAAAAAAAAAAACCCATGGATGATGTATTTATATATATATATATATATATATAGGAATATGAGAAATTGATAAGTTTTTCAGGAACACCGACGGTGGTGTGGCGACGTACAGGTGAAATTTGTCTTGTCGGAAAGGAGTTTTCATTGTTAACGCAATGGCAGAGGGATCTTTTATTGAATAAAAAAACATATATTTATGAGGTAACTAAATAAACATATGTATTTGAAAGGAGAGAAAAAGTGGTAGAGTGGGATATAGATTGATTCATAGGATTTGTCTTTTCTAATTATAATATTCTATGTTTATAATAGTTAATGGATAATGGATCAGCAGTAGAATATTGGGAGAAGTTTGCTACTCATGCATTTGATAATACAGACAAAGCATGTACGTTTTCTTGTATATTAAGGACACCTTCTCATAAGCCAGTTCCTTGTACATTTTGTTTTACCATTAAACGAGATATATTTGATCTTCCAAGTGTGATCGTAGGCAATGTAAGCTTGTTTTTATTATTATTATTATAGAAAGATTCCTATCTTAACTCACAAATCTTTCTTTCTTATTATTCTATATAGTTCTTACCATTATTAAGTTGACCAAGTTATTTCTTCTTTTATAAAAAAAATTTCATGTATTTGCTTTATATATATAAATATATCATCATCCTCATCCAACCTTCTCTCCCTTTCGATGACATGCGCATCCCCTTCATAATACATATAAAAAAAATCAACCAAAAAATGATACCTCTCATATTTTTTATCTCTTTTTTTTTTTTACTATTTCTTATAATGTAAAATATTATTCTTTCTTTTTGAAAAAAAAATACTTCTTGATATAATATATATATAGTATATGTTTATATAATAATAATCTTTCGTTTAAAATGAATACCTTGGGATTAACATTCATTCTTATTATTATAATTATTATTATTATGATTTACTTCTGAAAAAAAAAGAATACCAAAAAAAGGGGGGGGAAGAGGAAAGGAACGAAATCTGACATTGACTCCGGCATGCAGATAGAGAAGGATTCCTTAACAAAAAATAAATAAATAAAGAAATAAAAGGGGGAGGGAAAAAAAAAACAAAAAGGGAGAATTGGAGGGAAATAGGAGAAGAATAAGTCAAAAAAAAAAGTAGAAGAATAAGTTAAAGAAAATATAAAATGTGTTGTCCTGTGTGTATATATCAAAAGAAGAATAGAAAGAAAGGTTGTTTTTTAATCGTACAACAAAAGTTGGAGAAGGGGAGGAAAAAAAATCATTAAAGAAGACCAGCATTGAAGTGTTTTTTTTAAGTACATTCATCATCATTACAACCTTCTGTTCCACAAGCACACCATTTGATAGGAACAATGCCTGTTTCTTTTTTGGCAATACGATCATAGACAGCCGGTGTCAAATCCAAAGAATCTAATAACATATTTGTTAGTTTACTTATTCTAATAGTTACATATCTATCCATAAAATATAGGATTACGAGATACATTACTTGGTTTACATGTTGGACAAGCATCTGTAATCTTTGCTGTTGTCTTTTTACCATCTTCTGTTTGAATAAAAACTTTCCTACCACACCAACGACTATTTTTACTCGTATCACCATATAAATCGGTACTCTATTATTTCGAGAGACAGGAAGATCATTCAATATCATCAACATGACGGTGGTTGGCATCTGTCAAAAAAAAAAATAGAGATAGACTTACCAAAGCAACAATTCTACTTTTATCCGATTCTACAATACCATGACAAGCACCATATTTTCCACCTTCCGTCACTGGATGGAAAAAGGTAGCAAATCCCTTAAAGAAACCACCTGTTACATGATTGACAGCGTTGCTCACATCAGCAACAAGCATACCCGCCAAACTTGAATCTTTATCATCATCATTTTTGTTGTTTTTATTATTATTTTTGTGGCTCTTTCCACCACTATGTTTTCCAGGTCGCTTTTTTCCAGGTCGTTTTTTACTATGTTTTTTTTTCTTTCCACGTTTCTCCAATTCTGGATAAGATTCTGCCATAATGGTGAAAATGCATAGTACAATAGCAATGATCAATAGATATTTGGTGGCGACCATGGTGTTATTGTTGTTGATTTATATAGATTTATATATTGTATATATATTGTTGTTACTTGTTGTTTTTTAAAACTGGTGGTATAGAACAACTACACGCGTAATAAGATGTTTATATATAGTAATAAAGAAGAAGTATAAAAGGAATGGAAAGAGGAAAAGAAGAAGAAGAAGAAGATAAATAAAGGATCAATTATTTCAAGTCTTTAGTAGATAATATAAAATATTCTTTTTAAGGGGAGAGATATTGTTTCGTTCATTAGAGGATCCTACTACTACTTCAAAGTTATATATTATTATTATTATCAAAGAAAAAGAAAGGAGAAATGTATTCAGGTTGGAAAAAAGGTGTTGTTGTTGTTGTTTTTTTTTTTGGCTTGGTATTAAGATATTTTTCAGGAGAATTATAATAATAATATATAAAAAAAAGAAGATCATAATAATAATTCTTGGTATTATTAGCTATTTTATTATTATTATTATTATTATTATTATTATTGATTATCTATTTATTTACCACACACAGACATTGAACAACACTTTTTTATTTACCCTATTTGACTATTTATCATCTTATTGTTTTACATAATTGCTATCATTGGCAATTCATTTTTTGAAGGGTTTGATTTCTTTTATTTATTTTATTGTTGTGAAATATGTAGAAAATAAACAAAGTTCAACTTCCTTCTTAATCCCTTATATTTTTTTTTTTACACTTTCTTTCTTTCTTTCTTTCTTTTCTTTTTCGCCACCCTACCTTTTGTAATTGATATCATAGTTATGAGGAGTGAGTATGACCCCTACATATGTTATAGAATACTACTTCTACTACTATTAATACTAGAATAAAAGCTATTCAACTTGAAATAGTACCTTTTTACTGGTGAAGAAAAAAATAAATAAACATTGTTTTAGTAGGTAAAAAATAAATATCCTTTCTTTTTCTTGTTATATATAAAAGTTCAATGAATGGGTGATGATGAATTGGTTTTTAATGCAATAAAATAAAAATTCGTAAGTCTAGCAATGTTTATTAAAGTATCTACATACAGTAGCATATTACATTTATACCTTTATATACTATGTAATTTTTTTTTTTACTTATACGTAACCATATTATTGATGGTTCTCCGTAATACGTACATATATATTCTGTCTCACTTTTATCAGTAGTATTAGTAATATTTTTTTATTGAAAGGAAAAACACGTGGTATACATTTAGGAAAAAGAATCCTGTTAACTATTAGGACTTGAACTAACAAGGAGTTTTTACTATCGTAAAATAACCATTTTTCCCTTCTTCTTCTTCTTCTTCTTATTCTCATTTTATCATGACTACTACTATGATTATGATTCTTTAATATGAATTAATGACTTGTTGTATATATATATATATATATACAGGATATCACAAATGAGTATTATAAACCTAACAACATGATATCATCATGTATTTTTTTGTTGTTTTGATGGTATATTAACTAACTCAATTCAATTCATTTTTTTTAATATTGAATATTATATACTAAAGCTATAATCTATCTCTCCTTTCATTCTTGTTGTTATACTAGTTCATTCTCCCTTTTCACTTCTTTTTTTTTTTCGTGATATCATGGTGATATATCATAAAAATACAAATAATAACAATTATATTGTTATTCAGTAGGATCAAATACTACTAAATTAAGTTTTATATGCCAGATCCAAATTGGTGACATCATCATTATATTTTTATAACCTAGAATGATCCAGGTAATGCAATCCTCTCAATACAACACGTTGTCAAAAGCAATAATTAGATCAATCTATCTATAAAAATAAATGATCATTTGTTCTAGGCATAATAATAATCTTTTTTTCCTGTCATTATTATTTAATGTTTGAAAATTATCCAATATTGTGTGTGCTATTCCTCATCCATTGACGAGCAAAAAAAACATTACCAAATATGAAGGATATCCAACTGCTGGTTTACTTGCGATTCAATGGTTTTTATCTGATTATTTTTTCAATATATGTACTATATGGCCATGAAGGGTGTATAGAGGACAACAAAAGATTGCTCAACAGTGAAACGATAATCATAATTTAATGTTCAACTTGTTTTGTTATTTCAAGATTTATCTCCATATATGATGATGATAAACTCAAGAACCATAAGATGGATTCAGTTACCTACGTAGAGAAGTAACATCCTAATCCATTAAGTTTGGATGAATGAATTTTGTGATACTTCATCAAAGAAACAAATAAACAATAACTGGGAGAGTTTCTATATCTATCAATCTATTATTACGTATGTCAATTTCTAATAATATAGAGTATGACGATGATATTCGATATAGAGAGAAACCTTTTATTTGTACACGGTAAAAGTAACAAGGTATATATATAAACTTTAAAATGGTCCGTGCCGAGGATCGACGTTACGTTACTTTTTATTTTTTTTTTCTGTTTTGTACGACTTCTTTTATTGAGTGACCCGATCCAACTTGTTTTGGTAACATGATTTTTTTAATTATAATAGTAAACACTTTGTTGTCTCATCCATTCATTCGTTTCTTTTTCAGAATTACTTTCTTTAGAAACGTTTTATATTTATTAACACCTTTTGAGAGATTTTTAAAAAAAGAGTTCTTTAATAAGGACACTTTTTGTATTATTAAGGAACCAGAAACTCAGCGAATGAAGAGGTGGAAGAAAGAAAAAAATGAGTTTGGAAGATAGATGGGTTACCCGATGCATTGAGTTTTTTTTTTTTTTTGGGTTGGGGGAGGGAAGGAGAGATAAACAAGGGAACTGAAATTTATGATAATCATCATTATCATCATCATCATCATGCTCTTTTTTTTCTTGTACCACGTTTTATCCTATTACAAGCTTCAGTGCAACCATTCATGCTGATTACCTCAACTTAATATTTTAAACCCTATTTAGGACTAATAAGAAAGGACAAAAAAAAGCTAATCTGTTTACTTTTTTGACAGGGTTTATTATTATTATAAAGAAGTTTATTATAACAAGTGTATGATATTTTTTTATTCTCGAAGACTCGTTTTTTGCTCCGCACTTTTTTTTTTTTCATGGGTCATGATAAATGAAATGTTTCAGTGAAGAGATTTTTTCTTATATAATATAAATACTTCCATCGTATCAGATATTTTATGCGTGAGATATTAAAGTCGAAAAAGAAAAATGGAAAAATAAATTGTTTCGCTGGTTCTAGAATTTATTGATCCAAATAAAAAAAAAAGTTGTTTATTGAGAATGTTTCGATTGGTTATGGATGAAAACCATTTTAAAACTTGTTCTTGTTATTAGAATCCTCACCAATAAAAATGATTCTGTTAATTAAATATATTCATTTCAGGAACAATAATAAACGAAGCAACCCATCGTTTTCATTTCATTCAATCATATTTTAGATAAGAAAAAAAAAATGGATACTCATTTTGGATTTTACAAAAGATGTTATAATATATTGACAAATGTTAAAATAACTCTTACAAAAGGATGAATAATACAAGCTACTACTAAAGCTACAACTAATAAGAACGTCATGATATTTCTTATATATATATATATATATATATATATATATATATATATATATCATGATTTATGAAACAACCTTCCAAGAAATATCTAATTCACCCACA
The DNA here is from genome assembly GCA_025677815.1 of Phascolomyces articulosus. Classification (NCBI taxonomy): domain Eukaryota; kingdom Fungi; phylum Mucoromycota; class Mucoromycetes; order Mucorales; family Lichtheimiaceae; genus Phascolomyces; species Phascolomyces articulosus. Next base: position 988 of record JAIXMP010000026.1, on the reverse strand, counting down.
TCAAGATCACTTTCTAACTTCTTAAAGACAGCTTGAGTAAGATCCAAATCACCGGTCTTACAATCGGGACAAGCATCGGTGATGGTAGCGGTAGTCGACTTGCCATTGGAAGAGATTTCAACCTTTTTACCACACCAATCGCTTTTTGCATCAGTATCACCATATTGTTCAGCATTCTATTATATATATATATTATATGAGTGAGTGATTAAGTGGATTGTGTTTCATTTTATCATGTTCATCCCTAATTCTTTCTCTTTTTTTTTTTTTTATCTGAAACAAGTTATTAATTACTTACCAAAGCAACAATAGGAGCATCATCTTCATTATCACCACCACAGGCACCTGCAGATCCACCTTCAGTACTAAATTTAATTGAAATTGTGTTAATTTTTTTTTTGATTCTCCGTATAACTAAGTGGATGAATAAAGAGATTGACTTACGATGGGATGAACCAGGTACCAATACCTGAATAAGTCTTGCCATCGGTACCCACCGAACCTGAACCAGTGGAAGGTTGATCACCAGTAGAAGATCCACTACCAGACTCTTGAGAGCTACCAGAGCCTTCAGAGCTACCAGAATCTTCAGAGGAATCATCGGAACTGCTAGAGTCTTCAGAGGAATCATCAGAGCTACTTGAATCATCAGAACTGCTAGAATCTTCAGAGGAATCATCGGAACTGCTTGAATCTTTAGAGGAATCATCGGAACTGCTACTTGAATCTTCAGAGGAATCATCAGAGCTACTTGAGTCATCAGAACTGCTAGGATCTTCAGAGGAATCATCGGAACTGCTACTTGAATCTTCAGAGGAATCTTCTTCAGAACTACCAGAGTCTTCAGAGGGGTCTTCTTCTTCATCATCATCTTGATCTTCCGAGGAATCTTCTTCATCATCATCTTCTTCTTCTTTTCCACCATGACGACCACCATGATGTCCACCGCCACGTTTAGCCAAAACGCGTTCAGCACGAGCAAGTGGAT